>JAACJL010000017.1:1200000-1791314 GCA_013053245.1 Agrocybe pediades
CAAGGTGTAAGAGGATGGACCATAAATACCGCCCAGATGAGGGTCTGGACTTTGCGGGCGCGTGCTTACACGAGTGCGGTGAGCGGGAAGGAAAGAAAAAAGGAAGAAAAGTCAAGATGGGAAATTTAGTCTGGGATCCTCGGTCTTTTGTTCGTGACGAAAAGGTACGTCGGCGTGTTTTGTCGCACTTCTGTTGGCTAACTCGAACCCTTCAAAAGGCAATAAAAGTACTGAAGAAAGCTGTTGACATTTTTGGCTTTGCTGAAGATCGAGAGGGCGCAAATTGTCTCAAAGGCTTGGGACTTGCAGTCATTTGTAAATCGTGCGATAAGGATATGGTGCTGGATGCCAGAAGTATCGTGAGTCTTGCCAGATATCTGGATTATAACCTAAATTAATGTTTGGTAATTTATATCTTTCAGGCCGGCCATAGCCGTAGGCACGAAGATATGGAAATATCTCGCCCTTCGCTTGAGACTGTAACGGAATACCTCGGTGGTTATCCGTATCAGTACGGTTTGGCGAAGAGCTTATCTGGCTTCGGAGGTTTTTCAGAGGGTGGAAAAATGGAGATTAATAGGACGAACTTTGGTTGTCGACATTGTCTAAGGGCAAAGCAAGAGACCGAGGCTGCAGTTGCCTCTCTTCAAGCTGGAGATGCTCCTGCATCGTCTGCCAATTCTGCAGCATCTGCTGCGGTTATCGTTGAGCTATCGACAGTGGCGCGTAGAATGCACGATCTCGGTATCGAAGGGCCGCTGGAACGTCCTTTAACTGAACGCCTCTTTAATTTCAATGGGTTAAGGTCGCATTTGAAGGAGAAGTGGGTTCTTTACTACCTTCCATTCAAATTTTGATGCTGATGCGTGTTATGTTTGTCAGGCACGGTCTGGAGGTTATCCGCGACGAGGATTTGTTCTGTTACCGAAGCGTTGAATTTGTTTACCAATAAATTGTTACACTGGGTCGAATCCTTCTTGAAATTTGTTTTTTTTTATAGTGCAGTATCTACTGCTTGTCTTGCATTGCGCAGAAGTCGCATTAGATTTTTTTGCCCAACATTGTTCAATAACAATACCATTATGTACTCGAGTACATACTCTTTGGTATAAATATTAGTAATTAACACACGATATAGTTACTATAGTCGCTTTAATATAATGTACGCAGTGACGCATACTAAAAGCATTCAGCTTTATAAACAGAAAAAAGTTTCCGGTTTCCAGTCCCAAATTGAAGTCATCGACTGGTATACATACTATCCATCGTGTTACTCCGACCATCTCGAGACAACGCACTTGGCTGGATGTTGACATTCGACACCATAGAAGGTGAACCGTATGAAGTGGGTCGTGAAGCTGGTATTGGACTCATTCGTCGCTCGGCGACTCGAACACTGCTAGAGGAAGTCGCCGCTACAGAAGGTCTCCTGGAATAGGAATAAGTTCGCTGTGTGCTCGGACCTTCCGAGAAAGTAACTTCGGTGAGGGTCAGCGGAGTCAGTACCGTCGATATTGACCGTATATTCTCGGTGTGAATTGAAGATGCGCCCTGGGCATTGGCATGCTCTTCAACGTTCGGCCGCTGCCAAAAGAAGGTTTTCCGAGCTGTTTCTGTCCTTGCCACGCGGCGACGTCGACGTAGGTAGATAATAATCGCGGCGAATATGAGTGAAAGGATGGCCAATCCGCCAAGGACTCCTCCTATGATGTATCCTAGAGCGTTGGTGTGTTTAGTTGGGAATTGGTCCGACTCAGCTGGAGCAGAAACTGATGAAGTTGAAGGAGAGATTGAGGGGGCTGAAGCGGAGGCGTTTCCGTTCTTTATTAGAAGATATGATAAGGATATGGGCATATTAGCTTCGCTTTCCTTATTGTACTTGACAACAAGCTCGTGGATGTCATATTGTAGAGGGCCTGTATCGAAATATTTCTCATTGGCTTGCGTTAATGAAGATGGAGTAGGTGGCGAAGGAATCTGAAAGGTAACAGGGGGTGCGCCATCTATGGAATAATCCGCCAAGCCCAGAGAGATACCTAGTGTGCTATTGTTCAAAGTGTACCCCCACCAGCTTAAGGAGCTGCCTAGAGAGGATATGAAAATTCAGTTTTCTATAGATAAAGCATGCCGTTGAAGAAATGGCACCTTCAAAGTTGAAAGACACGGAAGCGTTGCCATCGTTGAACTTGCCACTGGCGGGTTGGTACTTTTCGGGCACATTGAACCATCCTTTGCCGTACTTCAAAGAGGGGTCACCACTGTCCACTCTAATAACAGCGTTATCTAACGAGTTGTGTAGTAAAGGCTCGCATCTGAAAAAGTCGAACAAGAACGCCTGGTTTGGGTTTCCGGTGACATTCACACTGATTGTGTGTGGGAGATGGGGATCCAACGAGTCGGCGTGGCACAGATGTTTTCTAGCTTGCAGAAGCTCAAAAGAAGTTCCGTTTCCAATTTCACGGCCATCCAGAAAACATTGCCAACTAGGAAATGTTGGCTCGGAGATGTTGTACGCAGCGCCTATAGCGAAAATGCTTGTGCCTTGAAAGAGATTGATGAGGCTAAGAGAATAGCCAATCTGGATAAAAATTTACTGACCATTGAAGGTGTACGAGACACTTCCATTTTCAATTATTCCGTGTTGGGTTTCCAGGTAAGGAGAGCCATTTCCACTAATACTTTCAGTGACGCCATTTCTGTAGAACCACTGCCCCTGGTACTGGACGTTACTGTCACTGTCATCTATCATGACCGTTCTATGACTATTTGAATCTGTAGAGGTCATTAAGTCAGACTCTGGGCCACGATGGGTGTTTTTGCATGGACTTGCGAAATCAGGCTATAGCCTTTTATACGGACGGTCGTTGCTGAACGGCTTCCGCAGACTATAAGAGAAGACTGGTGTTCCCGTCATGTTGTTATAGTACCAGCAAGATCTGCCCAAGCTTCGTTGTCAATTTGATTATCCATCGCAGTACAAGTTGATGCATAGCCCCGTGGACCAAAAACGGCTCAGTCGACTAGTACGACATTCCGCTTGTGGGATCTGTCGGAACATCTGCGTGAGTACTTAGGAAATCATCTGTATCAACCATCGGAGAGGACATACCCATCGGTCATCAAGCACACCATAGGTGGACTGCATTAAAGACCGTCCGTCGACCTTTGAACAGCCTGGAGTCTCTAGAGCAAACCTTACCACCAAGGGATAATAAACCGAGGTACAAGTTAATAGCAGGTAGCAGTCCCTAATTCAGGCTTTTGTCGTCTCAGTAGCTGCGCCTTTGTATAGTGTTGGGCTTTGTTTTAACGTTCGAAGCTGTGTATCTAACTTGAGCCCAACTAGAGTACGGCGGAGTCTCAACTTGAAAGATTCAAGGATGATCATGACCGTCGGCCTCTGTACCTACTCTAGACCATCAACGGCTATGCACTGTGCTATGTTGCCTCAACTTAGGGAGTCTAAGGGCTGTATGCAATGTTGAACTCCGGTCCAGCCTGTGATAATTTTCATTTCCACCTTTCCTAACGGCATAGGCCCCTCAGTCTCTTCTTCGATGGCTATTTAGCTGAACATCGGACCCTGTCTTCCAGAGACTCCAGCTTCGACCACTCCAAGCATGAGCAGTGAGTGCTTGAGCATTGACTCATCCGCCAGATGCGAGAAAAACTGACGTGCGCATAGATTCGCCTATATCGAAACTTAGTGAAGAAGCCTTGTGGAATCTTTTCCTCGAAAATACGGACATTTGTAACGCCTCCCGTCTGAATACGGCCATACATTGCTCACAGGTTTGTCGACAATGGCGTGCAATACACCTGGAGTCTCCTTCAATATGGGGAAGGCTGGTCGAGCTCGATTATCTTCAGGTGGCGAATATCGAATGGGTACGCGAGATTCTCGCTAGGACGGGAAATACACGCCTGTGGATCTCAGGTCTTATCAGCTACTCCAAGGATCCAGTGCCCAGTTTTCTGTTATCCTTTCTTCGTGACAATTGGAGAAGAATACAGAAGTTGAATATCTACGATCGAGGCTGGAATCCGTTGCAAGCTTGCGAAAATCGAGTACAATACTGGACCACCATCTTCCAACAACCCGCTCCCGGTCTTGAGGAATTCGTCTTCCACTACCTGCCGAATGTACGGGACAGGGAAGCACCAGAAGTTTGGCGTCCTCCTACCCCCTTATTCAGTGGCACTGTTCCAGCTCTCCGAAGGTTCGAATTTTTCAGGATAGGCAGGCGAACGCCGTCAGATTCGAAGTTCACCATGGATATGCCTTCGTTGTGGTTCTCCAGGCTTCGCTCTTTCACGATCCGCCAAGGTTCTGATCTTGTTCAATTGCTCGAGATTCTCGGGATGATGCCTCTTCTCGAAGAATTAGAAGTACACGGACCCGGAGGGCATTTGAACCACCATCAGCTTGAGATGAGCATACCAGCCGTCAATTTACCTCGATTGACCGTCATTCGCCTTCCAGATTGGCCCAACCAATACCTCTGTATGGGCGCCTTTTTGAGGTGCATTTATCCATCGCCCAGGTGTTGTCTAATTATGGCCCGGCCAAAGTACGACGCGTTTACTACCGACAAGGAGGCGCTGGGGAAAACAACCATCGTGATAGCGCAATATGCAGAAAGATATTTGAAGCATAATCCGGCAACGAAGATTACTCTTTCCCGTCATAACGACTACTTTAGTGTGCAAGAAGGGATAGCGTCAGATCCGTACGACGTAGCCAAAGTCATCACTTCTCAAATGGCGGTGTGGATATACGACTTGGAAGAGGACAACTCCTTCGCGCAGATGATCTCGGACACTGCTGTGGTCTCTTCCGTCGTCGAAATTGATTTTCGTTGCTGGGAAGGTGCTCCTCTCTCAAGTTGGAGTCCTGCTTTTTCGTTGTCTGCATTCAACTCGGTCACGACACTCTGGCTGGAAGAGACCAGTTTCTTTCCGATCTGGGAGTGGTTGACCCAGGTCCACGGATCCGTGCCGCTACCTCAACTCCGTATCTTAAAGATAGGATGGCAGCAGTCTTCTCTGGATGACCAATTCGCTTCATGGCTATATTTGTTCTTGAAGCATCGAAAAGAGCAAGGCCATCCTATTGCTATCATCGACTTCACTAACGTCGCAAGCGGAAAACTTGATTGCAATTTAGACAACCTCGAAGAGTTTACTGGCTTATCCGTGAAATGGGCCGCTCATGAAGGCGGTCGTATCCAAGTTGTCGAATATAAATGTGGCAATGGGCAGCCAGAACAGCTGCGCTTCAAGCCTCTCACACGCGGTAGGAGGACTCTTGGGGGACTACCACCAACTAAATCGCTAGATGATTGGTACGGATGGGCGGGAGAGATATAGACTGGCAATGGGTGGGAGCCGTGGATTGTGAAGAAGCCAGTCAATCTATTCAGGCCAGTATGATATACCCAGTAGTACGCAATATGAACTTTTTGGGTTACGAATGGAATGAGGGCTTATGAGCTGCCGGTCTGTTCTCCAGCCTCCAGCCGAAGTACTGGATGCAAGTATACAAATGTAGCTAGTAATACGTCAGCTCCACTTGTTTAAACCATGAGTAGCGTTAGTACTGCATATACGTCTGTACAGAATGAAATCCTTTGCTCATTTGTGACTTCACCGTTCGAACGTGCAGCGTACAGCTTGTTCTGCCCGAGTTCACCGAAAGTCAGGGAAGGATCCATACGGTGAACGGATGGACGGTCCGGTGGTAAATGACTTACTAACCAGACACAAGTCATTCGCATAACGTTGGACGAATGCAGGCACGATAACCAGTGGCAAGTTGCCAACCCCAAGTACCTTTATAATGAACGCCGAACCCCAAACTCCCATCTGTCGTCCAAGTGGCTTCTGGCTCGTGCCAGTTTGACGTTACAAATGTAGCTGAACGTTTTTCTGATGCTCTCCGGCACTAAATTTTTCGGCTCGG
This sequence comes from Agrocybe pediades, assembly GCA_013053245.1. NCBI lineage: Eukaryota > Fungi > Basidiomycota > Agaricomycetes > Agaricales > Agrocybaceae > Agrocybe > Agrocybe pediades. The sequence goes on from JAACJL010000017.1 coordinate 1,205,963, forward strand.
ATACATTTCGCTTCAAGGCTTCAGTATTTCAGCTTCGGGCCCTTGTCATCCTCGTCTTCTTTCCTACCAAACTTCTCCTCTCCGATGACAGTGTCAGTCAACGTCGAAGACCAGCGCGAACGGGCTGGAGATGACTGTAGGGAAGCTGAAGAGCCAGAGCTTCCCGAGAGACGGACGCCTCTGCCTCTGATACCTATAATCGCGGTCTTGCTCCTTCAATTGGCGGAACCTATAACGGGCACTGTTATATACCCCTTCATCAACCAGCTTGTGCGAGAAACTGGAGTCACAGGAGGAGACGAGAAGAGAACGGGCTATTATGCGGGAATCATCGTACGTTAACTGTGCTCTTGACCTTTGTCTCTTTGCTGCGTAGTGGGCAGAGCTGACCCTTTGCTTAAAATATACAGGAATCTGCATTCTTCGCGGCTGAGAGTCTGACAGTAGTGCAGTGGGGTTATCTATCCGATAGATATGGCCGACGACCCATCCTTTTGTGCGCACCTCTCGGGTTGACAATTGCAATGTTGGGCTTTGGCTCGTCGACGACATTCTGGCCTTTAGTTGGATTTCGGTGCTTGCAGGGTATATTTAATGGAAACATCGGTGCGTACTATTTTAGTTTTTTGTGTATTTTTGTGCTCAATAAAAGAAATAGGTGTAGCCAAAAGTGTCATGGCCGAGGTACATGGCCGAGAAGACCGTCTATCTCTATCGCATACTGACTTCCTCTTCCTATAGTTAACAGATTCGACCAACAGGCCGGATGCCTTTGCCCTGATTCCTTTTGCTTGGAGCGTTGGTTCTACTACAGGGTTAGTTTTGACATTTCCTCCCGACTTCGTCGTATTAACTGACAGGTGCGCCACTTACTTATAGTCCCTTCATCGGTGGCATATTATCCAATGCCGCCACAAAATGGCCAGATACATTGGGACGCATTGCTTATTTAAAGTCGCACCCCTACTTCCTACCTTGTTTAGTGGCTGGCCTGCTCACATTTCTCACCTTCATATTTGACTTCTTTGGACTGAAGGAGGTAGGTCTTGGTGGCAAATAAAAGTTTCCCGCTTGACAGTGCTAACACCTTCTCTCCACCGATATAGACTCTACCATCGATTGTCGCCAAAGAAAAGGCCAAAAGACAGCGAGACGCACTCTGCGAGGACACTTTCTCTTCTGAAGAAAGCCAGTTACTTGGCAATGATCATGGAAACCAATACAACTATGGAACGAACCTCTCTCCTCCTTCTCCTTCCAACGCTCCAGAGTCGCAAACCGCTACCGAAAACGCGAAATTAAGCGTAATATTCACGCGTCCGATCCTCATGACGCTGGTCAACCACATTTTCTTGACCTTCACCGACATGTGTCACTACGCGCTCTTGCCTCTCATGTACTCTACCCCGATCGAGTACGGAGGACTCGGGCTGAGCCCTTTCCACATTGGCGTGATCCTAGGCACATCCGGGTTCGTCAACGCCATTCTGCAGGTGAACTTCCTGGGGCCTATTATTCGCCGATTTGGACCAAGGAAGGTGTACAGGGTCTCTTCGTCGTTCCTGTTCGTCATGATTGGCATGTACCCGATTTTGCGCTTGTTGGTCCAGCGCGCGGGTGGTGTAGTGGATGGATTCGTCATTGCAGGTATCGTCGTTCAAGTAGGCCTCGAGATGACCGTGTATATGGCCTATGGTAAGTTTGCATGTAAAATATCTTGCTTTCCTTTCGTTTTTCTAACGTTCATTTTTCCTTAGGTGCATTGCAAATCGTTTTGGTAGAGTGTATCCCTGAAGGGGGTCCCATGGGGACCGTCAACGGCATCGCACAGATGCTCGGATCTGGAATGAGGTCTCTCGCCCCGACATTTGCAACCTCTCTGTTCTCAGCCTCGCTGGAGCACAACCTCGCTGGAGGGAATATGGTGTACTATATTCTTCTGGCAGTTGCTTTCACTGGCAGTCAGTTCACAGCTCTACTCCCTAAAAGACCTGAAGCGAAGAAGAGATCGCCTCAACGACCTTGAATGGACAATCAAAAGGCTTTCTTGAATATATCGAATTCAATTAATTGTAAGTTACAACTTCACCAATCCTCATGACAACTTTATACTGACAAAAGAGTAGTATACTTACGATAAGGCATGTATAACGACGAATAGAATATGTGTACATACAGCTACCCTACGAAACTGCTATATGACGGTGGTGCCTCAATCTCTGAACGAGCTCTGACTGATGTCGTTGCCTGATTAGTGCCCTTGATGGGCACAAGCATCGGCGTCAGGAACTGCCTATGAGGTCGGTGTTGGCTCATATCAAACGGATCGACTTGTGCAATACTATTTCTTGCATGCCCTTTACGTGGATCCCTGCGGCGGCGACGCCAACGACACCACCATATAAGAATTGCCATGATGTACAACAAGGCGATAGCTGACACAGCGACGGCAGCTTTAGCACCCGTGCCCAACGTCTTTTTATGGGTATCCGAGGTGCTTTCCGTCGAGGGTGAAGGTCCAACCACAGTCCTTGAGGTGGCAGTACTGCCTACACCAGCAGCTGGACTGACGGATGCAGCTTCATGCGGCGGCGTCGTCGTAGTCGTCTCCGCCAATGTCCCGTTAGTAATCAGCAGATAATCCAACGCGAGGGGGACGTATCCTTCTCCACCCATATATGCGACCGTCATGTTGTGTAGACCGTAGGCTAACGCTCCGGTATCAAAGTTTTGCACGTTGATCTGCGAAGGGGATGTCGGAGAGGGCAGGGCGGGTATGACGAATGGTTCTGGTGGTTTGCCGTCCAGCTCGAGTGTAGACTGAGGGAATTGCCTGGCCAAAAATAACGAGTTGAGCACCCACGAAGAACTTGAACAGCCATTGACCGGTCGGCTCACTCGTACCTATGAAACTCAGAGAAAGTGTGGCGTTCATATTCGTGCTATATAAGCCTCCAACTTGTGGGAGAGCGGAACCTACAGATTTCCAACCAGGACTGTACAGCAGGGCGGAATCCAGCACCCCGACGCGGACCACTGCCTCGTTTACTAGTGGGTCGGCTGGAGATGGAGTGTACCGCAAGTAGTCGAAGAACAGGGCTTGGTTGACTTTGCCAGAGACATTGAGGGCTATCGTGTGTGTGCTGTCTGCATCCAAGGACCCTATGGAGCATAGACTCTGTCGTGCTTGCTTTACCCCTAACGACGATCCTTTGGCAAAGCTTGAACCATTAATGAAGCATTCCCAACTGGGGAACGTCGGTTCTGAAAGATTATATACTGAGCCAGCAACGATGACTGAAATGCCTGTTCGGATACAAAATAGTAAGTACGAGGTATTCTATTTCTAATCCTACTCGAAATTGACACTCGCCTCTGAATGAGTACTGTAAGCTGGAATCGCTGGTAGTGCCATGAAGGCTGCCTAGATAAGCAGAACCACCACCGGTCGAACTGTCGACAATCCCAGCTTCTGTAAACCATGACCCAGCGTAAATTATGTTTTTGTCGGTGTCGTCTATCATGACTGTCCGGTCCTCTTTTTGTGCCATCTTTCAAATGCAAAGGAAGTGGGTGAATGTCAATGAAAGGGCCTTACACTCGAGCGGTGCCTCTAGGATACATTCTTGTAGTTATTTGCAGAAGGAAGATCAGGAATAAGTACGTCGTGGGGCTGCAAGAATGCTGACGACGATGGCTATGGGTACCCCCTTGATATGTGAACTGCCTCTTCTGAGCACAATATTGGACCCAGGTAGTATCCATACTCCAATGCATTTGATGTCTTGCGACATTGATTGCAGTGATCATCATGCTCGCACATACAAGTATTCCTTATCCTGACGTGTATTCTATGTGCGATCAAAGTAGAGTTGAAGGAGACTGAAGGATTTACATTACTAATTATACATTAAGATTACAAGCATTTATTGGTCTCCCTTGGGAGCTGGGACTGACTTCCCCAGCTGCCTTGGATCTGAAGATGATGATCCTGGTCTAGGTATCGAGTACGACATGGCAGCGTTCATGTCGGATGAAGTCATGGCTTTGTCTGTACCTCCCAATCCTTGACCTCCTGTGCCTGTAGTGACAAGCAACGTGAGTATCCAGGTTTCAAGCTAATAACATGAGGCTTTGGCTTACTGTAGGGTGATGACTGTCCCTCCTTTGCTTTGGCGTCTCTTCCAAATGCATACATGCCGCCCAATACAGCTGCTATCCCGACACCGCATGCTACAGCCTTTGCAATGGAAGACAGCGTCAGCAGTCTTGTCATGCACAGCTATCAAAGCCCTTTAGCTTACCATTGTAGATCCTCGACTGGCGGCCATGTTATACTATGTGAACTGGTTTGAGTTTGATTTTGAGTAAGATGGGAGAAAAGTGACTTGTTGAAAAAACATTCCTTCGTCAATGTCTCGTGCATATATAGGGGTTATTTATGACGTCATAAAGCGGGAGCGCGAAATCTGTGAGTCCCCACCTTTTCGTAGACTTGCAAATAGGTGATGTAATTACAGTGCGGTTATCGAATCAAGCCAGCCATTGACCAATAATCTACTCCTACCTTATCCAACACGTTCTTGTACATCGTCGAGTCGTGTTGATCAGCACGGCACGCGTCGTACCGGTTAGAACGTTTGTCGAGTTGCTCAACTTAGAACTCGAGGTATCAGACTCTCTATTTAGCTCCTTTAGTAGCTATTTTCTCCAGAGTCCGGCGTTGGAGTATCGGAGCAGAGTTGGGCATATGCCTCGTACTTACATACTTGCCGACAGTCTATCCAGCAGCCCCTCATCAACATTCCTACTTATCTCGTCTAGCATAAGACGGATAAGCGCGTAGCATCGTACACCTGTTTAAAATTTGAATGTAGCATTGGCAAGCTGATGTTATGCTGTGAGTGAAATACTGCTGGTCGTCTACCAAGAGAGCATAGCATATCCTATTCTTCTCGTTTTGGAAGGGGCCGCCACTTGGCCGCCACACTTCGCACGTGAGCGCTCCGGGTTCGCCGACTACTTACCACGGGCCCGGACTTGACGTCGACCAGATTATGGTGTGCGCAGTATACAGCAGTTCAATAGAATATCAATGCCGACCAATGAAACAGTGACAAGGCATGAACGCCATCGAGGAGATGCGAAGCTGTTAAGATTAACTTCCATAACGTTTGGAAATGACCAACTTGAATTCGTTCAACGAGCGAAGAGAACGTTGCCGTCGCCTCATCTTCCGCTTTACGCTGACAGACGGGCACTGAGCACTGTGATTGTTCTTTAATAATGAAACCAAAAGAAATATTGCATGCGTACGACAGACGCCCCTTGGCCATGAAACCCAGCACGAAACATAGTGCGTTGTATTTTCAATAGTAAAGTTTTACGTCAATTGTTACAAGCGGAGGCTGCGTACTCCGATTTCATTTCCGTTTTCGAGTCACTACCTGGGACTAGAAATCTACATCGAGTTGGAGAACATCGAGATGCTGCTACGAGTATTCCCAGAGCCGTCAACGAGCAGGTTATCCTGAAAGACGCGCGAAGGTCCTCAAGTCAGCGCCCATCTAATCCAAGAGTCGAAGCACTTCGCTTACCGAGCATCCTGACCCCAAGTTTGCATTACCTATCCAACCAGGTTCCCAGTAAACGATACCCAATCCGTGTCCTCCTGGCAAGCTGGAGACGGTATCCCGAATATCAGCTACCCACTGAGATTGACCAGCTGCAGATATTGGGACTGAAGGCTCGCTCATGGAGACGCCTGAGCAGGAGGCAGGCCAGTCTGTCTCAACGATCATGATATCCTACATGCCCGACTTATCAGATCGTGTTCAAGTGTTCATTTGCATAGCATAAACCTATGTACCTTGTTGTATTTGTTGATAATGTTTGTCATACTGGACTTGAGGGCGCTGAGGGTAGCGCCTGTGCCGTAGAATGGGTAGAAAGAAAAGGCCATGACGTCGACATCCGATGGTGATAATTGTCCAGGAATAAAGATCTGTTGGTAAAACGAGGAAACAGCAGCCGAATTCCATCCGTTTGCAAGATGGATCATGATCTTGGTGGAGGGCGAAGCTGTACGGACAGCACTAGCAGCTGAATGAAGCAATTGGGAGAGCGGCGAATATCCGTTGGAGGAAATTTGACCGGTGGGGAAAAGAATGCCGCTGTTGATCTCGTTACCGATCTAGACGCCGACCGAGTTTATTTTAGTTGTAAGCGCCTGAGATTGCACATAGCTCTTTACCTCGATGAATTTCACGGGTGTACCTTGGTTATTAAACGCTTGAACAACGCTCATTGTATAGCTGGAGAATTTATGAGTTTATCAGGAATTAAGACAGGAAGAGCGGTCATACGTGTAAATTTGGGTGTTCAAGCCAGAGAGATTGTTAGGCCATCCGCTGGGCGTTGCCTGCTTTCCAGGGTCGGCCCCTACGATTTCTTAGCGCAGGTGACATTGGAATGGGATTTCAGAACTCACATGTATCACTGTAATGCAAGTCGACGAAAATCCCCATACCAGCAGCAGCGGCACGCTTGGCTAGCGCCAAACCATAGTTAAGACTGTAATCAGCGTCGTTCGGGCTTGTCCAGACCCGAATACGAGCCAAGTTCACGCCGTGGTTATGGAGGATAGTTTCGAATTTTGTCGTCTGCCCATTATCTTTGTAAGAGACGCCGGCTTTCTCAACGTTGACCAACGAGCTGAAGTCAGCGCCGTGGTACTGAAGTGCCTGGATAAGAGGAGCAAGAGCAAAAATGAAGGAAATTCTGAACCGCATTTCGATGGGGAAATTCAAACGAACATGTATCGCATCATGTTATATAGAAAGACCATTGCCATGTGTCCACATAGCCATGTATAGACGAGGAGGAGCGGGAAAACCAGTACCGTAACGAAGGGCTTCGTACACATGTGACGGAGTATTTGAACGGCAAATATGGTTGCTTCTCCCGTTCCGAGTATTTTTTGGTCCCAAGGGCAACCTTTGTAAAGGAAAAATGGCAATGGTTTGGTCTCGAACGTCGTATAATAGACGTTCCAGCCATTATTGAAGGAGAAAGCGCTACGGTGGTAATCGTGCCCAGTATGTTGCTGACTTTCTTCGGCAAAACGGGAGAAAGTCTTCAGCGCAACAGCACTGTGTCCTTCGAGGATTGCAACTGGGAAGCTCTTGGGCAATCCACGGCTACGTCTATGATGCAATGTCGGAAATATCGACTGACTTCGCTGGTGACGGCTATCCGTTCTATCACTCAGACGAGACGACCGCGGTCATGGCTGGTCATGGGACCTATTTTCAAGGAAAATCCCTTGAACAGCATGCGCCTATCCGGTAAGAGTAAGAAGTACACTCTCAGTAGATCGTGAAACTGCATACGAAGCAACAATAATCATATCTGAATGCCGGAAGAATTGACTCGTACTTCATAAACTGAAGTCCACTTGACCGCTACGACGGCCGCTCCGGAAAGCCCGTTTTTTGGTCGACGGTTGTTCAAGTTATTGTTGAATGCTAGACCTTGGATACCACGCGAATAACCATATCTTTAAACCTTCTAATATCGATTCTAGTAGTTGCTGTCTGTGAATTTGATGATACTTAGTAGTGGTGCTAAAGACAAGTTGCAAGGCAGGCGTAGTAGGATGATGATGTCAGCATTGCTTGCGAAGAGCGTATGAACCAAACAAGGTTTCGTACGGGTATTGTTCTGTTCAAGGCTCAAGCACAACGCAACGCAAAGTCTGTGGATCGCGCCTTCCTCCTTACTCCTCCCAATGGCGCGTTTCGCAGCAGATTTCAGCGACTCGGACAGCAGCGATGATGAGCAGAAAACTTCCGACGTGGAAATGCCCCCGAAAGCACCCAATGCCACTTCGAAACCTCTCAAGCCCACAGAAGCGGATGGTGAAGAGTCCGAGGACAGCGACGTCGAGTCGGACGCTGGTTCATCCTCAAGCATGAAAGAGGATGAATTGATGTCTTCGCCTCCACGGAAACCGAGTAGGCCCAAAGACAAGAATGCCTTGATTGAAGACGAAAACGGAGAAGTCCAATACGCGCACGAGGTTGATCATCGTCGCGTATCTGCCGCCTCATCCTCCTCTCGTTCACCTCCCCCTATAACGCGCTACAATCCTCGAGGAGACGCCTCCATCATACCATGGGCACAACATGTTGGTGTGGATCCGCAAACTATGCACGTCATGCAAGCTTCGTTATTCCGTGTACCGGAAGAGGCTGCTGCACTGAAAGCTATGAGAGATGAACAACCGTCTTCTAATATTCGACTGGGTGTCAATTCTAGGCATCAGCTGAGCCGAAAGCATAGTCGAGACTCGGATGGTGATGGTCTTAGGCTCGACTCGCGCGAGGTAAACCTTTCCGAAAAGACCACGCTCAAACTTGATACTGATAACTTACTCCTGCCAGCGAGGCTCTTTTGAGCAAGACATTGAGGCACCTGTATTCCGGCCGACTAGGAAATACGCGCGGGTTTCTATAGCATCATCCATTGCCAATGGGAACGAAGGGAGTTATGTCGACGCCGGTCTGGCTATGGGTCGATCATTCAGAGTGGGCTGGGGACCAGGTGGCCATCTGGTGCATCTTGGGAGTATATGCAGTCCGAATTCCAGTTCGTAAGTTCCAGAATAGCATTCATCATGTTGGCACTCTAGCTAATTCGTACTTGCAGATTCACTCCCGCCAATTCGTCCACCCTTACCCTCACAAAAACACCGCCTTCTTTATCGAAGTCACAGCATGAAAACAGCGCACCTTCGCACTTAGCGCCTCCTGCTCTTGCAGCTAAATTATTACAACATCATTTGAGTCATACGAGCATTTCGCCTGATGAATCTGGTATCCCATATGCTTCTCCCACTTCTCCCACCTCAGTCGCTTCGACATCGACACGAAGTCGTACTCACGCACCTGCTAAATCCTCCGACCCTCTTAATTTTTCATCCTTCATGTCACTATTCCCATCTAACGAGACTTCATCGCCTGCACCAATATTCAGGCTCGGGAGTGCCTTATTTGACCCTATAGATCTCCATCTTGGTCGCTCTAACCAAAACTCCAGCATAACCGGGACCACCATTACTCCAGACATCAGGAACCGCGTAAATTCGCTCAGGAGGAAATCAGCACTGAGCAAGTGGCTGGAGGACGTTGTGAAGCCTAGTGTTGACGGTGATTTGCGCATGCAATCAAACGGTTCAAGCGGTGAGTACTTATAGTTTGTGGCTTAATTTATCCCACTGATGCCATTACTTTATAGCAACGTATACGGCAGCTGACGCTGCATTTACCTACCTAACCGGCCATCAGATCAGTGCAGCCTGCTCAGCAGCTGCTGATGGTGGATATATCAAGCTCTCGACTCTTATCAGTCAAGCGGGCGGAGACGAGCTTTTTAAAGAGGATATTCTTTCCCAACTTGAGATCTGGAAAGCTGATAAACTTGCGCCTGGGTCTAACAACAGTCTTCCAAACGCTCGCAACGGACTCGTGGGTCGAGATGTATGGAGATTATATTGTCTGCTCGGTGGACAAATATATCAAGAGGATGCAGATAATCGCACGGGGGCTGACATCTGCAGCGGCTTAGATTGGAGACGCATCTTTGGTCTCTATCTGTGGTATGGGACAAGGGTTGATTCCTCCATTGCGGACGTCGTCAAAGTGTATGAAACGATGCTCCTACACAATTCTCGGGGTCCATCGAATGATATCGCCCGACCCGTACCGAAATGGGTTGCTGCGCAGAGTGGCCAAAGCAGGGCGCCTTCCATCTTGGGATTATTTTCAAGCTATACGTCGCCGCAAGACAGCTACGCCGAGGATCCCTTGTATGCCCTCATAAAGCTATACGCTGATCCTGCGTTATCTCTATCCAAGGCGCTGAACCCCTTGTCTTTCGCGCCATCAGGGCTAGACTGGGGTGTTGCCATGTGTTGGCATTTGTATATCGTTCTTTCCCGCGTTATGAGGGTCAGGGATTTTGCGGATCGCACCGAGCCCACTGTGCGCGCGAGCAAACGTAAATCTAAAGGCAGCCTTGTCAACGGCATTGGGGGCAGTCATGGAGGCAACAGTGAAAATGGCGTTATCGACGATGACGACGTCGTAAACAGTCGGCCTGAAGGTCACAGCCCAACCGCCAACCTTTTGACAAGCAGCTATGCGTTTGAACTGGAGAGCTACGGCATGATTCAAGAAGCTGCTTTCGTCTTGATGCACTTGGAAGACAGTTCCGGGTATGTCGTGGTGTCTCTATTAATTTTTGATTTTGTATTAATTTTGCCCAGACGAGAGAAGGCTATAAAGGACTTGCTTGCGCGATCAGGCGCGAAGCTCGATGACTGGATGACCCGAGGTCTAGTTGGTAGTCTCAAGTTGCCTGCTCCATGGGTTGATGAAGCCAAAGTAAGTCTTTGCCATAATGTGATCATGACATATGACCAATCTCAAGAAAAAAAACCTACAGGCGATGCACGAGTATGATAGCGGCCATTTCTTCTCTGCTTACGAGCTGTATATCTCAGCTGGGCTATTCAATGCAGCTCATACGCTTGCGCTCTACGAGTTGGCACCTGATGCTGTCATCAGGAAAGATCTGGAGCTCTTGCGCAACCTCTTTTCCCGGTTCGATGCGGATGGCCGACGAGACAAGATTGATGGCTGGTTTGTGAAAGGAAAGGTGAGCATGTTTCTTTCTGTGTAGTTTTTGCCTCGGTCCTCACGGTCTGTTCTTGAAGATTTTCTTGGACTATGTGGAAATCATGACCAAACTCCCCAAGTTACTGGATGACGTTGCTGAGGATAATGATGAACGCCCCAGCATTCCTGACGTGACTCAGGAATCGCAAATAGAGGACTTCACCAAGAGAGCACCCAAAATCATTGCCCTGCTTCCGGACATCCTCCATCGCAGCCGCGCCACAGACGTTCGCCACACAGCTGCTCTGGAGGAGATGTCAAAAGACCTCTTGCAGCTGGTCGAAAGGGCTCGGCCTTTGCTTCTAGTGAGTTCTTTTCGGACTTTTACGAGGCAACCTTCGCTGACATTTCACTTTTTCAGACTCGCATTAAAGAATCGACCCTGAATGTATTCGATGGACCAACGAAGATCAAACTCGCCCGGGGAATAGGCTACGCTCGGTTCTTAAACAGTATCGAAGCTTGATTACTTTCTAATTTCCTATACCTCCGGAAGTCGCGTGATATCTTCCTTCCTTTTACTTTATTGCTTTGCCACTTGTTGTTGATTTCGTCTTCTTCTATTATATGTTTGTCATGCTATATAAATGCACACTGTATTGCATATGACTCGTGCTCTGCGCTCGTGGCTCATGGTTTCTTGCTTACTTGCTTTGCGCTAAACGTAGCCATTTGCGGATGTCTTCTTTAAACTCGGTGTTTAAGGCTACCTTATTTGATAGCTTTGGACAGGAAAAGGCGTTTATAATTGCGAGTAGAGTTACAAGTGATTGATATACAGACGCAGAACCCGAAGAAGCTTAAGAGGGCAATAAAAACTGTTGTACAAAGGAAATATTTGGCATTGCATGTCAGACGATAGTTAGCACCGGGCCACCTGGGTATCGAGTTAGATTGATTTGCGCCTTGGCTTTACTGGTAAATCTTGAGGGAAGCAAAATCGAAGTAAGCATTCTTGAATGCCGAAGGGTTGTTGTTAACGTAGTCTGCGGAGATTCTGGTCAGATATTCGAGCATGGCTGCTTGAACTAGCTGTAACTCACCGACGCAAGTGGATGGGCATCCTGAGGCTGCATAAACACTGGAAGAACCAGCCCAATCGCCGCCTAACAAAAATGAGATTTTCAGTTTGTTAAGTCAGCATGCCCGATAAGATAGTTGCCACAACACTTACAAAAAGTCACTACAGCAGGTGTCCTAGTCAATAGCGCGAACGAAATCCGACTAGTAAGGATCGGTACTCACAGTCAAAGATAATGTTGTGCGGGCCAAATTTAGACGAGATGGAACAGCTGTTGTTCGGGAAGTAGGCCCGTGGCGTACCCTAAACCGATGCAACGAGGAACAAGTACGAGTACAGTAAGTGACCGACTGAGGTGGATTCACATGTAACAGCGAAACATACCCAATTGTCCGTGTTGACGGAACTCGCTCCGCTCGTTACATCAGAGGGGATACCTGACGCTGATCGTGACCAAAACCAAACTTTGATAAAGGAACTCGTCCTCTCCATTGCATACCTAGAATAGGATGCCCATCGGTTACCAGCTGTTACCATTGTCAAGCAAACTTTCAGCGAAAATAACATACCATCCTCCTCCGTTTGAGTTGAAAGTCGGTCCGTAACTCCTGGAGTCGTCGACCTTCACTCCGCAACCCGCGTTATTCGTTGCAGCACTATCGCAGTTATTCCCGACGGCGGTCCTGGTTGGTATGAGAGAAATGAGCCAACGAAACGGCAAGGTTGGAAGGAAGAATTACCCAGTTTCAGAACGGGAAGAGGGCATAGTGCATCCTGTAATGTGTTATTTGTTGGTCGACTCTGGCAGCGGGTTTAATGAATGCTCACCAGAAGAGGTATGAAGAGTAACTTGATTGGGCCCTTGGTCGTTAACGCCTTCAAGAATATCTACTTCTCCCTAATAATGCGAACGATATTGAACTGCGCTTTAGGCAGATATATCGAGGAGACATACCTGGTTAGGCCAATCAGCGCCAACGGTCCACACGGCAGGCCATGTTCTGAACGGCATTCAGTAAAGCTTGGACGCCACAGAAATGATCAGGACATACCCGCATCCCTGTGGCATATGCCTAATATTGAACCTATGGACAGTGTCAGCATGACTTGCCGCAAGTGAAGAGGTAAATTTGCATACACCATGACAGCAGTAGTGTACTGATTATTCGACTGCATTCTCACGGAATTTCTTCCGGGTCCACTGGAGGACAAAGTAGTCTTATAATCGGCTCGCATGATGAAGGTATTCCCGGACGCATAGGTGAGATTCTGGCTCTTCGCTGTTGATGCACTAACATAGTTCCTGAAAAGACAAAAAATTCAGCGAGGCTACTCCTGCAAAGAACAACGTAGTACTTACACACGACCATGAGTAGGGTCGGACATGGCCTCGACGGTGAAAGCATTGAGGAAGCCACTGCCGGTGATACTGTCAGTTTGCGAATACTTTGCAGCCATAGTGAAGGCTGAAAGATAAGCCAAGGCGACGAGAGACCTGAAGGAGAAAACCATGATTGATAGGACTGTAGAGGTGTCAAAGCGGGGCCTTTGTAGTCTGCAGTGAGTAATAGGTCCTCGACATAAGATTGGTCTTTACAACTCCTTTTATACCTTGAAGTTTTCTGTGTATCGTATTCCGGGACTGGTAAGCTTTTCATCCATTGCAGCTACCCATAAGCTTCATTGTCAGGATGTCGAGGGAGGCTTGAGTTACCATGTGGTAACAGAATACTAAATTTCATCGTTACATCCGTCATCTGACAACCCTGCCTTTTTAAGTTGTCTTTTGAATTCAGAAAAGGGAGGGTGACTGGACCAGGTCGTAAGACCACGTTGGACAAGCACGAATAGTCCGGCGAATGTGAGATAGGCAAAGTAGGAGAGCTGCAAAAGATAGATGGTTATACTACCGAGACTGGGCAGCTGCAAGACGGCGACCTGACCTAAAATAGCAATATAGAACTTGGTTTGGTCGTAGAGTATTCGGTAATACGGCGCTCGTCTCAGTGACAGAGTCATGCTAGGTTCTAGCTGCTTTTCTTGAACGACAACCTTCAGATATGCTTCAAAGTAGGTCGGCCGGGCAACCATTAAGGGCAAGGCGACCTAAGCCTATCATTGCTGCCTGAGATAATCCAGCGGTTCCGGGAAGGATAAAAAAGGAACGAAAGCCATGTGCTTTTGTACCGTCCATTCACTTAACCTCAAAAGAGGACTGCGAGTGGAGCGACGTATAAATAAGGAGGCAACATTCATTAGATTCCGGAGTAACTTGAGGAAAGATGGAGACTGCACATTGAAAACGAGAGCTCCTTCATTGCAGCAGTACACGTCGCGTGAACGGGTCCTGAAGTGGCCATCAAGGCAGAGGTGCCTATCATCGGATCCTATCCCATCATCAGGTGTAAAAGTCATCTGTTATGTATCTCTTTTTCGAGATTCCTAGTAGGAGGGACGACAGTACCGGTGCTCGTTGCTGATTGAGGTAGTTCAGACTCCCTAGCTTGCACCACTTGCTCGCTGCAACAAGATACGCGTCCTACGGGGTGGTCACAGGTGACGCTCAAGTTGGTACAGCTGAAGGACGTTGAGAAACAGGTAATTCAGAGGGTCTGGTCATGGTCATTGGTTGGTGGTGGTTCAGTGCCAATTGAAGCGCGCCGAGAAGGAAGCCGTGGTGTTAGCCTGTTAGGTACCTCAAAGTTTCTCACGAGCTGCGGGGTCTTGATACTAGGACTGCTCGCGGCATGATGGTAACAAAACAGCGAATGTTGAATTCATCAACTATGAAACGGAGGACATTCTAACTACTCTATGTTCTAAGTAAATAAATGATGGTGAATGAAGTATAACAATAAATAAATAAGTACGAAGTTCATTGAGTTCGTGAAACCGTGATGAGGACGTTGGTGAATAAATACGAATAAGAATCTAATCTATAGAGGCCCGAGGAGTCGTGAACTGGAAGTCCAATACATGGTGGGTGTAGAGTTACAAGGTGGGGATGCAGTTGATGCAGCTAGACGGGTACAATTCTGTGAATAAATAGCAATAATAAAAGTCAAACATGATTGGGAGGATACGATGCCGGGAGATGTGGGAAGCCTATTGATACAGTTGTGGAAGGAAGCCCAAATGGTGGAAGAATAAATGAAATCAGTCGATGTTGCGACCGCACTGAAGAAGTAGTGAAGCGGCTATAACGGAGTCCAGGAGACCCAACTGCATAGCGTCGGGTGTCATATCTAGTGTGATGGCGCCTTGTCCCCGAGTAATGCGCCCCAGTAGTGTGGGGCTTCTCGGTCCTCCAGCGTACAACTTAAAAATTTGAAAATGAGTGCCGATTCAGACGAGATGTATAGGCGCCTGGACTCACGTTGATAGACTTGTCCCGGGGCGCCCATATGTACTGCATACCTCTGACCGTCATTATTCTGGAGCTAGAAAAAAAAATGCATGTTAACCCAGAACGTAATGTGTGTGTCTGTGAATAGAATGGCTGACCTTTTTTCTTGCGTCAAACCGAGCCATTGCCTGACGTATTGCTTCGTTAAGAGACCACGAATCTCAATCATTGGGTGTGACTGCCACTCGATGAGCGAGACATTTTTGCCCTCGGCATTTTTAATCACGGTGTAGCCTGGCATAGTGTTATCGGTCACAATTTTATATGCGAGGTGCCCTTGTTGATTGATGACATTGCAGTTAAGCACATCGGACTTGAAGGACGTGAAGTAATAAGTCGTGAAGTTGGATGAGTCCGAAGGATAAGGCAAAGCCCCATAGACAGGCGATGTGCTCCAAGACCCTTGTCCTTGACCTTGTTCAGCCCAGCTGCCAAATGGATGGTTGAGATGCATAGCTGGCGAAGGAGAGAAGAAAGAGTCTAGAAATAAAGAGGAGAACGGTAGGACCGGCGAGTTAATGAGAAATGTTGGCCATCCTCGCCCGTTTATATGTGCTCGCAGAGTGCATAGGAAGTGCCTTAGTCATCAAGAAGAGAAACAATTTCACATATGGGCATCAAGGTGTTCAGCCCAAGTTTGGGATTGTGAGAGCAGACGGATGTGAGAGTAATAACGAAAATCACCACCAGAGACGAGACGAGTGATTGGGACAAATTGCCTAAACGCGCAACGATTAGAGAACAAGTCTTGCCCGTTGGACTCTCAAGTTGTTGTGAAGGTGTAGGTGTGCAATGGCTGTGTTCATCATGGTTTCAGGAGAATACCGAGATCTCAACATGCAATTGTTGACGGTATAATGATGGGCATGATCAAGATAAGGCAGTTATCTCGTACAACGGAGATTAGCTTGGATTAGCGCTAAACAAGATCTTATTCAATAAGATCAGAAGAGGCAGTCGTTTACCGAGAAATGACGCACGAATCTTATTTCGTCCTCTTTGGATTGTATTTGTCGGTACTGAGGGTACTGCCTAACTGTGTCGTTGAAAACCGGGCTCGGTACCGCTAATCGACGGTGAACAAATTATTGCTCGTGCACCTCGACGACACCCACGCCAGGTGACTCATAATCATGTATAATTTGGATGATATTTCTGCTGTATCGGAGCTATGTAAAATGTGTAAGGGAGGTGAGGTCTCGTCGACTCTCAGGTCGTTCGCGAGAACCAAGGTACCTAGCATGCAATCACAGGATGTAGCGTTTAAAAGCGGCCGCTTCCACGTGCGGGAATCGTGTGCCCGGATACCATCCGGTAGGTGTGTACCCGTGTCGTTCGGTGGCCCAAATATGTGATTAAGCGCCTGCTGTGGTGTCTGAAGGAATACAGAAGGCGTTTCTAATTCAAGCCGCCTCGACGCGTGTTGATTAGATTATCCACAAGAAAAAAGGTGCCACACTGTCACGACGTTTGCCATAGCTTCCTAGAATTTAGTATTGATGCAAAGTTAACCGACCGACCTGAGGCCAATTGTAGATACCATGGGCATGCCTGCCAATCGACAAATACTTTACTTGACCGCCCATGACCCAACGCTCACTTTGACATCGGAGCTCAGTACGCATATGCAGAAACTACATATTCTCGCCCGACGCCCAGCCCAAATATAGGTTCAGGGGTCCGAGGAACACAAGTTTAATACATTACCATAGCGAGGACCTAGAATAGCAGAGCAGCAAAGTGAGAAAACACCTCATAATCAGGCAGGAAAATTCGGGCCTTCGAAAAGGTGCTATTGAGGTACCCTAGTGTTATGAAAGCAAAGCGAAATATTGTTGTACGGCCAAAAGACATGATGTGATATGTTTATAAAGTACAGTAGCCCGATCTAGACATCTTGATCTCCAAGTGCAAAGACAGCTATACATTCGAGCGCATATTACCATTACATGGCATACCTTACAGTGATGCAAATCCATTAGTAATCAAGGCGGATGTCAATTCTGAAAAGTAGCACTCACTTCCTCGTCCACTCCCTGGCTGTAGCCTCATAACGAGTGCGGTCAGTCTTGTACAGATGTGCGATATCAGGAACCAACGGGTCATCAGGGTTGGGATCCGTCAACATCGAGCAAATGGAGAGGAGGACTAAAAAAGACAGGCATCATAAGAATTAACTCATAGATGAGAGGAAGGTGGCATATACACATACCCTTCGAGATAGTAAGTGCGGGTGACCATTGGTCTCGTAGGATGTCCAAGCAAATGGAACCATTGGCATTGATGTTAGGGTGGTAGATCTTGGTCGTGAAGCTGACCTTGGGAGGCTTGAAAGGGTAATCGGTTGGGAAGGTGATAGAGAGGAAGAAGACACCGCCAGCGTAAGGTGAGTCACCCTTAGTCATGGGAGTGCGGCATGGGTAAAAATGCGGAGTTGGAAGTTGATGAGAAACGTACCGGACCCATGATTGTCGCTTGCCACTGGAACATGTTATCGCCCGTGGGCCCTGCGCTGCACGATGAGGGTGGGTCGCGGCCGAGATCAATCAATTCCTGCAGAAGGCGAGTCAGTGTCGTTGCAAAAAGGCGCCGAGTCCGCATGCCACTCATAGAGTGCACGCCTATGGGCGGTCGCAGCTGCGTACCTTGTTAATGCGCTTGAGAGCCATCGCTGTTCACTGGGAAAACCTGTTACATGACAAAGGATCGCACGAGATCAAAGAAAACGATTGGGAAGTGGCGGGCAAACAAAGGCGAAGAAAAGAATCCGATTTCCAAGCGATAATGGTAATGAGCGGAAGAGATCAGACCCAAGGATCAGCACAAAACAGGGGCGGACTTACGAGTAGGAGAGTGAGAGTAGCTGGACGATGGAGACCAGTTGGTGGTGGTCAAGGGATAACCTGCAGTGCCCTTGTTTGGCCTCTATTTTGTTCAAGATACACACACCCGCTTAGTCAGCTCCGTCCTTTATTACCATCCACACACAGCCTTATCTGGCTAACACTTCCAGCAACTTCTAGCATGAATAAACCTGCAAATTCTGCACTTTCTAAATGTCCAGATATTAAGGCATCCTCAGCACGAAAATAGCGTCGGCATGTCTCAAGGAGATAGCACAAACCTCACGCCATCTCAACCTGAACCTTCGTGGTTTTCGATTCCATCACTGCGGACTCAGCTCACCGTACTGTACTCTGTAGATATTGACGATTTTCAATATTTATCAGGATCCAGAGGCGCCATCATCTTTTCATGATTCATCATGTTAGAAAGAGACGCAAGAACACAGCCATCTACTACCTACTAGCTGCAAATTAACCAATGGCGCTCTCTTTCCGTCATGTGTTTCCGCTAGGCACTCAGGTTCGTATGCGCAGATGTCGTGCGTATTGGTTTTCTCAACAACCAAAACCGCATCTTCCGTTATACAATACGTGTATCATCTTCCAGCTCCTTCCACACGCTTATATTATTGCACATACCCACAAAACGATGGAGGGCTATCATTGCACCCGGTCCTCCTGCGGGCGGCTAAAGTCATTTCAAGCCACAATTTGTTCATCAAGGGGCCGAACGTCCAACTTCCAAAGTATAATTACATACGCCCCCTTTCTGCTTCTGTACCCAAGAGGCACACAGAGGCACACAAAACGGAACAACCTCTCACTATATATCGTCATTCTTGCAATCACTGCGGCTTCCTAACGATCCTAACATTCGACGGTGGCTATTTTTGACGCACTTCATCATACATACGCTATAGATGCCCATGCTCCTCCAAAAGTACACGCGGGTACATCAATGCATGAAGCAAATACCATTACACGTTTTACAAGATCAACATATCCTGAGCACGCTGGATAGACGGTCATGACCGTGGTGAGTAAAGTGAAAGGAGAAACCAATCCGTGGTACATCCTCGGCGTCGATGATACTCCGCATAGGTATTCAAATCGTTGAAAGACATAGAGAGCTACAATTATATCACACCTATCAATCGTTCTTTAATCTCAGTTGAAGCTCCAGTACATAGAGAAAATACTCCATTTTCCTGGTGGCACCAGACATACCCATCAGCGAATTTACGAACGCCTCATTAATGAGAGAGATGTGAACCGGACAATTCTCACACGCCGGACTTTCTTAGCGGGGCACAATGTCAGAAGAAACACAGCTTCAAGCGGGACCGAGCTGTAAGGTGCGGTATCGCATATCTTATAGTGATATTTTTGGCAAGTCGAAGGAATTTCATTCATATTGAATCCAGGAAGAGAGATACACATAGATCAAAAAAGGGAAAACCGCAGGAATGTGGGGTAGCTGAAGACCGACCGGCCATCTCTGTCCAACCGCAACATGGCGGCAATGGCGCGCACGCGGGCGCAAATAGATGATCGGTCCTCTAAACGAAAGGAGAAGGGCAGAGTAAAAGAGAAAAATACGGGGTCATGGGCAAGGGTGTGGGTAGAAAACTGTAGAACATGTCACATGTAAGAAGGATAGGCAGGAATAAGCAGGGTGATGGGAGAAACAATCTGCGAACACCGCTCCTTGATTCGAGTACTTACATCACAAGGACCATACGACGCCAACTTACACCCAGCGAGATCTGTCATAGTAAAAAAGCGATTGAGCGTAACATGAGGTCCTGAAATCGCAAATATAGTCACCTTGAACCTGGTTAGGAAGAGACGCCACAAAGCGGTCCTCCCTGAATCCAAGTTTTAAGAATGGGAACAGGCCTAAATGCACAAGAAAAACATTACACAATTCAACCTCCTGATGCGCGACTTAGATTGTCGGTCTTGAAACGTTCATCATTATTCACTGTCCAATGAGGAAATTAGATGGTCGGAATCCGCGCACCTGCCAATAGGCCAAATGCAGACTGTACCGCGATAGACGAGGAAAAGGACTTGAGCCCATCCGCGTCTGCCACAGAAGTTGACTTCTTGCTTCCGCTAAATTTCGTCTTCTTCACAATCGTTGTTGTCATCGCCGTCATCGCCGTCATCGTCGTCGTCGTCGCTCAAGATCCAAACACCCATGTCTTGCTGGCTGGCTGGCCACCGCGGAACTCGAAGCTGCTGAGTTGCCGCCACTGATTGAGTTTCCTGCGTCACTGAGCCGAAAGCAGAGTTGACCGTTCTTGACGATATCAATGGCGTTGATGGATTTGATGATGGTGTGGGCGAAATAGGTTGCGTTTTCATTTCTTCTTCATACCGCCTGAAATAGAGCAAATTGGGATCGGAGAAATGATATCCCATTTGATATATTTAGTGTCCAATCTTCAGAATTAGCTATGCAAGGTCAAAAAAGAAAAGAAATAACGGAAGTCGAAACGAAGAAGGGAGCACAGTCAACGATACAAAACAAAGAATCACAACGCACCGTGTATGTTCCCGCATGACCTTGAGCATATTGTCCTTTTCGGCCTTCGTACTACACTTCGCGAATTTCTCCATCAAAGCCTTACTTTCTGCGATATGTTGCTCCAGGCGCCTCTGTTTCTCAACTAGCTGGCGTTGGACCTCGGATTGCGGGACATGCACTTGAGGTGCCGCCTTAGCCGGCTGTGGAGCTGAAACAGGCTGTGCCTTAATGGTGTCTATAGTCTCTGTGATGAAAGAAATGGCCAAGTCCTCCAAAGAAACACCGTTAGAAGTCGGCGCCGAGATGGACGAGAGCGAAGGCGGGTCTGAAGCCTTGACTTCTGCATTAGGAGTCACAGATGCGGCGACGGGAATGATAATCGGCGAGGGAGGATTTGTAGGTAGGTCGGATTTAACAGCACCTCTGGCACCCCTGCTTTTCAACACGAGTTCGCGCAATTTATCTTCCAAAGCCTGCTTTTCTCCCGAGTTCATGGAAGGTTTGGTCTGAATGGTAGAAACAGATGTAGGCGGTGCTGCTTTCGTCGCCGTTGGTCCGCCTGCAATTTCCAATTTCGTTTTCGCAATCCTCTCCTCCAATTCCTTCTGTCGGGCCAAAAGAGAGCGTTTAACGGAGGCAGATTCGTTAGATGCATTAGTCGACTTGGTATCTGGCACGGCAGATATATCAGAACTGATTGCAGTACTTGAAAACGAAGTATTTGGTCGCAATGTAGAAGTTGTGGTCGTTACTGACGATAATGCACGAATTGGTGCCTGCTCAAGCCGAGCCACAGACCGTTGTTGGTTGACAATGTCCAGGTGTTGCACTTGCTGTGCAGGTTGCAGTGCCTGGGACCTCGTCGGAGGTAAGATAGGATGCGGCTGTTTAGGTATGAATGGAGGCGCTGTAACAGATGATTGAGGTAAAGGCTTTTGATTGAATTTTTGATTCCCAAGGGATGTCGTGAGAGGTGTCGGGCGGGGCGGTAGGGAGCTGTGTAATGGAGGGCGCTGCTGATGCGCTAGAGGCGGCATTGGAGGAGGTGCTATAACAGGAGGGGACAGAGGAGCGATCGATTGCATGGGCAGATTCGACGGCGGAGGTAAATTAGAAGGGTTCTCATGAGGTACTGAGATGAGCTCAGAAGGCTCATCGTCCAAGTCGACATCCATGTCAGCTTCCTCATAATCGTCCACGACCATATCCTGAGAGGCACCGTTATTGGTACCAGGTTTTTCTTCCGTCGATTGTTGGACAGGAGGGGGAGGAGAAGGAGAACGACCGGCTGAGGATGCTATAGATTCATCATCATCCTGCGCATTGGCATCGCGTAGATAAAGCGAGGACCCGTATGCTGTTTTGTTTACAACCGTGTTCGCAAACCTCGGTGGATGAGGATGAGACAACACTGAAGGATGCTGTACCCCCCAACTGGCCGGGTGGGTAGGTAGAGAGGGATACCGCGGGCCGGTGGGCGGCTGCGCCGATATATGACTATTAACTGGATGCAGGGCAGAAGTCGATGCAAGGGGTGGTATATGCATATTAAAGGCTGGTCTCGAAATCGAATGTCTTTCGAGCGGAGAGTTTGTCGGCAGAGATTTTGCTAGTTGCTGCTGGACAACTCCATTCATCGCATCCTCCCTTTCCGATTCCAATTCAAGAACCTTTTTCCTTTCTCGTTCTCTAGCAAGCCGTGCTTTTTGATCCTTCGCATTTTGCTTTGCCAGTTCCAATTCAATGGCCCTTTTCTTCTCCCGTTCCCTGGCTAGCCTGGCTTTGCGCTCCTTCTTTGTCTCCTTGACCGGTACTTGCAAGCTGTCAGGCACCTTGTCTACGTCCCCTTCAATTTCGCCTTCCTCGATCTCGCCTACACCTGAATTAGCTCCCACGCCATCCACGCGATACCACCACACTTTTATCTGATCTTCCCTGGGCTTGCCCTTCAGCTGATGGGACTTGAATGCAGCAAGAGCACTACCAAGCTTAGGACTAGCCCAAGCTTTCCTTGCTAATTCTGCGGTGGCAAACTCGAGCAGAGCCTTCCCGGCAGAGCTATCGATGAAAGCGTGTATAGGGAGACTGCCGCATACAGATCGACTCCATTTGTTGATGTAGTCCGCATTTCGAAAAACTTTGGGTATTTGCTCCATCACTAAAGTGCAGGCTGGATTGGGAATGTAAGGGGATTTTCTGTTCTTCATGTCGCTTCCAACATCCTTCATAGATGCCGTAGCACCGAAAGTCCCATGTTTGCTGTTGGGGTCCTGGTCTGGCAGCATACCTATTTGTGACGGAGGTTTGGGAGAACTTGCGCGCTGCATGGTAGGGCTGGTTGACTTTGGCTTTGAAACATTATTGAAGAGATAACTGGGCGGCTGTAATGTCGGTGGTGGATGCAAAGAGGCCTGCTCACTCTCCAAGGTAGTCCAACCAGGCAGGTCCTGAGTTTCCAGAAGGTAGTCGGATCTCTCAGCAATCATCGCCATGGAGGACACCCAGTCCGAGGGCATTCCCGGCTGATCAGCTGTAGTTTGACCCCACGACCGGTATGTGCCATTACTTGCAATGTGATTTCTGTCGTCTTGCAACATTGCGCGTGGTCCAGATGGGATATCATGCATGACCGGTGATTGCGTTGAAGCGTGCATAAACGGCGAGGAGGATGTGGAACCGGAGGAAGGTGGTATATACGCAGGTTCGGAATATAGTGCATGCGCCTCAGGGGTCCATACGTTATCAGAAGTGGACGCGAAAGACGAGTACGATTGGGCAGCAAACTGCGCGTTGTTGAGCCAGTTTATATTCCGCAAACGCGCTTCCTCGGCGGCCTGTCGTTCGAGTTTCTGTCGACGCTTCCTCACTTTCTTGGTCTCAGGCTGGGACAAGCGATTGACCAAACTCGGATGGGATCTCTGAGGAGGCGGTGGAAGGAGTGATGTGAATCCGGGAATGTCTTGACTGCTGAAGCTATTTTCTCTCTTCCGTTTCTTCAACTTCTGGGGTGATGGAGGACGCTCTGTACAATTTTTTTAAATATGATTATTGAGTATCGACAAGTGCCCCACGCACGTTCATATTGGTTGCCAGTAGAAATTGCAGGGAGAGGAAAAATGTTATGGTGAAGTTCAAGAGGGGAGGAAGACTGTTTGTAGAGCTCGTGTAGAACCTCATCTTCGGAATCGTCCAGGGCGATAGGAGAGTCTTGGGTTCCTGTTCCTGTAAAGCGCATAGTGGTTGAGAGAAAAAAGGGACGTCGAGCGTGACGGCGTTACGTTTTGTTGATTGAGTCGCGCGGAACAACATTGGATTTGGGAGGGTTCTCTAAATATGGCTACTACTCTCGCCCTCACTGCCCTCGGCTTATCTGTCGTCCTAGGCTCGCTCTTCCAACCACTCCAATCCAATGCTGTCTTTGCAACCCAAAGGCCTGCAGAGTGGCCTGTCATCTCCCAAAACCTTCTACTGGTGACCGCGCATCCCGATGATGAGTCTCTATTCTTCGCGCCAACCATACTGGCTCTGCAAAACACACCTGCTGTCAATCTATTCCACGTCTGTCTTTCAAACGGCAACGCAGAAGGCCTTGGTGCAACTAGGAAGATTGAGCTCGAACGAAGCCTCGATGTCCTTGGAATAGCCAGAACAAAGCGGTGGCTTGTCGAACACGCGTATGGCTTTGTTTCGCTCATTCCGAGGTCGTTTCTAACTTTGGATCTTTAGAGACTTGCAAGACAACCAAACTGCATTCTGGGATGCAGACGTAATTGCCACTGTATTGAAGCCATATATACTTAACCTCAAAATCGATACAGTGAGCACTTCTCTGCCAGCATTAACACAGTTTTTAAAGGTATTCCTTGTCAGATCTTAACTTTCGACGGGAAAGGTGTATCCTCTCACCCAAATCATATGTCGCTCCCAGCTGGCGCAAAGGCTCTTATAAAAAGCCTCGATACTCCTGTTCGGCTATTCTCGCTGGTTTCATCCTCATTATTGGTGAAATACGTGAGCATACTCACGGTCCCTTTCCATAAACTACAAATATACTCCTATCGAGCTCTGCAACTCTACGAATCCAAAATACTCGATATCATCGGTATCTGGTTTCCCGACTTACTCAACCCAGCCATCCCTCGTCAGCCCGATGCCAATGCTATGCCAATGTTTATTTCAGGATACCAGCAATACCAGCAAGCACTTGCGTCCATGCAAGCACACGAGAGTCAACTTGTCTGGTTTCGATATCTGAACGTGGCGTTTTCTACATATCTATGGGTAAATAGTTATTTAGAAGTAATCGTATAATTGGCGATTTCTGCAACCCCTT
The DNA here is from genome assembly GCA_013053245.1 of Agrocybe pediades. NCBI lineage: Eukaryota > Fungi > Basidiomycota > Agaricomycetes > Agaricales > Agrocybaceae > Agrocybe > Agrocybe pediades. The sequence goes on from JAACJL010000017.1 coordinate 1,230,841, forward strand.
TACTCAAAGGAGCCACAAACAATTTGAATATTCCATGTATATGGTCTTCCGTGCTCAACCCGCCTACAACGCTATCTTATTTGCTACTGACATGAAAGTGACGTCGTTCACTGAAGGAAATACTAGACAGACAACATAATCATGAACGATTATAACAAAGTAACGTCCCCGAAGTTATCCTAATGCAAGGAAAACGGCGATCAGGACATGAATTCCCCACAAATTCCCGAAAGTGAAGCAAATGGATATCTGAGTCAATGCCGTCCTTTGAGCAAGGAATTTTCGGATCTTCTCGATAGTATGATGAAGACGGTGCAGGACGTAGGCCACAGGCTAATGGTCGCGGTATTCTCGTATAATCAGGTATATTGGAGCTACGAGAGTCGATTAGGAACGTCCCGTATTGTTCGAACCGGCAAGCCCTATACTCTTTGCCCAGTTTCGAAGCCAGGAGACAGCGGAACCCTCCTTCGCAGGTAATTTCTTATGCACGAAAGTACCCATCCGTGACCCGAGTTCCGCAGAAAACGGCCTCACGTAGTAGCTAGCTAGCGCCCTAGAATGAAAACCAACGTCTCAACCAAAGTCCATCTTGCTCAACAGACACTCTTGAGACTCACCAAAGTGCGCCCTGCAGTAACGGACTAATGACCTGATCGCGCATCGTCACCCAGAAGATCTTCCTCCATTGCAAAGTGATGGTTTCTGATGGTCCCGGCGCAGTAGACTTCACAACTGTGACTTCTCCTTCTGCGAACCCCTCTTCCTTCTCTTTGCCTGGCATCCCAAGCGTCGCATCAAGAGTCTCAAACCCCTCTTCCATCAGCCCGCGATCCATCAACTCCACTTGCGTCGGCTGGGATTTACGCTTCCCGTGCCTCTTGACGTGCACGTACGGCTGTATGCTGCGCAGGTAGCTATATTCGAACCGTAGGTCAGGGATCACAGGTAAACGAGCGACTGCGCTTCCATGTCCCGAGTGGCCATCAGCTCCTGGATGAGCGTGTTTAGGTTGGTGAAATGTTACAGGTGGGGCAGCCATTATGGAAGTCAGAGTCGACCCTTCCAGTATGCAATCTGACGATTAAGAGCGACGTGCAACTTGAACGAGCGTCAATACGGTGGACCGTGATGGGGGTGATGTCGTGACAGGTGACATGGACAACGTCAGTGAGTCGGCTTGCTTGCAGCGTTGGCTACAAACAAGCGCCTAGTCGGCATAGCGCGGCGCGGCCGCACACTCCTGCCAGAGGGTCTGATCATGAAGCGCGAATCTTAGAGGGTCTGCCATAATGCCAGTTACCTTTTTACACCAGATTCCATCGTATGCACATAGCATGATCAATACTGCAGTCAGTCCATCTCTTACTCTAGATCTTTTGGAAGTACTAAGCAATTATAATTGATTAATCATTTTGATATAACAGAACCCCTAGTCTCAATTAAGAGGGCGCTCATGGCAATTTCGGTCTTTCTACTACAGTGTAAAACGGGTACTTTACGCGTGGATCCTTCTTCTTCATCACTTTGCACTGAGGGGTGATCACAGCCCTTGGAGTATTACCACTGGCGCTAAGTCCAGATTCCTACTCCTGAAATGTGTATCATTGATCCCATCTATCTTAGCCTGTCAATGAGTCGTCGCGTCTATGTGAAGCTTCAAGCGAGTTCCAGCGTCTAATTTGGAGTTGTGACTCCTGAGTGTTTCGATGTACTAAGTATTTGATCCCAGGAGCACCGTTTCAACATTCCTGACTTTTCTGCCATTACGAGTTCCTCTCGATAATCAGGTTAATCAAAGCAACGACACGGGGTATGTATGCGCACTACTGCTATATTGGTAGTGTGCTGACATACTACCTTCGCAGGTGTCTATCATGCATACGTTAGGTTGGGAAAGTACTTGTAGCACAGCCGGTTAGTTATGCCATGCAGTAGTGCCCCCACCATGTAGATGCGCAGTCACCATCCTTTACCATCTGACCGGTGAATGATCGCCTCCGAGATGACGATGATTGTACTGGGGTTCAGATTGGCGCCCGACCAAAAAGGAGGCGTATTCGGTAAACAGTAAATGGCCTGACCAATAGCTTCGACTATCGACGTTGACATCTCAAAGTAAAGATCATCTCAAAATAAAGAGGTGTACGAATTCTTCAGCTGCTAGAATAGGTCTTTCTGCTATTATCGACGATCAAAAAATGTTGATCAGGGCCTTGATGTGTAAAATCGACCTTTCTCCTAATGATCGGTCCTGCGTTTGCCATATCCCATGTCAAACTTTCTGCGGCCTATGTATGTACTATGTAAAAAAGCAAACTGCCAATATGACTCCTCATCTCAGTCCCCAGAAATTGAACACAGGGAAGTTATCTAGCTTACTGGAATTGAAAGACAAAACCGAGGTACATCGTATGCAGTATTGCATTAATAATAAATGCCCGGTGACAGCTTGTCCGACAAGAAGCTCGTGTGGTGCGGTATGGCTTGACCGTCACTGTTTCTGATATAGCGTTTAGAGTACGTCCTAAACATGAAGTATGCACGTACGAGTGCACACTACTTGGCAATTCAAGTTCTCGGGTTACAATCGATCTATGTAAGGATACAGTGACCCCTACATGAGTCCCTATTTGCTAGGTCACCTGAAAATACGACTTGCTGTCACAGGGCGCTTAAACCTCACAGTCGGCTTCTGAAGGATATTGATTAATATCTTGCAGAGCTGATATACTCCAAAAAATGACCATATATACATAGACTAGTAAATGGCATTTCTGCGTGTTCCACGGCGCAGAGAAGGTTCTAAAGTACAATCGGCCTACGCTCCTATGTACTAGTATATGGCAAGTTGACATGGAATTGGAATGGTGCCTTCTAGCTCTACTCCTGGCGGTGGATCGACTGGCGTACTGACTGCTGTATTGTAGATGTAGTGGCCAGATAAATTTCTCGGAGAGTGTTCAAACTTTCAGAAGGTGGAATGCGGGATGAAGACATTTGGAACGCAAAATGACGGAGAAATGTGGCATAATCTTTCCAATTCGTTTGCCCCACAGTGGATCTTACTTCGGGCAGACGCCAAGCACACTACATCGCACAAACCTATGGTCGCACTTGGGTCGCATACTTACAGTACTTCTGCAGAGTGAATTCATGATTGAGTCTGTCAAATCTTGTCCGTTAAACTTCAGAGTGATAAGAAAGTAGGAGTATGGTAGTACAACATCAGATTTTTGATTTCTGGAGAGTACTATGACACTTTACTTCATAACCCACAAATGCATGCTTTTTCGTATCCAAGGCACTCGCCACACTGCCATCAGTCAGCCCGTTGCGCGAGAGTTATTCAAGGTCCGCTGCTCAGCGGAGGGCACTGCCGCACGGAGCGCCAAGTATGCACAAACAACAGGGCATCATTGCGATCAAAATAGTAGGCGGTGTGCTACTGCAGTGCATAGCTTTGGGTTCATCCAGCGGCCAGCCAGGGTCCTGCTGTTCACACCTCCTTCTGCGCCATTGTCTGTCTCTAAGCGTACAGTGTCCCCGAAGGAGACTCGTATCGGAGGATAATATACTGGATTATGCTTGCTCGTGGTCCTACTAGGAGCTTCAACCACTATTCCGGACATGACATGACGTGACAAGATACCACCAGCCCAGTTCTCGAAGCCATTCGCGACAACCACCACCTTTACAGAGCGGATGAAGCTAAATAACCACGAATATGCATATGCTCCAATCCGCCTAACGCGCAAGAGTATCTCAGTTCGCTGCTGAATATGCTGCGGGATCGTTCTATCAATGACGAAGAACAGTCATTGGCATTCCAGCTGCCAGGTAAATCTATAAACTCCTCTCATGGACTAGTGTTCAGTCATCCAACTCAAGATTCTTCATTCTTCTAGATTTCCTTCCTTGTTGCACATACAGGTTTTGCAGACCACGTTTTTCGTTCTAGGCGCAATTAACTAAGCGTCGGGATAGAGGCGGTGCAAGCATATGCTAGCTGTGTATGTCTCCCCCGTCGGCGTTGGGATGTGCGCCGCCATATCGTCATAACCCTTGCCCCAATCCTCCATATAACATATGCGTCCTTACTACTGGACATCCTCTGCGCCTTTGCCTTGTTCTACTTTCATGACTGCTTGGCTCTCCTGCCCAAAGCTACAAAAACCTCTGCGCAGCGGACCCTGATCATTCCTCCCCTCAACTACATAGCCCATACTCAACACTTGGATCAGTCATAGGTTATCAAGTCTTTCCAACAGAGTACCTTGATATTTCTATTCCCGATCAACCCCTCAGATAATATTGACGAGTGGTATAAATATCTTTCGCATTTCACTACAAGCACCCACTCATCTCTCTCTTCCTAGGATACAATGGACGCTTTCACCATTCACCCATGGATCGCTTACTCCCAGCACGACACCCTTCGGAACGTATTCGCTCCAGACCAGTGTTGGCCTATCATATGGGATTTACGAGACGCACCCGAGTACGCACGACAAGTTTCCAACCCAGAGGAGTCCCCCTCTCGTCTTGAACTGTCCCAACCTGCAACCCGCAAAGCAGTAAAAATCATGCGCATTGAATGCGACGATTTTCCCGAATCCTGGCCCGTCCAGGTTGTTAGAGATGATGACGACATCACTCTAGGCGACGTCCTCTCCGCCATCCATACTACTCTGAAGATGCGGTTATCCAAAGAAGAATATGGCCGTCTTCCTCGAAGACAACAATTAAAGGTCGCTCAGGTATTCGAGCAACGATGCAAGATGACAGTAGACGAAGCCCAACGTGATGCATGTCGTGCTCACGGTGTCATAAGAATGGATTGCCTTGTAGACCGCATTTGGTTCGACAGCCTTACAGTCTCACCGAACGCTCTCGATACCTGGATACTAGCACTACGGCAGTATCCTCCCAACGACTTTGCCCCCCGAGAAGAGCCCCCGTGCAAGGATTCCTCCATCGTCTGGGACTTGCGCGAGCCACCGGAACGAGCACGCCGTGCCTCGGACCCGCAACAGTCACCCTCTCCTGTGCAGCTTTCCCACTTGGCAACTTCACCCCCTCTCAAAACCCTGGATATTGTATGCGATATCTTCCCTCAATCTTGGCCCATCCAAATCAGACAAACAGACGACATCACCATCGGCGACGTTCTTAATGCCATATACACCGAACTTAGGAGGAAGATAACCCAAGATGTGTATGATGGCTTCAAAGATGTCCATCGCGAACGCGTCAAGGCTGCTTTTGCCCAACGCTGCAGCATGCCAGGAAGCGATGAGGAGAAGCAGACCCGCCGCTCCCGTGGAGTCACTCGCATCGATTGCTTGCTCGGCCACACACTTTTTGCGGGGCTTTCTGTGCACCCCGACATGGACAGGACTTGCATCCTGACATTACGCAAGTCAAGGGGATGACACAGCAGATCGTACTCGGCCCTCCTTTTTCTATTTTACTTTCTACTTTTGATACCCGGTCAGGCGCTTACATATATCTGATATCGCCAGTCGATTTTCACAGTATATGGATCCTTGGCCTTCTCCTTTCCTCTTCTTTTAGTGATGTGTAGCGTAGTATTGGTATTGTAGCATAGCATATTTCTCCCTGGTCTCTTCGCTTTACGACACATTCGTCTTCGCCTCCTTATCTATTTTGTTATCTTTATTCCCAGTTCGCTAGTCGCCGTTTCTGCTGGCCATACGTGCTACTAGATAGTACTTGCATCTCTCATGAGTGTATCCTCTTTCTCCGTATCGTCGGCGTATGATTCGATAACGACCATCTATTTATCTTAACGTATTATGTTGAATTCGATGATGACTTTGATGCCCACACCTTTCTTGCTTTTTTTGGTCCCAGAATATGTACTGACCGGTGAGGCTTTGTAACTACTGAGTAAACTATTATAATTACACGGCTGGTAATGTCAAAGCAACTGATAAAGGTAAAGGCTGTTTGCAAGCTGGGGCGCTTGTGGATAAATAAAGACAAGCAACCACCGACTTTGTAACCACATCATCTGAGCCGACAGCTCTGATGGCGACTATGACTGTGGCTTTGATAACCTAGAACTATGAGCTTGTTATGGTTATGACCCCGCTTTCTAGCTGAATGTATCTGCTCGAAGCTTATGTCTTTCGAACCGCAGGAGCCCCTTCATCTCGACAGGCGACAGGCTGGAAGACCTCAGGCCACCACCAGTCCTCTGGTAACATTCTATCTCTAGGCTATCCGGTTGTGGGCTCTACATACTATGACTCTGTCACACAGCATCCAGTGTCCGGGCACATAGTGATGCCCCGAAAGTGTAGATTGGGTGATGCGCTCTTGCTCCCTAGGTCGGTCGCGAAGGTCAATGCCCTTGAAATTCTTTTCGGGGATGAGCTCGGAGACGGAATAGCACGTATAGTGGGACGACTTGGGCCGAATTGTTGGAACTCCATTCCGCCCTGCCAGGTAAGTCTCAAAGCGTATCCCGCTTGTCATGCATAGCACTGACGAATATAATAGTCGTTATCCCAAAAGGTGTTTTGGGATTTCTGATTCAGATGTCAGTGACACTATTTCTTCAAGTTCCAAAATAAGCATCTGTAACCATTTCCCTCTATATGGCTCGTATTGAAAGTTTGATGACTGGTGATGCTATGAACGATGCGGATATCTTGAAAATCTTATTTCGGTTGCTCACGTACCGTGAAGAACAATGTAGCGCCCGTCGTTCATCGGAGGAAGCGCCTCCTCAATCGTGTCATCAATCTTGATGTAGTGTTTTTAGCAGAGTAAACTTGGATTGTCCGTGTCCGATGGGCAGGCCTTAGTTTGTCTGCAGCGCTATTAGAGCTCCTAGTCTCTAGTGATTCATGGTGGGTCCGTTGTCGCATTATTTTTGCATGATATTCACTGAGGCACTGAGGCTAATACTAGTCCTCTAGTCCTCCTAAAGATATCTGCATAACTTTTATAACGTTTTTAGGCGGTGTTGTGTGCATATCACGCTGATACCCCGCGTATGATTTCGCCATATTCGCCCTCTTTGCATGAGTCACCGGTGCCCACATAAAAAGCCATGCAGAAGAACCACACTCGACATGTTCTCCCACAAAATCAACCAAGTGTATAAATACTCCGCATATTGCAGGAACACACCTACTGCCCACCTCTCGCACCCTATGGATTTCCAGATCAATCCTCTCATCTCATACACCCACCTTAATCCGACCAAGGGACACTGTTGTGCTATATTCTGGAATTTGCAAGATCCTCCCAGCTGTGCATACCGCATACCGAGACCTTCTACTCAAACAACTCCTCATCTTCAACGAGACCAATACGCCACCCAACCACCGATAGCGAAGATGCAAATCGTCTGTGGTATTCTTCCAGAATTTTGGCCTATCCGCATCATCCACCCAAATGGCATAACGGTCGGAGATGTGCTCGACACCATCCACTCCGTCCTTCATAGGAGAATAAGCCAGGAAGAATTTCAACTTCAGTCGGAATCACGGCAGAGGAGAATCAACGCTCAGTTCTTACAACGCTGCAACATGCTGCCAACTGAGAGAGAACGAGCAGAGTGTCATGCAAATGGTGTCCTACGGGTGGACTTCCTCCTAGACCACACGTTATTTGGCGGTCTGTCGGTATCCCCAAACTTGGATAGAACGGCGGTTCTTACTCTTCGAAAAGCATAACGAATGTCGGGCAATGGGAAAACCCCTATACGTCGTGCTAATCTCGAATTTTTCGACACACGCGGACTATGATTTCAGAAATCAATGTTATCCATCCACACACTGGTCACCTTTTCGTTGCTGTATATTTACAAACGGACTTTTTATAGCCACATCTATTTACCGATAGTCAGTGTTTCATTAAATTGGTCGCCCTTTTTACGCATATGCTAGGAGTAATTCAATCGATTTCGATGACTTCTTTGAGTCTGTAAAGTTTGTGCTCTGTGCTTCTGAGTTGACATGGCACTCTAGCCGACCGGCTGAGCAGGCCGGCGCTAAAATATAGTCTTCTAGTGCCAAGTTCTTCCTAATTGTATCGATAGCTAAATATATACTCGCAATAGGTCCAACGACTTTGGGTTTCTTGCTCTTGACTGCTAGGAAGGCGTTAAATATCGGTTAAAATGTCATTGATTAGGCCAAGGACAACTATATACTCCAACAGAGAACTCGTACTCTGATATTTCCGTACTACGTGATTCATGATTATCTTTCTCTTCTCTGATGTACAGAGGATGTGATGATGATGGCATGAGTATCGAAATGGCCACCTGCAGTGACGCTGCTGTCGTTGATGACCTTCCCGACGATGGGAGATTTTGATCATTTCCAGCTGACATGTCTTCACGGTGTCGTCGTGGACGTCGTGGTAATACACCGAGTAATCTACGGTGATTCGGTTGACCCCTGCGAAAAGACGTTACCCGCTTCGAAGGCTCCGGTTTTTCAAGTCCATTAGGGATGATGGTAGCACTAAGAGGCTGAATATTATGATTTGTCAATATCATGTATAATATGCACATTAAAAGCGCAAAAATCAACAAAATAGACCAACCATGATGTTTCTCCAACCATGTCTACTCGTTCCACCAATCCCAGATGTCTCTGACCAGTCGATGTCCTCCGCGTTCCACACATCCCATAATTTCGGTTTCTGTGCCAAGATGAACTCGTTCCGCGTGGTCGTCGTTCCGCCATCGTCAACAGGAAATCCACCTAACGCCCATCCGCGACTGAGCTGAACCCGCCTCCACCCAAAGACAACAATCATGGCGGCCGAGAAAAGCCCAATGGCTAAGAATGCCAGAATCAGTGGCGGAGACCCCGCTGCATTGGGGTTTGGTGGTGCAGTTGGATATGCAGACGTCGAGGAGGATCCGTCGGAAGTGGATGAGGCCTGGGGAGTGCTATGCGATGTCTGAAAGGCCATTCTGAAGTACGTCGTATCAGGGCGGAAAGATGGAGGGTGTGAGGTCGAAGACCGTGGCTACAGTGGACTGTTACATGCACTTGCCAAAGCCCAACTATATCATGCTAGTGAGAACATTATGCCAATTACTACTTTGTGCAAGGAGTTATAAAAGGTACCTACCAACCGCTGGTGAGATATTAAAAGAGACTATTGGCATGTGAGCCAACCCCATCTTGCCGTGGTAGAAAGTATCAGTTAAAAGGTACGGATCCCGCTATATGCCGTGCAATCCGAGCTGCGGTGTAGCAATAATATCCGTCAATCATTCAGTTCAACTGTTAGATGTCGCACGGACGTGATTCAGGACGGATTTATGTCTCGGCCTGGAATGCAGCGAACACTCATCCTGCGGTTTAAGCGGTTAAAAATAATTCAGAGTAAGTAAAATACAGAGTGATGATGATATCAGAGACCCAAACATGATGACAAAGGTGATACATATTTAAGTTGAAGACAACTGTCCACTTCATCGTAACGAAAGTTCATAGATGAGGAAGCGTGCTTGAGGATTACAGAGTATCGCGTCGCTTGATCCCAACCATGCAACCAAGAGGTTTCCGAAGGAAGCCTTCTCTAGTCTCGAGCTGTGGGAGATTCGAGTGTAAATCACACGTCGACGGGAAGAAAAGAAACCAAAGTCACCTTTTGATCGGGGTCCTGAAGCACAAACTCGAACCGGCGCAAGATAGAAGCAATGATGATTTGCAATTCCAAAAATGCCAGATTGCGTCCGACACAGGCTCTGAATAAGGGATTAGTAGGACGAATTGCGGAAAGGAAAATCAATGTACCTTGGGCCAAACGAGAATGGATTGAAAGTCTTCTGGATATCGGCTTGATCACGTTCAAACCATCGTTCTGGCCTGTACTCTTCAAAATCTTCGCCCCAGATTTTAGGGTCACGGTGAATGCTGTAACTAGGTACGCTGAGGACAGTGCCTGGGGGGAAGTATTGGTCCAGTACGGTCAGACCACCTTCGGGGACAACTCGAGGAAGGCCAAGGGCAGACGTCGAATGGAGGCGCAATCCTTCGTTTATACAAGCGTCCAAATACGGCAAGCGCTTAACCTGTTGATCGGTGGCGACCAGCTCGTCTTCTGCGCCTAACTGTTCGTCGAGTTCTTTCTGCAACTTCCTTTGAGCACGCGGGGTTCGAGCTAGGTAGTAAATTATAGCACAGGTGGAGCTAAGGAGAAAAGAAGACATATATAATTAGTAACAGAAATGTCGATATCGACAAACGTTTATAACGTACTTTGAGGTAGTATCCGACCCAGCGATGAGCAGAGTCAGAGCCTCCGCTGTCACTTCCTCCTTTGTCATGACTTTGCCTTCGTGATCACGTCCTTCCTGTAGCTTGCTCAAAAGGTCGACTCGGTCTGTAGGGGTGGCGAGGCGCTTGGCGACAGCCATGATGGCGATACCTGCTAAGGTCTCCACATCCCTCAAGCCTTTCTTGTACCACGGAAGACGACGAGCCAAAGGACGCCATGATGGTGGCAGAACCCCCATGGACATTGAATACTCGCCACGACCATTCAAGATCTTCACAGCTGGGATCTCCCGTACTTCGACTTCCGCCTTGGTTCCATAATTTTCCATCACGGTTTCTTGGTTCACAGGGACAACTGCCAGATCCCTGGCAGCAGTAATCATACCGAAAGGCGCACCGAAAGCTAAATCACCGACAATGTCGAATGCTAGGTAATTAACCCCTTAAAAACAAGAAAGAGTTTCAACGTGTTGTAATGGTCCGAGAGAGATTGAATTACTCACATGGTAAGCAATCGAGCCAAAGTCTTCCACCTTCGCCTTTCCATCCATCACCCTCTGTGCCGGACATGTTTTTCAAAGCCATGTCGTATAGGCGGTCCCATTGCTTGAGGAGCATGCCTACATAGAGACGAACTTGTGGCTCGAATTCAATCACGCTCTTCTGAGAGAATATATGGGACACTATTTTGCGTTTGCGAGCGTGTTCATTGCGATCCCGCGTATTGAAAATACCACGTCGAATGGATACAAAGGCATCATAAAAATTCGATTTAAGGGCACCGTTGCCATGAGCATAAACGATTTGCAGAGCATCAGGCTCTGCAATGGAGACGTGGTTTGGTGCAAGTCGTACAAATGGACCTTAAGTTGGCGACAGACTGTCAGGTTTGTTGTAAAGCAGGACGATCAACTCTTCGTACCATATTTCTTGTGCATTTCATGCACAATTTCTGAACGGTGACCATTCTTGCACACCACGCCTAACCATATGTCGGAGAATTTGGCAATTAAGGGTCCAGGGAAGCGACGAATGCCGTGCGGGTCGATGAGATAAGGCAGGGCATGGACGAGTATGAAGGTGGTGACAAGCAAGAAGATGGTTGTCTTGAAATCAAGATTCTGGTACAGGAGACTAAGGGAGCCCAACATGTTGATTGGATCAGGGACCTTTGGAAGGCTGGTGCATGTCCAAGATTTGCGGGGCACCTTTATATGTCCCAACTTGGGTGGGATTGAATCTGGAGTTAGGTGAAATTGTCAACGAGGTGTTTGCCGAGATGACATAGAGCTATAGACGGTGTATCATAAATGTACTCACGACCCACGAGATCCGAAGCACTGTCCAAATCCGTGCCGTCTAACCCTCATCAAGCGGACGTCCTCGCTCATTGCACGGCGCGTATTAATACACGTTATGCGTACAAGGCAAGGCGATTCGACATCTTGAATCCTGCTTACAATGATTTTCCTGCCATATTAGTCGGACAAGAAGAAGCAGACCTCGAATCCGTCGCACACGCTCAGAAGGTCGCAAACGAATCCAAAGAAGACCAAAGAACAGAGGGCGACGGCACCGGACGCACCACTATCTTGTCCTGAGCTAATTGCACGCGGCGTGTTTGGGCGATTGCGGAGACAGGCTTGAGAACGTTGCGAAGTTTGGTATGAAAGTCGGACCAAAAGCGATGGGCACCGTGGAAATGCGCTCAACGCAGCGGCTTGATAAGGACGCGTCGCGTCTCAAAAAGCAGAAGGATTTCTACACCGATAGATAGTTTCTCAAATCCGGGTCAGTTACCCTCGGTGCTTGGGCGACACGACCAGACCCCATGACAAGTGTCCAAGTGTAGAATTTAGAAAACATTTTGATTCCAATTCTATTGGCTTTGTGGCTAAAATCCGTGACTTCTTCCTATACATATACCTATGGCCGTCATTAATGATTATTTAATAGAATCAGACCGTTGCAAAAGGTTGTAGACTTACCTTTTCGAAAAACATAGCAACAGCGACGTCCTGGATTTCCTCGGTCCTGAACAAATTTTTCACGGTCATGATCACTGATCAGACCACTACCGTGCTTTGTGCCGTCGAGCACCGGACCGCCTATGTACCATAAATGGCGGGGACTCTTTGCTACCGCCGGTGACCGGCCGTTCAGTCCTGCTCATCAGTAGTGCCACAGCTTACCACCTTCTCAAGCCTCGCTCGTACCGTTGGATTACACCTTGACAGACTTAATCAACTAAGGACGCAACGATCTTTTCTCCGACCTCTCGCCATCCATACGTTTGCGCCACGTAGCATCTGCTTTAGCATTGAAGCATTCAATTCCTGAACTAAGCTGAACTTACCCACCTGGCAGGTGTCCATTTCGCGATACAAAGACTTGCGAGAGACAGCTTAAGAAGGCTCACTCTGTGTGCCATGCATGCGGAAACCATTAGCGGATAAGCGTAGCTTGGGTCCTCGATAAGATTCCTTTGCAAATTTCAGTACGTTCACATAATCTCTTATGGTCAATGAGCTATCTGTCGGACGAAGGTTTCTTCTCTTTGCTGCGGTCTCTTTTAGTCATTGCTTTCGAACTATCGGAAGAGTTATCCTCATTCATTCTCACGAAGCCTGTCCACTTACTCTAAACCAGAAGGAGTGTGACATTGCTATATTTAAGCATTGGATAGTGGCATTATAGCAGCTGTTGGAAAGTCTTCTAGGCTTATAGCTTTTACTGATATATTTGCCACGTTAGAAACCGTATCATCTTTTGTCTGGATTATGCCCATCCAACTTCCTCTAGACGTGGTCGATCAAGTCCTTTGCCATACGGATGATCCCTCCGATGTCCTGAGTGTAGCGCTATGCAACAGAGCCCTGCACTCAGTGGCCATTCCACACCATCTCTATTATCGTGATATCCGGACTAGACTAACCAACATCTCCCTTTGGAACTGGCTTTCCCGCCTTGACGATCTACGCGCCGAGCACATACGCTCCTTGACGATCCTCCCTGACCAGGACAGTGACTTTTATGACATGAATTACTCTTATGATCTTCGAGAGCGACTGCCTCCCGACTTTACGCCTAGCAGCCCTATCCCCTTAACGGCGTACCGTGATCTAGACGTATGCCGCCAGTCCGAAATGGTATTGATTGCAACTTTACGACGTACCTCGCGTCTGCAGCGATTCAGATGGCATCGCATCCCACCACCACTTTCAGAAGGTCAAGAAAACATTTGGACCGTGCTCCGTAGACTCGACACGCTCAGTGAAATCGACTTGTATGACGGAGGATCTCTAGAACTTGGTGTTCCTCCTATGCTAACTTCGCCCGAGGTAAGCCTTTGTCTTTCGGTCTGCAATCATTCGCTATATCGACTATCCTTTAGCTTTACAGCCTCGCCAATTTGACGACGTTGAAACTGCGCTCAGAAGGCAACAAACTGTTTCCCGATGCTGCGGGACCTGAAGTTCCAAGCGGTTTACAAAACATGCTATTGCAAAATCTGCCCAATCTTGAGGTAAAAGAAGTATCTTATACTTTTGATGTATTAACTAACAATATTCCCGGGCGACATTAGGTGCTGGCCCTAGAGTTAGATATCTGTGAAGAAATCGACGGAACTGCCAATATAAATCATCTTCTTGAGTCAGCATGGTGGCCCAAACTACGGTATCTACGCCTGAAAGGAGTCAACTGTACTGTTGTGCCGCTGGTCCGCTTCCTTTCCATCCATAGCAGCCTGGAGTATCTTTGTCTAGCTCAAATGATGCCAGGGCATGCGTGGCCACGCCTTGCAGCTGAAATACCCAATACCGCCTTGCCGAATTTGCGCTACTTGAATTGTTCATCTGCTCAAGCAGCAGCTTTGTTGGGCGCTTCTCTTCCAAATCTCAAAACATTGATAGGAGTTGAAGTACACGAATCCATCATCGATAAAGACTATTTCACCTGGGACGACGACTGGGCAGAGGAAGATGGTTACGATGATTACGACGACAGTGCGGAGATGAAGTCTCCGTGGCGGGAGCAGCTGCTGGAAAACCTCAAGGCGCACCCATCCATTACGCATCTAGGGATATCATCTGTGAAGACTATGCAAGACATAGAGACGGTCGCGGCTATAGCTCCTCAAATCACGGAACTCGAGATTGGTGTCACGTCTCAAAGTTTAAAAATCCCCGTATGTTGTTAGCAATGTTTTATGACAGGCATGCAATTTACTAACATCTTTATTCATGACAGCGCAGCGAGTGGCTTAGATCAGTATCGCTGTTCACGAAACTCGAGGTGATAACCGGAGGCCATTTCGTTTGGTTTGATCCATACAACGAGTTAACTACGGAGGCGGTCGAGGAGGCCAATAACTCGATTCAAGCACTTGTCAAGGCGTGTCCGAGGCTGAGAGTTATCTTGGTCGCACCGCACGCGAAGAAGGCAGTAATCATCCGAGAACGGAATGGAATGCAGTACGGCTTGGAGACAGTTCGTCCGGTAAGATGGGTCGTTAGGAAGTGGGAGGAAAGTGAAGCAGCGGCGGCAAAAGCCGGTGAGGTTGTGTATGGGGCTTGAAGCTTGAAGCTTGAAGACGTTCTTGTAAGTTTGTTTTTCTTCCTACTAGTGTTTAGTCTAGCTGACCATCCAAGCTTAACATTCTTACCAGGATATACATTTCGAATCCACACCGCCACACATATGTGATGGAGTCGACTCTCGTATATCCGATGTGTATCAAACGCATTTTCGGTTTGATTCCGAATTCTTTCAAACCATCATAAGGCGTGGCTGTATGGGTAGTCCTATGCTGTGGTTGCACTAAAAATATTTTCGACATTACGGTTCCGATGCTTAGCTGAAGCCTGAAGGATTGGTATGCGGAGCTATATTTAACCGCCGGCCTCCTTTGACCATTCAGCGACGGGCACGAATGACTTTCTTGTCAATATTCTCCCATTCGTGCGCCCAAACCTTGTGTTTCGCTGTCAAGCTGACCAAAAATGCCCGGAATATCAGCTTATACAAATACCTGCCAGGTCAGCCCCGTGTTGTCGATTCTTCTTCGTTTCCCCCTCCTTTTTCACGCCTCAGGCCCTGTCCGACGTAAAAGATGACCAAACGCAGCTCTTTTGGTATCGGCTTGATCTCTTCATTTGCTCTGCTTCTAGCGAGATCTTCCAGTGCACAGTATAGTGCTACTTATCTGCCGTCTAATGTTCCTGCGAAAACTGAACAGGGTCAAACCGGGACGAATCAATGCGGTACTTCTCTCGATCAAAACTCGATGTGCCAGAATGCATACAGTGCGTTGTCCCTTATTACATATTACTTGGTGACCACCTTCTTATTAACATATCTCTTATAGTAAACTCCGTGACCGATTTCTGCGTATTTGCACCCCCCAACCCTGGCGCTGACTCTGTTATCGGTAACACCGAGGTGAAAAAATGTTGGAACGTGTCTTTAACGAGACTCTGGCTCATTTCGAACCTTCTACATATAGCGCATTGAAGTAGCCTGGTGCCTGAAGGTCAGTGGAATAATCCGTTTTTCTCAAGCTTGAACTTCTTATTGAATCTTACACAGAATGGGACAGGAGCTCGTCTGATTCCAGACGGCACGATCAAGGGCGCCCACTTTATACAAACACCAGATTTCGTACAAGTTACGGGTGTGGGAGATTTGACCAAAATCAACATCCCTGCTGGAGATGAAGGTGTAAGTTTGAAGTAGTTCAATCTCACTTTCATGGCCCACTGACTCGAAGTTTGTATGTAGGGAGAGGTTCGTTTACGCTGTCTTTCGCGACTCGCCACGATTGTCTGACAATATGCGAACGCTTTAGCTGGATCCCCACGGAGCGGACGGAAATGGTGCGTTTTGAGTGTTGAAATCGCCGCGGCGAATCTCATAGCTAACGAAGGTTCTTTCTAAATCTACTAATAGGAAACCCCATCGGAGGCTTAGTCTTCTCCTCTGCTTTTGGCCAGCTCCAGCAGATGCACGAATGGACTGTAAGCTTTATTTTCAGTCCATTATATCATATCGTTGGGGTCGAAATTCACTTATTTCTGGGTACTTGCATATAGAACTTTGTCTCCGCCGATCAGTTCTGTTTCCGTGCGTGCAAACCCGGACCCATGGCTGCCACATTCTGTCAACATATCTACGATGTCATGGGCTGCTTCTGGAACATGCCCGGAAACTACGATCCTGGGTTCGAGGAGTGCAAAGCCGACAGTGGCGAGGTGCGTTTGTTTTCCTCTGGTATAATATAAGTCGTTGATCACGATATTTCTCTATTTTGATGCATCAGCCTATGGGTGTTTATGGAACCTCCACCTTCTTCCAAGGCCAGCCTGTTACTCCAGCGGCCCACCCAGCTCCATCTTCTTCGTCTTGCGTCCCACAGTCAACCATCGGCAACGGATTCTTGATCTCGGGAACTTCCATCGTCCAATCCTCGCCTACACCTAGCGCGACCTCTCCAGTGAGCAGCACTTCATCTTCTATGGCTGCTTCTATGAGCTCATCCACGAATCCACTCATCACCCCCTCCGCATCCTCCCGTACTTCGTCCGGCCCTGCTTCTGCTTCTGTGACATCGACATCTACCTCACCCTCCTCGCAAAATTCACAGGGCTCCTCGGGTGCTTCACAGGGAGCCTCCGCTTCCCATACAAGTGGTGGGAGTTCACCACAGACTTCTAGCCCTTCGGCCGCGTTTCGTTCAGCCCTTCCAAAGGGCTGGGAGGTGGTCGCTTTCAGTTCCGGAGTAGCGATTCTGTCCTGCCTTATTGGGGGATCCTTTGTTATGTGATGGTGTGATAACACTGCAGGCCGCTCTTTTTGCATCTTATCTACCCTTTGGACATATTGATTACTTGCCTCGTGAAGGCCTTCTCCGCGGACTCTTTTTTTTTCTATTTTCTTGGGACTTGTGATAACAAATTGTCGAAACTGAATACTATATAATCTATTAGTTCATTCATGTATGTTGTAAAAGTGTTTATACCCACCGAGTCAGCTTCGAAATTCGAATAAGGAACCTCTCGAATGACATGTCAAATTAACAATTTAGCCTCTAACGAAACACCACGAGAAAGACATAGACAGACATAGAAAGCCCGTGTCTTGAAAGAAACGTGTTCATATCCCAAGTACAATGAATGAAACGATACGGTTCACATTGCGCTTTATGAAGCAGATACAGCGTGACAACAATAAAACATAAGAAGTTGCTACGTTCTCTCGATATTATCACAGAGGCAAAATATTTGGAATGGGGCCAACAGGGATGATACGAGTAGGATTAATCTAACAATTGTAAGTCAGTCAGGCACGAGACCAAGGCGAAGTCGCGAATTTTATACGCACATGAGGGTGAGACCAGTAATAGTGGGCCTTAATATGCTCGAAGTTGGTCGTGTCCTTGAAGGCAGGATTGTTCCAGTACAAATTCTGCATCCACCTGCCACATGCATTAGTAAGTAACGGGTATGTTGTGGTATCTCTGTTCATCGATACGTACTTGTGAATCGCAGGATACCCATTGCGGATGGTACGAATGTTGCACTTGAAGTGGCCGACGTACACTGGATCGAAACGGATCTACCGCCAACCAATTTTTCAGGAAGACCATTCAAAATATTGATTATGAAAAGGGGCACGTACAATGGTTACAAAAAGTCGAATATCTGCCTCTGTGAGACGGTCTCCGATAAGATACTCTTTCCCAGTAAGAAGTTTCTCCACCCTGTCGAGCGAGTTGAACAGAGTATGAACAGCCTTTTCGTATGCTTCTTGAGTGGATGCGAAACCAGACTTGTACACGCCGTCTGCAAGGTGCTGGGTCAGAGAAAAATGTGATATAATATCGAGGGTAATGACATACTGTTAATATCGTGGTAAACCCATTCGTTTAGCTCGTCAATCTCTTTGCGGAGAGCTTCAGGGTAGTATGTGATCTCCGCTTTGTCGGCAGGAATGAAATCGTTGAATGCAGTGTTGAAGATACGAATAATTTCAGAGCTCTCGTTGTTGACGATAGTGTGCAGCTTCTTGTCCCACAATACAGGGACTGTGAATCTAATTCAAAGAATTTCGAGGATCGTCAATGAAAAAAGCCCATGTATCCAAACTATGGTTCGACAAACCTGCCGCTGTAGTCAGGATCAGCTTTGAAATATAGATCCTTTACGTGTGCAGATTTGTAGAGCGGGTCTTCATCGGCCGCTGGGAAGGGCGACACTTGTGCAAAGGGCCAACCATCGGCTCCCATGAATGGCGAAACAACAGTAACCGCTACATATCCAAGCAATGTGAGTGGTATTCGAGTTGGAGAATCATGCTCAACGCACGTATAAGATTTTCCAACCCTTTGAGCTTCCTGACGATGAGGGTTCGTGTCGCCCACGCTGGACAGAAGAACTCGGCGTCAAAAGAGGCCCTACTTGTCACCACACTTTACTCACGGCATGCATAGGAAACATAGAGATGGTAACGGTCTATGTAATATGATGAGCATATTGTCGCGAAGAAAAGCAAAATGCAGATGGACTGACTTTGTTCAGGCTCATGCTTTCCGCCCTTCTCTATAACGTTGCGGAAAGATGAATCAGCTCTTTTGAAGGAACCGTCAGCTTCTGTCTTCATTTTGCCGATATCGGACAGGTGGGAAGCGTCTCTAGAGGCGGTAGACATTATAGTTCTTTGGGTGAAGCTTGGGATCAACAGTCGTTTTTGGAGAAGCACTTGAGGAATAGATATAGTGGAACACTTGAGACTAGGCTTTATAGTGTTCTGAGAGCTCCAGGAATGAAGATAAGATGGCGTATTTCCACGTGAGACAGTCAGCACCCTCAAGCTGTTGGTCAATTATAGTATGTCAGTCAAACTGGGGACGGTGAGACTGCAGTCAAATGATTTGCCTTTTCTTCGTGATCCACCTCTGCATGTTGCGCCAGTCGATGGTGTTCGATTCCAAAGCGAGTTTACAACGAGTAGCATTTGAGGCAACATCCAGTTACGGTGACACACGGCTTTGGTCATGAATGGCACAAGCAGATTACGCTTACCGATGCCCAGTCGCAGCGATGACCATTGCGACCACTGTGGGAATAGACTTCCACAACCGGTATACCGCTGACGTTCTGCTGACAGAACATGGATGACCAACTGTAAAAGATTCTGCGAGGACTCTAGCACGGCGGAATACGGCGGAATTCTTGAACTATCTCTTATGCTGAGAGTGAAGAGGGTGCAAGACAGCTGAACTTATTCTGGCAAGTTTAATTTCCCTTGATCGCACATGTTGATACAAAGTTGAAGGAAATTTCTTTTACTTATCAGCTTCGCGCTCTGTGCTACCGTCAATGCACTCTGCACTTTCAAGTTAGCATATAAAAATGATAGGAACGAGAGGTCTCGCCAGTATGTTCACGGCCATGTGGGACCTGGGTGAGAGAAACCCGAAGTGAGCCCTCCTCAATCCCGGGCGTCTTGGTTACTGTTGAACCATCATCGGTGCAACGTACGACTTGCACCTGCATCACTTTAAACCATATATTTTGAACGGATTTCTTCTCAAAATGCCTACAGACGATACGATGCACTTTCCTGAATTTTACAATTCTCCTCCAGCTGCCTCTCGCTGCCCCCCGGAAATAATATGCACAATATTCGAATACAGTGTTCCCGATCCTCCACAATACGACAGTGATCTACGTGATCCGTCGCACCGTCAATACTCATCTATCTCATTGACTCTGGGCGCAATATGCAAGCATTGGCGCTCCATCGCATGGGATACTCCCTTACTCTGGACTACCATCTCGATAGCAATCGACAATTTCAACAAACCTGACCGCGTTACCTTGGTAGAAGAATGGCTAACGCGATCGCGCAACCTTCCTTTGAATATAATATTACACCTTCGCCATCCCCTAGACCTTCCTCAGGATGCATACAACCCTTTACTCAAAGCGATATCAACAACCTCGCATCGATGGCGCACCATGTCAATGAAATTGCCCTGGGATCTCACGCAAAGCCTATGCGAAATGGCAGAAGAGCTCCCAATGATACATGCCTTGCGCATGGACTTGTTCGAAGACGGGTCAATGGCCACTCTCGATTTGTACGACGTAGTCCTATGGGGGGATGAAAGGCCCGCCCCTGCGAAATTATGGTTATGCAGTCCTCTTATGCCGCATACGAACGTCGTCTGGGAAGCTCTCACAACATTCAAAGTTCGCGGCATAACCGCTTCAGACTGTTCTAATATCTTGCGTTTTGCCACGATGCTCGATTCGTGCACATTTTACGACGTTATCGAAGCCTACGAAGGCCAGGACTTCAACGGCACCATTCTACACGAGAAACTTCGCCGTCTCACCTATACCACAGATAAACCAGAGCGAAGCAAACCCGACTTATTCATCCTTTTAGTGCTCCCTGGTTTGACCCACTTTTCCTATACAGCTCCTAAAACAGCCGACGAATCTTGGATCATGCATTTCTTCGAACGCTCTTCGTGCCCCTTGGTGGAGTTGGAACTAATTCATCTCATTATCGATTATGAAGCCGACCTCAGCTTCATCCTCCAAACTACACCTTCGATTACTCGTCTGACACTGTTTCCCCTGATAGAAGGGCAGGATAACCCAGAGGAGGCTTACACAGCCGCCCCTCTCGTTAAAGACCTCGCCCAGGAATCTGAAGAGAATGATTCCGCCACCATCCTGTCGACAGATTTTCTTCCTAATCTCCGCTACCTGGAATACCGTCTGTCGCCCAATCTGAGTTTTCCTTGGACGAATGTTCCGAAAATGTTTGGCCATCCTACCGCTTTATCCAACCCAGATCGCCGACCTTTCAAGACACTCAAAGTGCTTAACGCTGACGGTGATCCCTCAGCAAACATGCATTTGAAGGCTATCCCAAAAGACGTTCTCCTTACTTTAATCGAGCTCCGCAAGGCAGGAATAGAGATAATTTACGAGGATACGAACCATCCACAAATGGATCTCTTTGCGTTATCTTTGGCCTTCCATTCCATGACGGAGAAGGACCAGTAAGGCGAAGGACAACGCTCTGGCGAAGGCAGCTGCTCCACGACGAGCTTGGATTAAGCTAGCTACAGATACATCGAAGACCGGATTACTGGTCCATAACCCTGCTCGCCCTATGTCGGATCTGGATCCGCTGGCAGTGTCGCATGATAGTCGAATTCAAAAAGTTAAGAGGAAAGTAATATGAGTTACCAAACAGAATATAAAGTAACTGGCATGAAAAAATGATGTTTCGTATACTGTACAAATGGAATTGAGAGCGAGTGTTAGTGAAAATGCAAGTGAATCGATGTGCATGAGCGGAAATATGATAAAGAGTCATCAGAGTAGGACGATGCAGAGAGAGGAAGGTCGTATATGCGGGAAAGGTGGTCGTGACGAGATGAAACCAAATGGTAATGATACAGCGTGAAGAATGGAAGTGAGAAAAAAAAGTCGTGATGAAGAGAGGAGCGACCAAGGTAATGAAGAAAGCCACTGCGAGTCGAACTCCTACGAGGTTGGATGCAACAATCTAGAAGGAGGTCTCGAGTCTAGGTCGACATACCAAGGGATCGTGGCGACCCCTATCTGGTATTCCGGTAGCAATCCATGATGATCCTCATCAGCGTTTCGACTTACCTCCTGCACATCCTCGCTCACTTCAAGACGGATCGCACTTCCGTCTTCTTTTACTTCCTGCAAGATGGAGTCTTGCTTTTCGACAGATGGTACTCTTTGAGGTTCATCCCGAGGTTGCAGAGCATTTTGCCCAGGCCACGTCTTTTCGTTCCAGGAATGCAAAGGTTGGGGTGCAGAGCAATTATGTGTATTGGGAGAGGGCATCACAATCATAACAGCGATTTGCAAGGCTTCTGGGACATCGTTCCCAGCCGGATGGGTAGGAAGAGCGCTAACGGTGCGCTTATAAGGATGCGGACGAAGCCCGCCTAGAGGGGCAACCATGGAAATCAACATCGGACGACGTATATGCTCATGTATGCCGGTATCGTGGACATTATGAGTGGGTAAGTTATCTGCAGAGCTCACGGCGGGAACTTGGGATTGGGAAAGCATTTGTGTATGACCGTCGTGCGAGGAATGTACAGTATCAGTGGGTGCACCGCCCATGGCGTGATGGCCAGCGTCAGCTCCAGTAACGTTTGGTTCATCCGGAGGCCGTTCACCTTTTAAAAGGATGATAGCGAGAGGCTAGGAGATTTAAAGAAAGGAGTCAGACCTTCGTACATTCGTCCCCAAATTGGGGTTTCCGCCAGACACGAACTCACCTTGATATCTGCCCACTTATTATCACCAGGCATAAGCATTTCATATGGGCGTTCGTAGAGGATCGGCGGTTTGTAGTCCACGTTCAAAGGACCTTGTATGCCAGTTATACCGCCTGTTCCACCTGGCACAGCCCAAGGTTCCATATTCCCCATAAACGAAGCCTCTCTGCGAGCCAGATACCTCCTCCTGGACCCAATGCCGCATCCCACAAACACGAGCAAGAGGACAACGAACGTGATAAGAAAGCCGAAGAAATAATTTGCACCACGGTTGGCGAGCCCACCGCCGCCGCCATCGTTTGGTGGCGGTGGGGTAACAATGGTTTGCTGAGCTTGTCCAGCACCGTCAGTCGTAGAGGATATCAGGATAGTGTTGATATCCATGATTTGGACGCGCCGAGTGCAGAAGGATGTCCGGACTGAAGACGAGACAACCGTGCATGCAGGGTCAAACAGTTAAGCGTTTGTCTAAACATACCCCTGAATGCTGTGACTTCATAGCTGACTAAGCCAATGAATACCCAAGCTTGCATAGAAAGCGCTCAGGTGAGCAGAACTGGCCTGAAGCTGAAAAAAAAAGGTTTATCTGTGCCATTTGATTATACGAACATACAGCTTTCAGAAATATTACGAATAGAATATGACACGTAAAACATACGACCTTTTTTTTTTGAGTCCTAACACTTCCAAGTCCCAGCTCAGAACTGGCCACGGACACCGCTGAATAACCGAGTCTAGATAACAGAAAGCTTTACGGAGTAAGTACATCTTTTTTACGTCGAAGGAATAAAAACCGGATGTCAAGAATACGAGGAGCATACTAAATTTGAGGACGCGCTGGATGCCCATCCATGAACCCACTAAACCTAGCTCGACTTCTGTCGAGAACGAATAACTTTGTTTCTCAGGGCCTTCTCTTTTAATTCGCTTTCCCTTCTCTGAAGCTCTTCTCTAATTTTAGTCTGCCACAGACAAATAGTCAGTTAGAATTCTAGATCGCAGGCTGGTATAGTCGCACATCATCCTTACCCTCGTCCCATTTGCTTTTCCTGCGCTCGGCTTCCGCTTGACCCTTGATTCTCAGCTCTCCGTCGTTCCGGGCTTTAGAATTAGAGGCTTCAGGTCTGTCTACATCCATACGGTCGCCGCTTTCGTCATCTCGGCGTCGCGGTGACCTGGACCTTGAGGAAGCGCGGGATGCAGACCTACGGCCTCGAGACCTTGATCGTCTTGAGTTCTTGCCTGAGTTCCTTCTAGGGTCGCTAGGGCTCCTGCGTCTGCGTGGAGAGGGAGACCTGGAGTCTGCAGAAGGGCTTCGCACACGGCGTCTGGGAGGGCTCATCCTTCTGCCAGCAGGGCTTGTGCTTCCCCTTCTGGAATATTTACGAGGCGGCGAACGCGAGCGGGAGCGGCTGCGAGAAACCGACGGTGAACGAGACGAGACGCGGCGGCGACGCGGAGGAGGGCTTCGACTACCTCTGTCTTTAAAACGGCGTTCGCCATGATCTCGATGACGATCGCGTACTGGTGGCGGTGGGGTAAGAGAAGGAGACCTATGTCTACGTTTCGAAGCAGGCGGAGGGGTACGAGACGTTGAACGAGAGCGAGAAATGGATCTTCGGGGCGGTGAGGGTCGACGGTTCCCAGGCCTACCCTTATTGGGAGGAGACCGCGAACGAGAAGAGCGCGAGCGGGAACGTGAACTTCTGTCACGCGAGGGAGAACGACGGCGAGGAGGGGATCTATCACGACGAGGAGGTGAACGTGAGCCTCTAGGCGTGATGGACCTAGATCGTCTGCGAGGAGAACGAGAGGAAAAGCGACGACGAGGGCCCTAGTGCTATAATCAATATCAATATAAAGGTAAGAAAGCCGGACACACTTACTCCGCCTCCACCAGGACCGCCACCTCTACCTCCCCATCCAGAATCGCGAGGTCGACTGTCATCATATCCTCCTCGTCCTCTTCCGCGTCCTCTTCCACGTCCTCTATCTCCACCTCCACCTCTTCCTCCGTAACCACCTCGACTTGAACCCCTCTCTGAGTCTCTTATTTCATCCAAGCGTGCGCGACGGTCACGTTCATCAATAGCGCGACTATCGCCTTCGCGTGCCTTTCGCATTTCCTCCTTCTTTTGCTCGACAAATGTCCTGGGAACACCGGTCACTTCTTGCTGAGCCTCAAGAAGAAGCTTCCACAGAGATTCCATAAAGTTTGCCGTGTCTTTCGTGAGGAAACCTGTAAGATTGATTTGCATTTTCTTCGGGTCAGGGTACTAAAGGAAACAAGAATGTTAGCATACGCAAAAGTGTGATCAAGTAATAACAGCGTACTGGGTTTTGTTCGTCTTCAAGCAGTCCCATGGCATATTCTACGACAACCTCATCCTCAAATCCGATGAGTTCGACGATCTTCTTTGCTATCCATGGTCTGATTACTGCCAAGTTGACTTTACGCATATCCACCTAATATACACGATGGCAATGAGATTTCTGAGAGTTTAAAATAATCGACCAGAAGGTACCTTCTTGTCAAACTCGGCAGGAAACTTCATCGTCTTGAGCAGCTTGAGTTCCTTGTCAGAAAAGCGCCTGTCCTGGTCGGCTGAAGTGCCCTTGAAGAAGCCTGTTCAAAGGCCAAAATTACACATATTGTTAAGACAACCTTTCATTGTAACGAGACAGAGATGGTTCCTCACCGGCGTCAGCCATACTTGCTGAGTGTATAAGATAAAGAAAAGACAAGAAAAGGATAGAGGAAGAAACCACAAGGGTTGTGACGTGAGGAACTACAGTCGAGCCATCGAAAAACCGTGGGACACTCACTACTGCTTTATACAGACTCCGCTTGTGCAGACGCGACAGCCCGGTTTTCCTCCAATGTCGTCCATATTCAAGTTCAACTTCTTCAAGGCTGGTGCTTATTTATGGAGGACCCGCAATGCTCCCATAGTTCCTATCCCTAAAGAAAATGCATTCCCTTTGTTCAAGGGAACGCCGGCTTTTATAGCTCGATATGCCTTGGTCTTCCTCTCAATGGACGTCATGTACATGTTCGTTGCTTCCTTCTTTTGCCGTCGCTAGCATATCAATAACGCGTTTTTTACTACAGGACCACGATGGTTTATGAGTGCTGGGAAGGCGGTCAACTGTATCACAACCCACTCAAACAAATAAACCCACAAAAGAAGTCTGTAGAGGATTCAACGCCGCCACAGGACCCAACATCCGTTACTCCAGCAAAGTCCCAAAAACCGATGTGGACGCGCTTTGCTTTCGGCGCATTCCACTGTGGCCTCGGAGGTCTTATTGCCGCTTTTCTCCTTAGCCAAAGAGCTAGCTGGGTTCGTTCGATGACTCTTGTTCGGCCCCTTGGCAAAAAAGCCCAGCCTCCTCAATTGTACATTGAAGTCGCAGGACATCCAAACGGTTACGCCCATCCCTTCCTGCTCAAAGATTGCAAACTGGCATCCACCGAAGTAGGAAATGACATCATGATGGTGGTCGTGAAAGAGGAAGGAAAGTTCGCGTTCCGCGCGTTGGGAGCCACAGTGGCTGGTAAACCTATGCCAACGACAGGAGACCAGGCCGTTTCATACATGCTAAAAACATGGATTGGAAATGGTGGAGAAGTTCAACGCAAGAAACAGAAACGCACATAAAACTATAGCTCGTTCATCCTGCCTTGCGAGTATCAAATCCCAGCACTGCTTCAGAAGAAACTCTTCTTCAACGCGGTCAGATTATCAGCAGTCCGAAGCTGTTTGATCATGGCTGCCAACTCCGGACATAGTCTCATTACGGGATGCTCATCAACAGACATCTGCCGAGTATCATGTCAAATCTCGCATTCCTATCCAAGAATAAATTCTTTGCCTTCATATATTGCTTTCCATACTGTGTCCAGGAAGGGCTCAATAGCAGAGAATTGTTTAAAATCTATCATGGAACTTGGCAACTGTGTGTTTAACAGAAATTTTATTGGCTATAATTCTATCCTATCCCGGCTCATCCGCAAGGAGAGAATTTGCCCATCATGGACATAGTCTTGAAAATTGAGATAAAGGTAAAGACGAATTTGCAGGGAGTGTGGTTCCTCGTCCGCATTGACGACGGCCGACTTTAGTGGTGGAATAAAGAAAATCAAGTGGTAAATCAAAATAAAATAAATGCCTTATCATCATGACTGGAACCAGAGTGAATCGCCGTCAATTCTCCACCGTGCAAACAGTCCCCGACCAACCGTACGACCTAAGGGGGTTCATACGCCTCAAGTCGATGCAACCAATATCGCATTGCCCTTTGGTATCGCCAAAACGCAGCAACCCCGGCTGTCCGTCTCCACAAACATACTCTCGGATGTCACTGCTTGCCTTGTGTCGCTGCACCCCAGGAAATCGTACCACCAAACCAGCCAATTTATCAAGGTTGTCCAGATTGCAATAAATGTCGCAAGTTTTCAGCGGAGACAGGTCGAGCACGGATACGGGTTTCGAAACCTCGCGTCGCGTTCTCAAAAAACGGTACAAAGATTCCTTGTACATGACGTCCACTCTTATAGCACGACCACCGATCTTGAGGACATCGAGGCGAGGGAAAATATGAGTATGGCCTTCCTCTAGATGTTTAACGAGTGCCTTGAGACTGTTGTATTTGATCCAAAGAGTAGTTACCGAATTGAAAGCGTGAGCGGGATATGGGATCGTCCTCTTCCATTTCCTGAGGTCAAGCTCGACCACGTTGAAGAAAAGCGGGGAGGTAAAGAGCATATGGAAAAGAGATGAGTCGTCCTCCGTCCGAAGCATCCAGATCGAAAATGGTGCCTGCATTCTTTCTGGCAGATCATCGTCATCGTCGTCATCATTAGCGAGCGACGTTTCACGGATTTCCAGACATTGATCGTTGCAGGATAGGGTCAGCCTTTGTATCGGGTAGTATTGGAGATAGTTTTGCATGTATCGCATGAGTATAATTTGGGCTCGCTTCACATCTTCCACGTCCAGGACAGATATCGTTTCTGGCGGCCGCGATATAGACAAACAACACCGTGTGCAAGGGGCTATGGATTCCAAAAACATCACCATATCCGAAAGGTTCCAACCGTCCAGGCGTAGATAAGTCAAGTTTGGAAGCTTGACGAGGGTTTCATTGTGTTCCTCTGATTGCATGGCGTTGGAAGATCGGACTACCTCCAAAACCTCAAGACGAGGTGTCATCTTCAAGAAACCCAAGAGTCGAGTGACATCGTAGTCCTGGCGAAGCTTGAATGAACGTAGGTCGGAGAACCATGCCGGACGCATATCCATAGTGAACCCGCGAAACGACAATCTATGTGCGACGAAGCCTGACCTGAAAACTGCGAATTTCTGGAGGGCAGGCGCAGACGCGTCGAATAGGGGTGAAGGCAAGACCCACGTATTGATGTCTGGGCCTATGTGGCTTCTATCTTCAAGTAAGTAGCGGAAAACGAATTCTTCGAGCACAGGCGCTGGCTGCCTGAATAAATCGTGCCAATATTGTTCCCTGCTGTCATAATAATCCTCGCGCTCGACACGTCTTGAAAGCCAGCTATCAGATATTCTCAGCCGTTCAATCCTGGTCCAATTTTCGCTTATAAAGGTCAAGAGCAATCCTGAATTGTGTTCCGTAAGCCGGTTTATAGGTCCTCTGATCCAGAGACGAGCGGTTCCTGCTCTTCTCATAATTTCTTCAACCCAAGCAGGCTTCGCCGTTCGAAGCTCATTGAGGTCTAGCAACCTTCCCCAGATCGAAGGAGCGTCCAACAAAAGTCGCCGCCATTGTTGACAAACATGGGAACTGAACCGGGCAGTTGCCAGTCGATTGCTGTTGTCAAAACTTTCTGTGTTCTCCAAAAAGATCTTCCACAATATGTCTTCATATAGACGTGATATAGGCGTACAATCCTTTGTTGCGCCGGTATTGGGTTGATCAACGGATTGCATGTCGATAAACTTGAGTGGAATGCAGTCAATGGGATGGAAAGACGGTGCAGGGTTAAAAGAAAACTACCTCGTTGCTGCGATGAATGGTGCTGTCAGGGGAGCACCTGATCTGGTCTTTGTCCCAGGTAAGGCAACGAAGAGTCGGCACCGAGTACAATTTATGCTCATTCTGAAATTCGGTGAAAAGTCCGGTAAAGCTGCCGTTTCCTCGAACGGTGTAAATTTCTAGCTACCATGATTGACACTCAGTAGCGGATGTAAGAGAAAATGCCTGTTAGGGTGAGAAGAAGTAAGTGATTGTTGTCCTTTCAGGACCGTAGCCCATGTGTAGTTTGCCTCATCCTCTTACACCTCCATGGAGATATCTCAGATTGATTATCGAGGAACGGATGTGGGACGATTGAACGACGATATCCTCTGGAATTGAAATTTAAGTAACCTTTTGAACATCCGATAGACATAACGAAACAAAAGACAAAGAAGAAAAGAAAGACAAAAACATGCACGCCAACCACTAAAGAAACATGTTAAACCTCACATATCCAAGGTCTTCCCCAAATCATCTGCCAGCCATGCCAACAACACCCGTGGTGTCTCTGATCTTGGCGATTTCGTGAGGCGTGAGCGACCCTTTGGAAGCACACAGGAAGTCTTCGAATGCTGTGTGTACGTCGGTTTCGTTGGTGAATTCTTGCCTGTTGATCAAGAGCGACATTTATCAGCTTCCATTGGTGTTAATACTGAATGCGGCAAACTTACTGTAAGAACGCATACAAGCGCACCCAAAACTCAGGGTTCTTGACGGTCTCAGCGTATGAAGACAGCCCTAACTCTGATAACTGGGAAACTGGGCTCCTGGACGCGTCCACGTCGAGCGTGAGCAGAATATCCTTCTCCGCCGCGCCAGGGGTGTCTGCAGAAGGGGAAGGCGACAGGACGACACTGGGAATCCGTGTATGCTTGTTGGTTTTCTTGGACACAGGGGTCGAAGGATTGGGATCGAGAGAAGCGAATGAGAATCCGCCCGAAGGCTTAGCTGGAGTTGATGATGCGTCCGACATTGTTTCTGCTGGCGTATTGGTTGTGGAGGGAGCGGGTGGTTGCTGAGGGTTCCAATCAAATCCGGGCTTGACTACTAGATTAACTGTATCTCCGTCTTTGACACTGTATTCCTTTAGAAGCTTTGCGTCCGCGAGTGCTTTGCCTTTCAATAGAAGTCTTTGGGCGTCGGCCGGGGGAGGGTAGAGTTGAGGAGTGGATGTCGATGCTGCTAACTGCGCCTTGATGGCAGAGATTGTATCTGTAGGTTGCACCTGTAAAGTGAAGGATGCGGGTGGTTTTAATGACTTGAAAGTGATTGAGATAGATGCTGTACACAAAGAACGATGGGTGAGTCCATGTCCTAGTATGAAGCATTTTATACATTAAGAAATCCAGCGAGCGACGTGGCCTTGGCCTCGCACAAACCTGCAGTTGCAGTAAGTTGCGCTACCGTTTGCCTCGTGCAGGTAGATTTGCCAAAGAGATGAACTTCGACTCACCAGAAGTGGATGCTGACGGTTCAACACGAGGTTTGCGTGCGGCTGGAGGAGGAACAGGAATCTATAAGCAGATATAGAACAATTAGTCGGATAAGATAAACATGGAACGCGGTATTGTATCCGGTTGAAAATCAATAGGTAGGAGATGCGCGCTCTGTCTCCTAAAGCCACCACTCCTGCTCTTTCAAGGCCACGCAGAAGATAGATAGTTTTTCAGAGCATCCTTTTACGCAGAAACCGGAAAATCGATATAAAGCAATCACCTACCGGCAGTACAGGCACTCGCTTTAAGGAGTGCTCAGGAGCTTGCTGATAATCGTCCGCGTATGTTACGGGCTGTGTCGCGAGGGTGTTGAGGAAAGTCCTGGCAAACGCTTTTTCGGCTTGCTCTGCCATTCTTGTTTATATGTTGTCAAGGCTGTGTAAGGGAGTAAGCGACTGTTTCCAAGGATTATCGATGTCGTCGATGAAATTCAACCGCAACAGGCGACCTGAATCCCCCTGCTCATGCCCGGCTTCCCGGCCCGCCACATTAACAGGGGACAGGTGCTTAGCTCATCACAGTCACAGCCATAAGTCAGTACTGTGACACGCTCCGGATTCAACCTCGTCTCGATTCCTAGAAAAGACTATAAATCATGGCGGTCAGTTCCTCATCCTCGTCCCAATTTGTTCTCTGTATTGAAATGGCTCAATAGTCAGGATTTGGTTGGACCGGAGGTGTGCCGCAACACAGTAAACCACGCTTGTGACCGACCTGACATGTAATTTTGCAGGCCGTTCAAAGTGCTTTACTTACTGGCAAGAGTTCCAGAAGGTGAGTCAAGCTTTACCACATTGTCAATTTCTTCTAATCCAGTTATCTTTCAGTGCTATATTCAAACAGACAACCGTGCAGACTGCCTTGCTCAGAGCGACGACTACTTGGAATGTCTGCACCATCAGAAAGAGGTTCGTATTCTTTCTCATCCTATCCAGACAAGTTTGCTGACTTTGGCCTTCGTGCGTTCTGTCGCTTCCCTCTTTCTACTTCTCGCATCGAATATCTACTTGGGACACACCAACTACTTCGGCGATTCTCATTATGATTGCATTCAAGCAGAAGAAACGCACCGACACTATCCTCAAGGAGTACGAGCGCCAAAAGGCTCTGGCTGCTAAGCACGACGATTCCCACCACAAGGGTTCTGCGACCGGTACACAGGCTGCTGCATCATAGAGCTAGAATAATTGGGACTCTGGCAAAACAGCATGTATTCATATCTCTGCTTCCTTCCTATGGTTGTTCAGTTTTCGAGTGCCTTTCCCTAAGCCCGCCCTCTCCTACCGCTCCGCCATCTAACGCTTATTACGGTGAAGATAATAAATATGAGCTGTTCGTATCCTTCTTTTATCTACTATCCAGAGCTGCTTCGACAGTGTTCTACGCGCATGTACTCGTATGGAATTTGATCAGGCGTCGGAATCGTCTCTCCCTTTGCGAGATTCGTGCATTGCATGCGCTTTAAGGGCTTGGGTCCTGATGTTTTCGATGTCCTGGTGTTTTGTTCCTCTACGCAGACGGGTCCTGCAGCATGACGGGTCCGGCATAACGAGTACAACCTTGCAGCTATCCTATCGAGTTGGAGTGGCAAGCTGTTGAATGTTACTGAATGTTGTAGTTCTAATATTCCTCGCTTCGACGAGCTCTGGTACGGAATGGTTGCGAGTTTCCCTTGAATCATCCACGGGACTCCACAGAACTGTGGCTCGAGTGAGAATTTGAGCAATTCTACCGCGTGTATCGCTTCTTGAATTTTTGTACGGTGCGTCAATTGCCCTGCTTGAAGTACTATGTTCTACCTGACAGAAATACTGAGCAACTTTTGGCTCAGGCCCTGTGCGGCTGTGGATTAAAAGGACAATGAGGGCTTTGGTATATTGTCTGCCTTTCCTTTCACTACGACAGCTCCGGCAAGCAGTATTAACTTATCAAGTATATTCCAGGGAGCAAACAAATGAGGTTAGATACTGTGCAGTATAATCATGGTTTTGTAAGTCCTGAGCGCTGCGCGTTTAAATCTGGCACACCCCCTGCTTTTGAACATTCCGATGAGATTGGATGGTCACACCAGGTATGGTATATCTATTATTATAGGATGCAATTCCTTCCCGCGAGTTATTTAATTCCGTAAGATAAGCTTTATATAGGCGTTTCTAGCTCACAAGGAGCTGGCATCGGTTTGGTGCATGATCAACAAGTTCGACCTGGAGGGCGATAACCTGCGATAACCACTAAACCACTCCCTGTCTTAGTTACACTGCTCATTGATCTATCAATTAGCTGTGGGCGTTTGCGACGATCTGGATCATATCCAGTTCAACATATCTTGCGTATGGATGTGATTGCTTCATAGCTACGGTTTGAGATGAAGGCTGGCCGCCATTCGGGTGATAAGACCTAATTCAGCTCAAGGCAGGTTTTCTAAATTCAGTAAAGGATTGATTTTCTTGATCACAGTAAGTTATTTTCCGTTGACGGTGAGTGAGGACCGTGGATGATGAAACTAAGGCAGATATATACTCAACTGACGAATATTGGTACTCGCGCTCTGTTATAGTTCTGCCAGTAACAGCATGCAGGCCCCGGCTAGTAGTGCATGTCATCTCAAGCTTCATGGATGTGGATGCGTGAAGACTTGGGCTGAGATTAACGTTCGGACCTTTCACCAGGGTAACCCGCTATCAACGGTGTTCCTTTCTCAGTGCTCTCTTCGTGAGATGCGTATAGTTA
The DNA here is from genome assembly GCA_013053245.1 of Agrocybe pediades. NCBI lineage: Eukaryota > Fungi > Basidiomycota > Agaricomycetes > Agaricales > Agrocybaceae > Agrocybe > Agrocybe pediades. Next base: position 1,263,741 of record JAACJL010000017.1, read on the forward strand.
ACTATAGATACTTTAGATCCTTATGCATATGTTGTGATTAACCTGTTGCCCTGTTATTTAGGAACATGGCCTTGATACCCAGAATGCTAAAATTAAGAAAAAGACCTCAACATCGGACATCGCTCGGCTTTGAGGCAACTTCCAGCTCACTCAAAATCCACATTCTCCGCCACCTCAGTAGATCTCTTTACTTGTACTCCCTTTCCGCTCATTGACTTGTCATCCCACTCATTTTTATACGAATCCGTTTGTGTACACAGCGTAGTGGGCGCTTATTTGGAAAAGCCAAGCGATTTCGGCACGTCCTAGGTCGTTCTTGGCACCGCCAAGATGTTTTCTACGCGAACAAACAAACCTTTCCTGCTCATACCATTGCTGCTCTTACCATCCGCACATGCGATTGTTTCCATATACCAAACTCCTCAACAGTCTATACTCTCAGCTGAAAGAGTAGCTTCGTCTGCTGCAGCCGCTGGTACTCCCATTCCTTATAAGGGACTGCCTGCGTACAATACGACCGGTCTTCAAGCTCCCCCGCCTCCTGAAGCAGGAAGTTTTCCTACTCAAGTCACCCTACAACTCGCCGATGCACCGATGCTCAATGTCAGTATTCCGCAAAAATCGAGCTTCTTTGGATTTTCGATCGAGATGTCGGTTGTCAATCAAGTTTGTGAGTTTTATCCTCCAGTTCTTAAGCTTTCTTTTATGCCGATGATAATTGGTACCTTTACATGCGGTCAGTGGGCTCCAACGCGTACGTTTCTTCCAGAGTAAATGTGTGTTGTAATGGCCTGGCTGACAAGCTTGCTCTGCAGTTCGGTTTTACAGGTTCCGTTTCTTAACCTGATGGCGAACTTGCAACAACGTACTGGGCGCATTGATATCCGCGTAGGAGGCAACACTCAGGAGACTGCCACCCTTGTCGATAGCTTAGACGATGGGAGGATTATTGAAAAGGATCACGCATTGGCTACAAACCCGGTGAGCATCGTCTTCCTCAGAGGCCTATCGAATCATCCCTTTGAAAAAATACTTACCAAGAATATTGGTATTTCAGACGGGAACACCCCCTCTTAGATTTACTCCCGAGTTACTCTACATGCTGCGCAACATCAGTGAACACGTTAATATACGTTGGCACCTTGGTGTCCCTTTCAACGACACTTCCAATTTCCGTTTGCAGATTGCAGAACAAGGACAAGCTATCCTCGGCGACTACCTGATCGGCCTGCAGGTAGGTAACGAGCCGGATTTGTATGTTAGTCATAACCATCGACCACCGGTATGAGTTGAGGTTCTTTCCTATGTACCACACCATTTCTGAGCGACTTGATGTTACTACAGGATTATGGACCAGAAGACTACTTCCACGAATTTGGGTCCTTGATACAAGCGATGATCGCCGACGAGGACAAGCTCACGCCTCGACCAAAGACCTTGCTCCTCGGCCCCAGTATACAGTTCAATTGGACAGCGGAGGAGGTCTGGAATACAGGATTTATTGATGCATATACAGATAATCTAGCCTTTCTTTCTGTGGAACGGTAAGTGGACAATTTGAATTGCAGTCATACGTGCAAAGTGCTCACTCCTGAGCTCTTGCTGCATTTTCACGTCAGATATCCCAATGATAACTGTGCCGTTGCTTTTCCGAACGATCCAGGCCAAACCTTCCACGACCCGCAGAAAAGCTTAAACCAATACCTCTCTCATGGAGCCACTTCTGGCGCACTGCAGCTCTATGCCAACTCGACTTCTATTGCTGTACAGAAGGGAAAGCCATTCCTGATGTTCGAGACAAACACTGCATCGTGTGGTGGATTCTCTGGAATCAGCGATGCGTTTGCTGGTGCTCTATGGGGTGTAGACTGGGGGATGAAGCTAGCATCTATGAATTTTAGTGGTGCACTGTTCCACGTTGGAGGGCAAAGCGTCAGCTACAACCCATTTACCCGTAAGTCATTTTCACGCTATTACTACTGATCGATATACAAGAACTGACCTTAAACTTCAGCACCCCCGTCAAATGAAAGCACCTTCCACCAGTGGTCTGTGGGGCCGATATACTACTCTGCCTTGGTCGTTGGGGAGGCCATGGGAACATCAAACACCTCCCAGGTTCTTGACTTGCAAAATAGTGCAGCGGCCGTGTTCGCTCCATCGTTCACTCCCTTGGCGGATCAATTCGCAGCCTATGGAATTTGGGAGAACGGACATCTTGCACGCATCTTGTATATCAACTTCGTCACCGACGCAAGCGGCGCGCACGATGTCAATGTAACGATGAATCTCGACCAACCAATTCTGCAAGGCTCTGTCCAAGTGAAATATTTACAGGCACCAACAGTGGCACAGAAAGGAAACTACACATGGGCAGGCCAGACATTCGGGGGGAATTTCCAGTCCGATGGGCGTCCAGTCGGCACGGAGAACATCCAATCTATAACATGCACCTCACCTACACAGTGCACTGTTAAGATACCTGCCCCCGCGGCCGCTCTCGTTTTCCTTTCCCCCACCGGTGGGCAGGACGCAACCCAGAAGGGTGCCCCGCAGACCACGTTTGCCACTACGGCGATCACGAAGTTCAGGAATACCGCCACTGTGGATCCTTTGGTGCTGTCGACGTCTAACGGCAGAAGTGGTGCTTTGGGGGTGGGCAGTACGAGTCCAGAAGGAACGAAGAATAGCGGCCCAGTTGTTCGAGTCGGATTTACGATGGTGATAGGAGGCGTTCTCATAGGTGCTATATTTCTCATCATAGCGTAGTCACCACCTGAGTAGGACCTGTAAGGGACGCAGCTTACAGGCTTGCCCTAATTTAAATAAGTTTCATTAGTTAGTGTTGAGAAACAGGCGTTTGTCCGCCGTGATAAACACGCACCGATCTAACATAGATTATCTTTTGGTTGTAGCTTACTTTAGAAGCATCGGCAAAGCTTTCTGTGCGCAGTGTGGACCATTAAGCCTCGGGGTTACTAGACATGGACCATTCTAAAGCGTTAGCCTGTACGTGTTGATGCCATCGCCGATAAACCATTTCTGTTGAGTGGAACTGTGTATCGATAGAAGCCAAACAAGCAATAATGGAGTGACTTGAAGAATGAAGAAAGATCAGAGCAATGCTGTGTCCTCTTTCTGACTAGTAACCACCCACTCTTTGTTTCCTCCTGACGCCAATGACCTCGAATTTCGACCTATTCTTCCCAAAGTTCTCTAGGGAGAGCGCATCCTCCTCCGACGCTGAGAGGAGAGTCTTCGATATCTTGAAATCCTATGCTCAAACGTCTTCAACAACTACCGCAGAGTCAGTCGCAAACGAGATTGACGTCCTGTATCCCACCAATCCTGCAACGGGGACGATCGATTACATGACACTCGAGCATCTGTGGGAGCTCTTCGTCGGCATTGCAGAGCAAATTCCGTGGACTGACTCAGCACAAGACAAGCTTGTCGAAGTGTTGAAAGCCCTCCGCGATTTGCCACAACAACGTTCAATGGTTATCGACCACTGGGAGAAAGAGCCAGTTAAGATATGGGCTGACATTCCAGTTTTGCCGTATGTTCTATCCGATGGCGTCGAGACGCATGGTGAGTATTCATCCAATTCCGTAACCCCACCATTTCTTATAACCTGTTGCAGGCGTCATAATCAACGACGAGTCTGAGGCAGAGAAACAGTCACGAATTCGAGATCTTAATTTCCAAGGTTTCGCAGCTCGCTTGACGAATGCCAAAATCTTCGATCTCTCAAGGCTTGCAGTTTATCGCATCCGCAGCGTCCTGGAAGACGATGCAGACTACTACATCACCGGGTATGATGACGTAGGAACACACCTGGACGTCAACATTCTACCGGCACAGGTTTGGATCGACTTGACATCCAAACTTCTCTATGACCTCTGTCAAGAAAACGGAGCAGGGGCAGCGAGGAACGATATTGCAGGTGGAAAGCATTGGAAAGGCGCGGCAGGCTTCTCTCGTGCACGGTGGGATTTTTGGAAGCAGAAGTTGGACGAGATAGCTGAAAATGATAAGGCCAAGGAGGAGACTCGAAAGACTGCGAGGAAGATGAAGGCGACTATGTTAGCAGCAGAAGCTTGATAGGAAAAAGAAAAATGTGTAGCGGAATGCAATACAGAAATCGGAGGAAGTCAGACATCTCCGAAATTGGAACATAGCCGCTTACCGGAAGCCCGGATCACACATGGGGGCTCCCTATACTTACTTGTGACTGTGCCGTTCTAGTGAATCTAGTCAGCCTTATAATTCAAGTCTGTTCAATGCGGCCAACCAGAACAGAAGTCTTTGGGAGTCTTCTAGTCTTCGGCATAGTTCATCTTCATCTGCTTCGGGGAGCTTGAAGAATGAAGGCCATCCCCGATGCAGCAGATGATCAAAAAGATCGCAAGTTAGAAGCAGTAGGTTAAACATGATGCAATTTATCTCGAATGAGCTCGAATGGTGCTATGGATAACCAGAACAGAGGGACAGAGAGGGACAGACTGAGGTCTTCGCTTGTCTAGAAGATCGACGTGTTATTTAGCCTTGGAAATTTTAAAAAGGTACATGTATAATCATTATGGTCTCAACATCCTGTCTCAGCCCTTCCCAGGCATCGTCCTCTCCAATGGGCGCTTGTGGATACCTGGATAGCCACGCCTGCATGCTCATTGCTGCCGTCCTTGTTGTTAGTATATGGCGACCCATTAACTTCCACACGCTGGGACACTAGGTCGGGACTCTGCCTTCAAGCTTCATGTTCCGTTGTCCTTGCAAAACAGAGCAGGAGCACGTCTTTTCACGACTTCTGACCAGGACCATATGGTCAAAAAGTCTTGGCGCTCGGTGTCCCGGAGACGTACCTTGGGTATTACTTCGGCTGTCTTACTATATTGCGATGGTTCACACTCTCCTCGAACCGGGTCCCTTATAATTAGAGCTTCTATTGGTGAAACCGGTGAATCGCTGTAATCTCTGTTGACAAGTTCATCCATAGGCGTTGAATTTCGCGCCCGTCAGAGTGGGTACCTGTCATCGGCCACGTTACGGTTCAGAGGACTTTGAGTTGTTCCTCGCACTATTTTCGCTCGTTCAGCTTGTTGCCTACATTTGAAGTACTATCAGGTGCTACCGGCGAGGACAAGGAGTTCAAGCGGAAGTAGGCCACACCTCCTCCGATGTACTCGTCCCTGATGTTGCGGTCGCCCAGGAGCTCAGTAGAACAGTGAAGTCAAGGCTGCCTTGTGGCGAGCTGAGAGCTGCTTGTGGATTCTAGAGGCTTGTGAATACTAAGCTTGGCCAGGCTAAGCTATGGTGATCAACCACCCTTGGGTGCGACAGAGTTAGCATGAACAAAGCGAGTGCCGGAGTCCCTTTTGACTTCCTAACCTCTAGATCAACGACATTTATACAGTGTGGGACGCTCAAAACCGATCCCCGAGGGGGCCAAATTTTGTTATCCAAACTAGCCTCCCAAAAAAACTCAGTTTTTCCCAAAAAGCATCGGGATCGCTTCGGATTGATGAGAGCTTTCGAACCATCACAAAATCTTGTCGGAATTCCGACTTTTTAGTGACAGGTGGACCCAAAATTTAGAATATAATTATTTTTAGATATCCGAATATGGTAATAGCCCCGATAAGGCATCGGCTAACATATCCGGCCTACAAAAATAGAAACTTTGAATTGGATTCTCATCTTATCGCGTTAAAGAGCCCATTACCAGTCAAAATGTGTCCAGTTAAAGCAAGAAAAATTAACATCCATTATGATCCTCTCTCCAAGGTTAGAGCCATATGTTTTCACTGCGTACTCCACCTGGCGTGCATTTAAACCTTTAAGCCATATCATGAGATCATAAAGGTTGACATTAGACTCGCAAACTTGTAAAATTCCACATACATGCATCCATCCATAGAGCGCCATGCTTTCCGGTACCATTTACCAGATGCTCTTTGGACCATGGCTTGCTGGGATTGAGCACTTTTGCGAGACATGAAAGGGGAAATTACTTTCAGTTGGGCTAATTATCTTAATTCTTTGTTTCCTCGACTCGAAACTTTTGGTTTTTTCCCGAAAAATTGAGAATTTGGTCACGTGATATGTCAAAATTTCGGAAATTGCATTTTTATGACGAGCGTACATGGTTTCCTTCTAAAAGTACAAAAATCGTCAAAAAATACCTATTTTTCGGCCCGGAAATCACGGGTCGGGTTTATGTGTCCGACACTGTATGAGGTATTCAGCGGGGCCAGAGCTGAGGACAGGCTATCTCCTGCTATCTCTATCATTTAAGATATATGCCGTTAACTATGCCCTGTCATAATTAATTCAGACCATAGTCGTAACCCAGAGTCCCCTGGAGCCTCTGAAAGCTCCGACCTGCACCAGGTCACCGGAACTTGAAGACAGTTGCAATGAATTGCATGTGAGATCTCCACACACCGTTGGAGGAAGGAATACAGGTAGAGATTGGAGCTTTCATACCAAGTACAAAGTTTTTTTTTGCCTCAAAAGTATGGATAGACCTTTAAATAAAAGAATGTTACACTGGCTAATCGAGAACAACATGCCGATATGTCTGTCACAATTACCTGACACAACCAACTTACACCTTTAGCATTCGGATCGGAAAGGACTTGTAAGTTGTAGGAGTGATAATGGCGAGCGCTGAGGCAAATCATGACCTCCGCATGCACACGACTTGGACACCCATTGGCGCATGCCATGTTCCTTGGCTTTGGCTAAAGCAGTGTTTGCAGCATATGGAAGCATATGGGGTGGAATTCATGGCGTTTTACGTATAGCTGTATCGTACCACGCCGAAGTATCCATATACATATGCTTGGATATGCACATGGAAATTGAATGCCGATGGGTAGGGATATTTGCCGCCCGCTTTTGCACTATATGGATATGATATCTGTCTCAATTTTTATGCATATCAAACATGAAAACGCACCTCAAAAGACCTTACACCGAAATGCAAGTGTGAAGTTGATAAGACTCTGCATTTCCTGCATGTTTCCTCCGGTTGGCGTACTGTTTCGTAATCCGGTAGTAATGGCCCCCATGGATGCATCAGGATGGATGCAGCCAAAAATAAACAACGCGTGCTTGCGGCGCATAGAATTCCTTCATTTCTCATCCCATCACGGCCTTCAGGGTCCCACAATTGACTCCAAAATCATAAGGCTGTCAACGGTACATGCACATGCGAATAATTTTACAGCTAGCAGGAAGAAATTCAAGCTCGTTCAAGCCTGGGACAACCATAATTATATATGATTTTACGGGCATCGAGCGGCAATCATAACTAATCATAACTGATGAACAAGCGAAACACAAGTGCTGTTCTGGTTTAGCGCGCCATGTGAACTTCTTGAACAAGCGAGTCTCCGGGTGAACGCCAATGGTCCAAATGGCGTTTGAGTGCCTGTCCACATGGATGGGGCACAAGAAGCGCGATAAAGCTAGATGAACCTCCCGATTTCCAGGCCAACCTGGAGTCCGTCAATTCCTTCATAAACCCGTCTTCATCTTCTCCACTCCCTGATTGTCAAGTTCACCCTTCCCTCTCGTCCAGTCCAGTCCACTGTGGTCTCAAGCACAATGAGCACCGCCCTCGACGAAACCCCCCGCCTAGAGAAGACCGCCAGCAGCAGCGGTTACTCGGATGAGAAGAAAGCTCATTCCTTGGAGGAGGCTCCAGTCGAAGAACAGGTCGAGGAATACGATGACCATGACGTGTTCGTACACAGTTATCTTGTCTTTCTTCTTCTTTCTTACTATGTATGCAGGACGAAGCCCTTCCCAATCGATCCTGATGAGGAAGAAGAGACTCATCAATTGACCTTCAGGTGACACGTTTACTATCTGATATGTGGAACTCGTCTCCTGATACTGCAGAAATTTACAGGGCCGTCTTCGTTGGATGCTGTCTGGGAGCTGTTGTTGGCGCCTCCAATATCTACCTCGGCTTGAAGACTGGTTTCACTTTCGGTCCTCAATTATTCGGAGCCATCTTCGGTTATGCTATTGTCAAAGCCATCTCTAAAGCAGTCCCTGAATATGGATTCTTGGGACGGATCCTTGGTGGTTCGTTCGGTCCCAAGGAGAACTGTACCGTACAATCGTAAGTGCTCTACTCTATACCATCATCGTGTAGAGAATGATAACTTACCCTTTCATATCTAGTGCTGCTACTGGTTAGTGTTACTGGAGTGAATAGTGATTTAAGGCGTATTCATTTTGTCTTTTTATAGCTGCTGGAGGTCTGGGTGTCCTGTTTGTCAGTGCCATGCCCGCACTTTACCGCCTCCATCTTATGTCTGCGCTCCCCGCGGATGACATTGGCAAGCTCATTGCCTTGACTTGCTGCGCCGGTTTCTTCGGTGTCTTCTTCGTGATTCCGTTGAGGAAATACTTCATTGTTCACCAGAAACTTACTTTCCCTACACCTGCTGCAACAGTGAGCACTATTCCGTATATTCTTCCTCATGGCGTGTTGTCTGATGAGTTATGATTAGGCTTACACCATTCGCTCACTTCACCGTGGCCGTACCGGCGCTATCGCAGCAAGGAAGAAGTCTCGAGCGCTTCTCTATTCCTTCATCGTCGTATTTATCTTCAAGGTCATGACTGGCTATGCTCCTGGTATCGTATGTATCATGTCTTTTGTTCGTATGTCCGTTCTAATGGTGCCTAGATCTATGATTGGCACATCGGCTGGACTTTGTACAGACTGGGTTTCACCAGCATGATCAAGTTGGAAAATGCCGGTTGGATTCTTGAGTGTAAGCACTGTCCCATCCAAAATTAAGTTAAAAACTTGACTTACATTCTTATCTAGTCACTCCTGCTTTCCTTGGTGCTGGAATGCTTAGCGGATTGAATGCTAGTTGGAGTTTCTGTTAGTACATTTATTTCTACAAGTATTTCTTTTTACTGATCACGATATCTTACAAACGCAGTCGGAGGTTCGATCTTGGCTTGGGGCATCAGTAAGTTTATATGTTTCTTCATCTTCCTTTCTTGGGCGTGACTCTTGCTCGTAGTTCAGCCTGCCATTGTCAAGAACGGTCTTGCGTTCGGCATCTCGACTTCCGACGAGTTCCCCCTCGTCAGCTATCAAGCCATGTCTTTCACCGACCCCGAAGTATACGCTACCCGTCCTTCTCCTCGCTACTGGCTCTTGTGGCCCGGTGTGCTCATCATGTTGGTGTACTCATTCGCTGACCTTGCGTTGACTTTGGGCCCTCTTCTTCGTGGTAAGGTTTGACCGATCGAAAGGATATGAAGTTGTATCTAATCATGTTCTCCTTAGGTATGACCATGTCGGCCTCTTCTCTAAAGAATCCCAGAGAGTGGTTCAGGAGCCCTACCGAGCTCGATCCCGAGGATGAAGATCAGACTCCGCTGGAAGACCGCATCCCATTTTCATGGTGGTCGATCGGGTTGGCCGCTAGCACTGTCATGAGCTGCGCTATCCTTGCAACTATGTTCCACATGAACGTCGGCGAGGCCATCCTTTCCCTCATTCTGGGATTCGTCTTCTCATTCATCGGCGTTCAATCTTCCGGTCACACTGATGTCAACCCTGTTTCGACCGTGGCGAAGGCCTCTCAGCTCATCTTCGGCGGCATCTCCAAGGGTGCCGGGCTCGCCCAGAAGCCAGCACAGACCCTCAACTTGGCCGCTGGTGTTGTCGCCGCTGGATCCGCTGCTCAGGCATCTGATATGACTGGAGATCTCAAGACTGGGTACCTTTTACGCGCCAAACCCAGGAATCAGTTTATCGCCCAACTGTGTGGTGCCGTCGTCTCCATTTTCTTAAACTCTGGGCTGTTTATCCTTTTCACCAAGGCCGCTCCCTGCATCATGTTAGTCCCGATCTCTCCTACCTCAGACTCTTACAGATTACTCATCATATTGCACAGTGACGATACTCTTCCCGGTATTTGTACGTACGGTGCGCCATCTGTATCTGCTTGGTCTGCAGTTGCAGTCGCCGTGACGAGCCCTAAGCTCCGTACGTGTTATTTGCAAAGATTATCGAAGGTTCATTCATTAACCATTTTCATGCAGCTATCCCTTCCTCATCTGGATACACCGCCATCGGTCTTGCCATTGCTAGTGTCATCACTCTTGTCGTGAAGAAGTTCTGGATCCCTAAGAAATACTGGGGCTACGTACCTAACTGGGTATGTTTACTTTGGCATACGGCGCTGCTTGTTCATAGTTTGATCCTCATTGTCTCGTCCTCTTAGAACGCCGTTGGTCTTGCCTTCGTCGTACCTCAGGTTTACTACTCTATTGCCATGGCTATCGGATCTTCATTCAACTACTTCTGGGCTCTCCGCAACCCCGCTGGCTACGACATGTACATGTTTGCCGTCTCTGTACGTACCTCGATATTCTCCCATTGCCTCTGTTTACTTACATTGCTTAATCTCATAAGGCTGGTATGCTTGCTGGAGAGGGTCTCGGTGGTGTCTTCCAAGCTATCCTCGCCATCGCTGGTGTCGACGGAGGCAGTGAGTAGACGTCTTTTTTCTTTCTTTGCGCCGATTGCTTAACCATTTTGTCTCTTAATAGAATTCGGAACTGCCATCGGCTGCCCTGGAATGGAATTCTGCGGTTAAACGCCCAAAGATGCATTTCCTCTTCATCTATAGTATATCCATAACATCGGGGTTCAGTCTTTATTAATTGGCACATACCGGAGCTCTCAAGTTATTATTCCCGCTCGCACTTGTATTTCGTATAATGATCTTTTTTGTTTACACGACATGTAGATACTTACTATTACTAGCTACCTGGTATGTACACATATCTGTCACGCAATGCACCACGACTCGTTCATATCATCCATTTCGATGAAACATACTTGGGCTGTTGCCTTGCATCAGACCAAGGCGCATAGGAATTATTGAACGCACCAATGCCATATGATCAAGTTCTAGATGGCAGATCCTCTGGCATTTTTGTGCTTCTCGGAGGTCATGAAGGCAGATACCCTATTGCAAAGCACTCCGAGTCGGAGTTTCAATATGACATCTCTGTTCACAAGCGTCCAGGCTTTATTTCGGTGGGACGAAGGTGCGATTGCTGAAACTACGCTAACCTCGTTCGGATTCTTGAAACTATACTTTAGAGTACAAGAGGAGCAGACATGTCGGAACATAATTCTTTGGGCTTTGAAGCCAGAGAATTTGTACGTGATAGCGCAGCTTAGACTCCCAAGCAAGACCACGGGTGGCATCTAGCAGCGTTTTTCACCCCAGTTGCAGCCCAGAGATTCTCTTGGAAATTTATCAAAAGAGACTTGGGCTGGCATAGTTCACACCTCACTGAAGGGAGAAGTGACTAGTAGAGGGAAGAAACGCTACTGCCTGATAACAAGCGCACCTAGAACTAGTTATGCTGACACAAGTCCATCTGCTTCTCTTCTCAAAAAAGCTATAAATCCAGTACCACTTGGTGGTAGAAAGAGGTGCAGCCTTGTAAGGGAGACAGCCCTTACCCAAGTGGCATATTTCAACACTACCACCCCAATAGCGATAGCGAGGCCATGTGGTTCAAACCGAAGGCCGTGCTCGTTCTACTTCTTTTTCCAGCGGTTATCATCTCTATCCCCGTCTCCAATGTACGTTGTGGCCAGTTTGGTGGGCTTCTCTTTTTTACGATGATTTGGACAGGGTTCCACAGATCTTGCATCTCTCTATGCGAGGGCCCTCAAGGTTGAGGTCGTACCTTTCGAAGGAGGAAGCTATAGCAGCCTTATACCAGGTCGACCTCAACCCCCCGCCAAGCCTGCCCCAGGCTGTTCAAAGGCGGAAGTGAAGGACTCGAAAAAGGATAAGAAAAAGGTCAAAAAACAGTGTTACGCTTGGGATAAGCTCGATAGCGACTTCAAGGAAGCCGCCACTCCTCGCATAGTCGCTGCCCTTGAAGCTGCTCAACACAAGCTAGACTTGGATGGTCGCATAGTTGCTCGAGTAAAAAGTCAATTGCACACCAGCAAATCAGACCAAGTCAATCACTGGACCTTCGTTTTTTCTGCACCGAAGTGTGGCAACGGAGATTGTAAAGGACATGCATATGAAGACACAGAAAGTCACAAGGCTTGGATTTGGGATGCAAAGTACAAGGAGCTTTTCAAGGTGAGAAGCGAACTTTGCCATAGAGTCCGAGAAGACTTACGATAGCTCTGCAGGGTTGATACCGGAGAGGAATGAGAAAGGCCAGAATGGTCTGAGTCAACTTCATACATCTTGTGCTTGTTGTATGGATGATCGAATCCAAACCTCATTTTCCAATAAGACGTCGAAATGTTGAAGCTTTGAAGTAATCCAAGTACTGGCCGGGCTGTCCGTTATCAGGGCATCAGACTTGAGAACACTGCAAACACTTACGTGACGGCATCTTCCATAGTCGCGTAGTCGCATAGTCACCCTTCCATCGGCACATTCCTTCCAAGCAACATCGATACTCTCAACAACATTGTCTTGAGTGGCAAGGCCCACCTTCTTGCCGCTTAAGTGAGCCCGTGTGAAGCAGCCACTTGCTTAACGAGAAGAACATGGCAATCAACTTCATGGAAGTTGAATCGTTGTGCGGGGTGTGCTGATGTCGGCGAGGCAGAGGAGCCTGTCCAATATTGTGTAAGTCCCTCGGCGAAGGCGAATGGCTAGCGCAATGTCCAAAGAATAAGTTCATGAGCCGGAGCATGGGGCTTGGAGAGTGCGAACACGGGCCATGATGCATGGCTCTCGAAAAGTACAATGTAATCTGGATGGCCACTGAACCCATACAATTAATGGTTGGCATCCATTTGCGAGAATCGTGATGGTGTGCATTGACGGGGCTGGATTATTGCTTTGCTTGCAGGTGCTTCTTCCGCGTTCAAGTAAGTTGACGAAGGACGACAGTTCCACTCGATAAGATTTTGACCAGACCTCCACATTCGTTGTGCGAGCACGTCAACGTTGTCGATTTGCTTAGCGACAGCAGTCGACCGTAAAGCTTTTAAACATGCACTGCGGAAGAGTGCGTCTGAGCATACGATAGAACGTAGTCATTAAAATAAGAGTATCTCACCTCTTCATTCATAAAGCCACAGCTCACTGTTTGACCGCCCTATTCACACATCACACAAATTCCGAGAGGCAGAGAAATGAGATCGATTAAATAAGTTACAGTGATATACAAAAGCGATGAGACAAAGACGAAACAAGGTATCCAGAAAGAAGAATCTACTTGGTTCCCGCTGACGAGAACTCTGCAAACCGAAGTCAGAATAAAGAAAAATTTGTTGAAGTAGAAATTGAACGTACTCGTTACTGACTTGGTGCCCTCAGAGATGGCGTGCTTGGCAAGCTCACCGGGGAGGATGAGACGCACAGAGGTCTGAATTTCTCGTGATGAGATGGTGGACTTCTTGGAGTAGGAAGCGAGTTCTATAGCAAAAAATTAGCGTCATCCGACTTCAGAATAAGTAAACACGTACTGGAAGCCTCGGTGGCAATGCGTTCGAAGATATCGTTCACGAAGCTGTTAAGAATGGCCATAGCCTTGTTGGAGATACCGGTATCGGGGTGGACCTGCTTGAGGACTAGAAGGAAAACGAGTTAACATGGCTGCATGGCTTTGAAAGTGCAAGAACACGAACCCTTGTAGATGTAGGAGGAGTAAGTCTCCTTTCTGACCTTCTTTCTCTTTTTCTTGTCACCGTCAGCAGGGGCAGCGGCCTTGGAGGTCTTCTTTGCAGCCTTGGCTCCCTCGGTGGCAGACTTTGCGGGGGCCTTTGAGGCGGTGGAGGCAGGGGCTTTGCCAGCAGTGGAAGCGGGTTTGGGGGCCATTTGGAAGAGTGAGAGAGGTGGTAACGGTGAGGGTGATGAAGAGAGTGGTTAGTGGTGGTCGAGGACAGAGAGTGTGTTATATACAGACGCGTTGCTTTGGTTGTGTTTGACTGTTTGTTCTGCTCCGCGACTTTGTTGATTCGTTTACAGACGCGTTAATTGGTCACATGACTTACAAAACGTGACTCAAACCTTATTTCGTTTGTTGTTTTGGCTGGCCGTGGCTCGTGCGGCCCTTGCTTTCTTTCTTGCTCTCTCCGAGTATAAATACGGCGCAACGATGACAGTCCTCCACCTTACCCTCTTGCTTCACCTCCACCACCACCACTCACACTCACACTCACACCCACCTTAACCACCCTTACCCATCCACCTACATCAACAATGTCTGGTAAAGGAAAAGCTGGCAAATCCGGAGGCAAGGCTGCTGGAGGAGGAGACTCTTCAAAGTCCCAGTCCCGCTCGGCTAAGGCTGGTCTCCAGTTCCCCGTCGGTCGTGTCCACCGTCTCTTGAAGAAGGGCAACTACGCCCAACGTGTTGGTGCTGGTGCTCCTGGTTAGTCAATTTGCCTTCTCCCATTTCTACCTTTGGCTGACGCGTTCTTTTCTCAGTGTACCTCGCTGCCGTTCTTGAGTACCTCGCTGCTGAGATTCTCGAACTTGCTGGCAACGCCGCCCGTGATAACAAGAAGCAACGTATTGTCCCTCGTCACTTGCAACTCGCCATCCGAAACGATGAAGAGTGAGTCATACGTGGCTTCTTGAGTAACTTTTCATCGTGTCTGACCTTCAACTCAACCAGATTGCAAAAACTTCTTGGCAACGTCGTCATTTCTCAAGGTGGTGTTGTGCCTCACATCGCACCCGTAAGTGTTTCAATCGCAGCTTATCCACCTTCTTTGACTCATTTTCTCTCAGGAACTTTTGCCAACGAAGTCTGGCAAGAAGAAGGACGAGGGTATCAGTCAAGAGCTGTAGATTTTTTTCACGTCTTGTCATTGCTTTCCGTTTGTACATTCAGTTCTGGTTGTATTTGCACATGTATTATTTCTGCTTTTTTAGTTATTAACTTTCACTCCGGATACCTTCAGCTACTCTGAGTCGAGTCCTTGAACGACTGATTGCCATGTCAGAGAAGTCTCGTAACGTGTCCACAACCCTATTTCGACAAAAACCGTTCCTTCAGACTTCACTGCAGTTATGCCTTGCTGAGTCGTAGCAAAGGTCCATGGGCATCATTGGAGCGACTTTCACTGTCGAACCTTTCCGACTTCAAGTTTGCAAGGGTACGTACGCTATGGAATCCGGAAAGACCAAGTTTAAGCCACTGATATACATCAACTAGTCCCCTTTGTGGAAGCTGGTGCATGACAAAATGAGCCACTCCTCCTTGCTCCGCCGTATAAGCCGTGCACACCGTACCGCTCAGGTTCCTTACCCTGCCGTTTTGAAGCACGCAATCCCTGGCCCAGAGGCACTTCGTCAGCTGGAAGAGACGCGTCGACTATCCGTCGCACTTTGCTAGGGCCCAAATGTGGCATTCGGGGTAGTTGTGGAAGGAGCCCGAGGCTTGGACTTGTTTTGCTCAGTCATCAAATCACTTCTCATACACTTTCTTCAAGGATATTGACTACCCGAAGCTTACTTTGCTTTCACGTGAACGTAAAAAGCTCGCAATCCCAGGCAATTGTATCACGGATTGAGGTCACAGTTTGGGGCAGGGATGGATATAAAAATGCACAACATCGGAGCCTCGATGCAATTCTGATATAGGACTTTCGTTTGGACACATAAAGTTACAGACATTGCGAGACCACCATTCAGACCTGGTTTCTCTCCCTTGATCCCTCGAACCGACAACTACGACATCTCGTTGAACAACTTATACCAGAACCTACTGTGCGGAATACATGGCTGCTACAAATTCAAGGACCAACCCGGATGGCTCTCTCAAGCTGACAGCCTCGTCCTTCAGGAACTTCATAGAGAAAGGAGGCAAACACGAACCTGAGAAGGGTATGTATGTTCAGTGATCCTGTTAGTCTCTTTGCCTATGCTGACAGCCGTTGCCTGTTTGTTCTTGTGCAGATCGATATCACCTCTATGTTGCTCTCCTTTGCCGTTCGTGACCGATTTTTTATGCTTTACGAGCTCGTGGTTGATGGCCATATTATAGCATGGGCAACAAGGGCGTTGATAGTCAGAAAACTCAAAGGGCTTGAAGACATCATCTGTACGACCCACTGCTTGTGACGAATAATGCAAAGGCTCATTGAACTTCCTCTTCCCTACTGCAGCTCTTACTGTGCTCTCTCCTTACTCGGACCCAAATGGATGGGCATTTGCCAAAGCGGCACTAGTACACATTGACGGGGTGGAAGACGACCCATTGTATCATTCGAACCATATCAAAGATCTGTATTTCAAGGCGGATCCAGACTATGCTGGAAGGTGTGTTCGTTTCTGAATGCAACATGTGCTATCATTTCACTGGATATTTATGCGCTTCCTGCTTCTGTAGATTCACCGTTCCTGTCCTCTGGGACAAGAAATTACACACTATCGTGAACAACGAGAGCTCTGAAATCATTCGAATCTTCAATACTGCCTTCAACGAATTCCTTCCTGCGGAAAAGGCTGCCTTGGACTATTATCCCGAGGATTTGCGTGCAAAGATTGACGAAGTGAACGACTTGATTTTCACTAATATCAACAGTGCGTTTCGTCCATTAGAGCAGTTTTATAACATTTTTTTGATATCTTGCGTAGCGGGCGTGTACAAAGCAGGCTTTGCGACAGCACAGGCACCGTATGAGACTGCTGTCACGGCCTTGTTTGACGCTCTCGATAAAGTGGAGAAGATCCTCGATGGAAAGGACTACCTTGTTGGCGATCAACTTACAGAGGCAGATGTTCGGCTTTTCGTGACTATCGTAGGTGGTCTCCTTGATCTGACGAGTAGGAGTGGTGGCTTACCCTGTCACCTTCCTTTGTTTCTAGATCCGTTTCGACGTGGCATACGTCGGACAGTTCAAGTGCAATATCAGGTCCATCCGAGATGGCTACCCTGCTATCGACAAGTTCGTCCGAGTCTCGACTTCTTCCCTTATACAACCTCATGTGTTGATTCCTTTCATGGCTAGGTGGCTGAGGAAATTGTACTGGAACAACCCCGCTTTCAAGGACACTACGGACTTTGATCACATCAAGATAGGGTATTACTCTCAAACCCAGGCATGTTTATTTCTTTCGTCGTCATTTCGTAAATCGAACTTCCTCTCACTGAATTTGCTGTCGAGCAGAACAATCCTACACGTGTCGTTCCAGTCGGACCTCTCCCACACATCCTTCCTCTCTAGCAGTCAAAAAGAAAAAGTAGATGGCACGGGGTGGAGTATACTCTATATGAAGGAAAGGCGGGACAAGAAGGGATGTGTCTGCAGTAAACTCGAATGCAAGAGCGAAGTTGGCGTACCCTTTCGATAACGAGCATCGAAATCGAAACTTTGACCTTATGGATAGAAACTGCTTTACGTTTCAAATAAATTTTGAAATATATCCAGGGTATAAATACCGTATAAACCATCAACCCCAACCCAGTAAATAAGCATGCGAAAAGGGATATAAGTGTGTCCTTCATGTACTATAGCGAGGCGCGAAGACTACCCGTATGTCCGTGTTAGTAATTATGCGTTAGATGGTCATGTACAAGTACGGTAAATGAGCAGGACGATTGTTACGTGAGGTCAACAATTAGCACATAAAAATGGTGAGGACGACGGCCATGCCGCTCATCAATAAAGCAACGTTCGAGCTAACGGAGACGGCTCCGCTAGGCTGGTTCGATGTGGTGGCATTGCTTGCGTTATTGGTTTGGGAAGCAGCGGGGGTAGAGGATGAAGTCTTTGAAGAAGGCTGGGAAGTTTGGGCAGCACCGGTGTTAGCACTTCCTGCAGCAGGGGCGGAGGAAGAAGACGAGGAAGAGCTGCTGTCGTTATTCGCCACTGCGTCTGAAGCCGTGCCGCGAAGAGGCGCAGCCACAGCCTTGGAGGGATCTGCAAGAGCACCAATTCCCCATGGAATGTTTTCGGATGTGCCGTCAGCGCCGGGCTGGGTCGCGTTAGGGGGTGGGACGGTCTCTCCTGATGCAGAAGCGATGGTGAAGCGGGTGGTCCAGGTTACGTTCGAGACGTGGGTGCTGGAGAATTGATAGAAGTAGATGGCGGAGAAGGGGGTGACTTCGGGGCAATCGAATTCGAACTTGCCGTCGACGGTACCATCGAGGCCGGACTTGATAGCTGCAATGGATCATCCCCGCGTCAGTGACCGGTCGATCGCGCTTGAACAAGAATAACGCCAAACTCACTCGTAAGGTGCACCATGGCAAGATTGCTGCCAGTCATCAATTCTATGGACATGTCTTTCCAGTTGGTGGTCGACACGGAGTCCCCTGTCCAGACAGTCGAGCAGGTCTCTCCAACTTTGAAGACATCACCAGGGCCAGGCGCGCTTGGTACGACTTCAGCGCTCACTAACAGAGGAGCGGCCACAGCAAGGAGGGCGGAGAAAACTTGTGCAGAGAACATTTTTTTTGTTCTGCAAGAGAGATGCGTGTCAATTTATGTTAAAGTTGAAGCTAGAAGCTGAAAACTCACAGTTGGAACGGTGTTGAGAGAAACGCAAGAGAAGGTTATTATAATAAAGGAGAGTGGGGGGAAGCTATGAGCCGTTTTGTGAACTGAAAGGTTTGCGGGTAGAAACAAGTCTGGCGACGAGGACGGGGCTGTTCTTGAACGACAACACAATTCACACCTCCGTCAACCTACCGGCTAAAAATGATGGGCAACGGCCATTGCAGGGCGTGCCTAGTACGGCAATCTCCCGGGCTTGGTCCAAGCGGCCTTCCATCATTCCTCCTCATATCTTGTCTCCTACTTGCTACTGGACCCGACATAGAACGTTATGGTTTTCTGCACAAGCCTCCTCTCTTTGTTATGACCCGACGGACCACCCTCTCTTGTTTCGCTATGCATGCAGCAGTCATCCTTGTATCCACAAACTCGACTCGAAAGTGTTTGCATTTACAAGCCTTTTTTTTAACTCGACTTCATTGACACCCTGCAACTAAATTCAGCGAGTACTTTTTCCAGTGGTGCAACCACATGTGCCCACAAAGTATTCTCAAACGTTCATGTAGTTGGCCGAGTGCGGTCAAGCACCATTACTGCCTTTTCTCCGTCGTCATCGCTCCGCTGTCTCTCATCTAATTCAAGGCGTTCTCTCCTCGTTTTACTATACTCTGATATTCCGGGCAGGCTATAATCGATGCTTTACCGTTATCGGACCCATACGTCAACGCATTTTATTGATGATGCCCTTCCGTCTTGTTCGTAGGATGCACGGTGCCTTGTGCGACGCGAATAATGCGCCAGAATGCTGCAGCCAGCCTTCTTGGCAATAGCAGGCATGAACCAAGGCGTTTAATACGTGTTGTTACTGTTTTAAAGCAGACACGGAGGGGTCGCACTCCCTTATCTTTCCCCTACAATCGACCTCATTATTTCAGACGTCTAACGACGAGAAATGACTAGTTTCAAGTCTTCACTATTATTCTTGACGCTTCTACTTGGATTGTGTCTAGCCGCGAACTCCAATGCGCCAACTGCCCGGTCTTGGAGAGATATCTCAGGAAGAATAAACCGTCATAGCACGGGTTTAGTACAGGATTTTCGTTCCGCTTTTCAACGCGTCTTTTCTGTTCAGCCAGAGGAAGACGATTTGGACAAGAATATCGAACAAGATTTTATCGTTGGTGAAACTACGGATGAATACGACGACGAGGATTGGAAGTCGAGCGGTTCCGACGAGACCGACCTTGACGATGCGCTTGACGGAACATCTCCCACAACGGATACCGCGAACCCGACTCCGATCCCTTCAACTTCGCCCTGGAAACTGGTCCAAATGCATGTACGTATTCCTGTCTTCAATTGAGAAGAGCAAGACTGAACGCACAGTAGAAAGGGACAGACTTCTTCAAGGGATGGGATTTCTTCACAGCATCAGACCCAACCCACGGTATGTAGTGCATTGTTATGAGTCGCACTGTCGCAATATTAATCGCATCCTTGACTAGGTATC
The DNA here is from genome assembly GCA_013053245.1 of Agrocybe pediades. Taxonomy (NCBI): domain Eukaryota; kingdom Fungi; phylum Basidiomycota; class Agaricomycetes; order Agaricales; family Agrocybaceae; genus Agrocybe; species Agrocybe pediades. The sequence goes on from JAACJL010000017.1 coordinate 1,283,747, forward strand.
GTGAATTATGTCGACGAAAAGACTGCCGTACGTTTTTAAAAACAGCAACCTATGTATTCTTTTCTGAACTATCCCGACAGCGTAAAAACAAACTATTAGAATTTAACGAGCTAGGCCATGCCATCTTGCGAGTGGAGACAACCCCTACTGTTAAGAGTAAAAGGATGAGCGTCCGGATCTCGACCAAGAACTACTTTAACGGCGGAATATTCATCCTCGATGCTACCCACATCCCATTCGGATGTGGAGTATGGCCGTAGGTACCTCTTGTCTACTTTAAGAACAATGATTTTTAATCAAACCTTTTCCTCAGCGCGTTTTGGACGAATGGTTGGTTGCTTCAATATTCTTACCACTCTGCAGTGATTGATTTTCTTTTTAGGTCCTCGCTGGCCATATACCGGAGAAATCGACATTGTCGAAGCTGTCAACGATTACACCCATAATCAAGCAACTCTCCACACCGATTACGGCTGCAAACTACCCAGCACAAGCTCAGGTAAACTGGGCATGTCAGGCAAGGTTATCGGAGGAGTAGACTGCGGCGCGCATTCGACCAACAATCAAGGCTGTGGAATCAGGGCAGCAAGTAACAACACTTACGGCAAAGGATTCAATGCTATCGACGGGGGCATGTATGCTAGTGCGTATCGTTTTGCAACCCGTTGGAACCTATCATCTTGACTTTTTACTCTCCCGAACTTCCCCCTTGCCAGTGAAATGGGATTCAACGGGCATCGAAGTCTACTTTTTCAAGCGTGGGTCTATCCCTAAAGACATCATCGCTGGCGAACTGCAGCCTAGCAAGTGGGGCAAACCGCAGGCCCGATGGCCGGCCTCTTCGTGCAATCCGTCCAAGTACTTCGTCGACCATCGTATTATCTTTGATACGACACTTTGGTGAGTTTTTTTGTTTTCATCTGCATATTATCCGATCAATACTAACGAGTCGAACACCAGCGGAGACTGGGCGGGTAATGTTTGGGGTAGCTCTGGCGTCCCAGGACAAGAGAGGAGTTGCAAAGCTCGAACGGGTTACGCCAGGTGTGAAGATTTCGTACGAGCTAACGGGGCCGCAATGAAGGAAGCATGTGAGTTGTGTTGTGCTTTCAATGTTGCGCATCCGTATTGATTGCCATGATTTACAGATTGGGTCATCAAGAGCGTTCGCGTTTGGCAGAAGGTGTAGCATGATTTTGGTGCTTTGTTTCATCAGCGATAAATTGCTGGACGGACATCTTGGTAGAGCGAGAACGACCCTGGAGCTTATAATTATTCAACGGACCTTTTGGTGGCCTTCTATAATCAACGATGTTAAAGAATACGCGAAAGCGTGCACTGCTTGCCAGACATAAAAATTAAGCCACCACAAACCCTTCGGATTCCTCTCACCCAACCGCACTCTGCTTGACATTTGGCAGACCGTATCTTGCGATTTTATAACAGACTTTTCGCTGTCCAATGGCTTTAATTCGATCTTCATCGTCGTCGATTGCCTCTCCAGACTGATTCGTTTGATTGCCACGCACTCCTTATGGTCAGCCTCCTTCCCTTGTCATAGTATATAAACTCTTAAACCTTCAGACGATTCTGTATCTAGTTTAGGTTATTCGGCCTCTATTCTTTTTATCTCTTCTCAATATGTCTGAACTTACTGGAATGGCTTCCAATTCCAAAGATGCTAGACGACATGGTACGGTTGTCACCCCAATTTTTCGAACCAGCACCACGCTAATGTTCCTCTTATAGCGGCTGAACCCGCCCGTCAAGCCTCAGAACGCGTGGACGACGAGATCAAGGCTGAGGGTGGGCCGCGTAGCCACTCCTCGCGTTCGACCCCCACGCGTGCTCGTACCCCAGCGCGTGCTTCCCAATCAAGGGTTGTTACTCCTACAACTCCGACTACGCCAAAACTGCCATGGGAAGACCTTTCCAAGCATCCGAAAGATTTTAAGAAGATGCTCGACTACATAACGAGCGTCCATAGAAACATGATGGAAAAGTATAATGAAGTTCAGAGATGTCGTAAGTCTGTCTTTTCACTCTCGAGTCTCTGTGCGTGGACGTTGAACGTTTATGTGTCCCTACCTAGCTCAAGTCAGTGATACGGAACAACCAGACAGCGAAACCCTAGACCGGCTCGTCAATTACTACATCGAAAAGGAACTCCTGCCGGACCTAAGAAACGTCTTCCCTCCCGATCCCCCACAAACTCGGGACAGTTTCTATCAACGGATCCACAGGAGCATGGCGTACTCGATGCATTATTCGTTACCCCCACAGGACAATAAGGCCGAAGAGCTCAGCTTAGAAGATTCCCTCACACGCTTTATCACGGCTTACCGCAAGATATTCGACGTGTATGCTACAATGCCCTACAACGTATTCGGCGTGGTGCAAGCCGTTGTCTTTCCCGAGACTCCTCGGAAAGGTAGACCTAAGGGGTACAACACCGGCTTCGGACACTCTAACCACAAGTCTGAGCATGAATACAAGCTCACCCCGGCCGAACGCATTTTAGGATTACTCGTACGGAGGCACTGGTGTATCCTCATCTACAGGGGAATGTGCCTCAGAGACCGAAGATGCACTCGAAGGAGCACGGTCAAGATCACTGCTCAGAAGTGATCTCCTTACCATTTGTCGAGAAGGCTGTTGAACGCTTTCTTGAGGAAGACAGCGATAGGAATGTTGTGGTCGATTGTCTCGCTCTCCGCTCTTCTGACATGAGCAAAGCCCGCTTTTGTAGTTGGTGCCAAGCACGAGCGGATGGATTAGTCAATAAATATGTGGGCTTGAGGATTGTCGACTTGGCTGACAATAACAGGATTTACCAATCTGAACAGACAGTGAGTGGTAAATCCTGAGCCGGCGTTGCGTACTTTACAACTAACATTTGATCTATATAGAGAATCCGCTTCGCTCTTCTTGATGCTTAGGGTCAGGTTTTGGCTTTGGACAGTTTGTGTAATACGTACGCCCGGTGCCCATTGCCCAAGACGCGTCCACGCATCACGCATCCTTTTCTTTTGTCTCATGTTTCCTTTGATCTCGCTTACCACGATGGATCCCATGACTCCCAGTATCCATCCCATCGCGTTTTCCTTTTCATTGCATGACCGCGCATGTGTTTTCCATTCTCACCCTGCGACGTGCGTTGCTCTTCATCTCTTACCACACGCAACGAAGAGCTTTGTCCTGTCTTTCCGTGTGACCGTCACTGAGGCTTGCAACGAACCTGAGGCAGCAAATAAGTGCCAACTTACAAGGTTCACACTACCACCACAGTCGCTGGTTGGGCGCTGGCTGCTATAGGTTGTTCGATCCATGGGGTAGTAGCTAATGTCAAAACGGAATCAATTCGAGGCTGGCCCTAATGGTGGAAGTTATATGATGATTGTGATATTACATAAAACCAACTTTAAGAAATACCGATTAACCACTGTATATAAAACATACCATAGTAGCAACGAAAGCTGAACCAATCCTTCAATTAACATTGACAACATATCCTGCAATGTCTGCCTGATATTGGGGATCATGACGCTGGATCCAAGGCGGGGATGGGAGGACTTCACAGTTGACGCTAGAAAATCTGTACGCCACAGGTAATGGGACCTCGGAAGGTCTACGATAATAACATTTCTTGTCGGTGCATAATGATATAGCCAGGATGAGATCCCACTGGTGTTCTAGGTACGCTATCCAATCCGGATGTGTCTCGTCTTCGAAAGAATCCGCATCGTAATCCGAGGAGTCCGTCATTGTGGGATAGAAGGATGGCGAATCCGGGATGGCAATACATATGACACGACCAAACAACTCAGGTTCTTTTTCGTCAAAGAGGAGCCACCAATTGGCATCAGGCGCCCTCCACACTAACAGCGCTGGAGTAAGGTTCTCCTTGCTGTCAGCCCTGCCCTTGTCGTATACTAGGGCACATAGCAGAGGGGCATTATACGCAATCCAGTTGGTCCCAAATGGCATTTCAAGCCACTCCGAACCGTTTTCAAGCATTGGTAAGCCCGGCCAAAGACCCAACATCGCCATTTTTTCTGGCCATTCCAATATCCATAGGTGGAATGCCTCGGGGATCGCTGGGTACTGCGCTAGAAGTTCGTCGATATAACCTTGTCTGTCGAAAGGGCGCAAGTTTTGCAAGATCCACGGGCGTGTTTCCAGAAACTGTGGGGTCTGCTGCATATGATGGTAGAAGTACAGCATTCGTCGCCGAATTGGATGTATCTCTGCATGGGGTAGCAGCATCTGCCACTTTTTGCATACTCCATGGGATATGAGATAGGGTTTGAGTTCCAAGAATGAGAATATATGAAGAAGTAATTCATTCGGTAAGGAATCGAGCGAACGACGCTGTTGACCGCGGGTGCGTGTCCGGGATAGCGTGTACGTGATTTTATATCGGTGGTATATAAAGCCATAGGCAACAAGGTAAGGCACTCGTAAAGCCCATAGCGAGTTTTGGGTGGAGAGGGTCTGTCCCATTGGCCAAGGAAGGAGTATGTAGGAGTAACCAGGAGTGCTGTCTGGGATAAGATAACGTCGAATGCAAAATCAGCCCTGGTGGAGGCAGGAGCTAGCCACTGAGAAGGTCAATGGGAGGTGAAGTTACCTTGAGGGTGCCCTGGTGCTAGACTCGCGACCAGTACGTCAGGTGGTGATTACTCATGCTGACTCACTTATTAAGGTTTGCTTGCACTGTGCACCCGCCTATCACGCAAAACTCAATCGGACTGTGAGCGTTACCTAGAGGTAAAGGATGGTCACGAGCCTACTCAAACCTTCTGTAAGAGCTTCAATTTGGCTGCAAAAATGACACAAGTCTGTTGGGCGAGTAGTAGGCTAGCAGTACACGGGCCATCCATATTCCGAAGTAATGTTGCGGACTCACTCTTACCGTAGAATTTTTCTTACTCATTTACATTAGAACTTAGAAATGATCTCCATTCTTATTTCGTAGTATAAAAGTTGTAAACTACGAGTACAATAATATTCATTCTAATATTCTACTTTACTTTACACTGCCCTCAATAAAGTCTTCTAATTATAAGCTGCATAAGACGACGTGCTATACATGAAGACTAGAATATCAGAGGTCAATTCGTCGCCCCTCTTGCGCGCTGCGATCAATAGCATCCAACAATTCACCATGCTTGACAGCGTCCTCTATAGTCGCATAGTTGCCCTTTCCATCGGCAAATTCCTTCCAAGCAACGCTAATATTCTCGACAACGTTTCCTGGAGTAGCAAACTCCACCTTCTTGCCATTCAAGTACAAGTCCGGCTCGAACATCGCAGGTAACGCGCCCATTGTCGCATTGGATTCGAATCTGACTGTACCTTCCTCCCCGTCGATTTCCCAGACATACTGGCGCCTGCCTGTGCCCTCGCCTGAGGCGTACCCGCCTCTCCAGAAGGCATTGACGAGGATGCCAGATTCGAGAAAGCCTGTGATACTGTAATGTTCAGGAACATCTGTTTGGACTGTCTTCCCAGTCGGTTTGCCGTCGGCATCAACCACAGTCCCAACAGGATAGAACAAGGCGTCTGTAGCTGAGACGGAAACAAAGTCACCGAGTACATGGGTGAGCTGGTCGAGCTGGTGTCCTATCGCAATACGGAGGCTAGTTGCACCTTTAGTCAGAGTTTATGGTCAGTGTGATGCATGCCAACATCTGATATAACGTACCGTTCTTTTTCTCGAGTAAATAATTATACTGTGTATTCAAGGCCTCAGAGACGATGGGCGGGAAAAAATGCGCTTCTCTTGCAAAATGAGCGAGCTGTTGATAATCAATCTTTACTAGTAATCATTGGATGATGCCGTTCGAGACGAACCACATTAGTCGACTTCACAGTGCCTATAGCACCTAAAGCAATTAATTCTTTGGCCTTTGATAGAAAATAAAACATGAACGTCTGTATGAAATAATCCGAGTTCAGGCAGGCACTTACTTTGGTGAGGGCGACGCTGTGGCGTCCTTGAAGTCCAATAATTGACCGCACCCCTTGCTTTCTTGCGGCTTCAGCAATGGCACGGGTCTCCTCTGTCGATATCCCAGCCGGCCACTCCAGGAAGAAATCCTTTTTGGCCTCGATGACTGGCAAGATAACTTGCTTATGGTACGGCGCCTTTACAGCTACCGCGACTAAATCTACTTCTGGGTCAGAAGCGATTTTAGCGCTGTCGCCGTGGTAAGCCTTTATAGGGTGTCCAAAATCTTTGCTGTATTTCTCGGCGGAGGCTTGTGCAGAGGCTTCAGAGGTTGTTGACACGGCGACCAGATCATAGGCACCCTGAAGTCGGGGGTGAAGAAGAGAAGGAGCAAGAGCAGTAGAAGCCCATCCTTTGTTAGAGAGTCCAATGAATCCTACTTTTCTGGGTGGATTAGACATGATAATTCTGAGGTTGCAAGTGGGGGATTTGAAGCGGTAATGGAGAAAGTTTTTGGAGGAGCTTCCAAGCATACATGGCTGGTTTATATGGTGCTCGCATACGCCGAAGCTGACTGATAGGTGCTTGAATTGATAATGACAAACTGTAGAGACTGCATGAGTTTGACTCGGAATGAACGACTAGAAAATGCCTCATAAGGAAGTTTAGGGCAATTACGACACACCCAGAACAACTTTGCGTAATCAGAATTCTGTTGATTAGGAGATTCTTCGTCCTTTTTTCAGCTTCGTAAGATTCAGCAAAAAGTTGTCGCCTCTCTAAGCATGCAGCAACTTACCGCTTATGGAGCAAGCATTTTTTGGTCCTAATCTTGTTTACCTATGGCATAAATGTGTGGTTTTAGCTGGACCCATTCCTGGATTTAGTCCGATATTGGGCTGAATCGATTATGACAATATGTAGGCTATCGAAGAACACAAATATCAGAATGTCAAATTGTAGACTTCGACGCAGAGAAACCATACAAATTACTAGCCTCGCATATAGTGAAGATCAGTTTCCCAAGAGAGACCACAAGTAGCATCTAGGCTGCATCACAGAAGCTTAACGCAGACACAGTGGATCGGGATCCGTTGCCTTTTCATCCCAAGCAAAGATATCTCATTGAAAAGACTAGAATAACATCGTCGTCAGTAGCCACATGGCGAGTGATGCTTTTCTTTACGAGGCCACACCTCCAAAACGGTGGACTCGCAAAGACGTAAGAAAGTCCTCACCGAAGTAGACGCATCCTCAACACGAATTCGACAACAACAGTGAAGCCATGAGGCTCAGACTGAGCGACATATCTGCTCTTTTTCTTTTTCCAATCGCTGTCATCCTGTGTTTGCTGCCATATGCATCATTCCGCCGGTTGTGCACGTCTATGCCACTGGCCGCTTCGAGCCATCGGAACTCGACAAGCACTGTAGCAGGAAATTGCCCATTGTGCAAAGGCGGCAGATGGCAGGTTCACAGAACTTTTGGAAAACATGATTTTCTCCAGAATCCAGAAAGAAGTATGTGAGGATGGGTGTGCACTGTGAAGTTTGAACTAAGTCGGACGCTCCAGCCTCGTCAATTGCTCGTCAAAGGACGGCGAGTCCGAGGCGACGCCCAACCGGAGTTGCTTACTCTAATCAGGTGATTCATTCGCTTAATACACCCGCGACGCGACGCGTCCAATTGCCACGCGCAACGCGTAACCACTGTATTATTTCTTTTGACTTGCCGCCACTTCGCAATAAATAGGATTCAATATCTTACAATCTCTGCCTTTCAACCAATATGCTACGTCAAATCAACCTCTCCTTTTTTCATACAGAGACTGATCCACCAGCCAGGCCGGACACTTTCACATCCGACATTCTCGAATCGGTACTCGTTGCTGTTCCACGTGTTCCCGTCCCTTGTGAAGAGTCTTTCACTTTAGGGAACGCGATGCTGGTACTAACCCTCCTGTTTGACGTGCCCATACCGAAGCTCATATCGTAATCGAACTCTCGCCCGGAACGGAAGACAGTCCTTGCATTTAGTGATGCAAGAAGGGAGTTGACGTATAGCTTGCTGAGGGCAAAGTAGAGGCCCATGAATATGAACCGCTGAGGCCAGATAGCGTACTATTAGCAATTCAAACAGTCATGAGCATGTTGAAAGATGAACATTGGAGATGGTATACCCACAGTTACAAGACACGCAATTGCACATATACTAAAGAAGAAGTTAGCCTCAAGCACGAAAGTTGTGCAGGTCTTAATACATAATTTACCTTGTGATTAAACCCGTGTTTATGCTGAACGCCATGAGTATTGTTATGATCGAGTCCGTTCTGTGGTAGAATTTATGAAGACTCTTTTCAGTGAGTACTATGGCGGTATGGGACGGAGTCTCACCTCTTAAAGCCTGTGCGACTCTTCAAGAGCAAAGTACAGAGCGAAGCAGCAATGATGGTGTCTGCAGCCACAGCACATGCGAAGCTGATGTACAGCATTGCCGCTGCTTCGTTCATTTTGTGGTAGGTTTTCAGGACGAATCTATCCCGAGTTATCCATTTCAGCAATGCGTTTTATTCAATATTTGGACTTTGGAACTCACGATCTGGATGCAAAGCCTATGCAGGAAATCAATATTTATTAGCATAATACATTCCGTGGGGAAATGAAGGTGAAGGTCGATCTCACCGCAACCGCAAGCTATATATCATGCAAAGACTTGAGGAAAAGTGACGGTCAAACACAAAACATCCCTCACCAAATACAACGAGAGCCAGGGTCATCTTTTCAATACTAATCAGCGTAGAGTTCTTGGTGATGATGCAAATTAGGAACATACGATGATGGTGGGGAGCGCCCATGCCAGTAGCTTTCTTGGTCCGCACACTAGTACGTTGGAACAAAGGCATGGTCAAATAAAACAGCTACCAGGTAACAGTTAAACCAGTGAGTGACATACAGACAAACACGCGTCTCGAAAAGAACCTGTTTCAAGAGGAAGAGCAGTGAAAATCTCTTTAGGCTCGTCTGCCAAAAGGGGGATGAGGGAGCTAAAGCGTACCCTCGCACAATAACGTCGCTGATGTTCTACGGAGCAGAGAGGAGTTAGCTCGCCAGCGTTCTTGTAGTCATGCAAGCTTAAATGGTACTAGCCGCTTACCGTTAGATATACTTGGGCAAGAATCGTCCTAAACGCCCGGTTAAAGCCTCCGTTCTTTGCTTAGAGATCATGGGCGCTTACCATGTCGGCTCCAGAAGGGCTTCGTAGTTCCCATAGTTAGTCACCAAGTAGTAGTATAACCCATGACACGTAAATATGAGATGAATGGTGTCGAGGATCCTAGGTAGATTATAATCAATTCGACGTATATGTGAGCGCTCCTACGAGCTGAACAAAGGTCACATACCAGAGAAAAAGCACCTATGATCATGATCCGTTTGCGTCAGCTATGTATATAAGCTAACGAATATATGGAAAGACGTACCATTGTTTTGAGCCTTCTACCATCCTCCTTGAAATCGTGAAAGTACAGGAAAGTTTGGACGCTGGTTACTCCGTAGAGACTTGAGGATCGGCGTGGTACATGGAGTCCGTCAGCTAAGCTGTACGTCCAAAGAAAAAATCAACACACATTGCCGCGGCTAGCATTCCCGTGAATGCAGCTCCCAAGGTGTAGTCGAGAGGAGCCATAGATGGGCGAGTCGCGTTGGGTTATTACAGAGACTCGGAGTAAGCTGCGTTTGAGCAGTAGTAGACAGGCTATTTTGAATAACAATAGAAGAACACAGTTGAAGGAAGCGGCGCAGGGGGTTTGAAGAAACCTGCTCAATACACCGATTGGTGTTTTATGCCTGGCATAAGACTTAAGAAATCCGAGATTCGAGGTCATCTACTCTGCCATCAATAATGATATCGAGGGAAGAAGGGTTTTCGACGCCTGACCCAGGTAAGATTAAGCCAAGCACAAACACGAGTACGACTTGTTACCAAAATATCTGACGGAGAAGCTCAGCACAACCCATAAATGGGTACTGAATAACGACAAGAAAGGTTCTCGAAGTTCATCACCAGTCTCGCATCATTCTGATCCAATTCATATCAGTATCAATATCAGCGGTTATCGTGGCTTAATGAACCTAATCCTTGATTAATTTAAGGTCGATGCGGACATGAAAGAGGCACGCTCGGGCAAAAGAACTTTGGCCTGTTATGTAGGCAGAGCCTCGAGACAATCCTCCTGGCTTCCAACGCAATCACAATCAGTTGGTAGAAAGTCGATGTCAATGTACAACTGACCTCTGAAGCGCTTTGTATGCCTCGGCCTTACAAAATTTACGTTGCAGGTTGTTGGATGATTAGTGGCCTAGCAGTGCACGGGCCATCCTTATTCCGGCACAGTAATGTACTTAGTAATTACATGGAGCCTTTAGTTTTACCGTAGAAATTTCGTTACTCATCTCCATTAGAACTTAGTAATACTTTACATTCTTATTTCGTAGTATAAAAGCCTGTAGTCTACGAGTACAACAGACAATTCCAATATTCTAATATTCTACTTTATACACTGCGCTCAATAGGTTATGGGCCCCGGCCTTAACTAATATTAGAACGACGTACCTATTCTTAGACAGCCCCACTCGCCCTCATTTATTTTTATCTCGTAACCATGTCGGGAGAAGTACCTACAACCAGCTCGTCATACCGAATGGAATTGCTGAAGGCCAGCAATTGGATGCCGTGGAAGCAACGTATGCTTGCGGTATTGCGTGACCTTGAACTGGACATCTATATTGCGAAGGACGCGAAGATGCCAGAATCAGCCGATATAAATAAACCAACGTCAGAAGAATTGGCGGCGCAGAAGCGATGGTTGTCTGGTGACGCAAAAGCGAGGACACGAATAGAATTGGCAATCGGAGATAGCGAGATGGTGCATCTCACGGGAGCCTCGACAGCGCGAGAAATGTGGGACCAGCTCACCACGGTCAAGGAATCAAAGGGCCGACTAGGACTATTAGCTACTCGCCGAGCACTCTATCGGGCTACGGCTGAAGAAGGCTTCGAGATGGTAGATCATATATCAAAGCTACGACAGCTACAGGATGAACTACACATTATGGATAATGTAGTTTCGGACGACGATTTTGTTATGATCCTTATTACCTCGCTCCCCGAGTCTTGGGATAATTATACGACTTCTTATTTGGGTTCTAGTGGAAATAAACCCCTTCTCCGTTCACACGAACTCATCGCAATCTTGCTCGAAGAAGATCGACGCAGGAAAGGCCGGACCGCAGTGGATACTGCTACCTCCTTACAGGCACAAAGTCACGGCAGAGGAAGAACTACTGGGAAATCAGACTCGACGGATAAGGAGTGCTATAATTGCAAGAAGAAAGGCCACATTGCAAGGGATTGCTGGGCTAAAGGCGGAGGAATGGAAGGAAAAGGACCTAGAGGCAGACGAGGACCAAACCGAGGGAACCGCACAAACCAAGCGAGTGAAACAAATACAAACCTCAATAAGGTAGCATACTCAACAACAGGAAACTCTGCACCAAAGAAAAGCGACTGGTATTTTGATACAGCAACTACATCACACATTTGTACACAGAGGGATGCCTTCATCGAATATAATTTGCTCCAGAACTCTACAGTCGACGGGATAGGTCCCACACCTGCAGTTGCCAAAGGACGAGGCACTGTACTAGTTAATTTCACGGTGGACGGAAAAACCATCACACACAGGCTTCGAGAAGTACTCCATATACCTGACGCAGCAAACTGTCTCCTCTCGGGCACACGGATTGATGACGCAGGAGGCGAATTCAGTGGTGGGAATGGAAGATGTACCCTGAAGGATAAATCTGGCAACGTGATAGGCACTGGAGTAAAGCGGGGAAGACTATACCTCCTTAATGCAGTAGCACAGCTTCATAACCCCGAAAAAGCAAACTTTACAAATGCGACATCAACTCGGACATGGGATCAATGGCACAGGTGCTTCGGGCACATTGCTATTTCGAGTTTAGAACGCCTATTTCAGGAAAAGATGGTCAAGGGAATGGCCGTTGACTCATCATCTTCTCCATCACAAACATGCGAAGCTTGTATTCAGGCGAAGCAGGCGCATAGAAGCTACCCACAGGAGGCCCAACATCGATCTACAGAGCCAGGAGAGCGCCTAGTATCAGATGTGTGGGGTCCTGCAAAGGTTACATCCATTGGAGGCTGGAAATACTACATATCTTTCATTGACGACGCTGCGCGCTATATTTGTCCGCTATTTTTAGCCAACAAGACGCAAGCCTTCGATCGGATCAAGGAACACATCTTACGCATCAAACGGAAGTTCGGCAAGGCACCTAAATATATGCGCATTGATAACGGATCTGAATTAATCAACGAGAAACTCAAGAAGTTGTGCGCGGAGGAAGGAATTATTATTGAAACCACTGCCCCTTATTCACCCTCGCAAAATGGCATTGCAGAACGATTTAATCGGACGCTTCTAGAGCTTGCAAGAGCCATGATAATTGCGAAGAATTTACCTCAATTCTTATGGGATGAAGCAGTTGCACATGCAGCCTATCTACGGAACCGAGCACCAACGCGAGCATTGGAGGGCAAAACCCCTTATCAGGAATGGCACAAGGAGCTTCCCAACGTGGCGCACCTTCGAGAATTTGGTTGCGACGTCTGGATTCTTGATGAATCTAATAATAGGTCAAAGCTCGATCCGAAATCAAAGAAGATGATCTTTGTAGGATTCATGGATGGCTCGAAATCTGTTCGCTATTATGATGCCAGGACTAGGAAAATTAAAGTATCGAGGAATTTTGCATTTAATGAGAATGAGGAACCACAGGAATGGCCAGAAGAAGCAGAGGTACCGGGTTTGCAAGCTGAGGGGGAGAATTTGGAAGATACATCTCAGCAAACCCCTTTGGAACCACAAGACGAGTCTAGCGCTACACCAAACACTTTAACAAAGACAAGCGACACTCCTAAACCTCCGGTCAATGCTCCAACCCGAGAACTTCGAACCAGAACACAGGGAATCGATTATAAGAAGATAGCTAATCCACAGGCTCGGACAGCATCTAAACGATTTACAGCACCTTCTACAGCACCCTCTACACCTCCCAATGTTACCAAACCGACTATTTCATCATCCTCAAAGTACACACCGAAGGAACGAGCCAATATGGCTGTTCAGAAGCTCTGGGAAGCATTAATAGAGGAGAGCGAAGTCTCCTATGTTAGCACCGAGTCAGATCTACCTAATAATCGAGAGGAAGCACTTGACGGACCGGAAGCTGCTGAATGGGAAGCTGCTATGGACGAAGAAATTAATACCCTTCGAGGAATGAGTACCTGGACAATGGCCGACTTACCAGAGGATAGAAAAGCGATAGGATGTCGATGGGTCTTCACCAGGAAGCGAGACGAGAAGGGAAACATTGTCAAGTACAAGGCACGGCTTGTAGCGCAAGGATTCTCTCAGAAACCAGGAACCGACTACAGCAATGACGGAACCTTCGCCCCAGTAATGAGATTCGAGACACTACGAACTGTACTCGCATTCTCAGCTGTAAACAACCTCAGGCTTCGTCAGTTCGATATCAAGGGCGCCTATTTGCATGGTACACTACAAGAAGAGATCTACATGTGCCAACCGCCCGGATACGAAGACGGAACAGCTCAAGCATGTCTACTAGTGCGCTCGCTATACGGATTAAAACAAGCAGGCAATGTTTGGAACCACGAATTAAACCAGGCACTTCAAGCGCTCGAATTTACACAACTAAAGACAGATTATTGCTGCTACATTCGACGCACAAGCAAGGGATTCACAATTTTATTAGTATGGGTCGACGATTTCCTTGCAGTATCACCTACAGATGAAGAAAACGACACCATAGAGCGAGAACTCAAGACGAAATTCGAAGTTAAATCGCTAGGACAGCCTTCTATATTACTTGGTATCAAGATAGACCAAGATGACCACCTTATTTCGCTTTCACAAACACATTTTATCGAAAAACTTCTCACCAAATTCGGCATGAGCGAAGCAAAGACTGTAACCACCCCTTTAGACGCCAATATTAAGCTCGACGACGAAACCACCGAGGAATCCGAAGCGCCCAATGCAGACAACACCAGTGAGGTCATATCCTACGGGTATGCGACCCTCCTAGGCTCTTTAATGTACCTAGCGCTCGGAACGCGACCAGATATCGCCTATGCAGTCAACAAACTCGCACAGTTTACCTCCAACCCGAAACAGAAGCACTGGACCGCCGTTAAACGAATATTTCGATACCTTAAAGGCACCAAATCGCATTCACTCACCTATGGCGGCGAAGAACATTTATTGAACGAAAATTTGAATATATATTGCGACGCCGATTGGGCAAACGACGCGGATAGAAAGTCTACCAGCGGATACATTATCACAATGGCTGGCGGCGCTATTGCCTGGAGCTCGAAGAAACAATCTACAGTTGCATTATCTACTGCTGAAGCGGAATACATCGCAGCTACACATGTTGCAAAGCAAGTTCTCTGGCACCGGTCTCTATTCACAGAACTCGACTTACCACTCCCTTCCACTTCGACAATCTTCACAGATAATCAGGCAGCGATTGCTATAGCTCATCATCCTGAATTCCATGCTAGAACGAAGCACATAGACATCGCATATCATTTTTTACGTGATTTAATCGAATCCGGCACTCTCAATACTGTCTACATCGAAACAGGCGAGAACCTCGCAGATTTATTCACCAAGGGACTACCTAGACAAGTTCACATCGACCTCACCGAGGAAATAGGTGTCCTGCCAGGCCAAGGGGGAGTGTTGGATGATTAGTGGCCTAGCAGTGCACGGGCCATCCTTATTCCGGCACAGTAATGTACTTAGTAATTACATGGAGCCTTTAGTTTTACCGTAGAATTTTCGTTACTCATCTCCATTAGAACTTAGTAATACTTTACATTCTTATTTCGTAGTATAAAAGCCTGTAGTCTACGAGTACAACAGACAATTCCAATATTCTAATATTCTACTTTATACACTGCGCTCAATACAGGTGAATAACTTGACAAGGCTCCTGCCACCGGTGGCGAACCCACTCTGTAGTTCCGAGCAACTGACGATTTGAAGAGCCTGCTCAACTCAACCTTTGATCTCCTCCTTAGCCCCAATCAAGCACTTGAAGCCTCAAAGTTCTTATGGAAGAACACCGCCTTGGTTTATACCATCAACTAGGTGTCTGGCATGTCCATCTTACTTCCTGTGCACGGCGCACCCTGTCTCAGCTTTTGATTCCCGCCCATCTTCGTGGCGGAGAAGATTGAGGACAGCCTGTTTTGCATGCGGATTGGTAGCTAGCCCCTCCTGCGATACTCTGAGGGAAGAGCGCCTACCGACCTTAGCAAAATAGGAGTCGAGGAATGAGCTGTCCGTGTCCCGAGAAATCATAATAACGGTAGTGTGAGGTACATGTACAGTTAAAGAATCGACGCAATGGCCGATATGACTTTGAGTTTGTTGGCTGATGAGGTTCTGCACGGTTTTGCGAGGATCGTGTTGAGTCTAGATCCCTCTGTTATACACAAGTGGTCAACGTCTCATAATCAGTGCCCGTTCAAAGCAAATCAATTCATCATATTGACAGCCCAACCTGAATTCACTCCATAGTATGAAGAACACAGCGTCAAAGGTTAATTCGTCGGCCCTCTCTCGCGCTGCGATCAATAGCATCCAACAGTTCACTATGCTTGACAGCGTCCTCTATGGTCGCATAGTCACCCTTGCCATTGGCAAACTCCATCCAAGCAACGCTGATACTCTCAACAGCATTGCCTTGAGTGGCAAGGTCCACCTTCTTGCCGTTCAAGTATAAGTCCGGCTCGACCAATGCAGGGAATGCGGCTAGGCTTGCATTTGACTCGAGTCTAATCGTGCCTTCTTCTCCGTCTATTTCCCAAATGTATTGGCGCCTTCCAGTACCTTCTCCTGCGGCGTAGCCCCCTCTCCAGAAGGCATTGACAAGGATGCCTGACTTGAGGAAGCCAGTGATACTGTAGTGTTCCGGCACATCTGTTTGGACTGTCCTTCCAGTCGGTTTTCCGTCGGCATCAACTACAGTCCCGACGGGATAGAGCAAGGCGTCTGTGGCAGACACCGAGATGAAATCGCCGAGCAGGAAGGTGAGCTGGTCGAGCTGGTGGGCAATCGGAATGCGGAGACGAGACGCGCCTTATGAAAAGAAATTTTTGCGTCAATAATGAGCGCGACGACGTGAAGCTTGATCGGAACATACCATTCTTTTTCTCGTGAACGTACTCGGCGTTTTTAGCCTCAGATACGACGGGTGGCCAATAAAGAGTGTCTCTTCCCAGATGTGCGAGCTGTTGATCCCCAAATCAAATATAAATCTTCGTTGCTCTCGGACGACGTTTGTGAAAATACGTATACATACCACATTGGTCGACTTCACAGCACCAATGGCACCTGAAGCAATCAATTCTTTGGCCTGGAGATAACACAAAAATGAACAGCTGTCTCTGCATAATTGCAAGTACTTACTTTGATGACGGCGACGCTATGGCGTCCTTGAAGCCCAATTATAGATCGAACGCCTTGCTTTCGCGCAGCTTCAGCAATAGTCTTGGTGTCCTCTGTCGTAACACCAGCAGGCCATTCAAGGAAAAAGTCCTTCTTGGCTTCGATGACAGGCAAAACGACTTGTTTGTGATACGGCGCCTTTACAGAGATAGCCACTAAATTTACTTCCGGGTCAGAAGCAATTTTGGCGCTGTCGCCGTAGTAAGTCTTGATAGGATGGCCGAAGTCCTTGCTATATTTCTCTGCGGAGGCTTGTGCGGAGGCTTCAGAGGTAGTCGATACAGCAACTAGGTCGTAGGCTCCCTGAAGACGTGGATGTAGAAGAGAAGGAGCAAGAGCGGTAGCAGCCCATCCCTTGTTGGAGAGTCCTACGAACCCTACTTTAATAGGTGAAGTGGACATCTGTACTTGTCTTTCGCAGGTGGGAATTGAAAGGGAGGAGAAATGTGTTGGGTAATGGACGACTTGCTATTCATATGATCTGGTATAAATAGTTGTCACAGGTGGCCGCGAGATGACTGATGGGATGTACTGATACCGAGAGCGAGAGACGAGTAAGATTTTGGCGAGGTATTAGCAAGAGTAACACCATCCTCCCGATGATTAACAGGTCCGACAAGGATGAGCTTGGTAATTATATAAGATTCAGGAAGAGCTTACTTAGATATGATATGGTGGCCTTATTATAAATCGGCGACTCGCTTATGGATCAAATTTCGTTCGGCCCTTTCTGGAATTGGAAAGGGGCATTTCAACTTGGTCGTCTATCCGTACGTTTTTAAGGCTGAATTTCTTGGAACTATGCACATAAAATAGTTAGTGTTTAGGCGTGGGCTAAGCGTGGCGGCTCGTTTCTAGAATTTCGTTAACCATAGTTTGGACTCTTGGAAGCATACTGCGCAAGAGGACGAGAGGTATTAGACTGTAATTCGTAGACCTTGGAGGCATAGAATCTTCACCTAATCACTTCTAGCGCTGCATTGTATTTAAGCTTGGGTGCCTAGGAAAGACTCTAAGTAGCATCTAACAGGGCTTCCACCCCAGGTCAGTAAGGGCTTTGGAAGCATTGACGAAAGAGACTCAGGCCTAGCATAGTTCACACCTCATTGCAAGCAAAAAGTGATTAGAAGACAGAAGTGCAAGTGGCTAACGCGCGCACCTAGAAATTAAATGGCTCTTATGGCGGTTTAAAAAGACGTGGCCTCGTAAAGAAACGATCGTCACCAAAGTAGTCCACACCACTCCGGTCACAACAGCAAAGCTATGTGGTTCAAAGCAAGCGCCATTTTCGTTCTGTGCCTCTTTCCAGCCGCTGTCATCCTCAGCCCTGTCACCCAGGTAGGTCGTTGCGCAAATGCACGGCCTTTAATTGACCATGATTTGTACAGGATACCACCGATCTCGCATCTCTCTATGCGAGGACCCTCACGATCGAGGTCGTACCTTTCGAGGGCGGAGATTATAGCAACCTTTTAGCGGGCAAACCACATCTACCCGACAAGCCCGCAAAAGGCTGTCCAAAGGTAGACAACAATAATTGGAAAAAGGTTGCGAACCAGTGCAAGACTTGGGATCGCCTCGATACCGAGTTGAAGACACTCGTCACCCCTCGCATCGTTGCTTCCCTCAAAGCAGCTGAATCCGCTTTGCATTTGACTGGCCACATAGTCGCTAAAGTGAGGAGTGCCTACCACCTCAACAAGAAAACCGATGACCTCTATCGCTGGACCTACTTCTTCTCTGCTCCTGTATGCGGCGCTGGAGACTGCACTGGCCATGCGTACGCGGATGGGGAGTCCCGACAGGCTCTGATTTGGAATGCAGCTCACCACGAGATTTTCAGGGTGAGACGCGTGCTTTGCCATAGAGTTCTTGAACTAATGCAGCTCTGCAGGGTTGATATCGGATATGGAAGAAGAAAGCCCACGGGTCCAAATGTAGTGAATTTTGTACATCCTGTACTTGTTGTATTCGGTTGGAATGTGTATGCTCGAGTTGCTTTTCTTTGTATTTAGCGACGAGTTTACAAATAGTCAAGTTTTCCAATCAAGACGTCGCAGAATTAGTGAGGCAGGAAGTTGACCATATGTGCTGAAATGACGAATGGAAGATTCTCATGATGTGTTGCGGGAGTCGAGACAGATGATAGAGGTGAATGAATAAGTTGCGGTCGTGGGAAAGAAGAAGAGTAATGCCATTTCGGTCCACGTCTGCATCACGACCCGAACGTGTTCACGACTACTCCTTCTCAATTCCTCTTCCAAGATGTTTCTAACATCGCGGACCCTTTCTTTGACGCCCTTATCTCTTATAATTCTCCTTCTTTCTTTCCTTCACTCTGTTTCCGCTATAAAGTTCAACTTACCGGCCTTCCGATACCCACCATCAAAATGCATATGGAACGCCGCCCATGAGAAGGCACTCGTCATTGTCACAGCCAACGTTGGACCTGGACCAAACCAGCGTGTTGACATCGAGATTGTGGACTCTGAAGACAGAAAGAATATCTACCTGAGCAAACGGGGCATCAAAGGCGAGACTCGACTTGCCATTACCACTCACTCAGAAGGTGATGTCGGTGTCTGCTTGAAGAATTACATTGACGGCGGTAGGTCTTTGCTCTTGTTGGTTCTATCTCACGACATTGACAGGAACCCTAGATGTTGCACTTTCATATGACGAGCAAGCAAAACTTAGCCGAATTGTTGACTTGGACATAGATATTGGTGCTGACGCCGTGGATTATAAGTGCGTGCTTGCTCAACCCCTGTCGTAGAAGCATAGGAATTTACTGTGTTCTAGTGCTATTGCAAACCAGGAGTCATTGTCTGGCCTAGAGACAGAGATGCGCAAATTAGAGGGCCTGGTTAAAGAGGTCGTAGATGAGATGAACTACCTGAAGAGGCGTGAAGAGCGTTTCACAAAGACGAATTGTACGCATTAAACTTCCGATACACTCATAGCTTTAACTGACTGTCTGCGTCTGGCTCTCTTACAGTCTCTACGAACCGACGCGTACAGAACTTCGCTTGGTTTACATTGGTGTCGCTTGCTGGTCTTGGGGTTTGGCAGATATTCCACTTACGCGCCTTCTTCAAGCGAAAATACCTCATCGACTAAATACATCCCCTCGACTTGTCGTTACCGTTTAATGCATGCTTTCTACCTCGCAAATATTCTTCAGCGAATGTTCCCATCCCCTTTATTGGCACTGAGTTTTTGAACGCACGTCTGTATACGTACGCTCACCTCTTGCAATGATTATTTATGTCTGCAATGCACCCGCGAAACACGAAAAAACTATCATCTCCTAAATGGGTTGCCTCGAGGCTCGATGCACATCTGGATTGCCGTAGGTTCGGGTTGACTCACCTATGTGCACTTACAGCATTTTGCAGCTCTGTCAACTTGCTGCGTACCTACTAATAGAACCGAGACATCCGTGGGATATTGACTGTCCAGAGTGAGGGAATCGCTTTTACCTTTGTCACGAGTGGTTGATGGGTTCTTCCGGTTTATAGGACAAACGCGGTACCCACACCTTGTTCTATATCCCCTCATAGACACAACAGTCCACAAGCTATCCACAAGCTACTGTTGTGACTCATCTTGAGCCTGGCTAGCGTGTTTTCTCTAGCGGCGCGTCCCCAACTTGCATTTCCTTCCTCCACTCTCCTGGATTTTGCTAAAGGTCGCGTCCAAATCCCCCCATAAAAGAGAAGGAAGAAATCGATCTTGTTTTGGCCGCTCGTGTTCAACAATTTCGACCTCACGCCAATTTCCCGACAGTCCGTCCATAGTTTACGACCCCGATTTCATTCTATCCATCCCATCGCCATTTCGATCGCAAAGCAGGTTAGTCGTAAATTTGTCTTTCGGTGGGTTGAAATTGAACATTGCTGTACAGCCCGACTCAACGTGCGATCAGCCACTATGTCCTTGTATCCAGTCACTCGGTTTTCGTCGGACACTCTACTTCAAATTTTTCAATATAACTCGCGTCAAGACTGCCAGAAACCATTCGACGTGTTTTTGGCTATGCTACGATGCTCTCAAGTATGCCAACTATGGAGACGAGTGGCCACCGGAAATTCACGTCTGTGGGTCGAGTGCGTAGACCTGAGT
Organism: Agrocybe pediades; assembly: GCA_013053245.1. NCBI lineage: Eukaryota > Fungi > Basidiomycota > Agaricomycetes > Agaricales > Agrocybaceae > Agrocybe > Agrocybe pediades. The sequence continues at coordinate 1,304,455 of JAACJL010000017.1, forward strand.
AAGCATCCTGCAGCTGTAAATCATGTCGTGCAGCTCTTGGGCGATGAACCGCTCGGACCGCTCGTCTTGCCTAGCGTGACGCCTCTACTCCTGGACAGCCCGACCGTACGCTCGGTCATCCGCAAGAAGGCCGAGGTCCCAGTTCTCGAGATTTTGCTGGCGAACGACGTCGACGACGTCAAGTTCGCCAAACGCTTCACGGCTGTGCTCACGTTGCTCCCGCGATCGGACTGCCTGATACTGAAGATGCCGTATCATGGATGGATGTTCCTCGACATACTCTTCAGCATGGATATATCCCATCTGAAGACACTTGCACTTCTCCGGAACCCTGCTACGCCTGGCGCTGAGCGTCTGACGGCTACCGTGCTACCTCTGAATTATAGCTTACAAACGGCACCGCGACCTTGGAATCTGAAGCGGCTTTTCTTATGCGGCTGCTGGCTGGAATTGGAAGGGTCTCGAGCATTGGTTAACCTTGAAGAACTGACGCTCCAATATCTGCCCTACAGCGTCGTTCAAACTCCCGCTTCTATACTCAACATGTTGACTAGAATGCGGAGGTTGGTCAAATTGGACCTGCGGGAATGTATGGGTAGTATTGAACTGCCAACCGGGGGCACCTATCAGGAAGTTGGGGAAGATGCCGGTTCGGGCTCCCCCCATCAGTCGACAACAGGCCGTCACGCTGCCGCCATTTCCACCACTCCCAACATCAACGAACCTGGTCCTAGCAGCCTGACTCCTGCGCCGGTTCCTAAAAGTTCAGCTACCAAGAAGAAGAAGGCAAAAACCAACGGTCAACCGCCCCCATCGAAAAAGCGACAGCGTGGAGGAGCCAGCGACCCAACTCCCCCTTCCCCTCCACATTTCCAATTCCCACATCCCAAGCGCTTCGTTCCACCTGACCCGCTACCTAGTTCGCAGCTGGTACCCTTGAAAAACTTGGTAAACTTCGTGCTGGTAGGCTCCATCAAGCATGTGAGCCACGTCTTGCGGGGAATAAACATCCCGGTGCGTTGCAACGTTTCTGTCGTTTGTAATGGAACAGTTCCTGCATTTAGAGAAAACGATCCCGAAGACCCTGTTAAGAGCGTTCTAGAGGCCATGTTCTGGCATTTCAGCAATATTTGGGAGGCTACCGGGTGCAAAACCAACATGTCACGGTGGCATATGATGCTCCTCCAAGTTAACGATAATTATTTGAAGCTAAAGACGCAGAACGCTCATCCTGACAAGGCCACCTTAGAGAGGACTACGTGCTTGTCGAGCCGACCTATTACCTCCCCGCCACCCTCTCCATCTCTTTTCGAACTCTCCTTCAAGTGGGACGGCCAACCTGCTGGTCCTAAATCCGGAGTCAATGGCCATTCGCCCTTCATTGTTTTTGCCGCGACCATCGACTACATAACACCCGCGAGCCAAGAGATTAACATCTTACAATTGGCGTACGAAACAAGCTTTCCGTCTGAAAATAATCCACACAACTCCCACTACGCGGCTGCCACAGTATTGAGATTCCTGGAGAAGTTCCCTCGCGTCCGCTGGCTCGATGTGATTTCAAGTTCGACGTTTGATTTGTTAATTCCCTACTTCACCAACCCATTCGACACGGTTTCGGAAGATACTCTGCCTGGTGCTGAAGCCTCTACGAATGGACGGCGTCTGGGTATGGGTGATCCGCTGACTTCCCTGGCCGGTATGAGATTCTCACAACTTGATTTCTCGACTACATCTCCGGGCGATGGGGGGTCAACATTTGCTGATATTCTCATCTACTTCGTGTCAAGGCGCAGTGGACAAGGGAATGTAGCTACAATCGCCAACCTCGTGTTTCAAGACTGTGACGGGGTGGACGACGCCTTTATTACAAAGGTGGAAAACCTAGGTGTAAAAGTGGGCTTGCTTAATTCCAACTGACAGCGTAAGTAGTCAGGCTCGTAATGTGTTTGTTTCTCTCTTTCCTCTCTCAGGCTCTTGTTTTGTTCGTTCTGTTAAAAATGCTTTATTACATCGTCGCTAGTCTACGTCCGTAAAAATGTTTTCTCGCTTTGATTCAAGCTGTCACACTACTGCCTTTTAATTGGATAGTTAATTTCGTTGCATGGACTTACTAAAACTATAAATTGTCTGTTGACCGTACCTCCTCGGCGAGCCGTTCTGCTTGATCCCATTGCACCGCACTCCACTGTTGCCTGTTTTCGCATGCATTCGCGTAGTCGCGCACAGCCAACGCCATCTGCCTAGCGCATTTCTCAGCGGATATACCACCGACGCCGGTGCCCAGACCTGTCATGAGCACCCTGCGGATAGTAGGCGCTAATGAAATATCATTTTTGGGAGCGTTCTGACTCCTGAGCGGAAGGATTGATATCGGCTGTTGAACATGCATCATTATGTTCGTCAACAGCTACGAGTAGGGACCACATGAGGTTGTATACGATCTCCTTGTTCCACTGGATGTTTTCTGGAACTCGCATAGTAGGGCAGAGCGCTATGAATGAGCAACCGTGGGGATTTTTTGAGAGCGTTGGATATTGCTGTCCTTGTAGTGGTACAAGCATGCACACTCCCGGGGGTAAATAGCCACGCCAACGCTTGTATAAGACGGATTGAACAAGGCGCGTTGGAGCAAAGAAGTCGTCAGGAGAAAGCGCGTCTGAAATTACGGCATCAAAGCTAGATCGTTGTCAACAAGCTTCGGACAGCATCAGAAAGCTTTAGACATACCCTCCGTCTAAGCGTCCGTACGAGTTGGCCGGTGAGACGATGCAGTCAAAATGTTTGTACTTTTCTTCTAGGTCGGATAATTTTGGGCTTTTGGACGTCACCATTTCGAATTTCTGCCGGATTGCTTCTGGGACGAGTTCCCCAAAGGCTTTCGTCCACTCCCTGACCAGGTCCCCTGATTTATCTAGCAGAATAAACCGAAGCTGCTTCATGGCTATGGAAAAATAAAATTGGGAACGAGTCAGCGGTAAGGGAATGGTTGGATTCAGGGGCAACGAACACTAACTATGCGAGACTACGCGACGCCATGGCAAGCGGTAAAGACGGTCCGCTTGTCCGCTTGCCTTGTGGCCAGGTCTCAACTTTTGGGCGACGACGCGCCGTCTAATCTTGTTCCATTGTCCAGCTGACTTTCCTGCGCGATGCCTGGACACGGTTATAATGTCGAGTCTCTAGAAACTTACACCATCCATGGCTCCCTCATTAATCTCATCCATTGAGGTTGGTTTGAAAACTTATGATACACTAGAATCTCTCGAAGCCTAATCATCACCTTGCAGACTTTCCGCGTTCCACCCCGATGGGTATTTTTGCGCGTTGAAACGGAAGACGGACATGTCGGATGGGGAGAAGCTACTCTAGAGGGACATACCGAAGCAATAGAAGGCGCGATATGTGATTTACGGGACCGATTTGTTGGAGCGGACGCGGATTGCATCCAGGATATCTGGCAGGTCGCTCTGAGAGGAAGATTTTATCGTGGAGGTCCGGTGTTGATGGTTGGTTGATTCTCTTCCTTCTATCTTGCATTTACCTAAGTTGTGCTCGACAGAGTGCGTTATCTGGTTTAGACATTGCATTGTGGGACATCAAAGGCAAGAAACTCGGGGTGCCAATATATCAATTACTAGGAGGCAAGGTGCGCGACAAACTACGCGTTTACGGTTGGATAGGTGGCGACGACTTCGCTGCTCTCAAACAAGAAGCGGAGAGGAGAAAAAGACAAGGTTTCACCGCGGTGAAAATGAACGCCACTGGTGACTTCAACAAATCATGCACAAATATCGAATCATGCTGATGGGTTGACTATCCGTTAGACTCACTTGCTTGGATAGACTCGCCGACGACATTAGACGATACAGTTCAGCGTCTAAGAGATATTCGTGCATTAGGTCTCGATGTTGGCTTGGATTTCCATGGAAGATTGCACAAAGGCATGGCAAGACAACTCGTAAAGCTTTTAGAACCCCACCAACCTCTTTTCATTGAAGGTATGTACCTTATCATCATCTGCGCTCCTTCTTGTTTCTTAATCCTAACTATCATGTCAAGAGCCACTTCTTCCTTCACATCCACAAGAAACGGCGGACCTTAGCAAGCTTGTGGGCACTCCCATCGCACTCGGAGAAAGGCTGTTCAGTCGCACGGATTTTAGGCCGTACCTTGAGGCTAGGGCGATTGACATTGCCCAACCGGACGTAGGCTAACCAATTCCGTTTGTTATTCCTTTCTGGCATATACTCAACCTTGATTCTCGACCTCCAGGTATCACATTGTGGCGGAATCAGCGAACTGCATCGCATTGCTTCGCTTACAGAAACGTACGATGTCGGGCTGGCTCCACACTGCCCCCTTGGTCCCCTAGCTCTAGCGGCATGTATGCAAGTTGATGCAGCCGTTCCCAACTGTGCGTTCTTCCTCTGAAATGGGCTATCTAATCTAAGAACTTTTCATCAACTATAGTTTTCATACAAGAAATGAGCTGGGAGGTAGTTTGGTCCTTGTCTAGGCTCCTAAATATGCTCACGTACATTTTCTTAGATTCATTACAACAAAGCTACTGTTGCTGATCTCCACACATACGTTGTTGACCCCAAGGTCTTCGAAGTAAAGGATGGACACGTCGATGTTTTGCAAGGTTAGCAGGATTTAGCCGAAACAGGTCTTCATTACGCAGAATGCTAAAACCGAACAGGTCCAGGCCTCGGAATCGAAATCAATGAGGTGCTGGTAAGAGAAGCTTCGGAGAATTATCTTAAGAATGAGAAAGCATGGAGGAATCCTGTGTGGAGAGGAGAAGACGGCAGTGTAAGGGAATGGTAATAATCGAAGAAGTTGGTTCAACTGTTGTTCATAACAAGTGAGTTTCCATGGCTTTCTCAATTCCATGCTCTTACGGTATATGAACCAGGCTTTGCTTGTTATTTTCGCTTTGCCATAGTTACACTTGCCACGGTTGTAGTCTTGTCACACAAGAAAACCTACTGCCAATGTTTTACGTGATCTTTCTGCGACCTTCTTCGAGCCGTCGATTGGATATGACATGAAAATATCTCTTTCTCGTTCCTGCTAGATCGGTATTTTGGGAGGAAAAAGTCCTACATTCTTGTACCTGCAGTGAGTCAACACAAAGTGCTGTACGGTTATTTCACATGCTATGCTCCAGAACGCGCCAGCTATCCACCGTTGAATCGAATTCAAGCTCGATATTCCACTTGCGCTTTCCTACCCATCTCGAGTCGAGATAATCATCCCAGAATAACACCTGCGCTGTACCATAAGCAAAACGATATCCACCCACTTTTGGAGAGGGTCCCAGATACTCATGTCTGTTCCAAGTTGAAAATTGGATAAGCGAACATGCACAAACGCGTCAAACACCAGACTACAGACCTTTTCGGATGGATTGATCCATCGGAGACATAGTTCTGACTTCGGCAATAGGATCTCGAATCAACAGCTTCATTGTAATAGTTGAATGTGATCGCATTCAAGTTGGTGCCTTGTTCGAATTTTATCTATCGAGGATCAATGGTTGATCTATGGTCTGGACTCTGGAGGGTGGATAACTCACGCGGTCACAACCTGAAGCAGCCATATGATCACGAGGCAACTCAAGAAATCCGGAATATGGCGCAGCGTAAACATGCAGAGGTTGATGGCCTAATGACCATGCGGTCAGTCGGAGGTTGGCTTCTGCGTCCTGGAGTAAGTCCGCTTTTTGTGCCTCTATGGTAGCTTTCTTCTCCTGATTAGTGAGCTGGTCGAACGGGCAGAGCCCTTTATCCCTGCGAACCTTGTCCCTGTCGGCTTTGAAATTTGCGATCTTCTCAGATGTCCAGTTCTGAGGCATGGTTGTGAAGTGAGAGATGAATGGGCCGAAGTGGTGGAGGTGGGATGAACGTGCGCAACATGTCAAGCATTAGATCTAATCTTATCGCTTGTCATGTATTTTTGTGGCATATTCTTGGAGTTGACTCATGCGGCATGCCAATGCGGTACTAGCGAATTGGATGAGGTTTGTGCTGCAAGCCTGTAGTATGACTTACTTGGTTGAACTCCAAAATCTATTCCGTAACACATCTATACGTCTGATTTAATATATTTGTGGTCGGCATTTCTACAAGCCAGGATATGACCAGGTCAACTAATCAATTCATATTGACATGTTCGGGACTACTAATTCTCGTCGAGAGAATCTAATACATCTACCAGTGTACACAAACGTCCCCATATACTTCGAGATATTTCCTGAGCATTACTGAAGCTCACAGCCCACTCCCCTACGTCTACTAACAATCAGATACGACCTGTGCCCCGGCCTCAGTGGTACCCTCGACAGCGGAAGACGCATTAGCGACGGCGCTGTCGACGTCGGGGTCGGCGCTAAACCATTATCATGATGAGTTTACGTGTTTATAGGTACACCTTTATGAACCCAAGCTACTTACGCGGTAATAGAGCCGAGAGCCGTGGACGCTGCAGTCAAGCCATCCTGAACTTGTTGACGATCCGCAGCGGGTGCTTGTTGGCCGGTCAGGAGCGCCGCAGCGATCTTGGCTACGCCATCTTGAGCGCTGGAAATGCCCTGGGAGGCGGTTTGGAGCTGAGAAGTGGTGGCGGCGTCGCTGTTTATAAAGTTATTTCAGATGAGTAAAAGAATAAAGAACAGAAAGAGGTGAAGGGGAGAACCGACCCAGTGGCGGCCGAAGTAGCAGCCTGGATTGCGGAGGCGGACTTGGAGAGACCGGCGACGGTCTTGAGACGTGCGATGTTGCAGGCGAGGTTACCGATCTGGCGCCTGTTGCTCTCTGTATAGATTATCATGCATCAGTTAACAGAAACCTGTGATAATGCTGGCCTCTGTGCACATACCCAGTGGCGCTAGGAATAAGGTATGTTAATTTAGCGCCTTCAGATTGGATAGGCACTGAGGGTACTCACCAGCCATGACAGAAGAGAAGAAGAGAGCGACGGCGAGGGTGAAGAAGTAAACGAAGCGTGGCATTGCAAAGTAAATTGGAAGAAGGTTTTGGGAGACAAAAAAGTAGATGTAAAGACGACGAAAAGAGAAGTGCAAAGAGGAATGAAGAAGACACCGGGTCTGAAAAGAAGGTACGAAGAGAAGATGCAGAATGAAGAAATAAGGAGTGAACATGATCCCTCTTATACCTTTCCGAACGTCGTACTGACCTAAATTCAGTCGTCTACGTAGCGTGCAACACCGTATCCTCTGATCACTGCCTGGCGAATAATAATTACTGTAGGGATGACAATAACAACATCTGCCATGTTACAGGGTGCAAGATGCATGCCCGACCAATGTAGTCAGCAAATTGCATAGCGTTCGAACGAGAGTTCATACATGGTCTGCTCCGGCCATGGGTTCCAGCCAATGGTATTTGGGCATCTTTCCGTTCAGATCGCGCGGGTGCATCAGGTCGTTGAGATACATTGATTTTTTCCTCATCACAGATCCTCGAATACCACTTCATCAGTGTATAGTTATTGCAAGGTGTTGATATAGGTATGGTAATGGTCCATCGGCCGCGTGTGTGAGTACCTGAAGGCATTTCTGAGCAAGTGTCTTCTAAAGCAAGTGCGTCCTATACGATGGCCCAACCGAAATATTTCTTCTCCAAGTACCCTAAAAAAACCAGACCTGGATTATAATGAATGAATTAGCGAGCCGATGCAGCTTTCGGATGGGGCATGGTCCATGGCCGAGCTCACCTTTTTTCAATCAAAAGGACTCCTAATCCAACAAGCACCAGAGTCCTATACCTGCTTGCGCACATGCAATAGATGAACAAGGGCAGTAGTAGTTCAGACAGAACGGCAAAGCGGATCAAAGGAACGAAATTAGATGGCAAGACGGTCGCGCCAATAGGTGCAGGGAAGTTCACCATTGCAGCCAGGCAATCGAGATGTGATCAGAGAGTGGGCCATTGTTTTAAAACTTTCCATGCATATTCAACTCTAGCACAGAGAGACATAACAATCACAAAAGGTAAGTCTAACGGTAGCCAGAAGTCAAAGCGAGAGGTATTTAGGGAGACGCGAGCGTTGATGCTGTCGAAGCTTGTAAGCGTGGGAATTGCACGTGTCAAGGCCGAAGCGAACACGTCTCTGGAGTGTTCACTGATACCCTCCACGGCGACTCCAAGCCTATTCTCTCCCTAATACCCCTCCTTTCTTGATACCGTGCATAACTACATGGCCCGTTCCAAAAAGGTGTCCAACCTCGAGGTCGATAGCTCAGTGAAACGCACTCCTAGCCCAAGTGGCCGAAGTCGCACACGATCACCCATTTCCCCAGAGTCAGAACGCCCTGTTGGACCGCTTTCAGTAGTGGACTCCTCAATAGACCGTGACATTGTAAAAGTAAACAACGCCAGCTCTACCGAACTCAAGAATGCCTGTGATGATGCTGTGAAGCGCGTGAGTACTTTATTTTCGGTTGTCCCTGTCCCTATGCAGGCCTGGATGTGCCATATGACATGCTCGAAGTCATGGTGTCCACTACTTTATCGCCCATTATACGCGCAGAGCTCTCTGACTGACAATTATTGTGGCTTCCAGTTCCTATCACGGCCAGAACTTTTCAAGCAAAACCACAGGCATACAGATGTACGCCTTGCTCTTGGATGGTTAAGTGTATTCGTTGCCGCTGGCACGGCTTTGTATGGTTATAAGATCGATTTCGAAACTTCTAAGCCCATGGTATCGGTTGGGCTTGCAATGTGCGCAATATCGCCTTCTCTTTCATGCTCTGTATGATATTCATGCTAGTTTGCACACAGATATATTGCCCTCAGTGTAGCTCAAACCCTGTACGCCTACTTCGTTGAAGGAAACACCATATTTATTGGAAAGAGAAAGACACTTTCAAAACGGGTCAGTTCTCTCGTTTATCTTCACTTAGACAACCAATTATTCATCGTTATGACAGATAATCAGCGAACATGTACAGATCAATTCTTCAACTATCCCTGCCTCAAAAGTTACTACATCCTTATCCCCGTCAAATTCACCTTCATATCAATTGGCTGTCTCCTACATGCGTTCCACCAACGCGGGTAAATCTCTGTTGGCCAAAGGACGAACCAAAGCGTCTCAGCCTTTCGGCGCCTTCTTTGATGATGAAGGCATTATGCACCAGGAAGCATTTGAACAATGGGTTGGGCAATTGGTGGAAGAGGCAATGGATGGGAAACTGGCATGATAGCTTGGGGTCGCGACAGTGTGTTCTATTTCCTCAATATGATACCTTTACTGAGTTATATCTTTTATCAAAATTTGTGGTATCCCGTTGTCATTTCTACGTCATTAGTTACCCCTATGAATATTTTGGCCTCATTTCTGCAAGCTGTGTATTCTGGGAAGGCTGTGTGTATCTCGATTCTATGTTTGGTGATCATATATGCTCCTGACTTAGCGCCTGAGGTCGGTACGTACTGATCATTTTCATTGGCAGATTCTCTTATAGACATTAGGGCTGTTTCGCAGGGCAATTCAGTTGGAGCCTTGGATTTTGGGGCTTCCGTAGGGCTGAAGCTCACGCAGACTGTAATTCTCAGGAGGGTCATGCGCAGTGCGAATGCTATGCTTTTCGATCTGATTCTCGAATGCTGTCTAATCAAGGATCGTTGTCTTTCGAAAATATAATGGCAGGGTTCGGCAAATCCCAGAAAAAAGAACAAGATGTCGCGTGCTTGGCCAACCATCGTTGAATTCACGCCCACAATACCTTCCAGTTGTCGAAGCCCTCGTACCTTCCTCCTAAAAATACTGAACGAGAATTCATGCGGATATTTCCGTGGACTACTCGAAGCCATTTTCCCATCGGTCCGCAGGGCAAACATAGCTGGGACGTTCTTCCAAGATGAAGATGGCTTCTAAATTCAGGTGCACAGCAGGTGAAAGAAAGGGAAAAGCGGATGGCCTGTTCCAATGAAACTATGCTGCCCGTATCAGAAGTTGCTTTCGGGCTTCCGTTTCTTACGTGTCTCTCGAGTCATACGCTCAGGTACCTGGACGGTATATTCCGTGGCAAAGAAGTTACAGGATCTGGACTACATATGTTTTTACTCGCACATGGTGCATGACTTGAAGCTGTGTTAAACGGAACCACCAAAGCCATCTGGTAAAGGTACGTTCAGGACAATCTTTTCAGCCAGGAAAGACTCAATACTCACAGTATTTGGCAGCGTATTTGACAACGATTTCAGGGGATCCTGGGGTGCACTGTACAACGGACCAGCCGGAAAAATCAGCAAGAAGTTTCTCATGAGGAAATGGTGGGAAGGAAAAGAACGTACAGTTGCAGGTGGTTGTCCGAGACGTGTGTCAGTCCTGTAAACCTGTTTCGCAAGATTTCCGGCAATACTGCCTAGTTGGACCCAGTCGATGTCTTGGCTACCAGTAGGTGCAGAAGCACCGTTGACTTTTGCAGCGACTACGAATGCGTCCGCCTTTCCGGCATCAGCTCCTTGGGAGGTGAAGTCCCACTTTGGGTTGATCCCTTGACCGGTGATGGGGTTTGTAACGTAGTAGTGTTGGCCTGGAGGAGAAGCAGTTAGTCCGCGGTGTATATGGAAGAAGACCCAGGAGCTGGCTCACCGAGGATGGCGGAGGTGGGGAAGTTGTGCAGAGTTTTGATGAGCTCGGATGCGCTCACGGCAGGTGGGGCGGACTTCCATGCGGCGATGGCAAGGTCACTGAGGCTTGCAAATAGGGGAGTGTCGACTAAGCAAGAGGCATCGAATAACTCGGCCAGTGCACCGACATTGCTATAGATATTTATCAGCTAACATAGTTGAGAAATGGTTGGAGAAGCTTACGTGAAGACACCGGCATCAGTGCAGGTGTAGTTTTGGGTACCAATTGCAATGCCGACAAAGGATGCGGGCGACGAGGGTGCTGCAAGTGGGGCAGGGAGGTTGGTGAGCTGTACCTTGCTGAGGTCACAGCCAGAGCGCTTGACAGCAAGGCCCGAGACAGCGAGCAAGGGTGTGCTCGCCGCCAAAGTAAGGAGTGTGGTGCAAGAGAACTTCATTGCGAGGATTCGGACTGTAGAGAAAGAGGAGATGTGTTGAAGCAAGGGAACTTCGTAAGACAGTAGAAAATGTCTTGGGGGGAGAGGAAGGAAAGGGTGGGCCTTTTATACATTTCGCAGACTTTGCGAACCCTTGGAGTTGATGTTTTTTCTTGAAACTCTTTGAAGGGCAGGCCGAAGCGCCGATTCCAAAATTAACAAACAGTAAACGCGAGATTAACCCCGTGTGTCAGGTGTGGACTGTTGGATGGTGTTAGATGTACGCAAAGAAGCATAGCTGCCCATCAACCCAGGCCCCGAGGTTTTCTTAGAACTCTGTGGAAAGCGTATGGGCAGGTACGCATGAGCGTTGAACTGTGATTCTACTCCGTCGTTCCAGTGCTTCTGCTTCTGACAGCGTATATACGCTAGAAGACCTCATGATTCAGCAAAAGAATCGATGAATGATTGCATGGCTGCCGTTCATTGGTCTCTGAAGACATTGCCTCAAGTTGCTCGCCTGCAGCAGACTGCTGTTCCTCAACATCTTGAAGCGAAGACGCTCTTGACTCGCTCAGTTAAAGTTTTAGGATCATGTCAGAAAGCTAGCTATAAATAGTTCTTCATCATTGAAATTGTTCTAAAAATGAAGAACTCCGTCGATCCGCCTTGAAAATGAGGATCAGACGTCAGGAAATGACTGAGTGATTAAATTTTAAATGATATGTAGTAGATGTTTACAGGCTGATTCTCTCTTTCGGACACAACACATGATTTCTCATTTCCTGTGTAACAAGGTGTTCACTTCCAAATTGCACATGGGCTACATTCTCAGTGCAGTGATGCTGCAAATTCGCGTATTTCAAAATTCAATTCCTCAGCTGGCAAGTTTTGAAGGCTTTCGGCGCCGGCGGTCGCCGCTGAGCAGCTCAATGCCAAATGACATATAAATCTTTACTATAAGTAGGGCGCTCGTTCTATAGATTTCCCGAGTGTATGAGAACTATGCACAGCTCATTGACATAAGTGTTCCTGAACCTGTCCTGAATATTCGCAAGGACTGACAAAGTGCTCGGGAAGGTGTGAGTATTTCAAGCGCCGCTTGACTGCCCGTTGCTAGGAGAGCGGAGCCTCAAATTTAAAGCTTGTCGGGTGTCGCCGTAAATAACGATCACCTATAGTCGTTTGCCCGAAATACCCTCCGAAGTACTTACTACATACTGCTTGCTTTGTGCCTTGATGAACGCGGTCACATCCTTCCTGATACATACCTCAATTTTCATCACTAGTGGAATACACATCAAGGGACTCAGAAGATGATGTCCATCCACGTTTGAGACGTTGTGGGCATTCAGACGAGATGCCACTGCATTTTCACAGCACAGTAAGCCCGCGCCATACACCCCTTAGGCGGAGCAGGTCACATTTACTTCGCGTTAATTATGCAGGTTTTAAATGCCAGTTCAGCCTTGTAACGCCCGAGTCTCTAAACCATACAAGAATGGCAACTACAACTGCAATCATGTCGCACGAACGTCTCCATTGGCAGAGGGCATTACAGCTATCTCCGAATCAAAGCCCACAGCCGAGGAACAGTGCGGTATCATAAGAACGACAGCATCTACGAATCCTGCATATGATTTCCTACGTGTCTTAGGTCGAGGGGCCGCCATTTTGGGGAACAAAGTCTTCGTCGAACGCCACCGGTACAGTTATATCCTCAGTTTTGCAACTATCATGAGTCGGTTCAGAATATAGAAACGGCGTAGGCTATTTTCCTAGCATATCGAACGTTACCGCCATACTGACAACCCGGGGTAGCTCTCAGGACTTCAAGACTTTCAGAATGAGTGACTTCCTGTCTCCTTGGGAGTTGGAGACTCTCCAAATTCTCGCTTCACTGCCCTTTTATTGATCTACGACAGTTGCGTCACATGCAATCTTGGGTGTACCGCATCAAGGTAATTTATAGCTCGACCTTCTATCTCTTATCTTCTGTGCAAAAAAGCCTTATCAAGCTTTATATTCCCCTAGTTTGCCTGCTGACTGGCCGTTAATGGAGTAAGCCAACATGGTTGACGGCCATAATCCGGCTTGGAGTCTCTTGTCTGTGAATAAAAACGATTTTGTTCATTAACCAAATCTTGGAGTGTTTCTCGCTTCATCTTTTGAACTCCTGGCGACATGGACTTCGTTTCCGACAAAGAGAAGCAAGAAAAGGTCAATGCAGACATCATTGAGCCTGAGGAGAAGATTTCCACGCATTCTACCGCTTCGTATACCGAGGAAGACGTCAGCGGGAAAGATCTCGAACGTCCGGAAGCCGTAGCGACTCAGGTATAAGAGTGTTATCAGTTCCTGGAAGTGCCGCTGAAGAAATGCTGTTTAGGTTATTTCCACCCGGGACGACGAAGACTTGCCTGTATTGACTTTCCGTGTTGTGGTTCTTGGGATAGGATTAAGTGTTTTTTCTTCGGTAAGTCTTGCCATTGCGGACTAAGTCTGTCTGCTCAACCTTTCATGTATCTTAAGGTACTAGGTACAATCTATACGTTCAAACCGCAGAATGCCACCGTATCCCAACTTTTCTGCCTTATCATTGCATATGTGCTGGGGATGGGCATGTCTGGTGAGCAATTGACCAACTTCCGACTGAATGATATGCAGACCTTCCTATACAAGCTTTGCCATCCCACGGTCTTTGGCACTATCTCAATCCTGGTCCCTTCAACATCAAGTATGCCAATGAAAAGTCTAGTACTGTTTGACAGTTGACTAGAGACTCATGCGGACCTCTTCCTCCAGGGAGCACACTATGATCGTGATAATGTCATCCACCGCTGCGAACGTAGCAATCGCGATGGAAATTATTGCAGCTTTAGGTATGTCCTACGCGCACCTTTTGAAAAGACATCCTCACTCAACTGGACCACCTTATTTTTAGACTTGTTTTACGATCTTCGCCTTAATTCTGCCGTCGCGGTATTCTCAATATTCTCTTCTCAGATGCTTGGTAAGTGTATGCCCTGTTCAAGTTTGATGCTCATGCTCATACCTCATGTCGATGTAGGGTATGGTCTAGCAGGAATGCGTACGTGCGGCATAAAAGAACTATGCACATACACTCATTTGGATTCTCTCGCAGTGAGAACGCTTCTCGTTTATCCAACCTAGTAAGTCTATAAACGAGGAAAGAATTGGAATGCAAAGCTAAACAAAGGCCTTCACGCAGCGCGTTTTATCCGGCGTACATCTCGGTCGTGAACTTGCTTCAGAGCCTTCATTTTGGTGGAGTATTGAACGCCAAAAGGAGGAGGTTCTTCTGGATCGTGGTGAGTTGATAAATCTACGTAGACCACTTAACTTTTTAATTCACGATCGTTGTTGAAAGTTTACCGCTATTTTCTTTTGGGAATGGATTCCTCAATACGCATTTCCATTGCTGACTGCTATTTCCATCATTTGTTTGGCTGATAATGGGCGGCACGATTTTGTGCGGAATTTGTTCGGAGCCGGCTCTAGTAACGAAGGGCTTGGGCTATTCTCATTCAGCACGTCCTGGACTTTAATTACACAAGGCAGTCCTTTGGTATGGCCTCTTCAGACACGTAAGCCCTTATTACTATAGCTACAAAGTTTGTTCTTTTTGACCCAATACACCGCAGAGATGAACTCGTATAGTTAGTGACGTGAAACTGGATCCACAAGCGAATGCATGCTAACCCGCTTCGTTGTTAGTTGGACTGGCGTTAGGTTACTTGTTCCTGACCGGGGGCTACTATCTGGACGTCTTCAAGGGCCGGGATCTAGCGTTTATGTCGACCTCTCTCTTCGGCGCTGATGGAAACACCTACAATCAATCTGCGGTGATTGGAACAGACTACAAATTGAACAGCGACGCGCTCGAAACCATAGGACTGCCGCGATATACGACAACCTATGCTTTATCCCAGCTGTTCTATAATTTATCACTCGGTTCTGCTTTCACGTACATCGTAATTTGGCACTGGCCTGAATTGAAAGCAGGTAAGTCATGAACGGCAGTTATCTCGTCCACAGGTTGATCAACTATTTATGACTCCTAGCATTCGGTGGGATGCGCTTTCTGCACAGGGGGCATGCCGATGTTGATGACCCTCATTACAAAAGTTCGTCATCCCAACTCTCCCTACGAGCCGCTTCTGATCACCGAGTTATGACATAGAAATGCAAAAATATCGTAAGAGTTTTTCTGTCGATGATATGTCTTTGCAAAGCGCTGAAATATTCTCTCGATAAAGCGGAGGTTCCGCAGTGGGTATATGGAGTGCTATTCTTGGCCTCGTTAGGCGTTGGTATAGGATGCAGCTACGCCGGCCCACATGGCACGGTGCTCATTCCTGCCTGGAGCGTCATCTTCTTTACAGGTGACCTTCCTTCTTGCGCACACTACCGGACTGAACGAATGATGAATTATTCCAGTTCTTAGTTGCTTTATCGCCATTGTTCTAGGGTTCAGTAAGTCAATTCACCATGAACTTTCAAATGGATGCTGACACTTTGCGATTGCAGTTACTGCAACGACTGGTGACATTATTGACGTAGATTAAAGCTTGTCCCATCGATACTAACTTCCTTCTCAGGGATTAATATCTCGGTAAAATATGCAATCCAAATTATCGCCGCGTTCCTTCATCCAGGAAAACCTATGTAAGACTTACGTCCGCTATGCGACTTTCTTACATATCAACGTTGCTACTTTTATAGACCAGTCATGTATGCAAACCTATTCGGAAACAGCACGTCGTTTCAAACCCTATACTTGCTTCAAGGTAAGCACGTACTTTCTTGTTTTCTTCGTTAAACATTAAGCTTTCTTTTAGACCTAAAGTTGGGTCAATATACGAAAGTCCCGCCCAGAATGACCTTCGCTGCCCAGATGGTGAAAGATCTGTTAAAAATAAATTGAGCAAGACCAACTTTATTCTAGTCAGGGTCCATTATCGGTTCTATCTTCAACTTCACTAGTAAGAATCTGCCTTTACGCTTATGATTCACGATATTGGCATTAACGATTCTAAATAGTGATGAAAATCATTGTGAGCAATAATCGGGAAGTTCTCAAGGATCCTATAGGGACTCGCGTGGTAGGTACCTTTTGGTGGCTTTGTATGCGTAGGCACTTACACAGAGCTCCAATTGCTTAGTGGAGTGGGTGGATCATTCAACAGTACAATTCCGCCTCAGTCGCCATGGGTGCCTTGGGGAAGGAGCTTTTCTCGATTCACAAACCTGCAGGATACTGGATCATTCCATTTGCAATGTAAGTGTTTGTGTTAAGGTGTGGACTTTGATAACTCACTTACAGACTTCAGGTTCATTGGTCTCTTTGTGCCACTGCCGTTCTGGATGATCTGGAAGCTGGCGAAACCAAACTCGCTCTTAGCTAGGGCGATGGCGTTCATCAATATACCCATTATTGCACTTTACATGGGATGGTTCGTACAAGCATTCTCACAAGCTTATATCTTTCTGACGGCCGTGCTTCAGGCTTCCATATTCAGTTAATGGCCAGTGGTGGTCTTGCCTTGTTATAGGCGTCGTTTCTCAGTGGTGGTTGCGAACGCGGCGACCTCGTTGGTTCGTGAAGGCAAGTATTTGGTCTCTTGCATAATGGCAGGCCAGGGCGCTGACAGCAATTTCACCACATCAGTACAATTACTTGCTGTCTGCCGCTCTTGATGGCGGTAGTCAAGTCATCCTCTTCATCCTTTCATTTGCAGTGTTTGGTGCTAGTGGAAATGCGGTTGCATTTCCGAGCTGGTGGGGAAATAGCGCAACACTCAGTGTTGATAGATGCAAAGCAACGTAAGGAATAAATCTGCAATTGGCGACCTTGTAATGCACATATGAATTACATGTTACTGCTGGTGCAGTGGTGCTATTCATGTTGATTTCGAACTTGAAGGAGCAGTGGTACAGCCCGCCCCGGCCACGTCAAAACCGGAAGATCAAGGTCGCTGGAAAGAGATCGCCACGGAACAACGTTTGTAAGGGGGCCGACTTGAGATTTGGTTTTGTTGAAACGGTCATACGAGTACTGTGCATATAACCCTCAACGTATGCAGCATGCACTTGAGTATGTATCCCCAGAGGAAGACGGCGCAAGTATAATTGATCACCGGCGACGTCGAACCAACGTCGGATGCGGAGAAATTGAGGAGATTTTTCTTTGATGACTTTGACAGACATTTGAGGGAGTTGAAGAACTGCGGCGTAGTTGGAACAAATGAAGGCTCCCGGTTCTCGTAAATCCGTTCATTTAGCACTTCCACCTTACTCATTCGGAGGGATTTCTGCGGAAAGCTCTTCTGCCGATAGGGCTCGAGCTTGAACCGCTCGACAAGAATCTAGAGCAAGAACAGGCACACTCGTGACTAGCAAGAGACATACCCGGAAGCTTGACCAGCGAGTACTTCTTCGGCTAGTACCACGTCCTTCCTTGAAACTGAACGCTTCCTTCCTGATTCAAGCGATAATCATCTATCAAAATTTTGACAGATTTGACGTGCCATCTGGTGCAGATTGAGGTGTAAGCCGGGACCCAAGCGTACCACCAGAAGATGATTTCCATTTTGCGTTTAGCGTAGAATCCACGCTACGACAGGTACATGCTTGCTCCATGCTGAATGTGTCCTGAAGAGACAGGGCGGCCGAGGGCGGCCATGCAGATAAATTCATTATTCGGTTTTCGTTGCTCGACGAGCGATGAGGTCCAGCCTAGGTCCGTTCACCCCCGTTTTGAAGTACTATACTTTCTTGCAAATCCTCTAGAGCTTAAACCTTCGAATTGGCTTCGAAAGGTAAGTATCTGAAGGAAAATCCTTCGCGTTTCCGTGATCCGCTGCACCCGATGACGTTATCTATGTCAGCTAACAGTGTAAGTAACAACAGTAAGTAACTTTCTGAATACCAAATCGTATAACACATACACATTGCACTTCGAGAACCGGAGGAGAGACATTGACACTTGATGAATTTGACCGTCTATTGACACCCAGACTGATGTAGACAGCGTGTGTGCTTGCTTCTTATGCCGACGAGACGGAACACAGCTCTGAGTGTCCGGATGTGATTTTGTTTCACCAAGAAGAGATATTGAGATAGAGGCAATCCAATTTCTTTCGCAGGAGCCTCAAACCCTTCGCCATACCTGCGGAAATAAGGAGCGATGAATCTCATTTGCAAGCAGCGTTCTGCCAATTTGGACGTTTTGAGGCGCTGATTCTGGGCTTGGTTTTTCGGTCTGACGGATACACTGCAGTCCGTCTTCTTGGCGAGAAGGGAGGTTGGTTCCCAGCATCTGGGCTTGTCTGAGGCCTGGAGGGGTGAAGTCGGCCAAAGGAAAACGTATAAAAGGGCTGCAAGGACACGGTCAATCTCCAGTTCGAACAACAGCTTCAACTTCAACCAACCAAGCAGCCCTCATCAGCAGCACAATGTTCGCCCGTGTCTACAGCGTCTTCTTCTTCCTCTTGTTCGCTCTGCCCTTGCTCGCAAGCGCGACAGCTGTGCCCCGCACCGATGGTCCCAGCAACCAGTGCAATACTGGCACCATCTCGTGCTGCAACCAAGTTGGATCGGTAAGCCGCGTCCTGTCTTGCTTCTCGAAGTTGTATTCTAAGCATGTGCTATTCAGGCAAGCTCGCTCGGTCTCGGCAGCCTCCTTGGTCTCTTGGGCGTCGTCCTTGACCCTATCACTGCTATCATTGGACGTAAGTATGAAACCTCATGAGCTCGCGAAGTAACACTGACGAAAATCCTGCAGTCAACTGCAGTCCCATCAACGTGATTGGCCTTGGAGGCAATTCTTGGTACGCATGATTGTTCACATAGAGAGAGCCCATTTGATTATAAAATTTGTACAGCTCTGCTCAGCCTGTCTGCTGCACTGGAAACACTTTCGTAAGCTAATTTTACCATACACCAATAAGACAGTGAAGACTCACCGTGACATCTCTCCTAGGGTGGATTGATTAACTTGGGATGCTCTCCTATCAACCTTAACCTCTAGACAAGCCGAGGGTCAATAGGAATGATGGAAGGATCGTCTACAAATGGTTGCCAGACGCGTGCATAGTGTATCGCATCCATCCATAATATCCAGATTATACCAGTGTATAGTAAGAAAATCCATAAAAAAAATGGTTGCTACTCGTTTCCTGTGGCTGAGAGTGAGTTGCTTGTTTAAGTATTCATAGATACGTTGGCCTTAGAGATTTGAAGAGATTTGAGCAGTGAGCACCCGTCAAAAACCGCGCAGGACGTGACGCGTGACATGCTACATATGTACTACACATGTGACGCATAACGCTTCTGACTCTGCACCCAATTTGAACCATGCTCGAAGAAAACTTCAGTTCTTACAATTTACTTACTGTCGGAGCATGTCAGCACACATCCATGTCTTTTCTTTATTTTTCCTCCCTGAAGCATCTATTGCCCATAACGGTGACCTCGGCGTTTTCCTACTCGGAATGTTCCCGAATCCCCAGAAGGAAACTTTGTAGCGCCGGCATAAATATAGTTAATTTAAAAATAGAACTGAGCACTCAAAGTTGATATACCCATCAGAGTAGTTAGAAAGTCCTCCCAGGGAGATCGAGAAATTCTTTGTGGTACGTACAGCTATCGAAAAAATTCTCCTGTTTTCATTTTCAATACAGTCAGTCTAAGTACTGTGGATCAGATTCGAAGCGAGAGAAAATCATGCTTCTGGTCCCTGAATGAGTCATAAGTTAAAATTGGTATTGTATAAGCGTGAGAGCCCTGCTTTGGGACTCTTCTTTAAAAGACGGTTCTCCCGTGTCTTTCATCCCCGTATCCTCTACATTCTCGCCTTTTGATTGTCTTTAAAATGCCCCCGTCTCCTCCGCTCCGTCATCTCATGACACTAGCCGACCTCCCGGTCGGGCAAATTAATCGCATCGTAGAGCACGCCTTTAAACTTAAACAGCTTTCCAAAGCATGGCGACTTCCTCCTTCCAGTAAAATAAATGGCCCCTCGCACGGCACCTTGCATCTGCCTTCCAACTCCCTATTCGGCAAGACAATCGCCTTGATCTTCTCGCAACGCAGTACACGCACTCGCGTAGCTGCAGAAACAAGCGTCGCTCTTCTAGGAGGGCATTCCATGTTCTTGGGACGCGAGGACATACAAATGGGAGTGAACGAGTCAATAAGAGATACAGCCAAAATCGTGTCGGGAATGTGTCAAGGTCTCTTTGTGCGCTCAGGAAATCATTCGGAGATAGAGGCGAGTAACGTTAACTTATGCTCGCAAGCCTCAGAATCCTGACGGACTTTATTTCTCCTCCTTTTTGTGTGGTATCTAGGATTTGGCGCGATACTCGGATGTGCCAGTTATCAACGCTCTTTCACCTCTCTGGCATCCGACTCAAGTCCTCGCGGACATAATGACTTTGAGGGAAAATGCATCGTCTTTTGGATCGCCACACGACGCTCCATCTTCAGCGACTGAGGTCCAACTTTCCCAACTTCCAGAGCTGCCCCCATTGACAATAGCATACGTCGGAGACTCCGCGAACGTCCTCCACGACATGCTTGTCTCATATCCTCGTATGGGGCATAAATTCCGGGTAGCCAGTCCCAAGCAGCACCGCGCACCGAGTGAGGTATGGGAGCGCGTAAAGCAGCTTGGGTGCGATGGGAACATCGTGTGGGTTGAGGATCCGAAAGAGGCTGTCGAAGGCGCTAACGTCGTCGCAACGGATACATGGTATGAGTTCCTTGCATCTGGGCGCTTCTTTTACCTGATTCACGGCTGAACTGACAACGATTACAGGATATCAATGGGCCAAGAGTCAGAGAAAGAAGCACGTCTCCGAGCATTCGAAGGATATCAAGTGACAGAGGCTCTTTGCAAGAATGCGCACCCTGAATGGAAGTTTTTACATTGCCTGCCCCGGAAGCCTCAAGAGGTCGATGATGAGGTATGCTTATTCTCGCAGTATCGACGTGACAAGAACAAGTGTAAATATCAACTGACTTTTTCTTCGCTTGAAACAAGGTAATGTACGGACCTCGATCCCTTGTATTCCAGGAAGGAGAAAATCGAAAATGGACGACTATGGCTATATTCGAGTGAGTGAGATTCAACGACTCCTTCGAGATTACCGTGCCCCTGATCGACTTTAAACAGTATTCTATACGGAGAATGGTCGTTGGAAACGTTTTGAATTAAGCTTGCTACATTAGATGGTAATGCAGTATTAGAAAGACTTCTTGTTAAAACGTTTGAACTAAGATAATAATGCGCAATCGTTTCCTTTGAACAAGTTTAGCATCAGAACAATGGCTTTGGATTATGCTACATATTATTATACAGCCTAATGGGCCTAGTCATACAGGTATTGCGGTTCTTGGATGTCAATACAACGAGAGCACAGGATATCAGAAGAGAAAGTAACGAAAGTCGAAGAGAGCTTAGTTGTATTGACTTGGAAGCCCTCCAGTGTTGCCACCAGGGCCAACGTTGTGTGTGTGGCCGGCGCCGAGCTGGGCGTTGGCTGGATGAGCGCCTGCTAGAGGTGATCAGTATCAACATCTTTAGGTAAGTACGCCAACTGATGAAGACATACCATGTCCGACTGCACGCTCTCGGCGCATGAGAGCTTCGCGTTCTAATCGCTCAGCCTCTGCGAGTTCACGACCTTGCAATTTGACCGCGTTGGCTTCTCTTTGAAAGGACATAATATTAGCTACTGCATCTCACATAAAAGGTGGAAGTTGAACGTACTGCTCTTTCTGAAGGCCTTTTGCCTTCAGGGCGTTGCTGCCCACCAAAGAACCGACAGCAGACTCGACTTTACCAGTCAGACGCGTGCCAGCACCGCCAGAGGAGTTACCGTGGTTGACGGCTCCTGTGGGTGGGATACCAGCTGCACCTGGTCCAGAGGCTTGGGTGTGTCCCATACCTCCACCGGCGCCAACGCCAGCATAATTGTTATCGAGGTTCTGACCGGTGTGTCCGAGACCATGTTGTCCCTGACCGAGCTGCAACGAAGAATGAAAGAGATAAGTACTAAAGTAAAGACATAAACGATACAAATCGACTGACAGTGTTTGTGCCCGCCATACCAGGCTGGCCAGAGTATCCCAGGTCGTTGTTGTGGCCTGTCATGCCGGTGCCTGTGGTGGGACCAGTTGTGGAGCCTCCGAAGGTACCAGCGCCAGCTGGTGCCATTTGATGATGACGGCCGCCTCCAGTGGTGTTCTCGAGAGCAGCAGCCTAATGACAAATTGGCCAAATTAGTCCTAGTCCCTCACAGACGATGATCAGGAACAAAGGAACGTACGTCGTTATGCTTGTTGTGCTTTGAACCGAAAAGAGGCATTGTAGTTATAAAAGTTGGGATATAAGAGGTTGGTTGAGTGTTTGTTTGAGTTAAGTGTTCGTGAGTTGTTTAAGTCGTAAGAGAATGTAGAATCCAAGGACGAGTTGCAGTTGTATTTATAAGGGCAGAGGTGAATTATTCTAGTCCATGATGACGCTGGTATCCATTGCGGAGTAGGAGTTGTTGGTGAGGAGTCCTGGAGTACTCCATTTTCCAAGTTACCATTCAGAATTTCCCACATATGTCCGAGCTGCGAGTTTAGGTCATGACGTCATATTGCGTACCTTGCAATAACTAGATACCGCAATCGGAAGGAGTAGTTTAAGGCAAGTGGGAAGAGGTGAGAGGAGCCCTGAGGAGCCTCGACCACTGTTGGACCCAAGTGCATGGAGTTGCCAAGGTACGCTGTCCTGTTACGCCGGTGGCCACATGGCCGATTCCTTTGATTGTCTTCAAAAAGACCAAAAGCATGCCTTTCTTCATCCTGACATCATTGCCGTCCTATCCGAGTTGCGGTGGTATACTTAGGAGACATGCTATGGCATGAGGTACCCAAAGATAGGGCAAGCCTTCAACCAGATAAACCAGATGAAAGGTGACTCTCAGTTTCACTGATTGCTCAGGCAAGAGGCATTCTTCGCAATATTCTTCGCGCAATGATATACCTGAAGAGCAACGACACCAGGACGTGATGTGAACGAGATTCGTCATGGTTATTGCTTAGAATTCGAGTCTTGGTTTATTGGTGGTGCAGTGGCGAGACAATGTGTATCATAAACCTAATGCCCATCATCACCTGGAGATTGCAGTAAGTCGTGCGAAGGACTGGTTGAAAATGACTTCGCGCATACCTTACCATCAGAAATCAATATTCCAACTCTCAATTTCATTCATTGTCGTCCGGCCAAAATCCTACTTCAAGTTCAATCACTCTACGCCATATATCTTCGGCCTTCGACCATCCTTGACTCCCAGGGATAATCCCAAGGTCATTGACAAGATTAGCCAGAGACGAGACGAATACGGCGAATTCAGGAGAGCTCCAGTTGGACGCGAATCTGTCGATGGCAGTACTGGCGGGCTGGCCTTGTTTAACGTAATTCCATGCATCAAAGTAAACCTGCAATGCCAGTCCGATCACATTCAGAGAAAACAAGTGAATTTGAGACATATATACGACTACCTGCTCCATAGCCCACAGAAATACGAGCCCATCCTCCAAGGAGCCCGACAGCGAAATTCTAGCCATCTCTGCTGTGTAATCCCTTGTACCTTTCCTCTCCGGCCACCCTTCTATTTGAAGTCCAAACTCTGCAGCGGTGTCCTGAAAAAATCGGACTTCGCGCACGATATTATCCAAGCATCCAACTAGGACTTCCAAAATACGCTGCTTCCTGCGTTCATCGTCCCCATGCACGGCATCGGACTCTGTGAAGGGTATGTGGGAGATGAGGGCACCGATAAAGCGAGGATATGCATGGGCGGCGTAGATCCGGTCTTGGGAGAGCCATAGCGAGAGTTTTCGGTCAGGCAGGGTATTGTTCCTTGCTTGTGTGAGGAACGAATGGCGGGTTGCCGCTGCGTAGGGCGGTAAAGTTGAGATAGAGAGGAGATGTTCAGTGAGTTTGGTAGACATTGATCCTCTGTTAAGGTAGTGCCACGTTCTTCAAGAGCAAGTTCGCCCAGAGATTAGAGAAGTAATTTGGCACCGAGCTATGCCATGAATATCCGAAGACGACGGGCCGATAACATCTTGCTATGTGTTTTCAGCTCGCGGGTGTTGACGCTGTAGTATAGAGTAAGTTGGCCATGATTGGTAAGTTGGAGGGGCAGTTGACCATGCATGAACTGTTTGAAGATATTGTGGGCGTACACAGCTGCGTGCAGTTCACTGGTTCACAGGGTACGCGGGACAAAAGGTCGGGTTGCCGTGCGGTGTCCGTGGCCCGTGGGCCGGCGGTAATGTTTGGCTTCGATGGTTTAACCAAATAAGTTCCCGAAAATGAAGTTGCGAGCTCGATGTCCGTCACGTCGTCCAAAGCCCGTTCCCTGTCGTTCTTGGCGACGACACCAAAAGCACCGTTTGAGCCTCTCCAAACGTGTGCGAACTACCTCCAATACGATGGCCACGGCCACTCCTCTCAAACGCGCAACAGCCACCGTCATTAAACGGCTGCAGGACATTGAACCAGCAAAACTGACAACCGGCATACGTGTGCGAATTGCCAATACTAAGGCGGCCACGGCCAGCCCTCTCAAAATCGCAGCAGCCACCGTCATTCAACGACTTCAGGACCGGGAAATAGCAGGACTGTCAACCCACCTCCGCCAATTCGGTCCTCTTCCTGATGCTGCCGTCGCTGCTGCGAAGAGCGCCTCTGGAACTGCCGTTGTTCTGCCCAACCCTTTCCTTCCCAAGAAGAATCCGAAGAACAATAAATGGCGCGCCCCAAAGTACTCTCTACGACGTCAAGCCGATATCGTTAAACTTGCCCAGGCCGCTGGACTGCTGGACGCAGTCCCTCCTTGCCAGAAAAAACTTGCTGCGGAACTGCGAATGGAACGCGTCAAAGCTTCTTTGAGCCCCAATGACGCTAAGACCCTGGAGAGGCATGAAAAGCGCGTTCAGTTCGTTCCTAACCGAGAGCTTTCCGAATCTGTAAAGGGAACAGTCGCGTCGATGATGAAGCGTGGTATAGAACTCACCACAGAACGGTTGGACCGGGTCAATCGCGAACTGGAGCTCATCGAGAACGAAGAAAACGCCTCCTTGAGCAAAGAATTCCTGCGTGGCGAGAAGGACGAAGGTGCACTCGAGCGTACGGAACGCAAGGAAGCGTTTTTGAAAGAAAAGCAAGAGTACCAGAAGACCATTGCCGATCACAACGCACGCATTGCTGAACTTGAAGCAGAGGCAGAGGCAGAGAAAACCGAGAAGAAGGAGAAGGCTGCCGCGGAGAAGGAGTTGACTGTGATATGGGCAGGAGAGCTGAAGGAAAGGAAGGTACCTGGCTCGGAATTGGGTACGCGTCTGTACACGGGCAAGAAACGCATGTTCAAGGGCCATCTTTGGGAACGCAAACGCGCAAGGAGGATTCGCAGACATACCATCCTTATGCGCGACATGGCGAAGCGTATCGAGAGGTACAAGAGTGTGCGTATCTCGTTCCCTTCGTCCTGTCTTCCCTTCCTGACAACATTTTCTCATTGTAGTATTACAAGAAGAGAAAGCCAAACCCGCTCAAACCTTCACGTTACACGAAACCACCCAAACTCCCTTACTAGACTGTACTATATTACACATCCTAATACCACGTTTTTTCATCTCAAATCTGAGAAAGAATGGTCTTGAAAACTCTGTGGACTAACGTTAGTAAAATCCTGACTTTGTCGGCGAGGTACTCTGTTTAAGAATAGAACGGAAACTGTTCCGTGTTGCTGGATAACCGGAAGCGACGGATGGTCGCCGGCCACCGAGCTAATAAAAGCAACACTCATGTCATTTATGAACCACTTACTATGGAATCATGTTCACAGAATTCCTCCCATCTTTAACCGCATAGTACACAATCTCCAACGATATGTCCAATGAAACGACTGAAAAACCTTTCGACCGCAACGACACCCAAGAGTCAGACTTGCAAGCCATCAATACTGCTCCTCCAGGGCCTGCACAAGACCCTCCTTTAAACGTGGAAGAGGCCAGCCGATTCACCAAAAACACGAAATGGGCTATAGTAGCTTTCACCGCTTTCGTGGGTCTGTTTAGGTGAGCCTTCTGTAGCATAATGACTATCTTCAATGCCTGACCTAACGATCGTCCTAGTCCTTTAACAGCGAACATATATTTCCCAGCCATTCCTGCAATCTCCCAAGCGTTTGGAAAGTCGACGGAACTGATAAACCTGACAGTAAGCCATCCATAGTCTCTGCAGAGCGTCCTGTCATGTTTTAAACGCAGGTGACGATGTACCTTGTACTTCAAGGCGTAGGTTCGTGGATTCGTCTTTGTCCTAACGGCTTCCACTAACTTCACTTTGATAGCACCGATGCTCTGGGGGCCGGTCTCAGATCATCTTGGGCGAAGGCCTATATCTGCAATCTGCTTGTTAATTCTTGCACTATCCTGTGTGGGGCTGGCTCGAGTCCCAACATCCGATTACTGGCTTCTGATGCTGCTGCGCTGTTTACAAGCGACAGGATCGGCCAGTACCATTGCTATTGGTTCGCACTTTTCTCTTCATTCTCTCTATATATAATTAGAGTCTTACACATGTACTTACATCAGGAGCCGGTGTTGTTGGAGATATTTCGACGCGTGCAGAGAGGGCTGGCTTCTTTGGCTTGTTCACTATGGGACCTATGGTACGTTAAAAGACCCTCTTCTGACAATCCTGAAGCATTCTGAATCTTCCTGTTCTAGATAGGGCCTGCTTTAGGGCCTGTCATAGGAGGACTGCTTTCTGATCACCTTGGGTGGAGGTAGGTATTGGTCGTAAATGCCGCCTACTTGTTCTAAACCCGGTTCTGACTCACCTCTGCTAAGATCTATTTTCTGGTTTTTATGCATCTCCGCAGCGGCTTGTTTCGTTATCATTATATTGTAAGCATATACGTATTCTTCTGTCAATACTTCCCTGATGTTTCCGATTCAGGTTCCAGCCCGAGACACTTCTTTCAATTGTGGAGGGTCCCAGATACGACAAGTATTATAGGATCTATCACCCCATCATACCCGTATTCAGCCAGAGAAGGCCTCCAAGAAATGCAGCTCATTTGCAGAAGAAGAAAGTGCCAAAGAACCCATTCCCTCTTTTTCTGAACCTCGATATCGACTTTCTCCTTGCCATCAGTGCCGTAGCGACGGCAGTGTACAACGGCGTAATCGCGACGATATCTTCGCTCTTCGTAGACACCTACCCTTTCTTGAATGAAACCACTGTAGGGTTGTGCTTCCTATCTATTGGAGGAGGTATGGCAATCGGCAGTATCGTGAATGGTAGGTTGTTGGATATGGAGTACCAACGCTTCAAGCGAAAGGTTGAACTGAAGCGATCGGCGACCAAGGAAGAGAAAGGGGATGTCAAGGACATCAAGCAGGATGAAAGCTTTCCTCTCGAAGAGGTCAGTCGAATCTGACAGTCTTGTGGATGAATGTTCGCTAATATGTTATAGGCGCGACTTCGTCTCGTGCCTGTATTCGCTATCCTTTTAGCCGGCTCTTGCGCTGGTAATGGGTGGTGTGTGCAAAAACGAGTCCACATCGCGGTGCCTTTGATTCTTCAGTTTATTGGTAAGTCCTGTGGTTCATCTCGGGTTCTGTTTTTGGAGGATGCTTAACGTCTTTTTTACGTCGGTTAGTGGGCTATTCTAGCATCGGACTTATGAACGGAGTGTCGACTCTTATGATTGACCTAATACCAGGACAAAGCTCGTCCATTACTGCCTGCGTGAGCAATATTGGCTTTTTCTCCTTTTACATCCTGTAGCTAACAAGTGTATTAAAGAACAACCTCATTCGATGCACGCTGAGTGCCGTCATGGTGTCTATTTTGCAACCTTTAATCAATGCGATTGGGACTGGATGGACATTTGTCTTTCTTGGTGGATTGTGTTTGCTTTCTCTACCCATGGCGTATCTTTCCATTCGTTTCGGACCAAGGATACGTGCCAAGCGTCAGTCAAAAGTTGCAAGTTAGCTGATTAGTTGCACATACCCCATCCCATATTTCTAGATACAGTGATGCGCTACCTATAGATCATGTTATTTCGAGTATCACGGATATCAACTTCGAGGATTTCATCGACCATCACGTATCGTTCAGGCATGTATCCGAGCACGCGCCTAGCCAAGAGCAAGGAGCCTAGTCTATCACTCGGGAGTCAAGGCTGCGTATTTTTTTACATGTTCGGGAAAGCACATTCCGATTGGCAACTTTTCTACAATACTCAAAGGAATAACTGGTATATTACTATCCTCCTTTCAATCCTAGTGGACATATTAAGCCCTTGAGGTCATGCCGAGACGGGGAAAGTGAGGTTCACACTGGACAAAATAAAATCTCTGATGCAGTCATCTATCCTTCCTGAGTGTGGCTAATGTGTTGTGAAGCGAAACACTGAGTAGGATGGAGGGCCTTGTGCTATGCGTCGCGGATGGCGTGACGTCATTTCGGTGGAAGCGGTGATCGCCATTCTAGGAAAGGCGAATTTTCCAAGTTGGCACGGCTCAGTCATCCTTCGGGGATGTTGACTTCGATGACAAAAATATCAACTAATCCCGCATGAGACCTGTGGAGACTAGCTTGAATTGTTCTGCAAACTGACTGCGTAATAACCTACGGTACCGGGCTCGTTACGAATCCCGAAGTAACGATCGTCTTCGACGACACAGTCACGTATGAGGCCTATGAGGTATGGTCTGCATCCAGTAGTATAAAATGGCTATGATGTAGGCCAGACTACTTATTCGATTCAAACTCACCCTTCACTCAGTGTCTCACTACTTCCTTACACAACTTACCAAAACCAACAACCAACATGCCTTCTGTGCTTTTTGTCTTGACTTCCGCCAACAAGACTCTCACCGGAGCCCAAACTGTACTAGCTTTCTCTATCCCTCGCTGAGCGTTATTGAGCACTAACCTCATTCTTCTAGGGATGGTACCTACCTGAAGCTGCCCATGCCTACTACACCATCAGCCAACAAGCTACGGTTGACTTTGCCGCCCCCAAGGGTGCCAACCCACCCGTCGATGAGGGCAGCGTTAGGGTAATTACAGCTCTCGTATCACTTCGTGGTAGTTTGGCTTACCATTGACCCTATATTATAGGACTACGCTCACGACGAAGAGTCTGTCAGGTTCTTGAACGACCCAGTCGTCAAAGAGAAACTGGCGAAGACTAAGAAAATCTCCGAAGTCAACGTCACCGACTACGACGCATTGTACTACGTCGGCGGTCATGGTCCAGTTATTGACCTGCCCGTCGACCCGGACAACATCAACCTCATTGGGCAGGTACGCATACCATTATCTTCATCCGATGGAGGATTGCTGAGATGAATAACGCGTTCTAGTACTGGAATGCGGGAAAGATCGTCTCTGCCGTCTGCCACGGACCTGCGTAAGGATCTCCTAGTTTTGTCCTTGTTGATATCCAGCTGGCTAACATCCAATTCTTACCTTAGCGCACTCGTAAACGTTGTTGACGCCGCCGGAAAGTCTATCTTCGCAGGACGAAATGCGACTGGATTCTCTGACGAAGAAGAAGAGATCGCAAAGAAAGTACAGGTAAGACCCACAACGAGCTTGTTTTCACGCTAGGCTATTAATAACTCACTCTTTTCGAACAGGATATTCCTTTCTTGCTCGAAGACCGGGTGAAGAAACTCGGTGCCAACTATTCCAAGGCGTCTGAGGCATGGGCGGTAAGTGGTTTTTCGTCATGAGTAGACGTCATTGATACGATCTCCTGTACGTGCAGCCGAAGGTCGTCGTCGATGGAAAGCTCATCACCGGGCAGAACCCAGCTTCTGCTAAGCCTATTGCGGAGGCTATCCTCAAGGCTTTGGCGGCGAATTAAATGTAGCATTTTGCCCTCAAATTTCGGACTTTAGAACTGTAGAATTAGATTGAGTGTACGATGGCGAGCCTTTATAATTGAAAGGATATTTTTGTGCCTCTCCTTTTGTCGGCTTCTCGACCAAGCACTTCACACGTTGATTATCAAATCTTTGCTTGTTCACAGACACCAAAATCCCAGATGCATGATACCCTTTGTTAACCTGCTTGAAGGTGCTTCAAATTTACGGTCAGTGCGAGTCAACTTACGCGATTTTAAGGAATGGAAAGGTGAGTGAGCCGAGACGGCTGCAGGGAGAAAGAGGCGCCGGTAGGACGAATGGAGCAATTGCCCATGGTCCGTGCATAGCTCGTCGGTGGTTTATATACCGCAGGGCGGGAAATGGGCACCTCATACTTACCTTGATGGCATAAATCCTTTCAGATACCTGGGTTTATGGGCCATGGGAGCCCTCCATAGCACGGCGACCTTGTCCTCAGAGTGCGCCTGTGGCTTGCATGGGCTCAGGCTCATGCACCATCGCAATATTTCCCTGTCCCGCTCCGGCCACTCTGGCTGGGCGGGTTTTTTTTGTGACATTCTGTTGTCCTGACCCTAACCCTATCTCAAGCTTCATGAGATGCAATAGAAATGCAATTGACGGTGTCTTGTCGATCCATAAAAGGGTATTGTCATACCTTAAGTAGAATTGTTGCAGGAATATAGTATGACCTGCGTCTGCACTTGAAGAACAGATATACATACACTGTAATAAAATAGGAAGCGATTGGCTCGGCATACAAGCCCACAGTGCGCTTCACCTCATGACTAGCTGCTTAAGCGCTTTCGAATGGTACCATTCAGATACCATCACTATTATAAGAGAGGGTAAGTAGTCTTCCTGAGCTCTGTGTGAATATTGCCCGACCTTTCCTGTCCGGTTCAACATGTTTCGCTTCCAGATCTCTCAACTTGGAGGCCGGGCGCAAAGCCGTGTCCGTATGGATCGTCGGGCTGGGGACGACGGCCAGTAAATGTCAAGACGTTTCTCTAGCTTTCCATGTTCCCATCCGAAAACTAACACTGAGTGCATCGTACTACGCACAAAAAGGCCTGGGTATAGGTATAGCAGGAGTAGAGCGGTCCTCGTCATCGTCTTCAGTGACGGTGCCACAGAATGCAGAAGATCAACCGTTGACAGCACTCACAGGGAGAGACTGATAGAATTGAATAGGAATGTCATTTCACTCGAGAGCAGGTAGTTCTATACTGCCTTGGCCCTTCACTGTGTTGTAGGAGGTCGTAGCGGCATTGTATAGCGCTGAGGCGTGCGCGAGGTGCCTTGATAGGACTCTTGAGTGGATAATTACGTAATCGTGTCTTTGCCCCGAAGTTGGAAGGGCACGCTGTTGGCCGTCCAATACTGTTTCCTTTCTACCGCCACCTCGTCTCCTCTTCTTTTTTGTTTTATCGACAGAACTTGCAATGTCATCTAATAGAACTGGACAACGGAAACCGTACTCTGTATGTGTTCTTTGTGCATCTATCGTGTTGCAAAATATTGACGCCTACTGTTCATTCATCAGCGCCCTACGCCACGCGGAAACAGCGATGGTCAATGGCTGCACGACAAGGCGCCCACAGGCCCCGCAAAAGGGAGAATACCCGCAAATCCGACACGAGGTGGTCCAGCAATCGCAACAGGTCCACCAGCGAGCGTCAACAGCAGACTCGTAGTCTCCAATTTGCACTATGATATAACCCCGAAGGATTTGATTGTGAGTTTTATTATACGCGTCTGCCACGTTCAAACGACAGCTGAACCACCCTCTCATCGCCTGCCCAGTCTGTGTTTGGGCAGATTGGCACGCTCGTGCGGGAGCCATTACTTAGGGTACGACAAGCCACCGCGTTTCACCTGCTTTAAGAGATTCGAAAGCCAATCAACGACTCTCCTCCTCCCTCCTCTCCCTCTTCTCGTCTATATATCCATATATCTCGAAAAAAATTGATGTTGATTGTCGATGCATGAATTCCAATTCTCCAACAGTACGACGCCAGCGGCCGATCGACAGGCACCGCCATAATCACATTCGAATCTGCAATGGAGGCGACAAGAGCGAAAAAGCAATTTGACGGATACCTGGCTAGGGGTACGTAAACTGGCCTTTGTTCCTCCAAGTTTTCATTTTTCTCAATATGCGCCAGGTCAACCGATGTCAATTGCCTATGCCAGTCCTCCTCCTCGTGCCCCGAGACAACAACGTCGCGCAACAAGTGTACCGGCTACGACATCCTTACTGAATAGGATAGAAAAGGTTCCTCTCTCTGCACGGATCAGCGCGCAAGACGACTCGGGCATCAAGGTTCCCTCGGCACCGTACGTTTATTGATATCGCCTTAGGAATATCGTATTAACATCAGCTTGCATTGTAGGCGTGCGTTCACAGGACCAGTGCGCAGCAAGCCCGCTCGCGGACCACGAGGCGCACCTCCCAAAGGTCCAAAGAAAGCAAAGACTGCTGCGGAACTTGATAACGAGCTCGATGCTTTCATGGGAGACGCTGATGCGAACGCCCCTCCAACTGCTCCGGCCCCTGTTCCTATCGCGGCCACTGCCTCACTCCAGGACGTCGACATGGCTTGATATGAAGTCCTTGGATTGGCTTTACACATCCACAAGTTTTTCTCCTTCTCCGCTTCTCTTTAGACAAAATCCAGTATCCATGCCGCATTCGCTGTCAATTGTTTGATATATAATTTGTAAATAGTCCCTCCATACCCTTTGACATTTTATTCAATTTATCACCCCCTTGTCAGGCCCATTCTCCTTGCATCCTCCTTGCTCACTTTTTGAGAACCAATTAATCCTTGTTCTACTTCCTATCTTCTAGACATGGAAAGTCACGTCCCACTTCCTGACGACTCCATCAAACCCAGAAGAAACCAGCTTGCCATCTTTACCGCCGTTCAACCACATAACAGCGTTGACACCTCCTGGTCCAGCATTCTTGATGGCGATGTTCTTCATCAGCTTCGCTACGCTCCAAACATAAACATGTGTATCCAGTGACCCGGAAGCACAGTGGGCAGAATCTGCTGTCCATGCAAACGAGTAGATCCTCGCAGTATGATATGACCATCTCGAGGTGACTGTCTGTTTAAACGCACGACAAAATCAGAATCAGTAAAGTGGATACACTAATACGCAAAGTTGATGACTGGGTGAAGTTTTACCTTGCGTTCTTTGGCATCGAAAAGAATTATTTTTCCGGTTGACTAGGAGAAGGTAAAAATTGGTCAGGTAATGCCAGACATGGAGAAGATGAAATAGGGCTTTACATCACCAGACACCAGATATGTTCCGTCAGGCGAGAACGCCAAAGCAGAGACCACTCCCTTATTGCCTTCGAGGGTGCCCACCTCTTTCAACGCCTTGCCGTCCCATTCATGCAGGCGAACTTTCATATCCTGAATTGAAGCTTCTCAGATACCGAAGGACCTCCATAATGTGCGACAGCACGTACCTCTCCTCCGATGGCGACGACGGACTCGAAAGCAGCTACAGCGCTCGGCTGGTATGATGGCTTGTGTTCTGCGACTTTCTGGTTTGCGCGGAACGCTTCTACAATACCGATCTCGGCGACGAATACAGTGGAGTCGGACGCTACTGCGACACCTTTGGGTTGTGCGCTCGTCGGGCAGGACGCGGGGCTGAAAAGATGAATGTCAGCCTCTCCCAATGTCGATGTTCAAATATCCAAATTCACGTACACGAAGCTTGCACCGTCTGCTGAAACTTCTCTTACAGTATCGTCGTATCCAACGGAATACACGCCGCCGTCCTTGGTGGAAGAAGCCATTGCGACTACATTGTTCGTGTGGTTATTTCCAGCTAAAGCACTGCTCTCGAAAGCAGAGCTGGAATACGAGTACACGCGACCATCTGTGGTACCACCGAGGAAGGTCTCTGATGATACTGGGGCAATCGCTGTCACCGATTTCTGAGGAGCCTATGGGTATTATCAGAACTGTTCAAGAAAAATGCAGTTTCGTTGCCTACCTGTAGCACGCGGGCAGGTTTTCCTCCTGTACGGGAATCAAAGATGTTGAGGTCTCCCGACATCGACAGGGAAACTAGGTTGCTCTCTCCGCTCCATGTCCCGCCGACCTGCTGATGGTTAACTCCAGAACCGACGGTCCAAGTTTGGATTGCTTTATTGGTCTCTGCATCCCCTAAAATAATATGAGGTGCATAACTTTCTGATTGTGTTATCGACTCACAGAGTTTCACAGTGCAGTCCGCAGCAGAGGTGAAAAAGGATTTGCTATCTGGACCCCATGCGGCAGCCATCTATTAATTTATTCTCGTTATCAGTAAAGAACGAGATGGACGTCGAAACTCTTCGATAACTCACGATAGTGCCTTTATGTGGGCTATCCGTGAATTCGGCCACGGTGTCCCCTGTCTTGCCATCATAAAGGAAAATCTTTGAATCAGAGCCGACACTACAGAAGTGGTCTCCGGAAGGTGAGTATTGAACATCTTGAACGAATTTTGTGTGCGTCCTGATCGTCTGCACAAGGTATTAAGGTGGGTTTTCCCCTAATCCAAGTGACAGAGCATGCACCTTCTCGTACTTATACGGGGCACCGGTATGGAAGACGATCAAGCTATCGTCGCCTGCAGTCGCGGCTCGGAATGGCCTCTGATTCCTAATAGATACGGCGTTGATCACCTAACGCTTTATTCAACAATCATTTGGATGACATGGAGGAAAGAGAAACCCATACCTTGGAGTGGCCGGTAATCTCGCCAGTCGAAGAACCAGTGTCCATCATAAAAGCATGCCCAAACCTATCCAGACCTCAGCCAGAGTCATATTCACAGACGGACCAGTGGTTACTTCTCTTTGCCGTCTCCTACAGCGATGATCCGCTTACTTTCTCCATCCCATGCAAGATCATTTCTTCAAACAGATCGTCTTCAGCTTGTCCGCGCAACACCATAGTGTCAACTCACATCTTTCCAGAAATAACTCTATATTCTCCCTTCAAAGTCTGCTCTTCTCCAACAACATCCCAAACGTTAACTGTACCCGATTCAGAGAACATTCCATCTTCAGAGCCCAAGCATTACACACACCTTTTCCAGTTATGTCTGCAGATGCACAGTAATATCCTGAAGGTGAAATGCGCGCAACAGTGGCATTTTGAATATGTCCCGAGTACGCCGTCGACAGTTCAGGGTTCTGAACGCATCATCAGTTCGATGACGGATGAAGGAACTCGAAGAGGTGTGGTCGAACCTTTAAATTGCGTATCTAAAATGGCGGATGGCACTTGGTGAGATGGACTACATAAAGCGATGAGAAGTAGCTCCTTACCACCACTGTTCGTCCTGATGCATACACTATCTTATCTTTCAATGAGCTGAGCTTGGTGTACTCGCCACGAGCGGTGACAGGATTGGGCGGATAAAGGCCAGCTTTCTTGTATGACATGGTTGTTGAATCGTCACAGAATGGAATAGGATAGGTCGTTGAGATACAGAGAAGAGATTGGCGGAAGAGTTGCTGCGCGACGCGACGACCTGCATCATAGGGGCTGATCAGACTCCCAATTAGGCCGAAATTCGCACGGTCAACGTTGTACAAATTCCCTCCTGCTTAGGCTGCTCCTGCTCACCTGTTTCTGGTTTCTACCTTCGTCATGCGATGTAAAACGACACATCTTGATTACCGTATTCACAGCTAACAGCGGTACTCGTACGCAACGGGAGAAATGGGACAAAGTTTAAACTTCAATCAGACACGAAAGCAGGTGGAAAACGAAGCGGAAGGACGAAAACAAAAGAATGGCATTAAAGGTCGTAAAATCACTGAGGAACGAGAGAGAGGCCCATCCGGCTGCGATGTAAGAACTGGGTCATAGAACTGTATGGATATGCAGAAAAGAAAAGGAAATGGACAAAACAAGTATAAATGCTGTGGTAGATCGTACGTAGGAAAAAGAGAGATAGGAAAGGATTGTGAATGATCGAAAGAAAAGGAATGAGTAATGACTTGTACTGTAGAGATGAAAGCAAAGTAGAAAGGATATCCGAATAGTTGAAGAACACGCGAGAATTTCCAAACTTCCTCTGGGGCAAGACGCCTACTATAGAAGAAACAAAAGATATTGTGAGAAGGCCACTATGGGGAGGGTCGAAGGTGTGATTCGACTCGATAATTTGCTGACAAGAGCCCTGATACAAACACGGAATCGAACCAGACTTTGTGCCCCCTGATGTCGGCCTGGGTATTTAGGGGGTAAAAGTGCTGGAATCATAGGAAAATCACTTGCGGGCAACCGCCGCGGCGAGAGCCTTCTCCTTGAGTACTGGGGGATAACTGTTCATGAGATGGGCCAAAGAACGCAAGTCTTCTTGATCCAACAGAGCAATGGTGATCTTGGGCTAAAGGAAAGAGAGCGATCAGGACACTGATTCAAAAACCAAATTTTAGTAACTCACAGCTCCTTTGATGTCGAAGGATTTGACCACTTTGAATCTAGAAAACACATCATTGATTTAAGAACAAGGCAATAAATTTGCAAGTATACATACAATTTCTCTCCCAGAGCTTGTTTTTGGGCTTGGATAGGCTTATCCCTCAGGCCATCGATAAATTCGTCCGTCGCTTTGACGATAAGAGGATCGGCCTTGGGCAACGGCAAGCCAGTCGCAGACGAAGAATTGGCCAGCCTGATGATCTCCGATGCAGGCAACTTCGCAAGTGACGCGATCGTGTGTGATGTAGACGCGCCACTAGGAGTAGCTGGGGTAGGCGAAGCAGCAACAGAGGGCCCACGAGAAGAGAGTTCAGGAGTAGTGGGAGAAGCCTCTAAGGGGACGATCTTCTTCGCCTGTGGAGTAACGGGTACAGGAGCCGGCGCAGACTTAGTCGACTGGTCATCCTTGCCATCAGGAACATCGTCACCATCATCGCTGTCCAACACTATCTTCGCATCGACCAACTTGGCTCGCAGGATTTCGGCATTGAAGAGACACATCGCTCGTTCTCTTTTGGGAAGACTCATGATCAGATCGGTGAGCTCACTCACGCGACTCGACTCGATCCTGGCTATAGCCGCGTGTATGCGCTCTCTTTCCGACAAAGGTGGGACGGAGCCTGCTGGGGACGACGTCCTAGGCGGAGTCAACAGTGATGGGCTAACAGATACCGGAGTGGAAGGGTGCTCCGGTGCACTAGCGGTGAAACCATTGTGAGGATCCACACTTCCGGCATCCTGGGATACGGCTTCGGATGCTGGAGGAGATGGCGAAACTGACACCGCCGGGGGGACGACATTATTCTTGCTCTTGTAATTTTCCACCTGTTCCTTCAACTTCTCCGAATTGTCGAGGTATTGTAATACGTTGCTGAGCGAGAGAGTAACCAATGAATCTACGATCGAGGAAACATCTTTATCTGCCAATGGGTCAATAGCCTTCACCCGGCGGCTGAGCTCCCCAGTAAGGACCTCTTTGCGTACAACGGGAGAAAGGTTTGATAAGGAGTTGTAAGTAATTGGCACATTCAGTGTACCGTTTAGAGCAGCCTAAAGATGCCGTCAACTACCCATGCCTGACTGATAGTAAAAAGAAAGTTTCGCACAGTATAATAACTGCCCGAGCCGCGCCTTGCTCGCTCCGCTGGTCGTTCGAACTGGCCTCCCGGTTTCGGGGAAAGCGCAGGGGACCCTAGAGGCTGAGAGTAATGTCGAGGGCTGCTGAAGCCATTGTAATCACCAGCTTCGCTGGCAGCTGGACTAGTAGCCCCGCTAGACGCTCGCCTTGGGTGGCCATTGTGACCGAACCTGTGAGCCAATTTCTCTTGTCTAAGTTGCTTCGGTTCGTGCAATCTGACAGTAATGATCTTGCTTCCAAGCATTTGCCCGTTCATTACGCGCAAAGCCTCGGCAGCTAACCGCGAAAGAGCTCAGTTTCTTCCAAATGAGTTTAGGAGATAATCTTACCGTGTTCGATGGAATGATAAGACACGAAACCGAATCCGCGACTATCGCCATTCTCATCTCGCATGACACGCGCACTGACAATAAATCTGAGTATGAGCCGTTCAAAAAGGGGCTACAAAAAGGCTACATACCTGACAATTTGACCGAACTGCCAAATATAAGCATGAACATCTGCCGAATGACAGGATCACAGACAGACTCACAGGACTGAAATGAGCAAAGAGACTGTTGGAGTCGATTTCTGGTGATAGATTCTGCACAAGCCACATTGTTTTATGAGTTGCAAGCTACCGCGTAGAAATGGTACTGACTTTACAGAACAAGTTGCATGGGTCGATAAGCCCACTATGGCTAGCAGAATTGGGCGCCAGTTGGACTTGCTGGCCTGGGCCATGCATGAAGGGGGACCCAGGAGGAACCGGAGATCGAACTGGCGAGTATGGTGTGGCCCGCGGAGGAGAGTGCTATGCGACGCCTTAATTTACTTTCTATATTTCGGTAGCGAAGATAATCATACCTGAGGGGAATATGGGGTATACGACATGCCGGAAGGTACAAACGGTGCCGCTGCAACGTTGAATTCAGGAATCGTTGTGGGCCGTCGCTGTGGTTGATACACGACGACAGCAATGTTTTGACCCTCGACATCCGCACAGTGCATGGCAGCTTCGGCGTTCGCAGCATCTTCCTCATTCCAAAATTGGATTATTCCAACGTCGGGACCGAACTGCGTCTGAGTGTTCACGGAAGCCAGTGCACCGAAAGGGCGGAATAAATCATAGAGTTGGGAATCAGTATATCCTAGAGGGAGTTGCTTGACTAGTCTTGGTATAGCAGAAGGTGGTGGCAGAGGCGAAGGAGGATTGGTAGGCGGGTATGGTGACAACATCAAGGGTACCGGGATATTGTTGTTCGTGATTGGTATCGGTCGCGAATGGAGAATAGTTAGAGCTTTCTCAGCTGTTTAAGTAAAGTAATTAGCTCTGGATAAAGGAGAGAAAACGCGAAGATATCGAGCCAGACAAGCTGATGCGTTTACCTTTGTCCAGAAATTTGAATTCAATTGTGCCGGAAAGCATGTTAGGAGAACCGTCGCGATGGATTTTAGGCCTGAAGGGGCCCAGATTGACAAACGCGGAGGCCAAGTTCTCATCGGTAACAAAAGGTGGCAGGTTGGAGATATACAGCAGTGGTTCATGGAGGTAGGGGTGTGGCTGAGGACCAGTCTGCTCATACTGCTGATCGTACGAGTGCTCCATCTTGATTAGGATGTTTTGAGGGGAAAGTAGTAGAAATAGGAGATAGAATGTCGTTCAAGCGGCTTAAGAGCCCTCTGGAAGTCTGCAGGAACCTGGCTTATGACCGCCTCGACGATGGTGCCAGGCAGAGAACAACACCGGCCAGAAAAGTTCCCTCCAGGCCTCTAATTTATCTTATGTAATCACTCATCATCGGCTCACCCACATAATTGAACACAGAACAGTGCAATGCTTTGATTCGGATGTAAAATTATTGTATTCGTATTCCTTTGCTACTTCATAAACCCAAAGTAAAACGTGAATGATCGTTAAAGGAG
Organism: Agrocybe pediades; assembly: GCA_013053245.1. NCBI lineage: Eukaryota > Fungi > Basidiomycota > Agaricomycetes > Agaricales > Agrocybaceae > Agrocybe > Agrocybe pediades. Next base: position 1,344,056 of record JAACJL010000017.1, read on the forward strand.
AATCATGATAGAAGGGCCCACAGGCCTCGGCAGGGGAAAAGGAGAAAAGGCTTCGGATGGGTATAATGCCTCGCATAAAAAATCATAAATATGTTCTATCAACAGGAGGTTTCCAGGTCCTCTATAATTCCTAAAATTTGAAATGGTAAGTTTAAGCCTACTTATTAAGACTGATATTGTTCACCTTTTTCAGGCTGTAGCTAAGAAGATCATTGTCCGAGCATCCTTCATAGCCCTTCACTGATTGCAGAGCATAAGATGTCAATAAATGGCAAATAAATCTTTACAGTGCAGAACAACTTACAGGATGACGGCGGCGAACAGACTTTCGTTTCGAAAGGGATACATGGCTTGATGAAGGCGATGATGTCGCGGACCATGCAGTGTATTTCTCCAGCATCTTTTCACTGGCTCTGTTACTCTTGTCAGCTATGACCCTATTCGCAGGGTAGAAAAACTTACGTCTTAATCGCAGGCAGTAACGACCTGAATGCCCTATTGTCTGTGTATACCGGCGCGACTTGAGTCGATTCTGTTGATATCAGGCCCTCGAGTTGCACAGGGGCAGAAAGGGCAAGACAAAACGTGAAGGCGATGATGAAAAGGAGGCAGCGATGGTACATCATGATGAATCGTCCTTCTGGATGTGTCGTAGTTGGTTTGTAGGAGAACTCGTTATCGCAAACAAAAGGTCGGGAGGATGAAGGATGGTTTCCCCACAAAACTGCTGGGTCCCTTTATACACCTATACGCGTACCGTCAAGAACCAAGGATCACCAAGCGGCAATTCAGCTCTCTGTCGACCATGATTCAGAATAGCCGCGGCCTTCTTCCTTGCTTCTCGAAGCTCACCACCAGGTCCAAGCTCAAGAGTAATATTAGCTAATTCGTACCGAGCACGGTTGAGAGACGGGAATATTAGCTAGTACCGGTGGCGGTATTAATCATGGTGCCCCTCTGAGCTTGAGTCACAGGAGGTCTAGCCTGCTGGATGGAAATTCGGAGTCCGCGGTTAAGCAGTAGCATCTCCTTTCTGGAAAGACATGCTGGAGGTACTGGCCATTTGCTGACCGGTGATAGAAGGACAGGCACCACACGCAAGCAAGAGTCGCATAGCAGCCCCAGACATTTTTGGTGGTGAAAATCAGGCATCAGAATCCTCCCAGCAGTCCGAAAAAAGAGTCAGTATATGTCAGACAGGCAGGGTGGGGACACCCAAGAATGACTGTTCTAACGCCACAGACTTGACTGCACATTGACACGGAATCCCTGAAGTCATTGTGCGGAAAGTAGCTCACGAAGACGACGAGTACGGGACAGAATGGTTAACTGACGACATCTCCGTATGCAGCATTCCCGTAGTAATTCCCCTTGAAGAATGCTTCAGCTCACTTTTCCTTTAGACTCCGGCGCTCCGTAACGCGAAATTGCGAATGAAAAGGAAGCCCTGATTTGAGAATCGAGTGATTCGAGTCCGGGTCTAGCGCGACCGGCTGGTTTACCACGCAGGAGTCACGTTCCCTTTATGTCCAGGCTCAGAGTAATAGAGAGAAATTTCGAAAGAGATGGGTATAAGTGGGCGAATCTAAATTCTAAACCACAAGTGCCGAAAGTAACTCTTACTGTATATGTTTGTTTGGAATATTTGGCTCGCGGAACTTGCCTTGACCTAGTGACATCCCTAGGTTGGAGCCCAACCTTCTCCTGAGCCTTATGTTTCTGCTAAGCATCACTGGTTGCTCTATATTGGATCCTGATTGGATCATATGCTGTTGTCCTTGAAGCTTGACTATTATCTGCCATCTCTGATTTACCATAATTCAGTACTATTCCTACTCAGCACTACTACTTGGGTGCTCATCGACCTCAGGCGAACCGAACTTGCACCTAGTAGACTAAGATAGGCCTGTTACACTGGACATACTGGGCATACAACTTCGGGATCTCAACTACCCCACTTCACAGAGATGATTTGATAGTCATTGCTGTAGCCAGCAACCAGCTTGGGGCTCACCCAAATATACTGGTAAGTGTTGTGCATGGCTGAGGTTTATCTCTGCTAAGTAGCACCGCGTGCTCACTTCCTCATCATTTTTTCTCACCTCAAAATAAGACGTACCGCATCATACATGTATCTTGAAACCCGTTCGTATGGGAAATGATCATGGCGGGACCCTCTATGCATAAGGCCAACTAAAGCAAGCAACACTCCTCACTCTCCCAGGCATCCTGGCTTCTCTGTTTCCTCCATTGTCTTGAACTTGTCGAGGTATTCGACAAGGTTTGCGCATCTGGCCAGAGACGCCCGTCGGCTGCTATTTACATGCCATGAGCGATATCAATGTCGATGACACCGACACAACTTCCATTCTTTACACAGGTTCGTGGGTAGCCCTCGGAGGAGGGCCTCCTGACGAGTTCGACGGCACAGTGCATTCAACTAACGACAGTGGTGCCAGCGCGACCATTCGATTTCAAGGCAAGTCCTACTTGATATCTGGAGCAGCAAGTCCTGTTAATTATTTCCGGAAATAATTTTCAGGGAGCCGAATCGTCTTAAGATGCACCGTTCCAGAAGGCACCGGTTCAATGTCCATGATCAGCTTCCTAGACGGGAAGATGATAAGCCTACTGACACGCCCGTCGCATAGCGATATGGCGTTCTACAACGACACATGGTTCGATACGACTACGACATTGGCCGATGGCGTTCATGAGTTGACCGTCCAGAACGCAGGCGGTGCTTCGGATAGCCCTTTTCAGCTTGACCGTTTTATTATCACTGGAAGCGTGATCCCAGTTCCACCAGGAAAAACGGTGTCGTCTTCATCAGTTGGAGCAAACCCTGCAACGCCAGCAGGTAGACCTTCGAGCACTCAGTCAAGCTCGACTGCTCTAAACACCAAAGCCTCTCCTTCGCAATCCTCGTTATCAATCTCCAGTGGTTTGTCATCCTCAACTTCGTCCTCAACATCTGGTACATCGTCGTCTGTATCCAGCGCCACTGCAGGGATTACAACTGGTCAGTATCTTCAATCAATATGGCAATTACCGAAATTGAACAATAACCGCGATTCAGTGACTGAAAGTGGGCAAACTGTAACTTTAGTCACTGCAGCGGACGGCTCCATTCAGACTCAAGGAGTTTCCCTTCAAAGGAGCTCAGGGTCCCATTTCTCAAGCAATATCGGGGGTGTTGTTGGGAGTGTCCTAGGAGGAATAGCATGCCTTCTTTTCCTCGTTCTCCTCTTCCTATTTTACAGTAGGCGCAGGAGATTGGCAACGCAACACAGGTCTGCTCTAGGAGACTCTGAGCGGCCAGGCCAACGTGAGTCCTTGACGCTGTTCTATTCTAAGTTTGCACAGTCGATCATGATATATTGACAAACTGCGTGATGAACAGCTCGCGATATGTCCAGCATCACTCCCTTCGTTCTCAACGATAGCCATGCCCGCTCTGGCACTAAGATTGTCCCGCCTGCGGATCTAGTATACACTCTGAACAAAGCACATATCGCTCTTAGCGGGCCTTCCGATGAGATTACATATATAGTTTCTTGCCGCTTCCCTGAACCCATAGACCACACTGCAGGAACTTACGAAGAAAACAACGTTCAGGTCCATGCCAACGACAACTCGGTCTCTCCCGACCAAACGACAGAAAATACGACCGACGGTCGTGTGTACAGGCCACATTCTCTCTCCAGGTCCAGAGAGGGCCTGATCTTCCCGAAATCGCCTCGCGGAACTCGAAATCCCAGCCAACGTTCAAACCACTCCAATCCTCGTCCACCTCGCCAACCTACAGACATAAATGATTTCCCTCCGTCTTATCAGAGCATAAGAAACCACGACTCATATCATTTGATACACGTACAAACGCCGTCTACGCTTGGCAGTGGTACGCGTTAGTCTGTGTCTCGGTTGTGCACCACTTTCCACTTGCTCAATGAGCATGAAGATACCCCTTTTATACCCACCACTTTCGTCCAACTCGTACTTCTCTCCTTCGTTGTATTATCAGCACATATTCACGCTTTTCCGTACGAGTTGATATAATATCTCTCATTGCGCAAGAAAGTTTTAATCTACAATTGATGAATTGAAGGGTATTAGCGTATCATACAAGCAAAGGAAGAATAAGTCGTCGCGTCTCGTCGCATATGGAACACGTAAGAAATCACAAAGATAAGGAGTCCAGGTCCTCAAGAGCGTAATTCTTCAGGGGATCCTTGCGCAAGGCCTCCGCCTCGGTGGTTGGGCCAGGTGCCTTTCGATCAGCCTTCTTGATCTTCATGATAGACTCGTCTATTGGAACAGCTGCTGCTACAGGCACTGCATCCGCGGACTGCAGATAAGCAGATGACATGATTTTTGGTCAGTGGACAAAATATCAAGCTATAGGAGAAATTGACAACTAACCTCGTCGCGGAATGGAGTGAAGCTGGGGCCTGGAGTCCCACTGGCGCTAGTACTAACAGGCGAAGGGCCTTTCGCTGCGGCGCCTTTGGACTCGTCATCGACGAAGATAGTAAAGCCCCTGGCAGCAGGGACTTTTCCTGCCGGCTCTTGTTCCTTCTTCTTTGGTGGGAGCGAACTCTGCGCACCGTCGTCAACGAACACACTGAAACCCTTGGCCGGAGCTTTGGTAGCCGTGCTCTGTGCCTTCTTCTGCACACCCGGAGGGGGGACAGTTGATGGAGGAGGCATGTCCCCTGGTCCTGGATCCCTAAAAGGCACGATTTTTGATGTCGACCCCGATGCAGCTGTCCCACTACTTGAACCAGACGCCAACCGTTTGGTCTTTCCTGCTTGTTTGATCGTCGTGCCCACCATCTTTTTCACCTCAGGCACGTTCTCCTTGATCCTGGTCTTACGTGTGCCCAGGTCATTCCACTCGTTCGTGCCATTGGCTTCTGCCGCTTGTGCCTGTTCACCGGTGGGGTCGACGAATATTTGGAGCCGGCTGTTGGATGCGGTGGATGGAAGACCGGTGGTATTAGCACCGAGAGTAGATGTTGCTCGCGATGATGTTTGCCGGGATGAAGATGTGGGGATGGATGATGAGGTTGTTGCCAGGGCTTGTCGAGGTCTAGAGGAGGTCGAAGCGACTGGTTCCGGTGCGGGCAGGTACGTGTTTGACATCATGCGTTTTTGGAAATCTCGATACCGGTTCTCAAGATGATCTAGAGGTGATGCCTTGCGCGCTATACCCAGAGCGTAGACTTCGTCTGCTTCCTTCCGGCTGTTCACATATAAGTATATTATTTTGACATTAAGAGTTTACGTTACTTACCGGCCGTCTCTCTCCAACACAGCTGCATGTTCTTCGTATAGCAGCGCAAACTCCGTTCCAATGTCGTTGGCCACCAAGAACTTGTAAACAATAGTTGGTTTCTCAACATAGCTGGCGTACAGAAGCCATAACTTCAAGTACTTGAGGTCACTTCTCCACTTTCCGTCCCTATCGTCTTTCAACACACGCGTAGCTTCTTCTAGTAGTTCGAGCAGACCTGATTCCGCCGAGTGGCCTTGCGGATAGTTCTCCAGTGTCCAGTAAACAAGTTTACAGTAGGCTTCCAATGGGTCGCCCTCCTCATCTTCCATAGCCAAATCGACATTGATGCGTAGCCTGTTTCTTGTTGCTGCCAGCTTTGATTCTCTCTGCGCATGTGGGGTGGCAAGCAGTGCAGAAAGAGCCGTTACGCGACGGCCGGTTGCCAGAGGTTGAACGTTTTCCTTCGCGGCCTCTAGGACGTCGCAGTCAACGATTGTGACTGCCTGGCCATCGTCCTCTCCTGTCAGAGACATTGGGTATGTGAAGGAGGTCTTTGTAAAGTAGATGTAATTGAAAGAAAGACTGAAGCTTGAGTTCGATCAAAGGAGATCGTCTTAAAGTGAAAGAACATGAAATTGAGTCCAGATCACGTTGCTCCCTCGAAGGACGCGTTCGTCACGTGCCTACCGCGTTTCAAATTCCAATTTCCCAAGAAATTTAAAGCTCAAAGCATTTTATCAAGAAAAATTACAACTACAACACTATATACATCCGTGTATGACGAGAGCCCTGTAACGCAGCACGCAACACCCTTTCAAGGGACGTATCTGAACTCCGGAGTCTAAACAGGCGAGGAACCAATTATTTCCAACATCGCTTGCTATTAGGGCGAGCCTAGACATACCTTGTCGGCCAGCTTGTCGGTGTCAACCTTGACTCCCTCTTTGGGCTTGCCATACAGTCTGTCTCTGCGTGCGTTCTCCCAGCGGTAGGATATCTTTGTAATCAATTAGTCCGAAAGACTACATGATACACAGACTGTACCAAGCTTACCGAGAGGATAAGAGAGCAGGCAGTAGCCAGGAAAAGAAGACCGGTCGCAGCTATTTACAAGGCGGGTCAGCTATTGGCGCCTAAAAATTAGACACAGAAGTAATTTACCTCCATATCCTTTGCTAAAATGGGATGAGCGATTTTAGGACATAGATCCGGTTTGAGTCGCAAGAAAGAACTTACAAGTACCGCGGTCCTTCGGTCTTAGGGAATAAGTGAGCTCCAAGGATACTTCCGCACTGGCCTATTGCCATGAACATTGGGATTCCAGTAGCCCTCTTGGTCTCAGAGCCGAGGTTATGGTTGACTAAAATCAGCCCAACTTCATCAGTATATATGTCCGCTCGCACTTCAATATGAGTAACGTACACCAAGCAATAATAAGGCCAATAGTGGTGTAAGTACCGCTGGTAATGCAGAAAGTGGCGAAGTAGCGAGCATGGTTGTTGGTTGGCACAACGAGGAGGATCCTAAATGAAGACGAGATGTTCAGATCAGTCTGTCAGAAAGCTCAAATGACATACAGGTAACCAATAGCTCCAATGAGGCTGGAAACAGTCTGCAAGATGCCTCTGCTCTGGATCCTATCTGAGGTGTAGGAGAACGAGATCATCACAATAGCAGCAACGACGTAGGGAGGAACAGTAAGTAACTGAGCAAGCGCATTTGCTAGAAATAAAAGGTATCAATTATAATTCTCCCGTATGATAAGCCATATCACTCACTGAAACCAAAGGTGGTTATAATAGTCGGTAAGAATGCACCGATGGAGGCAAGGGCAGTGTTCAAGCCAAAGTAAATGGCGCCTGCAGTATACACCTAATTTCCAGGAGATCATCATATAATTAGCAAAGTTCACCAAACATTGTATGGAGTAAACTCCTACTTACCCTCCAATCAAGCAAAGCCGACTTGATGTGCGCTTTTGAGGAGGTCGTGAGCTTAAACACGCCATATCACCTTTGCCACAAATCAAAGCCACCGTACCTTTCCTAACGACAGCTCCGACGTCACCTGTTTGATCTCTGTTCATCCTCTCAATAGCGATCTGTCGCTCGCGCTCCGTGAAGTAAGTCGTTGACTCCGGCCTGTTAGGAAGAACGAAGTACGTGACGACTCCAAGGATGATAGTCGGCACGCCCTGTAGGAGAGACAGCCAATATTGAGGTTAGGCTTCTCATCAAATGTTAACAATTACATACCTCAATGATGAATAGGAGTCTCCAGTTAGCGACCGATGCGTGTATATGTTGCACGCCAAAAGCTATCAGACCACCAAAGGCGCCTGCAACAGTCGCGAATCCGAACCATAAAGCCAACTACAAGTGAACTAATCAATAAGATAGTTCAAGGTCGCATACGAACGGATGATGTAACGCACCCTAAGACCCAACTCCTGACGAGTGTAGAAGAACGCTATAAACAGTGTATTGATATGCAATCAATCCTACTGCCCATGAAAGCACAAACATAAATAGATCCCTCTTACACAAGTAAATCGTTATAACCGGGCCGAAACCAGCTTCAAATATCCCAAGGAAGATTCGCGCAGTCATAAGGCTGGCAAAGTTGAATCCCGATGCCTAATAAAGACAAGAAATGTACATGTCAATCAAAGAGCAGTTCCACTATTTGGCAGGGCATGGTTTCCAACGTGGAGCATGCTCCCCCAGTAATATTTAGGACTTTCATTTAAAGGAAAATATGCTTACCATGAGCGTGGAAGTCAAACCCCATCCAATAGCGGCCAGAGCGACATATGCCCGTGGAGGGCATAATTTTGACAAGAGCGTGGCAGGGATTTGACATAGGACCTGTGGGTAGTAGTTACACCGAATTGAGTCGTAGTAAGCAAAGCAATGTGATATGTTTTAAAAGGAAGTGGGAGTGAAGATCCATGTCAAGCTGAAACCTGAAAGTGAAATTGCGACATACATATGAGAAGTAGAACCCAGAAGTGAGCCAGTCGAATAGAACCCCTGTTTTGTCACCTCCGAGAACATCGCCGGGCAAACCTTGGAGTCGTGCGTTTCCCAAATTTGACCTATCAAGAGCTGGAAATGTTGGCGTGTTTTGAGTGAGGCAGGGTCCTTGAAATGAAAGAGAGAGAGGGGAGCAGTGTCACGCACAAGCAAAGAGGTAAAGCAGGCAGGTTATAGGGAGGATACGCCTGTCGATTTTCCTGACCAGCGCGCGCTCTTCCTCCGGGGTCGCCAACGGCACTTCTTGCCCATGGTGGTGGTGGGACGATTCCACGTCAGAGCCCTGGTCTATCTTTTCATCGTAGTCTTTCGTCAACGCTGGGCCTGAAGACATCTCGAGTCGAGCGCAGAAGGAAGAGGAAGAGGAGTCAGGGAGCGGAGATCCCAAAAATCCAACAGCACATGAATGCCGCATATATAAGTAAAAATCCACCAGCTCGGCCGAAGATGTAACTCATGAGGTACACTCTGATCTATTTACTCACCAGTGTGTGTAACGTCTGTGGGTTCTTTCTCCAACTAATCATCCTATATATAACCCCGTCCTGATGATCAATAGTCCCCTGGCAATCTTGCACTTCAGTTCACGTCGGCGGCGGAAACCCGTGGATTGTTGGCTGCCAGATGGTGGTGGAGGATAGGAACAGGGAGCGATAGGCGAAAATGCGCCAGGAACGTCAATCTAGGCTGGGTGCTTAGCCAGAATTGTCACTTCGGCCAACTCCTGATCAAAATGCACACAAGCTTTGTTAGCTCCAAACTTGTGTTTGTTTTCACCAACGGCATAGTGTTCTTTGAGGTTGCATAACTTGAAGTCGTAATGATTGAGTACATGTGCTCATTCTTCGAGCAGCTCAGAAGGATACTGTTAAATGACTTTGGACAGTACGTAGGACAGGAAACGTGAAGGACAGGAAGGACTTCCGCATTTTCCCATGGTGACTATTTTTAGCACGTTATTTATACTCCCACGCCTGCTTTGATCGTACTACATATCATCGTACCACTCAGAAAGTTATTTTTAGGCTCATCATAACAACGCGCAACTGTCGAAATTTATGTTGATTGGGAAGATATCATGTTCTCACGCTGCGGGATCACACGAACATAGGCCTTTGGCTGGGCACACATTAATACACCTATGTAGATCGCACACCAAACTTTGGTATTATCTCTATCTCACGACAGTCTATGCTGCGTAATGGTGATAATTTCGGAATATACGTTCAGGCACTAGAATACGGTGAAAGGTGGCGCACTGCTCTGCCTTGCTCTGACATAGTGTGCAGGTGTAAGGCTCCTAATTCTCAGCTCCCGATTCCCCTCCGGCATCGAACGAAGGCTGGCAGGACGTCAAGACATGGCAGAAGCGTTTTACTCGACTCCTTTGATTTCTACATAGGAGCACGTCGCAAATGTCTGATTTCGGAGAAATCAATAAGTGGTGAAAGAGGGAAAGGAAAAGTAGTTTACCCTGAGAAATATTTTGTTTGGATTAAAGGGTGCACAACGTATGCGTTCACCGTCCAGCGTCTCGTCTACGGAATGTATATCTTGACTTTCCGTTGTTTCGACCCTCTCGTACATGTCTGAAGACAAGCACTGTCAGACAATGCTTCGTAGAGGGTATCTGTCTGATACAAGAATAAGGTTAAATCAACCAAGCAGACTTTACGAAGCGAAGCAAAGTTATGCTTACTGTTGATGCACTGCGTAGTGACATGTCAATCGCCTGAGAGTCTCAAAGTAGCGTAGTAACACGCTACAGTCCCTATTCTATCTTGTGGAATCTAGCTGACGCCTGGCCGTATCAACCTCTCTCGAGTCTCCACGGGATTGCCAGGATCTCCAGAGCTGGAATGTATACCCCCATTTCCAAATCCGAACGCTTCTTCGATCAATAGATGGGGCAAAACAAGGCCAGTCAGTATAAATCAAATTCATTATGAGTGGAGAACGCAAATCCGGAATAAACATACACAGTTGCGGTCGTCCCATCATCCATGTGGTTGTCCGCGATCCCACCTCGAAGCACAGAATCAGATTCCAGGACACCGAAAATCTCTGGAAATCCTAAGATACACGCTAAGCGAGAAGTACCTAGTCTTTAACGTATGTTATGGAGAAACCAGACGATATCCGGAGGATGGAGGCTTCGAATGAATTGCGTTGGAGGCCTGCACGGATACATAGTAATGATGAAACCTGACCGGCCTGACCTCCTACATGTTCAGAGTTTACACTTTGGTCCACATCAAACTCGGGGGTGGGATTTGAGCCAGTTAACGGCGTTGAGCACAAAAGCAGTTAGAAAAGACTCTTGAATATCTCTTTCTGAAGAAGACATTCAAGACTCCAAAAATCAGGAGGAGCGGGGTAACCGGCTTGGCGTAACCGCAAAAATTAGGGGCGAAGGCGACCACGTGACTATGGTGCGATGGAGGGAAAAAAAGTAAATTCGAGGATGACCTGATTCTGAAAAGTGGTCGACATAAAAGTCGCCTCACCACTTAACCGAACTCTTTAGCTTCCTTCCTCCTTCTCCCCCACATCCCTTCCCCGCCCTCCTCTTCTTTTTTCCTTGCCTTGTGAGTAGATTTGCCTTTTATGTTCAAAACAGCAGACGCGTTGTGAATGATCGGCACATGCCAATGTGTCGCCTCCTAAATGCTTTGCTGGCCTGTGTTACCTTTGGCTAATTCCGTTCTTACCTTTGCAGACTAAAAAATGTCTTCCTCTGGAACACAACTTAGCGATGGGCGGGTTCAGAACCGTGTCGAGAACTACACCAAGTTCTGGAACAAGGATTTATCTCGGGAGACCGAGTCTGACAACGACAAGCGCCTCGACAACTACACCGAGGTCGTGAATGGTCAGTCTCCTGCTCAACCACCGCGTACACGCTGTGCATAGCTAACTTCGCCTATATGCAGGTTACTACGACGGTGCCACGGAGCTGTACGAGTACGGCTGGTCCCAGTCGTTCCATTTCTCTCGCTTCTACAAGGGCGAGGCCTTCCTCGCCTCGCTCGCCCGCCACGAGCACTACCTCGCAGCGCAAATGGGCATCCGCCCCGGCATGCGCGTCCTCGACGTCGGCTGTGGTGTCGGCGGTCCCGCGCGTGAGATTGCGCAGTTCACCGACGCCCAGATCATCGGGTTGAACAACAACGACTTCCAGATCCAGCGAGCGAGGAAGTACACCCAGAAAGCTGGCTTGGAGAACCAGGTCACCTTTGTGAAGGGTGATTTCATGAAGCTTTCTGAGCAGTTTGGAGAGGGTTACTTTGATGCTGGTATGTTGTGGTATAGTTATATTTTTGGCGTACTTTTTTTCCCCTGACTGTTGCTGTTTTTAGTGTACGCTATTGAGGCTACCGTTCACGCACCGACATGGGAGGGTGTCTATGGAGAGATTTTCAAGGTTTTAAAGCCTGGAGGAATTGTAAGTTTGGGTTTGTTTCTTTTAAGGTCGTACTTTTGACACATTTATTTCAGTTCGGTGTCTATGAATGGGCTATGACTGATGCTTGGGATCCTTCGATCCCCGAGCACAAGGAAATTGCGCACCAAATCGAACTTGGAAACGGAATCCCTGAAATGCGTCCCCTGCGCATGGCACGACAAGCACTCAAGACTGTCGGTTTCCAGATCGAACACGAGGAGGACTTGGCTGCCCGTCCTGATCCCATCCCCTGGTATTACCCTCTCGAGGGTGATATCTCAAAAGCCCAGACGTTCTGGGATTACTTCACCGTCTGGCGGATGAGCAAGAGTGGCATGTTTGTCACTCACAACGCTGTCCGCCTGCTTGAGTTCCTCGGGCTTGTGCCCAAGGGTACGCACGACGTTGGCGAGTCGCTCAAAGTTGCCGGTGCATCGCTTGTGCGCAGTGGGCAATTAAAGGTTAGTCATGCTCGGCATGTACAGAGGACGTTGTTGACTCATGGTTGAAACAGTTGTTCACGCCCATGTACCTCGTTGTGAGCAGGAAGCCGTCGAACTGAGGGATTGCATAGATAACTTATATCACATACATAGTACTACAGTATACCATAGTTTTTTTTTTGTTTTCTTTGATTATAGACGTGTGAATGTTGCAGGATTGGGTGATGGAACCCGGCAAGTTGCGAAATTGCGGAAGGATTCAGGGGATTGGATTTGTATGTTCCTGGCCTCTGAGATGTCGTCGAGCGATCCCAGGGTACCTGTCCACAAGCCCCGTCTGCCGAAAGCTTACAACGACCAGCAGCTCTCCTTTCTTAGAAGGTCCTTTCATCCTTCATTACCTTGCTGAATGGCCCTCACCTCCTCACAGCAGCCTCCCAGAATTCGAGAGGAGATCCCAGGGCACAATACGCGGAGATGCTAAGAAGTTCGCCTTGGAGCGTGCCCAGGATTTCATCGTCCGTTTCGGCCTCCCTCAGGACTTTGCCAATGTCGACGAGCCAGAATCCCGCTTCAAAGAGGTCTGCTTTCTCTCCTCACTCCCTCTTTCCCTCTGACTCACACCTCGCTAGCAAATATACAACTGGTTCAAGAATACCGTAGGCCGCACTCGCCGGAAGTTGGAGGGTAGACCACGGTCTGCGAAGAAGGCTGCAGAGAAAGGTTGGTTTCGTTGTTGTAACGGAAAGGAAATAACTGATTCTTGTGAATTTACATAGCGGCGGCAGCTGCTGCTGCTGCACTTGCTAGTGATCTCTCGTGGAACTCGCCTGTTACTTCCTCCAATGTCCTGCCGTACCCTCATGCCGAGAGCAGCAATGCTAGTCCAGTCAATCCCTCCCAGACCTTGATTTCGCCTATCCAGTATGGAGGCTTACAGCCTAGTTCTTCCCTGTCCAATCCATTGTCACCTCCACCACCAGCTCCGCAGCAACCGTCCTCCCAGCAGCAGCAACAACAGCAACAGCAACAGCAACAGGCAGCAGCACAGCAAGCTAACCAACACAATCTAACCACCCTCACACTCCCCATCAACAAGAGCACCATGCGGGAAGCCTTCCTGCAAGGCCTCGACTCGTCCACGGTCGCCAACATGGTGCAGAGCTTCGTAGCAGCCAACCCGTCCTCGACGCCGCTCACCCCCATCGTCGAAGCCCTGTTCGATGCCATCTCCACCTCGGCAGAGAGCCCAGCGGCGTTTAATAGTAGAGAGCCGCATCAGTTCCTGCGTCGGTTCCTCGATGCGTCGTCCTATTTCCCGCCTTCCCTCATGCATGCAGGCGTCCCTGGGCCTCTTGCAGGTCCTCGTGCTCTGCAGATGCAGATTAGGAAACACTCTATATGGACGCCTACCACCCCTGTCCGGCCGAGCAATAACCAGCAGCAGCAGCAGCAGGCACGGTCCGGCGTGCAAGCCGCATCTACTTCCACCTCATCTACCTCATCTCCCATCTCCCTCGCCGACGAGATGCAGCGCATCGCCATAGACCGACAACGGCGGAAAGACCACATCCAATGGGCCCGGATACACGCTGCCGCCCTCGAGCTCGGCGTGCTCGGGATGGGGCGCACAGTGGAAGGGGACAACAACGGGTACGCGTATGCCATGGGCCGGGCGTTCTCCGAGATGATGGCGCGCGATGCGGTGTGGGAGGCGGACGAGGTCGAGTGGGTCGCGGGGGTTTGTGTGCTCCGCGCAGTGATCAGGACGGTGATGAGAGGAGATAGGAGGCATAGAGATGAGTATGATGAGCTCCTTAGAGCGTATGAGAGTAGGTGGAAGGAAATCAAGGATGAGGCGAGGCAGATTGCGGTAGCGGTATGTTTTTCTTAGTGCTTCTTCTTTGGACGTTTTGTTGAATTTGTGGTTGGTGTAGGAAATTTTGATTTCAGCAAAGGAAGATTTGCTCCGGTTGAATGAATCGATACCATAAGACCCTTTTTGCCTCCGTCCCAGTGCTGCTCTTGACATACCCCCTCTCCACTCCTTTTTTTGCATTCGTTCGGAAACGCTGTACAGAAGCAATTGTAATATAGTTAGTCAGTAGTTCTCTTCTTGGCCTCTCCTGTATAGCGGTATGTTGTTCTTTCTTTTTCGTTTTCGAACTTTCGCAAGGCTCTCCCTTCTTTCTTTGTTTCTTCTTCTCAAAGTACTTACTTATGTATGCCGTGTCTTCGTGGCCTGGACTTGATCGATGTATGCTCTTTGTAGTAGCTTAGCTGTTTGTTGTTGTTCAACTAGAGTCGTTAAATTGTGTACTGGAAGTATCGTCGTCGTCGTTGTTAGACAATTATTTATCTTCTTGGTGAGCAGTAATTACTGGAGATGTTTGGTCAGCTTCAAGCAAGTGTGAGTTATAAGTGAAGCGGTTTTTTGGATTTACAGGCCTACATATGACAAAAATTACAATGGTCTATATACATACATCATGAAAGAACATACCCTACGTGTCTCCAAATTCTAAGTAATCAGTAATCCACAATTATAAGAAGTACACGTTTTTACAAATATCATCATCCACAATGAAAAGAATGAATAGGATGTATGGTATGGTACACTGAACAGGAGTCTCTAAAAGTTGGTTTTTGGTTGTTGATTTTCAAGTTTCAACTTGTTGGAAAGCGTTGACCGAACAACACCAAACCCATGAGAGGAGCCCGGATTCGGTGCTCTCCCAATTCAGTCGATGAATTGGAGGTTCACCTGCAAGTCGTACCACGACACGGAATACTTTTGCGGGTAGAATTTGTCGCCGTAGATCATGCTCTTCAGGGCGTCGCCGCCTGGTAATGACGACGATGACGACGACGATGATCTGCGAATGGCTGACAAGACAAAAATTAGTCATCACTTAGTCAGTGTTGGATGAGGCTTACCACCGTCTTTGGGAACGTAGACTATGGAATGTCCCCCCTGGAATGCCCAGCGCCGGTTGTGCAAGTCGTTCAGCAGGAAAGGGGCCCATTTATCGAGAAGCGCCTTTGCGCGCCGACGGAAGTGGTATAGGTTGTCTCCTGGTACTTCTGAGGAAGAAAGGTTGGAGACGTGATACATGAGGTGGTGGATGTCCGAAAGCTATTCGAAAAAAAGGTGTGAGTAGGTGATTCCGTAACGACAAGAAAAAGAGCAAGCAGAAAAGAAAAGATGAAGAAAGATCACGAAGAATTCGAAAGAGAGAGAGAGAAAGAAGCACTCACATAGAGCTCCTGGACGCTTTCAACCCTCACATTCTCGATATTCGAGAAGAACTGCGAGACCTGCAGTGCCCGCTTGATCTTCATCCCAAGCTTGGGCGATGGCGACCAGAAATAGGAGAAGATGCTCGGAAGGCTGTTCGCCAGGGGCGTCCAGTTCTTCAACGTCGTCACCCTGTCCATAGCAAGAGGCGAGAGGTCGTTGGCTGTCCCTGAATGGCAACATTCAATGACTTCATGTCCCGAGTGGCATAGCACAGCAGCGGGAAAGATGATCCGCATGTGCTGGAGGCGTCGAACGTCTTCGAACGTAGACTCTGAGTAGATAGTGCGGTTCGTGGCTTGAGAAAAGTGGCACGTTTGACTGGGAGCTGTGCTGGTTCGTTGTTCGCAACGAGACACAGCGAGTTGGGCGAGTACCTCCTCATATCCTGAGATGGAATCGTATACAAAGATGAAGAGCTCCTCTAGGTTTGGAAGCAACGGCTGAGGCGTGTCGGAATTGAGGACCAGGCGATGCAAGTCGAGAACTGAAGGCAGGTATATGGAAAGCCTCCTGAGCGATGGCGTCAACTCCAAGAACGAAGCCAGTTCTCCCGGTTGGAATTCGCCCAGGTAGTACGTGCTGATTGCCAGTTCTTGTAGGGATGTGCATTGGAGAGAGTGATAGATTAGGGAAGTGAGAGGAGGGATGATGTTTCCCGGATAGTTTGTTATCCTGATCTCCTCGATGGAAGGCACTTTCAGACTTCGAAGGAAGTTGTCCGTTATTGCATCTTGTGGCTCCTCCTCTTCGTTGCTGTAGAAGTTGATCAAAAGCAAGCGCAAATTGTCCAGTTGGACCTCAGGCCATTTCCTACAAAGTTCCTCGTTTGGAAGCCTGGTAAGCTGGAGCTCTACCAATGACTGAGATGCCGGTACAATCTTCTCCCTGACAAACCCGTTGGAAGAGTCTCCGCCATCGAGGAAGACGGTGAATTGAGACCAGGGAAGTAGGACCTTTCCCACGAAAAGCGAGGTCCCCAGGTAGAGCGAAGTCAATCGAGGTGCTACTTCAAACATGCCGATGGGTTCTTGATCAGCTATAGGATCTTCGCCCGTGAAGGATAGGTATAACCTTCGTAGAGATGACAAGCGCCCCCGTACGTCTTCAAAAGCTTTGATGACGGAGTAGGTCGAGACGAGGTAAACCGTGTCCCATCTGTCGGAATGTGACGTGAGGATATCAATTATGGGGCGTAGCTCGTCCACTTGCACGTCCCGCGGAGTGCAGAAGTAGATGCATAGCGGTGCGTTCTGGGAGCGATCGACCAGGTTGGCGAATAAGCCGAGGAAGGACGTCGAGGGCTGGTTTGACTTCCACAGACAGGTGTCGACGATGAGTTGGCCCCATAGGTGGTGGAGAGACAATGCCGTCGACCTCCACAGCCGGCTGACTTGGGAGAGTGCCCAGGGGTATATGACCCCGTTCTTGGCCAATGTGATTATATGAGGGTGCGAGTGCAGCAGAAATGAATCGGAGTATATGCATATGATCTCTGCAATGAGTTCTGGGGGCAGAAGTCTAACGGAAGACAATACATTTCTGTGGGCCTGCACGAACTCCAGGCCTGCTTCAAGGCGTCTGGTGACAGCCGGATCTAATTTCTGGCTCCCTAGGGCTTTGGAAGTGGCGATAATAGCGTCGTTCTGCGCAGACACGATGTCGATAGCATCTTGCACTATGATTCTCTCGGCATCCGAAGGTGGTAGGTTCGAGGCGAGCAAATGAGGGACAGGTGATACCAAGTCCGAGCTGAGAGGAACTATGATGGGCGTCCTATGCAGAGAGAGGGACAATGAGAATCGGAGGCGGATGGTTTTTGGAGACCTCGTGTCTGCTGCGAGGTTGGAAGTCGTCGCTCTGCGTCGAAGGCCACGCTTCATATGTCCAACCGGCAGTAACGTTCTTTCTTCTCTGCGGAATCCATTCAAATATTTATCAGCGGACGCCCAATTGTCTAGACAAAGGACCTGGCTTACAATTGATGTGAGAGACACAAGAACAAGAGCAGGATACGGCATAGCCGCTAAGTGTCGCTAATTGAAGGTCTGTTCGGCGCTGGAGGGCTGTGTGTCACTGCGATCAGGGCGCAGAGGTTAATTGCCGACGTCGAGTACAACATATCTTATTTTCTCTCATTGACTACAAACAAAAAGGCTACAAATCATGACTGGCATCCGTCTGCATACTCCTATTATCTCTGAATCTATTCTTCGAGTTCGTTTGGGCATGCAAGTGCTTTTCGCACGATAAAAAGAGAACAGTAATACGGTAGCAGGTAATGTCAAAGCCATGACTAGTGGCGGCAAAATTGTGTAGCTATGAGTCTTGCTAGTAGTTACGCACTTGGACGTGCAGGTAAGTGGAACGAAGGCAGTCACACTCGAGTGCTTGTACCTTGCACTCGCTCAAGGCCATTTCGACCGTCGTTACAAGATAGATTGGGGGCTCTTCTTTAAGTTGATATTGATAAAGATATCTAATATATGACATGAATCTTTTTCCCGTTGAGCTAGATCCTACCGGTCATGATTCAGATTGTAGGTCGAGTGGTCAGTATATAAACCAGCTGGCCAAAATGTGTCGACCCACCCCCTTTCTTTTCATAACCATTAAGCCATACCGACCATGCAGACGCCTTTCGAAAGGGATCTCAAGGATGTTCATCTAGTTTACGACTATGGTGTCGACGCACACGAGGGTGCGCAAGAAAAGTGGAGATACGAACTATGGTTTTCTCATGAGGTAGGCGCATGCATTTCTGGCTGTCTAGACAAGCGTGCCACTGAACTTGATTCCCTGAAAATGCAGAACAGAGTGACATATTCGATCCATGGCGGTCCCATGGCAGGCAGGCACAACTACCAGGCAGCTGACTATCAGTGTATAAGGCCGGGTGAACTATGGCAATGTAACTGGCTTGAAGGCAAGTCAGCCACCATTTCCCTCACAAGCCCAGACGCTGATAAGACGACCACAGAAACAGGAACAGTGGTCTCCCTTGTCTATGACATCCCAAACAAGAAGATCACCACGTCTATCGCATTCTCGAAGGGACACTGGGAGCATCCCAATGAGGCACATGGCGATAAACGTAACCTGGAAGACCTCTCTAGGTGGAGGGAGCTTGCCAAAGAAGGCATCCAGACAGACAGGCATATGCTGTCAGCCCAGGCAGATATCGTTGAGGTATTCAAAGGACCGGGAGATTTGAAGCCTATAGAGCAGTCATGGCCGACTATGTAATTTGTACTGTGTCCCAGGTTGATTTCACAATCGTCAAATACGAGATCCGTAGTTCAGAAGAGGCCAAGTCGCCAGTCAATGGGTTCGCATCAGTTGTCTAAGCAGTGGATATCGATGTCGATATGTAGACAACATAGGGAAGGGTGCCCGAGTAAGAAACTACGCACCGGCCAAAACCGCAGTGCTCCTGCCAAAGGACGTGGTCGATGAAAGCGTGGATCATGTTCGGTGCTGTTCGGTGGTGAGACGAACGCCGGTGTCTTTATTTTTTCTTTGATCTTAGGCTTGGCTCGTCGCACGGTTTCCTGGTTAAGATTAGATTAGACTCTTGCCAAGCATCATGTGATTTTGGGCATAAATACTGGCTGTCCGACGTAGTAGTTTAACTTACTTACAATTCCTCAATGTTAAAATCGCTCCTGTATATGTGTCTTTTCCTGTGAGCCAATTCCAAGTCCTTGACTCTTCTCGTCGCCTGTCCTCGAGTCCTCGGCCGTGATGAGTCACGTAATTGTCACATTCTGCCGCTCACCCAGGTCCCAAAGTGATGACTTGGAGACTCGGAGTAATAGTCGAAGGAAACCATGGGCTTGATCCTTTAGACTATTACCAAACTATTACCCCACAGATGGCTTCGGAAGATACCCCATTACTGGCCAATGATACTCGAAAACAGCACGAACTTGTCTATGATATATTCTCGTCGCAAATGAAGCATGCTATCGTGGCCATAGTGTCCGTCTGTGGCCTTATTCCATGTAAGCCCATGATGTGTGCGCACGGTAATAACGTCCTTCATAACTGACATGTTCTGTTTCCTCAGTACTGGTAACATGAACATTCACCCCCTCTATACCCCGCATCGCGAAAGATCTTAATACAACCGGATCAATGGCAAAGTGAGTATTGTATTTGTATCCGAGCACCGAGCCCTGCCACTAAGCACTCGTCTACCGTCTTTCAGTCTTGCGGTCAGCCTATCCGCATTTGCGGCCTCTCTGGGTGGACTATCAGGAGGGTCCTACTCAGCGTTCTGTAAGCTCTAATGCATTTCTAATTGCACAGTGACAAGAGTTTTTGCTAGATGGTAGGAGATACACGTATATGTACTCTCTGCCCGTGATGGTGGTAGGCTCCATTGGCAGTGCAACTGCGCCCACAATTCATTGGCTTTTGCTTTGGAGGTTTTTACAATCTCTGGGTGCTTCTCCAAGCCTGGTCCTTGGAGCAGGCGTCATCGGAGACATTTATAAACTGGAAGAAAGAGGAAGGGGGATGGCCATGTTCTTAGCGGTGCGAAGTAAAGTTTGTTTCTGTTCTTGGATTAGCTTTAAAAAGTATATTCAGGCAACGCTTTTGGGACCTGCATTAGCACCTCTTGTTGGAGGTGAGTTCAAATTTATATCATCATCGCTGCACACTCGAGGCTGATAGCTCGCACGCCTAAGGCTGGGGAGCGGCATACTGGTCTTCCGGATGGAGAGCTGTGCAAGCTGTGCTTGGCCTAGCAGGGGGACTTGTTTTTGCTGTTGTATACTTCTTTTTACCGGAAACGAGCCATCCGGGGACCAAAGGCATCGACAAGCTCCGTTCGTCAAATTCATCCGTAGGGTTCGTCTTCATTAACCCCCTCCGGCCAATGCTTCTACTACGCAGTCCAAACTTATTCTTGATTGTAAGACCTTTAATGCCCATTGCTCAATTTTTATTATGCTCATACCGTAGCTTTCGGTAGTCCGTAATACTCGCGACGTCAATGATGTCGGTATATGGTGAGTTGGCTTTCTCAAAGCTTGGCAAAGGTCGCATCCTCATTCTTGGAGTCCTCTACGTCACTAGTCCTGTTGGTTCCCCTTGCCTATACGATTGTACGTTACATTTTTCTGTCTCATGGAACGCCTCGACGTCCTAACCAGCCTATCAGGGAACCCGATATAATATCCCCAATGAAGCTTTGATTGGGGCGTGCTTTGCTCCAGCCGGCTTAGGAAATATTAGTACGTCCTCTACTCAGAGTGGTCATTCCGCTTATAGTCGATTTCCCCACGTTGATATCTGTATTTACTATGCACAGCGGGTGCAGCTATTGTTGGTCGCATATCTGATCGGACTGTCATCAGCTGGCGGAAGAAACGAGGTGATGTCTGGTATCCGGAAGACCGACTCCGTGCAGCGTTGCTTCCGTTTGCACTGATCATCCCTTCTACATTGGTCTTGTTCGGGTCGGCAAACCAGTTTATTGACGAGAAGCTGGGGTTGTGCATTTGTTTGATTTGTCTATATTTCAATGGGATAGGAGTGAGTGATTTCTCTTCTTGATAATTGTTGGCCAGGACATGCGCTCAGGTTGACGGTGTGTAAGGTTGAAATGGCGTTCGGTCCTTGCGCGGCCTATCTCGTCGACGTCATGCATTCTCGAAGCGCTGAAGCTCTTGCTGCCTATGGGTATACTGTTTTCTTCCTGGCGACTTACCGTTTTCCTAAAGTGGCTTTGCGGTTTCCATTTTAAGGGGACTGCGGTCGGTACTCATGGCGGTAGGTATATCAGCGGTGTTGCCTATGATCAACAAGCTAGGAGTTGCGGCGACAAATGCGATAGTTGCTGCTCTAGTGTGGACAGGATTAGGGTGATTTGCGCAGCGTTGCTGCTTTCGTCCGGTTTTGCCAGCTACCAAGATCACCGAACGAATCAGAGCTAACTTGGAACCTTATGATCTTCGTCAACAGTATCCTGTTATCCATTATCGAGTATGGAAACCAGATGAGAGCTTGGGTAGATGTGGGGTACTCAAATGTGGAAAATAATTAAACGTGGACTCTCTTGGTTGTGGTTTTTATCTACAATTTGGAGTGTCCAGAACGCCACAGGTCTGATTCACAATACAAGTACCGCCTTGCTTTGATTAAAATTGAATATAGAAGAGAACATCACTGTCGACTCTTCAAAGCGTACAAGGCATTTCAGATGCAAGACATTCCTGTATTATATCCGAGTACAATGATGCGATAGTACAGTACCACAGGCTTTGTCACTGGCTCCAGTTGGAAGTACATCACGTAGCTAAGACGGCAGGCGGTGCCGAAGGGGCACCAGTGATAAAGCCCGAGGGTCCAGCAACGGCCATCGGTATCGCAATGTTGCCCCATGGCTGCATCCCATACTTCCCTTCCACAATGGCTGTAGGCCAGGCGGAATCGTCGTATCCAACTTGCTCGAATCCAACGGGTGTGCCGAGGTTGTACTTCCAGCTACCGTCAGTGACGAGTGAAACGACAGAACCGCAATCGCAATCCTCCATAGTGAGGTCCACTTCGGCAATAAGTCCGGCAGGCGATGTCGGTCCGTTATCGTTCCGTGCCAAAACGGCGATGGTGACCTCTTGGGAATACGGAAGAAGATCGACGACAAATTTCTGAGCGGCACGAAAGTCAATGCCTGATCCAACAAACTTTCCTTGAATATACAGCGTGTATTCGTTGTCGGCCGCCATATAGATGGTAGCGGAAGTAGCACGTTGTCCTGCGGGGAGGGTGATCGTCTTCCGGAACGGCCTATTTCCAATGGGCGCGTTTCCGCCGTTCACTTCGTTCGTCCAGATCCAGTTGGCGTCGGTTAAGGAGAGACGAGAAGATGCTGCAGAAGGAGGGATGGAAAGCTGACCCCAAGGAGAAGCTCCGTAGTTTGCTTCTACCGTAGCAGCTGGCCATGCAGAATCGTCGAACCCGACTTCCTGGAAGCCAGACGGGACGTTGGTGTTGACATGCCAGGTGGAATCCGTGACGACTGTTTCGACGAATCCATCCGTGTACTTGATTTGGATCGCCGCGAGCAAGCCTGCGGGGTTCGGAACCGTCAAATCGTTCGTGACATTGACAGCGAAGACATTGCACGAAGGAGCAAGGCGAACACAGTAGGCTTGTGCAACAGGGTAATTGTGCCCCGTCCCAATCTGCTTCCCGTTGAGGTAGAGCGTGTAACCGTTATCTGCCCCTATAAGAATATTGGCGGAGAGTGCGGATTTCCCAAGAGGTGGGTAGTAGTCGCGTCTAAATGCACGAGAGCCGGGCGGTTTCTGAAGGCTGGCGCCTCCCTCGCTGGTCCATATCCATTTGGAGTTGGTAAAGTCAATGGCGAGAGCTTGGGTGGCACAGAGTGCCAAAAGCATAAGCATTCCTATGACTGTCTCTACATGAGCATCAGAGAGGAAGAAAGAAGAGAGAAGTACCTTTTAAGATCATCTTGTGTCTTGGTCGTCGGATGAGTTTTCTCCCTGACTCTTATACTCTTCAAGGACTCAAAAAAAACCTGCTTGAGTCCTACGATCCACCTAACTCATAATCTAAAGCATCAGTTCTGCAAAGCTACTGACATGTCCCTGACAGGAAGGCGATTGAGAACATTGAGGTTCTAAAATCTGGTACTACGGCGGATATTATTGCTTCTAAATTCCTCTGCTTGGAAAAGTACTAGATTTTAACCTCCCATGTATGCATTAATTCGGGTCTTAATGTGTTCTGGGCAGGCATCGATGATCGAAGGATAACCAAGTTCAAAATGCTACAGTTCTGGTTTCAAGGAAGCGCCCAAACATAATGAAATAGTACGGTGATAGAGTTATTTTTGACATGGTGATTAACTTGTGAATACACTAAGTCTGACAGGAAGGCGATCGAGAACATTGAGGTTCTAAAATCTGGTACTACGGCGGACATTATTGCTTCTAAATTCCTCTGCTTGGAAAAGTGCTAGATTTTAGCCTCCAATGTATGCATTAATTCGGGTCTTAATGTGTTCTGGGCAGGCATCGAAGGATAACCAAGTTCAAAATGCTACAGTTCTGGTTTCCAGGAAGCGCCCAAACATAAGTAACGAAATAGTACGGTGATAGACTTATCTTGAACATGGTGATTAACTTGTGAATACACTAAGTGTGTCTCAGTCCCGCTGCTTCTGACTTTTTGTAGAATGGAAATATGATTGACTGGACTCATGCACTCACGATGATCCTACTTCTGCCCGAGGCTGATCTAGTATCTAGCGATATGAAGCTCTAAACTATGGGGGGAGAATATATGCGGCCATGCCCGTGTCCTCGTATCCCATCCTTTGTGTAGCGTTTTTGACTTCCTCCCGGGATACGGAGTAAAGGTGAGCATAGACGTGTGGGTTGTAGGCGCTGTATAAGGGAGCTCCTCCACATGTTTCATCTGGATACACGTATCCAGCAATGCCTTCATTTATAAAGCCTTGATTATCAACAGCATCCTCAATCTCTGTCTCTGAGATGGTGTACCAGTGGGCCAATCTGGGAAAGCTGTACAAACGGGCAATGGCACTGTTCCAGGTTGCGGACTTGAGAATATATATCCCACCGTGGGCCGTGCAGTGAATCCGTACGCGCTGATCGATTGCGAGATGTTGGCAGGGCTAGTTGTGAGGTAGTAGTCCACATTGAAGCCGGTGCGGTCGGATCAAAGAAGCGCTACTGCCTGGCGCGGGTCTCCACAGGATTGTCCCCTAGATCTGTATGCTGTGTCGGATGTGAGTAAAATGGTTCAGTTGACTGGTTTTTGTGCGCTTCAAACTGACTGTACTACAAAAAGGCATACCCTGACTCTCGATTCAATCAGAAAACAAGGACTCAGTGGGTTCTTGAAAGTGTCTAGCCTCTAGGACAAGCGGCGCATACTAAATTCGCGTTTTCTCCTGTACTATAGTACTCAACTGTAGCAGCGTAAGCAGTGATAGCATGCTCATACTGGATGAGTTGCTGCTGAGGTATAGCCCCGTTTAACCGCGGCAAAGCTACTTGCAAACCGACTCTTGACTTCTGTGAATGTTTAATTACAACGCGCCGGCGCGCGTAACGCGTCGGTTAATATGACACGATCAGGTGATCTGAAGCGAGAATTATTGGTAACCGTATTGTGCCCGAACTTGATTCTGACTCTTTAATCGCTACCACCACTCATACTGGCCACCATCCTGTATATACCCCCAACTGCATGGCAGGGGCTTTCAGTGGACATCTTATAGACGCACATACATCCATGGCCAATTCTTCCTTCAATTCCCCCATAGCTACCCACGGGGCTATGTCCTTTAACCCAATGATGCACGGCACTCCATATCCTCAACAATCATTTTCTCTATTCTCACAACCATTCTTCAATCCTAACGAGTCGATATCAGAGGAAACCGCCAAGAAGATTGCCACGCTACAGGTGAAATTGAACCAGAAGCTGGGACCGGAATATATATCTCAACGACCAGGACCTGGAGGGGGGCCAAAGTTGACGTATGTTGAAGGCTGGAAGATAATCAACCTGGCGAACGAGGTCTTCGGATTCAACGGCTGGAGCTCGAACATCGTCAGTCTAACTACCGATTTTGCGGATTACGTCGAGGAGACAAGGAGATACAATGTCGGGGTTACCGCGATCATGCGCGTTACGCTGAAGGACGGTGTTTATCATGAAGACATTGGATATGGTATGCTGGAAAACTCGAAGAGCAAAGGCGCCGCATTGGATAAGGTAACAGATACCTTTACATTTGAAGCACTTCCTCATAACCACACCAACAGTGCAAGAAGGAAGCTGTAACGGATGGGCTCAAACGTGCACTAAGAAATTTCGGAAATGTTATGGGAAATTGCCTTTATGACAAATCCTACGCTCAAGAAGTAGTCAAAGTAAAATTTGAACCTGTACGTGCGCTATGCCTGTATACAATCTGTAACCTACTAACACCAAACAGACAAAGTTCAATAAAGATGACCTTCATAGACGACCTGAGTTCCAGGACGTCAAACCGAACATCGCTGCCTCTAGCTCATCCTCCACAGCGGGTCCCTCAAACTACAGTTCCTCCAGGCCATCCATGCCTAGCCATAATGCAGTCTCTACACCAACCAGGCCTCCTCAACACAACCAACCTCGGACGGTGTCATCTATACCTACCCACATGCGCTCGGAAATCAACGCCGCTTCCATGGGCTCCAGCACCGCCAACAACCATCTGCAAGATAACAACAAAGGCAAAGCCCCTATGCATCCACATCCCCCTAACGGGCTGAATACACCAATAACAACACCCCTGCACCAACAGCCACAGCAAATCAGGCGTCCTACTGCAAACGCGGAAGCGAGTAGCAGTACGACAACTGACCAAGCTACGACCCGTCCACCAGTGAAACCTGAAAGATCTGAGGAAGACGAATCATTTGGCTTTGGTTCTGAAGACGATGCTTTCCTAGCAATGGCAGATTTAGGCCCGGGGATCCTGAATGCCCACGATGCCGATATGGGTAGGCCTATTGAGGCGGATACTGATATAGGAAGACCCATAGACCATGAAGAAGGCCTGCTAGTATACGAAACGATGGATGATCATGACCACGTCTTCGCCAAACATCCTGCCGACAAGTCCGCTATGAAGCCTGTTCTGTCAGGCTCAAGAAGTGACCCTACAGCTGCAAAGGCACGTCAAGAAATCATGGAAGCTGCGTTAAGAGGTGAACCCGTGGAGGATGCTAGCTCTAAAATCACCGCAAATCGAGCCATGCAGCCTCCTTCAATTCTCAAACCCTCTTCGACTTCTTCGTCATCATTAACGAACGTGACTCGTCCATCTGCCGCCCCTCAGCAGCTAAATCCAGCGACGCGACCGACATCATTCGCCCAGCAACAGCATCAACGGTATCTTCAGAATCGCCAGAAGCAGGACCAGAACGTCAATGTTGATCAACAAAACCAGAACGGGACAACGGCAGAGGGCCCGAGACGGGCTCCGACACCGTCTGTAGGTGGCTTCAACTTTCCAGCTGGAATGGTAAGTATATTGCAATTTCGGACGAACATTGCTTGGGTGCTGATTTACCATACTTCCCCTAAAGAATCCATTGAGCAAAGACAACGGTAGCATTCCTCCAGCAATTGGCATCAAGCGACCTGCAGAAACCTTACAGTAAGTTGACTGCCATTATATCTTTCTTAACCTCCTTATAATGCTAACTTACGTTGCAGGAATCCATCCAATTACAGAGGCGGTCGCGCTGGCATGGGTCTTCAACAAGCTACCGCATCTCTCAATCAAGGTGCTGCCGGTCGCCAGGTCCTTGGTTCTCTAGAAGTAGGCAATACAGGCGATGTGAAGAGGCCTCGATTGTCATGATCTTTTCCTTCGAAGTTGCTTTAGGATGTCGCATCTTGCTTTTGCTCTCTGGTTGCTCTTTTTTGCTTGCTGCTTTGCTGCTGTTACTGTTCCATACTATTATTTTGGGTTTTGTTATCTGTTTCCTATTACCGGAAATCGTGGACTGCTTGCCTTCATCCTACAGGAATTTCCTTTTCTGGCACAATGTATTTCTAGGAGTTAAGACCGCTGTTGAATATGATTTCGCTTCTGTTATGTCAAGTTGGAACAAGTCATAGGTAACTTGAGAAACGTTCCAAATTCATTTGCTGAACCCACTGGGGTCAAAGGGAATATAAATTATACAAAACACTAAAAGTACAACTTTTTGCGAACGAATAGATGATGCGGGTATCGTACATAATAAAGCCCAAGATAACTTAATTTACATTTCCAAACAAAATTGTCGACACTAGAACGCACATCTGTCTGGCATTACACCATGCGAACCGCAAGGTTATGGTGGGATGACAAAAGAATCGTCATATGCAGGCGGTGGTACACTGTTGTCTTCTCGCGGCCCATGCCTGGCTGTTGCAGCCTGAGCCTCCATCTTGAGCCTGTTATTCTCGTGGGTCAAGTTATCGATCTTTTGCCGCATTTCTGCGAGCGCGTTGTTGAGCGACGACCGAAGCTCTCCGACCTCTCTCTGGCTGTTGCTCAACTGGGATTTGAGCTGCACGTTTTCCTTCTTGAGACTATCCAAGGCCGCCGCCGACGAACCTGAGGGTGCGTTGGCAGACCCGTTTATGTTCGAATTCGAACTCGAAGACGCTGACGCCGACGACTGCAACTGCGCAGCGATCATTTCAAGCTCTCCCACATGCTGCTTCAACCGCTTGTTCTCCCTCTCCGCCTCATCGAACCGCGCATGGGACCTCGTAGACAAGAGCATCTGCTCCATCGACTTTTGCATGTCCCTCACCTGGCTCTTCAGCGCGTCGTTCTCCTTGGTCACGTCCCTGATCAAGATGCGCAGCTCGCGCGGGTTGGCGGAGGACGAGGACGAGGACGAAGACGAGCCCGGAGTGGGCATGGACATGGCTTTGCTCATATCGGACAGCCGAGATTTCAGCTCGGAGATGACGCTGCCTTGTGAGCTGATGACTTGCTTGTGTTCTTCGACTTCGGCTTTTTCTTTCGCTAGGGCCTGCTGGGATTCGCGCAAGGACACCCGTAACTCCTGTGCGTCCTGCGTCACGACGGCCAGCATCCTTTCCAGGTCCTCGGACTGCGTGATCTTGTTCGAAAGCTCGGCGGTGAGTCGGTCTATGGTCTGGGTGTATTCCTCCTGTGCCGTCTGCTGGTCGCTCGCAGATAGTACTTCAGAGACCGTCCTCTCCATGTCGCGTAGCTGAGATTTCAGCTTGTCGTTCTCGTTCCTGAGCGCTTCGTTCGAGTCTCGCAATTTGTTCTGCGCGGTAAGCTGACTGAGCAAGCCTTCGACTTGGAGAGATAGTCGGGCTGTTTCCTTCTTGAACTCCTCCAAAGCTTCGACATTGCTATCAGGCGGTCGTGGCGAGAATGCAGGTGAGTTCTGCAGGGACTCTGATAGTGAACCGGTGGTACTCGACGTGGCGGATGGGTGGGTGGGATCTTCGAATGGAGATAAAAGTTCTTTCGCTGGTCTGTGTATTGAGGTAGGCGTATTCAAAGAACTTAAAGAAGGCGAATTGGATAAGGACCTAGAATGCACTCTGGGAGGGATAGGTGATTTAGGCGGAACAGGAGGTGAATGAGAAGTTTGAGGGTACTTTATCGACGAGCTGGGCAAGCTAGGGGAGGAAGTTACACTCGAAGGAGAGACGATCCCGTTCAAGCCCTTTGTTGATGTGGACCGATTTCGCTTAGGTGGAGGCGGAGGCGGTGGTGGTTTACTTTTGGCTGCCGGGTTTGGTGATTTGGGAATTACTATCGTAGGTGGTTTCTGAATATCAGGAACAGAAGGCAGTAGTGTCACTGGCAAGGAATCTGGAAGTTCTTCGCCCTCTAATCTCCGAGTTATTAGATGTAGTGCGATCGCAAAACCGTCCAATGTCATTCGGTTGTCGTGGTTCAGATCAGCCAATGCCCTATAGTATATTATCAGTTTCCATCGAGTGAAATTTGTAAAGCGGTAATACACACCATATCCGAGTCAGATCTTCACCCGGCAAACCAAAAGTCAAGAAAAATCGTGCCGCCGCGTCTCCTGCTATGAACCCGTTACGCTCAACGTCAACCTCTTCGAATCTTCTTTCAGCCTCTGCTCTGTCTTCTGCACTTATCGACCAAGGCCTTCGCGATGGGTCACTTCCAACAAAGGACATCCTGGAGCTCGACGCCTCAGGTCGCCTCAAGGAAAGTTCGGGACCCCAAAATGATGACGAGACACTTGGAAGTAAGTAGGTTTGGCTTGGAATTGGAAGCGAAACCCTATCGACCTTGTCTTCCTGTTTGAGATCTGGAATCTGTTCAAACGATTCTTGCGGGAAAGTATCGGGAACAGATGGGATGAGACACTCTTGAAGGGCGCGGATAAGGTACATTCCCAACGCGAATTCGCGGAAATCTAGCGCGCTACGATTGGACGACCGGTGAAGGAGCTTGCTACAGCTTCGTCAGGGACCAGGTTTAGCGTAGAATCTCGCAAGTACATACTTGATTTTCCAGATGTCGCTATAAGGTAAACTTGATGTCATAAATGAATCCATGACTTTATTATCTGCACCCTTGTCAGAGCTAGTCTGCAAACTAGTCGGGTAAGTAACATACCATCTAGAAGTCCGTCAACAGGTCCTGCATTCAGAAAGGCACGCTTGTACTGCATGATATCTTCTGGATTGACAGGCGGGAACTGTACTTGTTGAGGTTGAGGCGTCATCGGGGGCGTCTTCTTCTCCGTTGTGTCCGTTATGCCTTCTAGTGTCGGTAATGGGCCGGCTGAAGACATCGACGACAGGTGCATAAGTAACAGAATGTACACATAAGTAGTAAAAACAAACGCACCCTTCTCAACCAAACTCTCATTCAGCACCTCTCCCGCTTGCACCCAGCCCATAAGCCTTATAGCAACCGCAAGCTCATCAAAGGACAAATCCCCCGACCCATTTCTATCTGCAATAGCCCATATGTCCCGCAAGTCCCCGTAGGACAGCCCACTCCGCTTGAAGATGTCGATGGCAGCGTCAGAGCTGAGCGCGCCCGCACTTTGTCCATTTGCAACGAGCAATATTTGCCTCGCGAGCTGAGACTCCTCCGTAGATGATGACGACGGCGTCTTTGTCGTCGATGATGCCGGTGCCAAAACCGTCTGGGTTGTTGTCATATTCTTTCTTCACCTGCCCGGGCCAGCTCTGCTACTGCCTGTCGGTGACGGTCCTTGAATTCGTCTTGGGAAAAGAGAGACAGAGGAGAAAAGGCTGTTGGGCAGGATAACTACGGATAAATACTCGTGGTCTCCGTTATAAATATATCACGAAGAGAGTTCTGTAACTGCGCAGCGGGGGGTTTGCACAGCGTTCGCCTGTTGATGGTGGATAAATAGGCGCTGCACGGTAACCTGGGTGGTCTTGCGCTGCGCGTCCTCAGTGAGGCGAAGCTTCAAGATGACACCTATGGGAATTATATTCGGTTCACTGCAGTTGCAAAGTGGGCGATTGGGGTAAACAGCGAAGGTACATGTTATCGGAGGGAGCACATAAGAGGTCAAGGTATGCTTCACTGCCACTCCCTCCAGGGCGTGGTCCCTAAATTATTTCAAGCTCGTGTATTTGCACGGACATTGCATATTATACGGTATTTAGTCGCCGTAAGCCATATCCAGCGTGTCCGCAAAATTGACTACTGAGATTTTTAGTCCAACAACAGTTCATTGATTAGTACTGGGAATTTATACATTATTGGGTAATGAAAATAAGAGGAAGAGTTACAGTGGGTATGGGAACGGGAATATAGTCATTAGATGTAGTGTCATGAAATGAAGATGTTATAGACTATGAAGACGAAGGAAGAAATGGCCCGCTACGAGTGTAAGAGGCTAGGGTCAATGCTGAGAATCATGTCTTCGGCCATGGGAGTACATTGGCCAAAGAAAAAGTCCGGATTCCAAAATGTGTTGTTCTCTCCTACGACGTGACCATCGACATCGTCCATGGGGAAGGTTTGTGACAAGGGATGCTGATATTCTTCTGGCTGTGTTGACGGCCAGTTGTAGGCATCGGGGTTGAACGACCCATCGTGGTAGTATGGGTGATTGTACGATGATGGTTGAACCTGTTCTTCTAGAAAGGCATCGCCAGTACTGATCACGAGCTGAGAAAATCCCATTTCCTGGGGATCGAGTGGGAAGTCCATCTGTTAAAAAGCGTCTATCGTCAGTGATTCTGTGGGCACAAAGTCAAAAAAGAATACTTACGTTGCCGTCGAACACAATGGGGTTCGAGTCATTGGTTGGAAATTCATCCAAAGGGAACAAGAACGGGCTCAGGGACGTAAATGGTGCAGGCTCCGCAACTGTCCCGGCAGATGTACATGAAACGAGGAAGGGAAGAGAAGTGCCCTCAGAGGATGACGATGAGGGCGAGGGCGAGGATGACGATGAGCGAGAGCGAGAGGATGACGGGGAGAGCGAGGGAGGCGACGATAACGACGAGGATGACGATGACGATGGTGAGGGCGAGGCCGACATGGAAGGCGGTGACGATGAGGTTGCAGGTTTCCTGGCACGTTTGCCTTGCGCTCGCTGACTCTTAGCTGGACGATACCTATAGTCCGGATAAGCGTTTGCGTGGATGGCTTTCACTTGGTTAGCCAGGGCAAGATATGGCGCCTTGTCCTTAGGACTTAACGTCTTCCAAAGTCGCCCTACTGCCTGACTGTGCTTGTCTTGCAAAAGGGCTGCAGACCCCTTCTGCTTGAGATCTTCATTTACATGGGATCTGAAGAGAAAAAAGGCATTGGAGGTACGTTTGATGTGGCCGTCATCTTCGAGGTAGTGGGCAGGGTCAAGAAAAGAATTCAAGAGGAGAGGGATAGTAGAAGGTGAAGGCACAGAAAGGTCTAAATGACAATGCGATCGCGGTCAGTTCTTCAGTGCGTGACAAAATGACGATGCGATCGGGTCCGTGCGCGTGTGATGTCAAGACTTACCCGGCAATCTATTTTCGGAAATAACAGTGTTGCTTGCGCTGTTGCTCTTGTGGGTCCTTTGGGCAGGCATATTCGACGGAAAGTAGGTTTTCTGGAGTGAAAATGAGCTAGAAATCAAAGACGAGTCGAGTTCTGAACGATGGACCTACAATTTCTGTGTCCTCCTATGCGCTTTAAAGCAATATTTCTGTGACAAAATCGTGACACAGTAACGGTGTAACTCGTTACCTCGCCCGTTATGCCACATTCGTGTGCAGCACATCGTGAACGCCTCGTTGCAGTCCTTGTTCTCGGATTTGGCAGACAGGCCATTTCCAGCCGAGAGAACACACGGTTCCTTGGAGATAAGTGCCGAAAAAGGTTCAATATACATTAGAGTTCCCTTTGAAGTTGAAGACCTCCGCAATATGTTTTTCAAAAATTTTGACGCTTCAAAGGGACTCGTCGGCAAAGACGTGCTTCTAAGAGCTCCAGAGCGTTCCCCGAACAGATAGGAAGGATATAAAAGGCTCATATGAGTTTTGGTGGCGTCGCAGGATTGCTGGGACTTCATTCGGCAGCATGGCCAGTCGACTTGAGTCACTTTTTCTCCCCATGACGCAGTTCCAAGTTTTTGGATTCCTTTCATCAACTTGCGAAGGACCGGAAAAGAGCCGTCTGAATAGACTAGACAATACACTTGCTGGGTCTGGTACGTCGCAAAGCGTGCAAAGATAAACATAATATTAGGTGAGCAGCCCGTCTTCCGACAGATCAGCTACAACGAAGAGATATACATGACCTTCCCAGTGTCCTCCCCCCTCAACGGGCAGCAGATGGACGCCATATTTCGATGAAATACAAGGGCGATAAATCCTTGTTAATTACCTCAAGGGATCATCGTTTTAATGAGAAGGATCAATCGATCACCTCTATAATATTCCTTCCCCATAAAGGGGTGTGGCAGTGTGACAATGTTCTCCAAAACAGAAATCACTTTCCAGAAATGATTCCTGGACATCCGCAAGTACTCCGATTCCGAAAAGAGAGCCACAGTCTCCCACAGAACCCCGAGTAGGCGGCCGGAAGAACAAGAACAAGAATCCTGGGCCTTACTTGTGCACATCAGAAAGCCACAACCAGGATTCGCTTAGAAAGCATACAGATAGTGGCATTTTGGATGTGGCATATCATGGGATACACCATTCGCGGTCCGAAATTTGAGATAACGAGTAGGAAGATGGGGAAGGCCCAACTTGATTCCAAAGTGTATCATCATTGCAGAGCAATCCAGGGTGCACGAGGCGTTGACAGTAAGCAAGTATGAGGACGATAACAAAGGCCATTCTTCAGAGGCGCAGAAGGGACGTGGAGGGCCAGAGGCAGGAGCCTGGTGAAGGCATAGAGCAGGATCCAAGGCGGGATTGATGCGATCACCCTAGGCCAACATAGCAGGCATAGCACGTGCCAACCACTATCAGTCTCACTCTGACAAAAGCTGCTACATCACCCAACGATTTCTACGCCCCCCCTATACTCTCTTCATCCGTCCCTCGCTGCGCTGGACGCCTGTCTACCGGACACAAAAGTATTAGTAGAGCATTATGGTCGTCGAAGACCAGCCCACTGAACAGCCGCACCAAAATGGCGCCACACACGAACATGACGACACAACACACCGACGGCAGGACAGCAGCGCCCAATCTCTCAAGCGTCGAGGAAGCGTAGACAGAGATGCTCAGGAGATGGTCATCGACTCTCTTCGTGTCCAAATCCAGGACCTCTTCTCTCAAGTCAGCCAGCTCAACAACAAGCTCGTCAAGTCTTATGATCGCGTTTCTGACCTCGAAGATGACCTACACGTAGCTTCAGCGAACGTTCGGGCTTCTTCGCTCAAAATATCGCAACTCGAACTTGAAAGGACGCAGCATCTCGCTGCATTGAACACCGGTTTGCTCGTCGAAAAGTCTCATGTCACCGCAGAGCTCAGCAGACTGATGGAGAAGGCGACGGAGGAAGCTGCCCAACGTGGACAAGCGGAATCTGCTCGCATGGCTATCGAGAAGGACTTGGACGACTTGAGCGCATCTCTCTTCGACCAGGCCAACTCGATGGTTGCAGAGGCTCGGTATGAGAAACATCTTAGCGAAAAGAAAGTCGAATCAGCGGAGCAGGCACTCAAGAGCGCCGAGGAGGCCATTCAGCTCATGCAAGTCCAGATGCAAGCCTTGCAAGCCGAACGCGAACAAGCAGAGAAGAAAACCCAGGAGATGGAAATGACCATGGGCAAAGGCAAATGGATTGCGCGACGCGACAGTGACGTCGGAAGCTCTCTGCGCTTGCTCAACTGCCATGGGCCATATCACGACTTCATGGCTTTCATTGCACACTTACGAGTGCTGCATCCTAGCTCGCCCAACCACACACCGGCCATGTCGACTTTGCTTCAGTTACCTTTCCTTGCCCGCTTACTGACAGAAGACTCGTATGTTTCCTGATCATAATCATACCCCTTTGTCATCCTATTCCTGACATACTTCCTTCGGCAGAGAACCTACCGTCCGTCTGGATTTGGCACCTTCGCTCAACTGGCTTTCACGTCGATCAGTCTTGTCTGCCATCCATTCGGGACAACTGATCATCGAACCGTTATCCGTTGGCGCTCTCTTTGCAGAATCCGCAACACAGCCGGCCTCGGTCGCCGGTGTGAACAGCAGCAATGATAATATCTCTTGCGCGTTATGCGGAGTCTCAATATTCCCAACAGCTGAACCTCAACATTCGCCACGGCCACCTATACATCCTCTGAGCCACACCGGCCACAGTCAAAGCCAGGTATCTTCAACCTGGTCCGGATCCTTCTTCAAGAGGCCACTATCAATTGGCAACCCGCCCCAGTCACCGACACACTCCATTCAACGGTCGCTCAGCTCTCACTCGGACTCGCAGATCTTCGTCTTCCGTCTCGCACAAACCGCAAGTACCGGTTCGACGATTGCCTCATCCTTACCAATACCCTCACTGGCCAGATCGACTTCTCAGTCCGGCTCGACTCCCATACCTATTTCCGCAAGCCAGAGCTATAGCGGCCATGGCACACCGAACACACAGTCTTCACCGGGAAACCAAACGACGACGTTATACCCTCTATGCATGTCTGGCTGGTGTCTCAATCGTTTAAGAACGACATGTACGATGTGGGCCTTTATCCGTACGGGCATTGTCGATAAGATCTGGGAAGAAGAGCTGCCTCCTCCTCCACCTCCGCCCTCCACAAACACATTGCATGTGGAAAAACACGCCGGTGCAGGCGAGAAGCCGCCGATACCACCCAGGAAGAGAGGTATTTGGGGCATTGCAAGCGCAATTGGCGAAAGGGCGGCTAGTTGGGGTGATAGTGATAAAGACAAGAAGAAAGCCGCGGCAGTGGCAGCTGCAGCTGAGACACCTGCGCCTGTTGAACATCGTAGAGTTCCTCCACCCCTTCCGCCTGTCAATCCGACGCGTTCCAGTCACGCGCCGCCACCGCCTCCTCCTTTACCCAAGCGGAATGAAGGAAGAGGGAGGAGCGCGACACCTCAGCCGAAGGCGCCTGAGGAAGTCTTTGAAACCAACGTTCCTGCAACTGTTTCTTCTTCAACAGCAGCAACTGAAGCAGCAGGTGCTACTGCTGCTACTGGTACACCCAAGCCGCTGTCGACACAAACGCCTCCACCACCATCCTCTTCTGAACTACCACCGGTCGTAGCGCCGCTCTCGCCCATCCGCCGCTCTCATCTGCGCAACGCGTCTTCAGGCACGCCTCCACCCCCTCTTCCTCCTCGAGCAGTCAGGTCTCCGCCACCCGCCCCTGCCCCTGCCGTACCTACTTCCGTTCCTCTGCCCGAGTCGCGTCCTGACACACCTGCTGCTGCAGGTGCAGGTACTGCAGAGCCAGTGTCGAGGACGGGCTCACCTGCGGTTGCTACTATTAATAGCACTGCGGGTGGTGGTGGTGCACCGCCACCTATTCCTAGGAGGGCGGCTGCGAGAGCTGTGAGAGGGGCGCCAGGCGGATCGAGGCCGTCCACGCCTGCGAATGGCGATGATGCTACGACCAACACGTCGCCTACTGCTACTGCTGGTGCTGGTGTTGTAACCGCTTCGGTTAATGGAGATGACAAAGCGGCTGAGGAGACAAAGAAGGTTGAGGGTGGTGCTGAGACAAAGGAAGGCGAGGCTGAGGCAGGGCAGGATGTTGCTGGAGAGTCTGGGTTGGGAACTGTTGCTAAGGATGGCGATAAAAGTGTCGATGAGGAGCCTGCGTCGGCCTCCGCGACATCAACAGCTGCAGAGACGGCGGCTGAAAAAGTGGTAGTAGGAGGAGAAGAGAACAAAGAAGAAGAAGCAGGGAAAGGGACAGAGCAGGATCAAGACAAAGAAAAAGAGATAGCAAATCAAGAGGCGATACC
Organism: Agrocybe pediades; assembly: GCA_013053245.1. NCBI lineage: Eukaryota > Fungi > Basidiomycota > Agaricomycetes > Agaricales > Agrocybaceae > Agrocybe > Agrocybe pediades. The sequence goes on from JAACJL010000017.1 coordinate 1,380,558, forward strand.
GGATCGTTCAAGTCAGGCATCGCCCTCGTCTTCAGATGTCTTCGTCGATGCTTTATCGCCTGGTCAGGAGCTTGCGGACCCTGTGGATGCGTCGGCGTCGGCGTCGGCTTTGTCGCTGGATTCTGTCAGCGTTTATGCTGCTGCTGCTGCTGCTGCGCCTCAGTCAGATGAAACTGCATACGAAGCAAAGGAGAACAACACGGATAAGGAGGCTGAAGGGAAGAAAGAGGAAGATGATCTGCATGAGGCGGAAGTGGACGATAATGATCAAGCGACTATCGCTGCACCACAAACGCCCGTTGCTGGTCAGCACGCAGGTCTTCATGAGACTGATGCACCAGAGCAAGGCGCGGCGGCCCTGACGTCTGATAAGCTACCTAACGGTATCTCAACTTCGACCACTGACGAGCACGTTGCGAGCCAGATCAACGGCATCAGCCAGGCTGACCCAGCTGTGCATGTGAACGGCGTTGTCGAGCCCACCGACGACGGAACCGACGCTGCACGAACACAAACAAAGGAGGTTGCGGAGGAGGAAGCGAGTACGTCAGAAGAAAAAGCTGAAGAGGAGCGGAGGAAGAAGGAACAGGATGAGAAGGACAGAGCCCGCTTTGTGGGTGACTCGACGTGGGAAGAGAGAACGTGGAAGGAAGTCGTGCGCCTCCGGGAGGATATGTTCTGGGCGCGCATTGGTGGGATTCGGGATTAGATTTGTCCCTCTCTTTCACCTTTCTTCCTTCCTTCCTTTCTTCCTTCTTCTTTAGGCTTTTGTCATTTGAGGGAGGCTATCTATTTGTTTGTTTGTTTTCTGTTGTTGTTTCTAGCATGGACTTGAGAGATACTCGGATGGATGGAGGATGGTGTATTGGATAAGTAGAGTAGTTTTAGCAGGTTATCTTTATCATTATTGGCTTTTTAGAGTCTTTATACGATTTTTCTGTTGTTGATATTATCGATTTTAGGCGCATGGCAAGAGAAAATCCAGGTTTCTGTATAAGAACTGTCTACTTGTGTTAGATACATTTTGCCTCGTTGGAACCCAAACAAGCTGATTAGGGCGTGTTAGCAATCCATTCAGCGTGTCTTCTAACTAACTCTGCGACGATATCTTCTTCGATCTCCTTCGCTGGAAATCCAGGTGTAGGTGTTTCTGGGATGTCTATCCGTAACCAGTATTCTGAAAAGGCGTTTGAGGCGTCGGAAGCGTGGGCGATGGCCGCTTCTGTTTGTTCGATTCCGGGTGGCAGGGCAGGTTGAGGTTTTTTGGACACGAATACGACTTCGAATTTACGCCGGTGAAGGTCGTTTCCGATTACGACTTGGTGGCCGTATCTGTCGAGTGCTTGCTTGGCTTTGGGAAGTAAAAGGTTCGGATCGGTTTCCAGCTGTAGAAATGTGAATTAAGTTAATGACGTTGTATAAATGCTGAAAGCGTGTGTTGAAAGACCTTAAAAGACACGATGTAACCCCCAGGCGTCCATTCGTCCACTAGTGGCTTGAGGATTTTAGGAACTTGGTCCATCTCAATGTGTAGACTTCCTTTCCCTGATTGGATCTTGTGCTCGGACTACAAATTGAACTAAGACGCATGTCATTAACAATCCTGACTGGGAAGCGTACCATCTTTTGCCTAGGCAAGAAAAAGTCGCTGACGGCCGCCGCAAGATAAAACATCGCTCTGCGTTTGAGGATGGCCATTTCCTGACTGACGGCGCGCAGGAGCCATAAATAGTCGTTTACTGTCACGAACGTCAACGTATGCAGCGTCCCGAGGGCATGTACTTTCTTGTACACCGTCAGGACCTGAAGCAGATCTTCACGTTTGTTGGGAGTCACTGAGATGCGGGGCGTCGCGCCTTCGGATTCGGGAGCGTCAATGTCGAGGAAGTCGAGGAATGGGTTGGTGGAATGCGAGTAATGCCTGCTGAAAGGTTGCAGACTGAACTGTCTATGCATGAATATGACGGCATATCCGGCTTTGAGGAAGTATTCAGCTGAGGTAGCACCTCTGGTTCCTAGGAATCCGGATTAGCGTGCGCGAAATGAAAAGATAGGGGCGCTCGGGACGAACCTGCACTGAAGTTGTCGAGGAAACGGACGCTAGATGACCGGGATGGTGAGCTCTTGAGGATGGCAAGAGCACGGTATAGCTTAAGGTGGCTCACACGTTGAGCTCCAAAGGCACAGTAGTACCGCCACTCTAAGTATACCGGGGGTTCGATCAGTTGGGTTCAACGTATGTCAGAGAAAAGATAACAGACCGTTACTAAAACCACCTGTCTCCCGTCTCTATTCTGCCTCTCGACGAACTCGCGGACCTTTTCGACATCGTGCTGCAAGGTCGAAGGCGGTGGTTGTGTTGCAAAGTATTCCTCTGCGGAGAACGTGGTAGGTTCTGTATGCATGTTGAGGCGCTTGATGTGACGGCAACGGTGATGCTATCGGATTAATGAATGTATGTATGGGATGCTGTGAATGAGCGGCCTTTTTCCAAGAGGATGAGAGCGTAGTAGCAGTAAAACGAAATCGGATAACGGAATGAGTGAAGACCATAAGCGGCAAGTGTTGGATCAGCTCTTCCCCGGTTGCCGTGAGTCGTGACCGTCTCCTTCTCTTATCATATCATGCCTCCTCCCTTTCGTTCTAGTTTCTTGCCCGAGTACCACTCTCGGGTGTCTTCTCAAACCCGGGCGCTCATCACCTTGTCTATACATGATACTGATATTACTCATTCCTGAATGAGTGTTGTCTCCAGGAGCTCTATGTTACTGTCAAAGATACTAGTCAAAACTCGGAGCATCAATCTATCCTTGTAGACACCGACACTATATTGTCGGTCAAGGTCGGTCAAGGCGGTCTACATATCGCCTTGCTGCTATCAGTTGTCAAGAAGAGCTTATTATTGGGTACTTAAAAAGCTCGTTATCTCCCACGAAAAATCCCGGTGGTTTGGATAGGCGCGTTTTTTTGGCACCTATGACATAGTTATCCATTGCTTTGGTCTGCGGGAACAAATCGAAGGCTTCCCACTTGGACGCTCTACCCCATGATCCCATTGCTCAGGCTGTGTGCTTTCCCAACTAAGCCTTGCAAAACTCGCACATTTGACAGAGCAAATAAGATGTCAATTGCTGTCCCCGGTCGCTCCCATCCCATGCCTATTCTTTCCTCTTTCTAGACCCAGACCCCACGACTCGAGATTCGAGACCCTCATCCCATAATGCTATGTTCTACCATTTGGCCCGCTAAAAAAGAACGCTGGCGTATACTCCTTGTTGGTGATCAGGAAGTAGGAAGGACCTCATTCGCTTATCGGGTCAGTGTCTTGATCGTGCCTGCTTTGCTTATTCGACCGCTTATATGCAAAGGATGTTCACAGTTCTCAGAGGATACTTATCGTAAGTGCTGCACTCCTTTAGTTACTGCTCAAGTTCATCTGCTGAGCGCTTATTTCCTTTGCAGAGGTGAGACCTCGAAGCTCGACATCAGCATCGGCCGACCTCATGCAGTAGAGGTCCAGGAACATTACGAAAAACTCGTCTTTGAAGAAGACCATGTCAAAGAATGTGTAATCGGGGAAAAGGACACTTGTATAGCCTACTTGTTAGATCGATGGGTAGTCCAATGTGAGTTCAGATGCCGGCCTAGTCTCGATAAGAACTCAAGTAATATCTTCCAGCACATTATCATGATACAGAAGACGATATCCCGTACGTTGAAAGGTTAATTTGTCACTATACTTCTACTCATCTAATCTTATTGTTAGGTACTGCGACGGCTACCTACTTCTCTACTCCACCACTTCGCGTTCCTCATTTCAGGACGTCGCACGGACATGCAGACAAGTGCCACTTGATCCGAAACGGAATCCAAATACTGTTCTCGTCCTAGTGGGAACTAAATCCGATCTAGTATCCTCGAGAGAAGTGACACCAGAGGAAGGGGCTGCTATGGCCAAAGACCTCGGCTGTCATGCCTTTATTGAAACTTCCGCCAAAACGGGGAAGAATGTGGATGCTGCTGTGCTGGCTATGGTTCAGGCGCTTCGAGAAGCGGCGGCTTCCCGTGAGATGATAATCGTTTCGGCATTCCACAAACTTCGGGAATTAGTTGGGGGTGCTTCGAAGAGTTGATTGACTTTTTTTCATCTCTATAGGACATGTGGTTTGTAGCGCAGGATGTTCTTGGGGTTCTGAGGGATATCGTTAACATTTTCATCGTTTATCATAGGGCATACGGTCATATTTATTCTTCCTCCGCTTCTACGCAACACTAGTACTTGTATATCAGTCATAGCAATTTACTGTAGTCTCACCAAATCTTCTTCCCCGTTTAATAGCATACAGCCTCCTTTCATTTTGGGAGAAAAATTACGTGCTTTAATATGTGTATGAGGCATGGCAAGCTTGCGCCAACGTTAGCTCAACAATGTTTCCTACAGCCATTTGGCATTTACTTGAATGAGCCGTGGCGGCGACCGTCGACACCATTTTCGGGTAAGTTACATTCTCCCCCTCAAGGATGATGGGTGCTCCTCCTACTTCGGTATCAGACCAGACTTCAATGGGAAGGCCAACACCTTGCTAATGCGTTTGTCGGTGAGAAAGTGCACGGTTAATGAGGTTGCGTTTTCATCATACGACGTCAGACATTGTCTGTTCACATGTTTAAGGAAATATCGTCGACAAAGGGATCCTGTGGTAGTATAGTATTTAAAGACTGGCCTACACAGCTCTCTTTCCTTAGTATTACCTTGATATACTCTCTTCATTCACCTCCCTAGACTCATACCTCACACATCAATGGTCAAAGTCAGCACGCTCTTCCTCGCGGCTGTTTCTCTCGGAGTGGTATCTGCTGCACCACTTACCGAACTTGTTCAAAGAGGTCAGTAGATACCGGTACCCCTTTGCTACATCTCCCGCAAGTTCTAACATCGAAGGACGTTCACTTGCTAGATTACCTCCTCGCTGAGAGAGACACCGTAACCACTGTGGCCATACGCATGATGCCCGGCGAGTTTGGTGGCAACGGAGGTGGAAACCCTATAGTCTACGTGAATGGGCAAGGATGTGGTGATGGCCTGGTTGACGGTGTCGTTCGCTGTGAGTGCTTTTGACTTCAGCTGGTGTAGCCCTACTAGCGTCCTATAACGTTCGGGCTAACGCATTCCTTTTAAAACTGGCATTCAGTGTTAAATGGCTTGTTGGATGGTGGACGAGGATGCGGCGACCGCGGTGGCGGTATTCTGGGCCTGAGAGAAGACATACTCACCTGAGTTGGATCAGTACTACTCGAATTAGGGTGTATCCGAATTCGTCAAGTAACGTATCAGTCCGAATGTCCTCCTTTTTCTTCGATTATTCCTCTCCGAATTGAACCGAGAATCTAATTTCCTTTTTACTTTTATTGAAATGTCGTGCGGCACTGCAAAGCCCTCACTAGCACTGCCAGCACTAAATGGACTGCTTTAATACACCCAATCCATACCAGCTGGCATCGTCCATTTATGGAAATAACAAATCCAAATTTGGCTAACAGAATTCGACTAAATCATTCCCCGTTCGGTTAACTGGGCGTGGAAACTGCACGGAGAGCAAACTACAAGGAAGATGAGCCTCTAGAGAGACTCATACATTATTCTCAAAATTGGACGTCACGGCAGGGTAAGTAACGACGATTGGCGCGAGAATTTCCCTAATACTCGATGTCTATGGCGTACGTATTATTTCATGCCAGTGTAACCTCATAGTGGCACGGCACGGCTTTTGTTGTAGCAGTAGATAGAATAATCTCTCTTGCTGAGGGCAACGGTGGTGACGTTGGAGGGGAGGATAGCATTGGGGACAGCTGTTGCATTGCGCGTTGTTGAGAAAAAATAAAATGGATGATATATCACTCACGAGTGTCGAAGCTGCTATCAAGGACGACCCAGTGGTATTGTGGGTCCTCCTAATCATGATAGGACGCCAATTTTAATTCAAGCCAATGGCGGTCACTATCAGATGGCTTACAAGAATTGAAGCGTCGGCGGTGGTCACAACCACTGCATAGGAGCTGACAGCAGCAGCGAAGAGAGCCGCAGCAATAACGGCAACCTTCATTGCTCGGGTGTTAAGTAGAGAAAAGAAAAGAAAGAGATAGCGGTGTAGAAGTCGTAAGTCGATCAGAGAAGGAGGCCCAATGCGACTTGATGGACTCTTTTGCTGGAATCCACGACAGCTTTATGTGTTTATACAAGGCACAGCACAACTGATTTGCTGGTGGGAGGGTGGTGAACGTCGTCGCTCCAGACGATTGAGGAGGATGAGATTGAATGATGATGAGCCGACGCACCCAGGGCGAGTCCCGAGAGCGATTGAGGCGATTGAGAAACCGAAAAGAAAACGGACGGAGTATAAAGCAACCACATGTGCATACATCCACCCAAAAAGAACAAACAGCACCAACCCTGCAGGCAGATATTGGACATTAGACATGGGATGGCAGAGAAGCGGGTCAGGCAGGACGAGTCTCACCTTTCTATTCGCTGTCTCATTCACATCCATCTACTGCTTGTTCCATGTTCGACCGCCTTCAAGTTCTACTGCTCTCGCTCCTTCCTCCTCTACTCGATAATCTTTGATTCCAAGATATCGCTATACATATCCCAGCCCTCTGCACCTCTCATGATAGGATAACCATACTCCGTAGTGTGAGCCGAGTTCAGAGAGAATGCATTTGGCGGTGAGGAAGAGCAAGTAGTGTCTCGGGCTCGTACTATCCATTATTAGGAACCGGCCCGGCTCAGTGCCGCCCCCGTCGGTTGCTGTTACACCCTGTTACACCCTCGTCTTCTCTCCAACTTCTCTCATAACTTTCACCACTTCCGTATTTTGCCCTTAGGCCCAGGGTGAACCACGAACGGCTTTCAACCTCACCACAAGTGGAAGACGTGGCACGTCTGTCTATTGTGTTTTTGGCGACGTACTTACCTTGGATCTTTCTGATTTCGGACAAGGCCTATGTACCTTTCTAACGCCTCGTCGCGTAATCGACAAGTGTCTGATTCGGCGCCAAGGTCATGGCCAGTTGTATGCTATGAAATGGGTCGTTATCCTTGACAGTCTAGGAGTTCCGAGTCAGTGAGTACGTCCATATCGCAATAGAAATAAGAGCTAAACTCGCCTACAGCACCTATTTTGTCGTGGATGATGATCTTCGACCGGCACCTAGGCTGCGATAATTCAGTGAGCAATCAAGTTCGAGTCATCGGGAAATATTAATATTAACACTTTTGTTTGCAGAGCACATATTCAAACCCGCCAACCCGCCGTCGGCTCCAGTCGACAAGCTTCAACTTGTCTCAGCTCACCTTTGCAACGCTCATTACCATTTCACTTCATCCGCACGCCATGAGGACGACCTCCATGAGCAGGAGATCTCTGAAGGTGCAGGTTGGGTGCTGGTCGTCGTCGCGGAGGATAGAAGGAGTGCAGAAAATTATGGAGGCGAGAAAATGAGGTTATTAGCAGGAGGTCAGTCCAACTTATATACATTTTTGCTACCCTGCATTCGGTACTTGGGAATGAATACGATGTTTGATCCCTTTAAAAAGGCTCTTTGGCTGGCCTGTCGCTCGCTATGCGAGATGACACTCGACCGGGATGTCTGGATCTCTGTTCGTCAGTTGCTTCATGTTCTTTTCCTCGGGTTCCTCCTATTAGACTTTACTTGTCTCATAATGCCCTGGCTTGGTCAATACACTGGCACCCGTGGGCATGGGGGTCATTCTGTGCACCTACTATTTCAAATAGGTTCTTCCTTGCTAAAACTTGACGACCTCTACATACACATTCCTTTGCATTTTGAATTGTACTGATTCTACTTTCTCACCAGGGACTCATCTCTTGACGGCCATACTTCCAACATTTGGACCACATCCGCCCAATAAACAATTTAGAGGGGGAATAATCGATATGTGTTGTTCCATGCGGACCAATGGTGATAGGGTTATAGGGATAACAGAGGTCTTCACGGAATTCCGGCGGTGTCCAAAACAAGCGCATGTTGTCCAGTACCACCCATCCATCATGCTGGTATGTTGCAATGTTTGAGATAGTCGGAACAGTAACATCTTCTGGCATCCAGATGGTTGGGGTCTTCTGAAGCGATTCCGGCGATGTTAAGGTATCCAGCTGCCATACACGAACAGACCTATCCCAGGATCCTGAAACAAAGCTGTTACCATCTGGTGATACCGCCAAAGATGCAACATAGTAGGTGTGTCCAGCAATACTAGCCAGGATGTTGCCTGTTTCTGTGTCGCAAACACTAATAGTTCCATTCCTGCATCCAGAAATTATATTTGTACCATCTCGTGAGTAGGCAATCGAATTAACACCACCGCAGTGGGCATCAAAGGGCCCTGCAGTCATCTCCCCAGTGGTCAGATCCCATATGCAAAGTGTTCCGTCATCAGATCCAGAAACAAACTGGTGTCCGTTTGGTGAACAAGCTACCGAGTTAACTTCTCTGTGCTTGTGTCCTTTGATGGGGCCTAGAATGATTTGACCAACGGTATGAACATCCCATACATATATCGACCCGTCTTGCACACTCGACACGAGTCTGTTACCGTCAGGAGTGAAAGCCATTGAATTGACTCCCTCATTGTTGTGACGGATAGGTTTTCCAACCATCTCGCCTGTTGAGCATTGCCAGATAATAATGGTGCAGTCTCTTGACCCGGATGCTATGATGGATCCGTTGGGAGAGTATGCAATCGAGTTGACGAATTTGGAATGACCCTGGAAAGGCTCTCCAACAATCTCCCCAGTCCTCGGATCCCACGAAACAACAGCTCCGTCGCTAGTACCTGTGCTTATTCTGGAGCCGTCAGGTGAAAAGGCAATTGACAAGATTGCTGACGAGTGGCGGATTAAGGGCTTCATTGCTGCTTCACCATTCTGTGCATTCCACACAGCTACGGTACCGTCATATTGCCCTGAGGCGATTCTCGTACCATCCGGAGACCACGCAACTGTACGGACGTAGCCAGTGACACTTGGGGATCGCGGAGCAATGTCATTTTCATTGCCAAATATATTCCAAAGGCGCACGCTCTGGTCGTATGAGCCTGATATGATTTTGGTTCTATCGGATGACAGGGCCAGTGAAAGAATGGCACCGGTGTGCCCCTCAAATGGTCCAGCCACAACATCGCCAGTCTCAACATCCCAAATTTGAATGGAGGCATCGTCTGATCCTGAAATGAGTTTCTTTCCATCATGTGAAAATGCAAGAGCAGATACAAGCTCCCTATGGCCAACCAACGGGCCGCAAATCGTACTCCTCGCATGGATGTCCCATATATATATTGCTCCCTCCTCGTAACCGACAGCAACCATGTTTGTATCAGGCGAAAGCGCAGTGGATGTCAGTGCAGTGCCCTCGTTACTGATAACTTCAAATGGTTCAGCTATGTCAGACCCCGTGTGGGCATCCAGAACTTGCACCATTCCATTGTTCAAGCTAGAAACTAACAAGATGTTGGAATCATCAGGTGTAAATGTGAAAGAGCCGCTATAGTAGTCCCCAAAATCCTTCGTTGTGAATGGACCAGAAAGCATTTCGCCGGAAGACGAGTCCCAGAGCACAATGGTCTGCCAGTGGCCAGAATATGAAGCAAGCTTCTTGCTATCCCACGAAAAGGTGAGAGCCATAACTTCTCTTCCTTCCATGTTTAGAGGCCCTGCAATCAGATTAGCTGTCTGGACATCCCATATCCGGATGATCCCCTTGCTCGATCCCGCTGCAATCCTGGAATTATCAGGCGAGAAGGCCACAGCATAGATTGAGCCTTCATCTTCGAGTAAGGGGTTGAAGACGATTTCACCAGACTGGACGTCTCGAATATGGAGGTCACCATTCTCACATCCTGAAGCAAAGGTGCGGCCGTCTGGGGAGAATGCAACTGTGTTTATCCATGAGCCCGACTTCCATACTCCAATAGGCCCATTGCGTTGCTGAGTTAGTGAAGTGCCGTTGACTTCCAACAGCCCACTGGTTTTCGACCAATAGTTTTGGTAGACGGAGTTAAATTTGTAACAGAATGGCAATGCCGAGATGTAAACGTGCGGGGTGCTCCTCTTGCACGCTCCGAGAGAGAAAGTTTTGACAAATAAATCAGCATCATACAGCTCCTTCTTTGTTTCCTTGAATGCGTGGTCTGGTGCCTTGGTGAGGTAATTTTAGTCAGGCAGGCCGCAGGATATACAAAAGAATAAAATTATTACCTTGCGAATGAACCAGGTTAGGGCGTCCGACAGCAATTTAGAACCCATGGAGATTGATTTGGTGAGATTGAGGACTTCCATCCAAAACAAAAGATGGAATTTGAGAAATTCGACGAGTCTGTAATGGATACTACTCGTCAAATCGCAGTACAGTACAAGATGGTTGCTCCAACATCTACAGGCATACAGTACGGCAGCAGAGATCTTGGCAGCTATCTTCTGCTCTAAATCTGGCACATCCTCGTCGAAGTCGTATGAGCTTTCGAGATCGCACATATTGAAATGTAGCTCGTTAGACATCACGTCGAAACAGGAATGTGCTAGCTTGGTGTTGTGCTCGATAATGTTGCAATGAAACTCGTGAGAGCGATCCTTGTTGAATAAGAAGTCGGGAAAAGACGCATGTAAAATGGAGACCAAGCCCAATGGACCTTCCTGGACATGTAACACAGATTCAAGCCTAGAAAGACTGCTCGCGACATCTCCTTGCTCAAGGGCCAAGATCATTGGCATTGTACTTTTTGTCATTGGCTCGAGTGCACAAATAACGGTCCTAAGAACCAGGGTTGCAATTTTGAGTTCCTCATCTTCTAGGTTCCCCTTGTCAAAGGCAGACGCGAGAATGCCTGTGTAGAGGTTGTCCAACTCTTGGTATTGTAGGCCAGCCGAAGGGGAGGATATCCTGAGGATCATCTTCAAACGTTTTTGCGAGTTGACTTTGACACCTTCCGGATTGATGTAGCGTGCCACGGTAGCTGCGTAAATAAAAAGCTTCCCTGAACGCCGGGTGAGTTGATCAATGATGTCCGCAGTGGGAATGGGTGACATAGTACAGAGTGCTTCTTGGAGATATTGCTTGATATCGGCCTGGACGAGCGACTGCTCAATCTCATGCAGGCGGAGCAGAGAGTGAGAGAAGTGAGAGGCTTGCATCTTCTCTACGATGACTGGCTCGGGACGGCTGGCGACCAAGAATTTTATGGGAAGACTCGCTGCATAGCTCAACAGGACCTTGAGAAAAAGGGCAGTGGCGGAAGCATTGTCGCATTCGTCCAATGCGTCAATTACAATAACAGCGCCGTCCGGAATCGCATCCTTCGAATTTCGCAAGGGCTTCTCCACGACCCATTTGAACTGTTCTCCGACATTGAGCATATGCGGGTTTTGTTTCTCCTCGAGGATCTTGCACAACTCCGAACGGAAAGCAGGCGAGTAGTGGGCTAATTGATATGCAACGCTTCGCACGATGTTGTTCAAATCGCGACATGAAGTTGAGGCCCGACTGCAAAAGAAATTTCCCGCAAGGCGCTCGTTTTCCTCCAACCATTCACAAAAGGAATATAGAATAGTCGTTTTCCCCGTCCCTGCCATCCCATTCATCCAGAACACCTTGCTGCCCTGTGGATCCTTCACCCACGTCCTGAGATCGTCCAAGATCTGTTCACGGGTTGAAGCAGTGCATCCACGACGCTTCACAGCTATTGAGTACGCCGAGTTGTATCTCGCATCGTCGACTGGTACAAGCGTCCTAAGTAATGTTGCCTGAAGGACGTTCAATACAAGCATAAAGTATGAAGGAATGACAACTCACATCGGTTGCTTCGCGGAGCTTCCCAATCTCGACATGGGTACGAAGGGTTACATCGCTCTGAAGTCTTCGTTAGCGGGTCAAACGGCGAGTATTTATTGAGCTTACCAGTAAACTCCGGAAAAGCGAATCAATTTTACGATAACGGGTCAGGATATCGCCTCGATCGTCTGCTGCTTCGACAGCCCTCTTGAACTTGCCGCGCTCAAGCTGACGTTTGATTTCAGCCAATTCTTCGTCGATAGATCTGTAAAAGATCAGAAGGGTCGTATGCTGAAAGAGACTAAAAGATACTAACTTCAGAATCAGAGCGATGCTGCCCCGAGCATCCGCTCCTGCAAGCTTCGATGCGTAAGGAGCGAGAGTGCTGGCCATGCCCTTGAATTCCTCAGCCAATTTTGCATATTCTTCCTGATTTCCTATGACGTCCTATGCAGAGTTAATGTGCGCTTGGGATGCAGTAGTCACCTCGAACTTACCTTTGCTAGGTCCAGACAGATAACGAGTGTGCTGACTGCCGTCTTGAGAGGAGGAAACCCATCTGCATTTTTCTCGAGCAGTCGAAGAGCCGTCTCCGTGGCTTTCCACACCGTTGCACCATAATCCTTGGCGGTATTCCATTGCCCCTCCTGCTGAGTAGTCGGAGGTTTTGAACTTGGGCTGGGAGAAAGGGAACGACTGGGATTTGAAGCCGAACCAGCCCTCAGATGACGGCCCAGCTTGGCTAAGAAATTCTTGGTTTTTCCAGTGGGAGGCTCTGGCGCCATTGACCGCTTTTTCACTGTTGAGAAAGCGATTGGAGGAGCTGTATGTTACAGCCTCTCCGTTCTAGGATGCCGTGCGATGTGTTGTGCAGCTGTAAACTGCCAATTAAGATATTTATGTCGCAAATGAAATCGTGACTTTCGGAAGTGAGTTCCCATGAGAGACCTATCATGTGCTCTCGGAATTGATAAAAAGTTGAATAGGTGTCTATTAACTCTCGGTCATGGCGAATACATTGGTTCGCTGGTGTATAATGTATGTCTGATCACGGACACCTGGGGAAAATCAGCTTCTTGTTTGAGGATGGTGATATTAGTCTCACCTTAAAAGTGCGGACACTGCTCCAAAAACCTAGGATTCCGATTATGCATGATCCCAGGCAACCAGCTTCGGGGTGGTCTGAGGTGTTTCGAACGATGTCCTTGCAGTCGATTGATTTAATCTGCCGTGTCCTGGCACAAAATATGGACCACTGCGGTGCATTCAACAAAGAAACGATAATTAGCATCCACTCGACAACTACGAAAGCCTAAAATCACATACCAGCTGAAGAGCCATCGGTTCGAGCTTATCTCTCTATAATATTCATGCCACTCCCTGCCCAAGGGGATCTCTCTCCGTCGCTACGTAGTCGTTGGTACTCGTCTTCCCCTTCCAAGTGGACGTTGAGCAAACGTTGAAGTCATGCTGGCCGGGATTGCAAAGAAATTGAGCATTGCCGTCGAACAAAATAAACACTAAACATACCTATATCACATCCCTTCTGCATCGCGAGTGTCATACCCAACCAATTGCATGACTGAGGAAAGAAATATAGGGCTTTTCATTTGAGCCCATGAGGACATAATCGAAAGCGGAAGAGGCGCGAGAGGCGAGGGCAGGCCGACGCTTGGCTATATTTGGCATGTCTAATTGGCAGACCTCGTCGCGTCCCGCTTTCATTCAATTCTCCACCATCCACAGCATGAATTCTGCCAGGGAAATCCTCTTCATCCATTTGGACCTCCAAGCACCTCTGGGACAAAGCCGACCACTTGTATCTACCACGCAACTGAACATGCGCATTCGAACGAACTACTAAGGGTTTTGTTATTTGTTACGATCCGACGGGGATAAACCAGTGAAAGAATTCGAAAAAAAACCTTAGCAAGGGTGTGTCGTGCTCGAATTTCTTGTGAACCAATTGTATTGATCTCTCTCTGGACAGATTGATTAACTTGAAAGTCGCGAAGCCACCATTGTGCCGTCTGGGTGAAACAGCAAGACCTCCACCCATGCTGTTGCAATACACCATCCCATCCTCATCTGCGATAAAGTCGTTCTCTGAGGTGGTTGCCGCTCGACATCCACACTGCGTCAAACAGCTCGTCACGAACCTCAAAAGCTTCCAACCCACCACTGCTTATTCGACTACACCTTCAGACATACAGGAGCTCGAAGTGTCTATCTACGAGCTTGAGAACATAATGAACTCGGTAGTCAATTACTACAACAGCAAGATAGACTACGCGGAAACGCAAATCCATGCCTTCCACGTCTAAAACGATATCGCCAAACCGTCGAGCAAGATCCTGTGCGCTGCAGCCGAACGCGAGCTGTCTGTTGGCGACCTTTCCGCGATACCATCGAAACAACACCAGCGTAGCGCTGAAGATTTGCAACAGAATGAAGCTCAGAGCAGTGCGGACATCGGACCACCCTCGCCGACCTTTCGAACGGTATTCACCCCCAATGATACCCGCTACCTCACAATTTCAACAGTAGCTTGACTTATGAGTCATTGAGCGAATTGCGTGCTTTCCTATATCTCCCGCGACGAGCAAGCTTCTTGGTCCTAACGCTGGGAAATCGTCACTAGTACCCGGTGGACTGAAGAAGTTGGGTTATACGACTTTTCTGAAACAAGTTTTGAAGTAGGATAGGAAGCTTGAGGAGATGATCATTGCAATGGAGCGAGGAATGGCAAATTCGAAACGATCACTTCCACCCAAGTCAAAGCATTCATCCTATTTTCCCCAATAGGCGCTGGCAGACCGTCTCAGGCTTTCCATCGTCGTCGACATCGTTGAAGAGGTGTGTGCAGGTGGCGATGCAGTGAAATCGCCCAGAACTACTATTGCGACTTCTCAAGTCCTTCAACCTTGTGTCTCATCAACGAAGTAGTGTGAATATAACGCGAAGACGTCATTTATTCTTCAATCGACGACGCCCTATGATTTCCACAAATCGCACTCGACAACAATAAGTCACCACTTACGCGTCTATCAAGATGTTGCGCTCTGTTGCGGTGGAGTTTGTCGTCAAGCAGATTTTCTATGTACGTACCATCCCTTTCCTCTGCAGAAAAGATTAATTATTTTACTGACTATCAATCTTGACTGTAGCAACATTGTTCCGTTGCCGGAGAGCGATGCGGTTGTCGCTTCCTCCCAAGCAAACAAACGCCGATCCTATGCAACTTCCTCCGTCCAGTGACTCGTACAGCTCGTGTCATGCTCGAGCCTGTTCTCCTGGACCATGTGTACTACTTACTCGACCGACTCACTCGAGTCGCCCATCCTTCCCTACTATCACCTCTTCCGCCACCCCATCCGACTCATTGAACAACAACGCCGACCACACCAGCACACAAGAACACCAATCATTGCCCTTATCATGCACAATGGGAGAAGACCAGTCAGAGAATCGAGCTGAGATCGACGAACTGCAGCCTTAAAAGTGAAGAAAGCCAGGTGTAGCTTGATGCTTTCAAGCTCGCATTTCCGGCTATCGTATTCCACGGCGCGGGTTTATCCAACACATCTATGCTCGCTATCCTGCTAAGTAAATTGCACCATAAAGTGGGGAAGAAAGATGTAAATTGGAAGCACAGGGAGGCTGGCATAATTCACGGCGGACAAATGCTTGGGCACAAGACGCGTCGCGCTCGCGTGACGTCACATCACACCGTATCGGACCCGATACTTTTCGACGCGTTGGTACGGGATCAATGCGATGCGACTCGCATTGAGGGGCTGACGAATATTCAGTCTGTCTAGACTATAACCTCGAATCCGCCGAGTAGCATATCAGCCCGCATGTCCACTCTTTTCTTCAGTTATGCCTCCGCGAATTGAATCGAACGTAATTGCCTTTATTCAAATGTTGTGACTCGTGAGGCGGTGAACGGCTTTCAAAATTTCACTGCTGAGTCATGCTGAATGGACTGCGTTAATGCGCCCAATCCATACTGGCAGCTGGGATCGTCCATTTATGGAAACAACAAGTCCAAATTTGGGTAACAGAGTTGCGGCTATAACCACCCCCTCTTTCGGGAAAATGGGCATGAAGACCGCACCGAAAAAAAAATACATGCCAGGAGATGGTTCAGATGCGCTTTTAGACAGAGCGAGAGACTCATGCACTGCGGCAGCATAAGTAACGGAGAGTGTACTGTCCTATCAGAAGAATTAATCCAAAAACTTTTCTTAAATCTGTACTGTATACATCCCGGCCAACAAGCCATTACATTTTGGCTAGCGGTAACTAACGGAGGCTTTGAGAACTATTTCCGTACTAAGTAGCTGTCATATTCTGAATCCTGATGGCTTGTCAAAGGCAGCTTAATAGTCGTTCGAGTTCCTGTCACCGGGGTCGATCCTGTAGTGGGCACAGTTGTCTTTCATCTCTCCACCCTATAAAGCAAATAGAATGTCAGTTATTCGGTCACATACAAGACATCTTCGCCGGAGACCAAAGCAGTTACGAACCTGCTTGTTATTCTCGGACCTGGTATTACACCTGTCGACGGGCTTTCTGAAGTTGTTGTTGCAGGCGCTGTCAATGGTCCAGGGTGCGCAGCTAAGGGTGTTAAAAGTCAAACTTAATCGACCAATAACATTTAAACAGACAAGGAGGAGGAAGAGAACTGGACTTACCCGTTGATCATCTTCATCCACACCAGCACGGTGATACCAGAGAAGTTGTCGAGGTAGCGGATCTGGAGAAGCAAACGCCCAAAATCAGGATCATGATAGTGGCCCCTTCTTCAAGACCCAATACAAATCAACGCACCCAGAGCTCCTGACCGTCGGACAGAGTTCTGCCGATGGCGTACTTACTAAGAAGAGAGTAAGAATCTGACCCTCAATTTACATTAAAGGAAACCGATCAATGCTTACTTGCAAAAGTCGTCAATAGAGCTGACGAGGGCGACACGCTGGACAGCACGGCCTGCGTTGTAGCAGTATATAGAATCCTCCCTCTTGCTGAGCTCAACGGTGGTGACGTTGGAGGGGAGGACAGCATTGGGGCCAGCTGTTGCATTCAAGCGCGTTGAGAGAAAAAATAAGATGACCGAATGATATATCACTCACGAGTGTCGAAGCTGCTATCAAGGACCACCCAGTCGTATTGTGGGTCCTCCTAATTATGATAGGAAGCCAATTTTAGTTCAACTCAATGACGGTAATGATTTAAGAAAGGCACAGATGGCTTACAAGAATAGAAGCATCGGCGGTGGTCACGACCGCTGCATAGGAGCTGGCAGCAGCAGCGAAGAGAGCCGCAGCAATATAGGCAACCTTCATTGCGTAAAAGAAAGGAGAGAGAGAACGATGTTTGAAGTTGAGAGTGACAGTCGATCTGAGAACGGGGCCCAAAGCGACTTGATGAACTCTTTTCTAGAATTCGCGACGCCTTATATACGATGGGGACGACAAAGCATATGATCTGCCCTCCCTGCAATGAAATGCGTTGCAAAAGAGAGTCGATAAATTGTGAAACGCAAAACTACTCTTGGCTCTTCCTTGGCCTTGCAGTTGGACTAAGTACTTCGGACGAGTCCGAGGCGCCTTACCAGTGCGCTGCTGCATATCCATAATTTTTCCCTTCGACACCAACAAGAAACGACCCCTGCGAGACTGCGGGTGCCCGCCGTGGTGCCCGTTCTCCAGTCACCCGGGCAGCATCTTCGCATAATAAGGCTTTAATCGAATATGAAATGGGCTCAAACTCGAACCGTGAGCAGCGCCTTCATACGGGCGCATCATTTCGCATTCAAAACGATAATAACGTCCAGTTTGGTGAATATGCGTGAGAGCTATAGGTGCTAGTAGTTGACCAGTCGATTATTGCTCTTTTCTACTCATCATATTTATTCGTGCACATGATCAAGTCCCCGAAATCTCAACTTGAACTTCCATTCTTTGACTCTTCATAGTTAGAACAGAAACAATAAGCAAGCGGTAACACACAGAGACCCTCTTTCTCTTTCTTAAGTGCCTGGGTTACTCCATAGTAATAACTTGAACTATTAGGTGTCTTCCAGAGTCCGATGAACATCTCTCAACCTCGTAATCCAGGAACACTCATTCCAAGGTTCCACCGCCGTACGTCGGGCCCGCCCTCGGCTAACAAAATACTTATATGATATCCCCCAGATCGCATACTAGAACCCGTATTCGTGCAACGATATCTGCTTACATATCAACTTGAAGGCCGAAAGAGGGAGGGTATGTACAGTGAGGACTCCAGAGAATCGAGAGAGAACGAAGAGGGTCAGTGTGCAGTGCAGCTCGAACATCCTCGGATCTTTCTCGTATATTGCATTGCAGATGTTTATCGGTTTAGAAATGGAGCCTGAACCTCAAGGAACCTGACCACGCTGGCGCCGCCCTGTTTGATTCCATAGTCACAGACTACAGTCCACAGTCCAACGCAGCAGTGTTAAATAATAGTAAGAGGAAACGACGCTAGATATACACCGACATAGTCCATCCCAAAAGCTTAATTCTATTCCGAGAAAAGTGCATTCGTAGTAGTAGTAATAGTACACAGACAAGAAAAAAGACCGAGTCCAATTTACAAAGCGACAAAAAGAAACGGAAAAGGAGAGAAAGAATCCATAAATACACACTGTCCCTCCTCCTCCAAACTTCACGATCAACTTCTAAAAGTACAAAACAAGACTCTAGAGGAAATTGGCAAAACGCAAAAGAGGTAAATCTACACCCCGCCGCCGCCGTTGATCACATACATATTCCAATTCCAATTCCAACGTCGGCATCGCTCCTCCATCCATCAACCAAGTCCAATTCCCTCGTCCTCCTCATTCAAGCAACCACCACAACCTCCTCATGCGCAGGCTGTATCACACCACCACCACCACCACCCGCCGGCGATGATAAGGACGGCGACGACGACACAGAACCCGAATTCCTCCTCATCAACGCACCCCACCTCTCCTTCATCGTCAAACTCACCATGCCCATCCCCATGCCGGAACTGGACGAAGACAACCTAGCGCCCAAACTCGGTCGCCTCGACGAAGCCGCAGACGACGCTTCCGTCGTCGTACCATGCCCAAGGTACGACCCCGACCCCATCTCCGCAACGTCCGACCTAGGCGTCGTCGGAGCAGACGACGACATCGAGTTGGCTCGGGACAAGGAATACGGCGACATGCCACCGGTGCCAAACTTGAACATCTTCAATTTCCGCTTGATAGATTCAGAAGGACGGAGTCCACCTCTCCCCGTCTTCGTCGTTGTCGTTGTCGTGCTTGTGGTCGTCGTGTTTTCAGCAGCAGCAGCAGCACTGGTGAGGGCCGGCAATGATAGATCAACCTCCACGTCCGACAAACTCAAGCCCAACCCAAACTTTTCGCCTTCCTCCTCCTCCTCCTTTGCGACCACATCCAAATCCAGATCCACAAGCCGCAACGTCGGTTCCTCCTCCTCCGTCCCAACAACACCAGCATCCACCTCCCTATCCTCCTCCAAAATCGGCGTACCCTGAATCACCGACACCGGCCTCGACCCCATCCTCGAGGAATTCAAGCCCACACCCACACCTATGCGTGACGACCCCGACCCCGACGCAGACGCAGACGAAGAGGAAGACAAAGAAACAGGCACCAGCTCCTCCAACGCCCTCTCCAACTCCAGAGCAGCCGCATCCGCCGCAGCCGCCGCTCTCAAATTCTCCATCAACAACGACTCGTCCGTCTCCTCGGACCCACTACCGGGGCTCGAGCACCCGCTCTGGCTCTCTGGAGGAGTGGGCAGCTGCACAGGCTCTTTTCCCTTGTCTTTCTTCTTGTCTTCGAGTTTGCCTGCGTCGACCTCCTCCTTCGGACTATCCACCAAAGGCACTTGAACCACGCGCTCTATCTCCCTCCTCTCCCTCTCCCTCTTCTCCCTCCACATCGCATGCTTACAACACAGCTCCGCATCCCCACCTCTCCTCTTACTATGACTTTTAAGCACAACATCCCCTCTCCCGATCCACGCCCTCTCCCGATCCAACGCCGCAGCCTGCGTATACTCGTCATACACCGCTCCGTCCTCCATTGCAGGCGAGGAAGTACAAGAAGAAGAAGAATCAAAGTCCAACAACCCAAGCAAGACCGCCTCGCCCGTCGTCAGCGGCGCGCAAAACTTGCTTGGCCCTTCCCCAGCGGCGTTGGCATTGGCACTCGCACTCGCGAGGTGGTCCACAAAGACATACTCCTCATCCGAACACGACGTCTCCCTGCGCTGCGCACCAGGCCTCTTCTCTCCTTCTCCCTCTCCATTCACACCATCAACGTCATCCTCCGCCTCCCTGTCCCTCTCGCCTTCCACCCACCCACACACCGCACACCCAAGCCGTCTCGCAAACTCCCCGGGAGCGACGAGATACGGCACGGTCGAGGCTGCCTGTTTACGTCCGGACGCGCCGTACCTCAACAGCTCCTCCACACTCCCAGACGCAGGGGAAGTCGCCGCAGTAGACCCTCCATCCACAGACCACCTCGTCCTATGCCCATTACTCATCTCCTTCTCCGAGTCCGACGAATCAGACAAAAGCCTCGCAATCTGTCCTGGCCCCTCGTACCCACCCGCAGTATAACTCGCATGATACGAATGCCTGTTCGCCGTTGGTGCTTTTCCCTTTCCTTTCCCGTCTATGGGTGCTGGCAAGGCACCATAAGTGGATACAGGCCTGGATGCTGGCGGTGTCGTACCAGGTGTGCTTGGTGCACTCGTCGATGGCGACAAGACGGACGAGAAAGACGAAAACGACGAGAACGACGGACGGCCTGACGAAGGCGAGGAAGAAGAAGACGATGTAGATGTGGAAGTTTGAACGGGCACGGAAGGCACAGGTGTAGGCGCCGGTCTACTTGGACGGGATGATGAGGAAGATTGACTGGCGCGGAGTATGGAAGATGGAGTGGCTGATGATCCAGGAGCTGCGAACCCAAGTAAGAACTGCTCGATGCCTTGTACGAGTTTCGGTTTTTGTCCATTCTGTTTGAAAGTAGCTGGCAGCTTGCTGCTTGAGGCGACAGAATGATTGGGGTTCAACTTGGATCCTCGCGGGGTTGGGAAAGGTACACATGAACCACTGGAGCCGATAGAGGAGGACGCATCGAACCAGGCAGAAGGTAAGATATGCACGACGTGCGCGTCCTTGATTGAGAATGGTGGTGTGTTGGCTTCTGCCGCGGGAGGAGATAACGGAACAGGGTCAACAACGCTCCATCCCTTCCCACTGGCTCCCTCGGAGGAAGAAGACCCGACCGACTTGACGGTGAGGTCAGGCACGGGGGTTGGTTGAACTTCAGGCTCTCCTGCACGAGCACCAGGAAGGAACAAGGAGAACCTTTTCCTCATCTTCTCATTCACATTGGATCCGACGACGGACGAAGGCCGCGGACGTGCGCGCACAACACCCAACTCTCCCAGCGCCGGATCCACGTCCATGCCATGGAGAGAAGATGAAGTGGATGAAGAAGAACCAAAAGGAGAGGCGACAAAAGCAGAGAAGCGTCTCCTTCTCTGCTTGGAATCGGCCTCGTCTTCACCCGCTCGCTTTGTCGATTTTGCTTCCTTCCATTTCGTGCTGAGCATGGCTGGAGGAGGGACACATATTGAATTGGGCCTCTGCCTGATTTGATTGGTGAGAGGATCGGAGACAGGCTGGGAAAGGCACCCAAGCGCGAGTCGGTGTGCGTGATATCGGGCTATTTCGTGGTTACCGTCAGCAAATGCCGAAGAGGCCTCGCCGGCTAGATATTGTGCACTGAGTGTGGTGACGAGGATGGCGTATTTCAGCAGGGATTTATCTGGCAGTGGGGCATTCGTGGTTGAGGAGGAAGCTGGGAGGAAGTTGAGAATGGCATCGAATGTCCTTGTGCCTGAGACGTTTGCGCTTGTGCTGTTTGCTATTGCTGCCGGTGAGGACGATCTGTTATTATTGGATGGAGAAGGATAGCGCGAGTAGTCGTGTGACGTCGCGTCCAGTACACTGGGAAGACGTCTAGCGGAGCGTGTAGGATTGAGATAGTAGTACTGTGGGTAGTTGTTGCTTGGTTTCGAGAGAGGTAAGGTAGAAGCAGTTTTTGTAGAAGTAGGCTCATGTGTACTGGCTTTCAAGGGTAAAGAAATGGAGAATCGTCTTGATTTGGCTTTTGGAGAAGGGGCAAGGGATGGTGCAGGAGACGGTGTTTGCTGTTCGTTCTCGCTGCTGGGCTTGGGAGGCCAGAAAGCGAGTGGTTTAACCACGCAGAAATCGCCCTCGGGACAGTCGGGAAAAAGGTGGAGGATAGTACGTTCTTCTGCTTGGAAGGGTGAAGGGACGTATGGGTGTTTCTGTCCATTACGTTTGGTGCTGGTGGTCTGTGTGGTGCGCCTCCGCCGCTGTTTCCTCCATTCGTCTGCAACGCGTCCTGCGCGATTAAGCAGGCTGATGAGGCGCAGAGCGCCACCCTGCTCGTGTACATCGAGAGGCGAGGATATCTGCAGAATGTACACTGATGGCCCGGGGGTGTAGGGCGTGACTTGGGCGTGGTAGGTAGGACTGTGCTGCAATGCATGCAGGACCTGAGAAGAGGCTGAACTGGAAACTAGGATGAGGAGAGACGACGAGAGGCGGGGCGAGGTGAGTATGGGAAGCAGGTCAGCAGCAGAAGGGTCTGGGCGGGGTACGGGTTAGGCGTGGATCGCAGAGGATGATGTGAAGCTTACCTCCTAGTAGTAGGATGACCTGAGGGGGTGATAGATTTGTGATCTGGGACGGAG
The DNA here is from genome assembly GCA_013053245.1 of Agrocybe pediades. NCBI lineage: Eukaryota > Fungi > Basidiomycota > Agaricomycetes > Agaricales > Agrocybaceae > Agrocybe > Agrocybe pediades. Next base: position 1,403,234 of record JAACJL010000017.1, read on the forward strand.
ACTGTACTCGCCATGGAGAGTGGAGTGCATTGATGAAGGGGTCGATAGGCAGACGAGCGCGAGGACGGAATGAGTGTGTCATGAGGGATGCAAATCAAGAGAAGGGAGAACGGCTTGTATAAGTATAAAAAGATAGTGTCGTCATTCCGATCACTCTCATTTTCTCTTGGCATTCTGATTGGTCGACAATCGTCCTATTCTGGTCCACGTCATCTTTCCCGTCATTTTATTTATTTTATTTTATTTTTCCTTTATCTCCACGGTTTTCTCATCCTAGTTATCTAATCTACCTCGCGAGTACCAACTCGACACGCCACACGACACGCCTCTCGTCTTCCATGGCCGCACTCCCTCCAACTGTCTTCACAGCGACTCACAGACCTACTGCCCTTGCTTATCTTACGTTACCTTTCTCCCTTTCCCGATATCAGCTTGGCCTCATCGCGCTCTGACTCAAACTCGTATGAAACGCCACCACCCGGCGGCAAGCAAGCCACTCACTGCGATAATGGTTCCCACTCTTCCAAAAATCCAACCTGTCAACTCTCATTAAACGCCAGAAACCCATCATGCCAAGCTCGATCTAAACCACTTAAAGCTTGACATCTTCCCTCCTCGAGTACCTCCTCGCACTTCGCGTCCCGAGTTCCCTGGGTCTCTCCTTCCATCTTCGACCTGTCCGTATCCTCGTTGCCAGGCCACGCTCTTCGTTTCATCTCACCGTCTTTGTTTCTCATTACTCCGAAATCTCTGACTATTCCGAAATTTTCACACAAATGTTGGAAAAAAAGAACAAGAAAAACCAATATCCACGGGGATACAAGGGCGCTAAACTTCTTCGAGCAGGTTTATACCAGTCTAACGTTTCCTCGGGATCTTATCTCTCATGTCAACGATATGTCTGTCGCGCTCTATGTTGTTTCTGCGCTCACATGTTTTACTCATGGGAGAAATACTCTACAAAGTGTACCCCTCTTCTGTCGTCTGACTGATCATCTGAAAGCGCGACTTGTTTGTACTACTCTCCTTGAACAACCTATGCAAACACAAAGAGTTTTCCTCGAAATCCACTCGATAATCCATATCTAAAGCCCGCTGCCAAACCTCTCTCCTAATCACAACCACCTGCGCTTCTCGATCGTCCTTTTCCTTTCTTCCTGTCTTCTCTTCTTCTCTTCCTCCTTCCCAACCCCAATCCCAATCTCACACCCACATCCACTCCTCCTTCTCCTCCTTCTCAAACTCCCCCGCCGCTTAGATCACAATCATCCATATATACATAATCTCAATTAATCCCCGGTCCTGCTCCTACACCCTCCCCCTCACTCATCTTAGCGGCCGCCATTCTCTTACCACTCCTTCTTCTCCTTCTCCTCCTTCTCTTCCCACCCACATCCACTGCCACTGCTCCCGAGTCGGAGTACACCTCCGTACCCCGGTCCACTCCGATCTTCGAGAAGCCTCGACGCGGAGATGTGAATGGGACTGGTCAGTGATGCCCGAAGGGCGAGGAGGAGGACGCCACATATGTACTAGCTCAGGCACGTCACGTCGCGACCTCGCTTGAGTCGTTTACTTGGCGTCGTTTGCCTTACTCGTGGCCTTGTGTCTGTTGCTTTCCACTGCCTCGGTGTAGGTAAGCACTTTTTTGTAGATGCAGACATGTGTGATCTGTAATTTGTAACATGGACCGTATCCATGTCATTCATTTGTCTGTCTGTTCTTTGAAAAAACCTGGACAGGCCCTAGCTGGGAGGTCACCAGACAGTGGTCATGGGGAAAATAATTTGGCGCAGTGGGGATTAGGGATATCATATCCCACGTGTGCCCGCTACCTCAGGATGTCGCGATTTGGAGTCTGGGACTCTGGGAGATGAGTACTACACCATCCAGGGTTCTAGTTCTAAAATAGTAACCGAATGGTCACCGAGAAGTAAGGAATCCGAGTCCACGTAGTAGGGGTACGCCTCTCACAATCGCAGAACGAACTCACGCACCTTGCTTTAGATCTTCAGACTCCAGATCTGTTACTCGACTTCGTCTATTGCTGGTATCCAGCTGGTATCTTCGCACCCCCAAGAACGAGTTTCACCATTTCGGACAATAGTATAGTTACTAGTAACACTAGTACCCTTTCAACCTCGAACGACTTCCCACAACCTACGTACCCAGCAACGCCCGGCGTATGTATCACCATTTTCATCCGAGGAGGAAAGGTATCCGTGACTACTAGTTGACTCATGATGCATGACTAGAAACGACCGACGCATGAGGTATGGCTATGGCTGAGGAGTCAGATACCTTTCGACGTCCCACTGGATCTCCAGAGTCCAAGAGTCCAGTGCCTCCAGTGCACATGCATATGCACCCGTGATCTACTACATGCTGCGGCAAACTTGAGCTGCAAAGCTGTCACCCAGCCAAAGGTGTGCATGGGATTTCGAAGAACCTTCAAAATAATACTCAAAACAAAAAAACAAGTTCAGCACTGTGAGTATGTACCTCAGGCTTTGACTGGGTTACGAGCGCTTAAATCCGCACTTCTCCGTAAATCTAACCGTAACATACACACTTGAACATACGCCACAGCTGTCAGCGCTGTCCCTCCCACTCACCCACCGAGGTGTCCTCCGAGGCCAAAGGTTCCCAATGATCAAGACACATCGTGTACTTTACTTGAAAATATTAGGGTAAACTGCGCCTGACATGCTGACAGCCAGATCTAACACAGCAATCGAGTCCACTGCGCTATCCTGGCAAGGGGTCTCAAGACAAGAGTCGTAATAGTACCCGGTATCCAAGTTTTGTCAGTGGGCCAAGAGTTGAACTGTTAACGTGTGAAGGTGGTAGATATAAATAAATCGATTCACAGGCACTCAACTTGGATGTGTCACCAGTTGGCAGCAAGCTGCTTAAGCGAGCCTGAGACTTAAGCGCTGTCCGGTATCCAGAAGCGCCATTGGGCGCCCGATGCCGGAAGGGTGGATGGGTGGTTTTTCGGGAAGTCGACGACTCCTGTGCTGTATGTACGTACGGGATGGGGTGGTTACCGCTCCCTCGTCGGTCCCGTCATCCCGCTGCATTTGATTAATTACCAAGGAGTTGGTACATAATCCTTCTGGTCGTTTGTGCTCAAGCATCGGTTAGATGAGGGTACATACATGCGCAGTCTCAGGTCAGGGTGAGTAGCATCCCCCGACACTCGAGCGGGTGATTTTGAAACGGGTGATTGAGATCCTTGACTGTTACGATTACTCATCGTCGCATCTCATGATCAGTCGTATGGAGGCTTAGAAATAGATTCCGGCCCTCCTGCCTATAGGCTATATCCTCAAGTCTGTCTGTTATCCCCAGCTTCCATAAACATTCAAAGCCATCTCCCTGAGTTCAATTGAAACTTTCTGGCAACTTCCCTGAGCCAGGCTCTGTGCCTCAGAACATACATACACGGAGTGTATTGGTCACTACTTGTTTTTTTACGTTAAGGCATACATACATACACAGCTCGGTCCCTAGCTGAACCAATTGAAACATAGCAACCCGCACGTCGAATTCGAGATCAGGAACGCATCAACGTCGAACGACGCACAAGTCGAAAAAGGCGCCAGCCAAGCTATATGTACACAGCCAAGCTCGAGTCTTGGCACTGTGCGTGCAGATGGACTGGGCGGGATCAATAGCAGCAGGCTAAAAATACCTCACCACCGTGTCATCAGCACTGTCACCCAGTGATCACGAATACATCAGGCCGCTGCGGGCCAATCCCACAGGGCGCTTAGCTTGAATGATTAATGATCAATTAACTGTTAGCACATATCCGCGAGTCCCGCGACACAGCGTGTTACATGCATACTACTCATAACAGAAGGAAGGCCTTGGCTTCTCTACTCCTCGTCGTACCTGCCGTTTGCGGGCATATCCGTTGTTTGAGGGAGATCCCATGGAAGAGATAATTAAATCGGTTCGCGAGTACTTCACGTACCCACTTGCATTCCCAATTTTTTAGTGAATACTTATTCCAAGGGTTAAGACGGTAATGAGGAGAAGAAACTGTATCATGCGACAAGTAGCCCAAGTCCAGTATGATAGATAACAGCGGTAGTAAAAAAGAAATAAACCTCGGATCGGCATTCTAGAAATCATCTACGAGCACCATCCTACTCAAAGTAGGTTACTCACTCCAACTGGTGCAGCACCTGTGACTCAGGCTCCACCGATGTTGAGCAATCCGCCGGCGCCATTAGCACCTCCCAAGAGAGAACCAAGTGGCAGGGAGTCTTCACTACCGCCCGTGAGCGGGATGATATCCTCCGCGCCAGCCAAATCTTGGCCTTTCACTTCGAGGAATGGCTGACCGTACGTAGGCCTAAGGTGCAATGTGGCGTTGGCAGCTACAGATATTATCGTTATTCGTCGGAGGAAGTGAGTAAGTTAAAAGCGTTAGTTAGAGAGAGTCCTGGAGATTGGCAAGCAAACGAAAGGGAGGTACATACCAGGCGTTCCAGCAACGAGATTTCCATCGGGGTGCATTCCGTTCATCTCCTCGACTTTATCAAGCACTTCCGGCTTGTTGTCGATCTGCACATGGGTCGGGTCGATGAGGTGAAGATCATCGCGCGTCAAAAGTGCGTCTCCTTGAGCATCAGCGACTGTGTTTTTTTACCTTCAGCATTTGTTCGCTGTCACGGTGAGGATAGTAAGGTGGATTGTAACGCACAAGGACTGCCGAAGGCAGCGTTCAAGATTTCTTCAGGGATGGCTCTGGGTGTGACGGCCAAGAACGGCAAGCCGTAGGAGGGATGCAAATGGCCTTCGCCTTGTCCCACTACGAGATGAGAGTGTGGCTGATCAATACAAATGCGAATAAAAATAAAAACATGGACTGTAGGACCATACCAGGAGTGTTGGCGATACCGTTTGCGTCCTCGGTGATGCCTGCGTTTTTGTTGGCCATATCTTCGACGTTATTCAAGATGTCTGGAGAGTTGTCGATGCGGAGACCATCTGGGTTAAAAGGGAAAAAATCCGAATCTTAGAAAGAGTGAAGAGGGATAGGGTGAAGGTCCACTCACTTGAGTCCAGTCCGCTAATAGGCAAGGATGTAACCCCCCGGCAGAGGAGAGTAAGGGTAACAAAAGCAGCAAAGCTTTTGAATTGGAACATGGTGGATGTCTTGCGAAGGTGAGGCGAGGGCAAACGAATGTGGGTATACCGTTGTGTGGTATATGATCTTGGTGAAGAAAGGAAGACGGACGACGATAGGACCTGTCGAAAAACGTACCACACAAGTACGCTTTTATACTCTTTTCTTATGGCCCCTGAACGTTAACCATTCAACAAAAAACATTCTGTTGTGTGAACAGTTTCCAGCCTAGCCCCCAGCCCCGTAGTCAAATATGTCGTTTTTGCTTCCCAGTCCAATGTCAACGAAAACAGAAGCTTAAGCTCAAGGTTTAGTTATGTTGCTGAGAGCTGCATTAGCGTCATCAGGATCAACGTTGTCTGACTCAAATAGGGTATTCTCAAAGCAGAGATCAAACCAACCTTCCTTCCCAGACAGCAGGCTCGAAGTTTGTGATTAGATGTCAGGACAGCTCTGGACGGCTCCGAGACAGTGCCACAGTTCCAACTAAACTTTATGAGGACATCCGCCGGCGGGAAAGTCGGATAAAGTTATCCTCTGGCTTGATCAGACTTCAAAGAAAGGTCGATTCTTCTCCCACTAGACTTTCCAAGGTCTGATGATGATGCCTTAGGGAAAGTTTGTACGATTTGCGCAGCCGTCATGGGAGGATGAACTACAAATCCCGCGTCTTATTTGCTTGGACGAGTCCTGGGTTCAAGATACCGCTTCAGATTAGGAGATATCCCCAACAAACTGCTGGGTATCCAAACGATAATAGCTTCAAAATCGACCCATCCCACAAAAGCGAGCCGGACTCCAGCCCATTTTATGAGAGCAATGGGCGTATACAGTAGTTCGTACCACAGCCTGGGAGAATATCTTGTTTGAGCTGTGGCAACTGGGAACCCATCGGTGCACCACGTATAGGTCGATCCAAATTTTGCATAAGGATCACCATCTGCATGGGTTTGCATACTAGATCCGTCAAAGTCGAAGTGCAGTGTCGGGCTCGAGGAACATCAGGCAATCGAGAGATATAGTTGAGCCTTCCGCAGAGACATTCGATCAGCACAAATTCTTCCTTCGATATAACACATTTCCCGCCAAACCAGTTGATAAAAAATGTAATTTATGACGGGACCGCTGTGCCGCTTTCCTCCACAAGTAGTCGGAATGCACCGTTGTCCTTCTGAAGTAGGACGCGAGGGCTATCGAATTCAACCTAATGCAAACATGTAAGCACGAGGACCAACAGCAAAAGGAAAAGAGAATAAACGTACGATTCTGCCGTTATCAAGGACCATCTAGAGGGACATCAGAGAAGCTCCATGGAAAGACAAAATAGACGTACGATTTTATCTGCATCCATAACCGTTTGTAGTCTATGAGCAATGGTCAAAACCGTCGTGTCCGGACTAAGCCGCGTTCGTAGAGTCTCTTGGATCACGGCATCTGTTTGGTAGTCTACAGCCGAAGGTGAGTCGAGAACATTCCTTTTTTGAAAAAATTGCAACGCATACCAATAGCAGATGTAGCTGCGTTAAAGAGAAATCAAGTAAGTCACAACACAACGAGCTGCGAAATGCAAATTTTCATGGTTACCTTCGTCGAAAATCAATAGCTTGCTCCCTCTCATCATCGCTCTTGCAAGTGCAATAATTTGTCTCTGGCCAACTGAGAGATTATTTCCGCCGGCTGATATAGGGCTGTCTAAGACAAGGCGATTTCCGTCCATGCCTTCCTGAAGGGAGAATAGGCCGGCAGACTTCAGGGCGTCGTTCAGGGAAGCATCGTCGTATTGGTCGAATGGGTCCAAATTCTGGCGTAGCGTGCCTATAATTGGGAATTAGTTGATGAAAATCAATGCTAGCTGAGCAACGTACCGCTCATAAGCTCAGGCTATATGTTATCATAGCCATATGTCATCGTAATCATGAAGGTGATTATAGAGAACATACCACTTGAGGGATGATAGTGATGCTGGAACGCAAGGCATCAAGGTTGAACGTCTCGGTGTCAATGCCGTCGTAAATGATGTTGCCTTCGGTGACTATACACCTCAGCAAAGAAAGTGCTAAAGAGCTCTGTGGTCCCATGATAAGCAAAGCAAAGTATTTGACAGATCTGATAATCAACTTACCTTTCCGCTACCCGTTCTGCCGACTGAAGTGATGTGGGTCATTGTCATGCTCATTTTTGCGATTCAGGTTCAAGTAGTAACAATTCACTTACCAATGCCTACGCGTTCGCCCGATCGAATACGGAAAGATAGGTCATGCAGAACATTTGGTCCCGACTATTTGGCAAATTGGTCATCAAGGCATGCAGGAGGCATAATTAGGGTTCTTACTTGCGAATAACGAGCAGATAAGTTTTGAACCACAAGATCTCCGCTGCCGGGCCAGTAGGCTGGAGGCTTGCCTGCATCAGCTGATTTGGGTTCATGCTCGATTTCCAAGTAACTTTGGATGCGTTCCAAACTGTAGACAATTGCGTAAGATTGAGGTTCTCGTTGTCTTTATACACGAATGCAAAATTACCTGTTCGACTCCACCTCGAAATCATTATATAGTTGGATGCTCCAGAAAATGGAAATGCAGAACGATACTGCCATGTTGAGAGAGAAACCAGTGTTTGACGCGCTTATATCCTGGAGGTAAACTTGGTAGAATGCCAACAGCGCCGTGAATATTGCCCCGAGAAAATCGGTCCGAAGTCCAACCCATCTGTTGAGGTCTCCAGACATCCTTGAAATGCGCGAATAATGGTCGATATGCCTGATCAACTCTTCTTTGAACATGTTTTGTGCACCATAAGCTCGGACAGAAACTGTTGATCGGGGGTTCAATCAGTCAGGATGAAGGACATAAAGATTCTTGAATCACACCTAGCCCGTGCACCGATGCATTAACATGAGCCAGTATGGGTGACCGTGAGTTGCTGTCAAAGAGCCTTGATAAGATTATTTCAACATGAAAATGTGCTGTTCATACCTCATTTCTCTCTTCATGGACAATTGTGCTTTCAGATACAGAATCCCTACGATTGCACCGAAAAAGCCTACAACGGCCCCTGGAATCACGAACAGCGGGCTAACGAGCATGATGACGGCAAGCCTAATGGCTACTTCTAGGAACTGATCCATGGCGAAGCACATGGAATGGGCAAGGGGACCATCAACAGTTCGGACATCTTGAGTACACCTTGCAATCACGCGTGCAGTCGGAGTCTCGTCCAGCCACCTAAAGGTGGCTTTGAAGACCGAGTCAGCTAGCTGTGAGTGTATAACTCTTGCTGCAACGATAGTGCGAGCAAAGAATACAACATTGACCACCGTGTCGAATATGATCGCGGCAAAGATGATTGAGGCAAATATGCCAACATAGCTAATCAAATATGCCAGTCAGCAAGTATGTATGAACTCAACTCAACGAAGATACTCACAAAGACAGGGACACTTCGGATGGCGCATGAATTTCATACTGCGCGCCCCAGACCCCCAAAAACCATGTCTCCGCAATATAAGCAAGCCGCGACCCAGTCAAACCCAACAATAACAGCGAGAAGAACATGATTGGATGCTTTCCCCCGAGAGCAGATATTAACAAGTTGAGTGTCTTCCACGAGACGCGACCTTCAATGATTTCTTCGGCAAGAACAAGTTTCCCGGATTGCGCGTGGGCGGGTTGCTCTTCGCTCTTTCTGTCCTGATCTAAGAATTGTTCGTTTTGTTGCTTCTGCAAATTGAGCTGCGCGTCTTGATCGACGACGGTTGTAACTTCGGTTCCTTGTGCTTTAATCGTTCCATCGTTCCCAACCGATACAACGAAACTAGCAATCGGACCGACCAAGGCAACGTTATGAGTCTGAAAGCTGGTTCAGAAATGTAGACATCGTAAAATCAAATTGCACTTGCCACAAGAAGCACGGTTCTCCCACGAACTAGGTCACCCCGTAAGCATTTATTGACTATCCAAGAAGATCTTGAGATAGAAAGGTCAGCGGAAGCTCATAGATGATACAAGTGATACTTACGTGTGGGCATCAAGGGCAGCCAGCACGTCGTCGAGCAAGATTATTTGAGCTGAAGAGTAAATCGCCCTAGCAAGAGTAACACGAGCCTAGTAGCGATATCAATTAGCCACTGCTTATGTGAGTTACTCAAAAGGGCTGACTTTCTGACCACCACTGCGAGAAAAAAAGCTCAAATTAAGATTGTTGAAGTGGTATGTAGCCCGACTTGCCTCAAAGTCAATCCACGTTCTCCTACTTCGGTCTGATCTCCTGCTTCGAATAACTCAAGGTCTCGCTCCAAAGCACATTGTTGAATCACTAAGGAGATGGAAAAGGGGTTACATGAGCGTCCTTCTTCTGCTTTTCAAAAGCATTTTCCTACCCGCGCGATATCGGGTTTCATCGTAAATGCTGCCAAAAAGTATGTTTTCTCGAATGGTGGCATTCTGTACCCAAGATTCTTGTGCTGCATAAGCCACACCTTCGCGACAGGGAAGGTGGTACCACGAGTCAGGACCTAAGGGCATGAAGTGCATTTCGCCTTTCAAATGTTCGATATATTAGTGCCTGCATTAGATGAAAACGAAGAAGGCATGAACGGCTTACCAAGTAATGCCATCAAGATTGAAGTCTTGCCGCTTCCACTAGAAGCAGAGCATCTTAGACAAGTATAGAGCGTAGAGCGCGGTTACGTACGTAGGGCCAACTATCATGTTGATACATCCCGGTTTAAACGAGAGCTCGTCGCTAATCTTCAATGTGTAATGGCGGTCAGGAGTGGGCTCTCCGGCGACGGTTGGTGTTGACCACGAAAATGCAGCCTTGCAGAACCCTATCGTATCACTCGTCGCTTCGTTCGAGTTTGTAGGAAGTGAAAAGGGACCAATATCATCCTGTCCATTTGCGTAACGATCGAGAGTTTCTGCTTCCTGAAGGAATTGGTTTATGCGGTCTAGCGCGACTTTCGCTGCAGCAGGTTTTAGCCTCCACTCCTAACAAAAGTTGAAAAAAAGAAAGACGTACCTGAGATGAATACATTAAGTTTATATGAAACGCTATTGAGCTGGTTCCTCATTATCGTGAAGACGGCCATGCTAGAAAAGATCTTGGACGCTATAGCCAGACGTCAGCAATACCGTACTGCTAATGCTACTGGCCGAAGGACTCACCTGTAAGGTCCTGTTTCATGATAACCGTATACGTGGCATATGTAAATAGCATTGCCAATGTCGGGACAAACCCACTGATACTGGCCTTTAGCATTGAGCGAAATTCTTCGCACATCGACTTACCTCAAAGCATGTATGAGCAACCGAAAGATCTGCACGATTGTTGGTTAAGCTATGGCGATGATTCGACTCTCAAAATGGAGCCTACCTTTGTCTTGAGTAAGTACTTCAGCTCGTCCTCTCGTTTCTCGTTGACCATCTTCAATGTTTTTTCTTCCCATCCAAAAAGTTTGACCATGCGTATAACGCTGATGATTTCCGAGATTATTTGCACTCGCGCATCAGTCTTTCACAAAAAAATTAACCTAAATAATGCAGTTGAAGAAATCAGAACACACCTTCTGCATTTTAACTTTCTCAAGGTCCTGGTTCCTTTTTGCGATCCAGCCAGGAATAGGGCTAACACCAATCAGTGTTAGCAGTCCGACGAGCGCACTGATAAGTAATCTCATGAGTCAGGTCAGCCGGGCGATCCTATAACAGATGTTACAAACCTCCAACCAAGGATCTTGTACAAGAAAAAAATTGATAGACCTATTTGAAGGGGCATGTAGAAAACTGCGAAAGTCGCGTGAGCCGAAAGTTACAGTATATCTGAAAAAATGTGCTTACACAGTGAAACAAAATCATCGCCTTGCCCAACACTGCTTATGTCGCTCGTCACTAAATTATTTATTTTTCCGGTGAGATTCTCCGCGCCTTTACTTTTCGAGACCTCTGAGTCTTTGTCCCTCGATGATAAAGCGCTTTGCGAGGTTCCTTCGCCAGAATCATTGGTTTCGGAGATGACCTCTTCCAGAGTATTCGAAGAGATGATCGTTTCAGCTGCAGGATGAGAAATGTCTACATCGGGCTCCAGAATATCGGTTGATACTGCTTGCACAGCAGTTTGTGTCGCGGCGTTCAAGTTTGAGCGGTCTGGTACATTGGTTGGTATATCAGCCTTCAGTCTTATACGCAGGCTGTGATTGAATACGAGCTGCGTCAATAGTGCTTGAATGCGGACTAGGATGATGTTTTGAAGGTAGCCATCCCAGTGCTGGAATATTGAGTTCGTAAGAGGGCCCAGTAGGAGCAACAAAATCCAAAACCAAGGTTTGACGGAAGCGTTTTCGCCTCCCGTTTCTATATAACTGCATTAAGAGACGTTAGAATATAGGAAAGGCGTACATGGCAAGAAGCATACGTTAACAGTTGCTTGATGGCAAATGGTGCTGCGAAGCTTGTGACGCCAGCGGCAATAAGGCTTGCACTCAGAGTGAGATATTCCATCCCTGCAAATAATTTGATTGGCAAGTCTCTCTGAGATAGTACGCAACGAAACTCACGGAAATGATACAGAAGGCCCCAGAAGAGATGGCATCGCTTTGCACCGGTATATATGTCTAGATACTAAAGTCAACCTCGTGTAAGCATGCATACTTCAAAACCCAGGTCGCACCCAGAAAGGAGTACGTACTGGGAAAGCCGTGTTACATTGATATTTCGCATGATTTACATCGGCAAGTGGTGGAAGCTGATCGACTTGCAAGTGAGGAACTTTGTATGCAGTCGCAATAATCGGGTCAATGTATGTGTAGGTGAGTTTGGATGCCCAAGAAGATGTTTGTTCCGGACTGGGAGAAGTCCTTGCACTTTCGTTGTCCACCGGCACAAAGCGTCGAGGAGTGATAAGCGGAATGACCAAGCCAACGATGAAGAGTAGCATGAGCTTTATCCACATCAGACGGCCTTCGAAGGTATCTGCCGGTTCTTGATCGTAGGTGGCGAGAGGCCATAAGTTACGAAACACGTAGATGCCCAAGGTAGTCAGCAGAATGAGGTTCGCGTGAACAGCTGCGGGTGCCCATAGCACTGACAAGAACAATAAGGGGACGCAATACAGCTAGCAAACTTTTCAGAATCTCGAAACAAGGGGATATTACAAGGTATTCTCACAAAAACAGCACCTGATATGTGTTGGATACAAAATGCTGCAATTAGATCGCAACCCTGTTTCGCCGTGTTCGATGACAGATACGCCAGCACAAGAACACTGGTAATGCGAACCAGCGTGAACCCAATAAATGAGTGAGCATTGTGCTGGTGTAAACGGTCACGGAATCTCTCCTTCAAGCTCGGATACCAGATGCCATTTCCAGCGAATAATACGCGAATAACGCGAACTCCGACTTTCAAAGCAAGCAGGCATATGGATACCAGTGCTAAAACAAGCGGGAGCAGGCGTAGATCCCATGAAAACATACTGAGAAGAATCATCAGCGCGCCAGACGCGAATCAAATTTGTTAATACTCACCTGCGAACCTTTAAAAGAGTGAGCTTCCCCAAAAAACCCTGTCAGCAAAATGTAGCAGGCTTATAAGCCATTCATAATAATCGACGATCTGAGTCTAAATTTGCGTTCAAGCTGACTCATTTCTTGTTGGAAACCGAACCGAAGTAGATACACGAGGGATGTTGTCACTTTGTGCCCAAGTAAGCCCAAGTGCCTGTGTGCAATGTGATAACCTGAGAAATTAGGGGGGCCTATTTCCCACATTGTTCTGGTGACTCGGGCAATCTTCAAATGGACGTGGCGGGTCGACTAACTCTTCTTCTTGGTAAGATCATAGGAATTATATGTAGTGAAGAGGATTTCGAAGCAGCGGGGCAGGCCGGCTAGGACTGAAGGGACTGAAGGAACAACATCTGAGCAGTTGAAAGGGTTTCTCGGCACTACCCGGTCTGGCACGAGACAAGACGCGTGCATCGTGTCGCGCGAGGACCCCGGATAATCCCCTCATAGGTCGGATGTTTTTTGGGCATGTCCACCCGAAAAACAAGCTAAAAATCTTGAATTGCGGTTCGGATTGTCCACCCAAAATGCCCGAACTTTTTGATAGGTCGGAATGCTGTCCACCCGGCCATGCATGGTTATGTCTCGCTACCGGGACTAGCTACCTTTTCCGGAGCTCGGCTAGCATGCGGCAAACCTATTTTTAAATTTACATATAGTTTGCCGTCCGAAGTTGGATATTCCGTCCACCCGGACGGGGCAAAAATTTTGGGTCGGATCGGCCATCCACCCGAATTTGGGCTCAAAACGGCCAAATTGTGTCCACCCGGCAGGCCTGAAATTTGGCCTTTTTCTGATCCGACCTATAAGGGAGTTGTCCGGGGTCCTGTCGCGCGGCGCCTTCCACATTGGGTCCGAGAACTCGTTACTCGACTGAATTTCATGCAGCTTGACTAGCTTGATTGCTTCAAAGAATCTTTGACCAATCCTGTTCTCGAAGTTCTATCAAAGTTATACAACTGATGATTCTTATGATGAGGATCCAAGCTCTGAATGGGTCAAAGGATTCAAGTATTTCGTATCAGACCCAACAACGTAGTCATACAAGTGAAAGGAAAAAATTGATACGAGACTGAGATTGCATAATTAAGGAACGTATCTGAACTCAGGGGTCTGAGGAGATTGTTTAATCAGCAAACTCTTGACGACGCATCGAGCCTTAATAAACTGAGAGGAAGTTAAACGCACCTCATCTGCCAAACTATCTGTGTCAATTTTCATACCGCGCACCGGTTTCCCAAATAGTCTATCTCGACGAGCGTTCTCTTTAGCATAGAGAAGCTAAAGCGGGTAATTAGTTAGATAGCAATATGCGTATGGAATTCCGAACAGCAGGCCTACCGATAGTATAAGAGTGCATATCCCTGATAAGACGAGGAAGCCAGCGACCACTGTGGCATGGGTTCAGCATGTTATAGTGCACAATCCATGTGGAAACGGACCTGCAAATCCTTTTCTGTAGGCGCGTCAATATGAAGTTCTGGATGCGATCAAAGGTACGGTACGTTACATGTAGCGCGGACCCTCTGTCTTCGGGAAGAGATGCGTCCCAAGGACACTACCACACTGACCGATGGCCATAAAGAGAGGGATGCCTGTTGCTTTCTTCGTCTCTGAGCCAAGGTTGTGGTTAACTGAAGATCAAATCGTGGTCGTTGTGACATTAGCAGGCTAGCAGGTGCCAATAACTACTCGACTTACACCATGCAATGATGATTCCGCCGCTGCTATACGCTCCGCTCGTGATGAGGAAAGTGGCAAAATAACGAACGCCATTGTTGTTGGGAACAAAGAGAAGTATTCTGAGCAATCGTCAACCCGCCGAAGTGGTCCAGTTGCAAGTTGAGCGGCCTACAGATACCCAATTGCCCCAACGAAAGCGAAAACGCCCTGTATGACCCCTCTGTTTTGGATCCTATCGGAGGTGTATGAGCACGAAACCATGGATAGACCGGCCAGCGCGTAAGGAGGGACCGTTAAAAGCTGAGTTATCGCATTGCCTGGATTGATAATAGAAAACGTGAATGTGAGTGGTATTTATTAGTAGGTTTTCGTCTGACTCACTGCCAAAGCCGAATGTCGCAATGATAGTTGGCAAGAATGGACCAAGAGAGGCGATTGCCGTATGCAACCCAAAATATATCACCCCCGCCAGGTAAACCTAAACTAAAAATTAAGATAGTTCATTACTATTCTTCCAAATATTATAACTCGCCCTCCAATCAGTCATTGCCATTTTCACGTGGGCTTTTGGGATAGAAGAGGTATGAGACTTCGTAACCGTTCATCCGACATGGATAAACGTCACCTTTCCGAAGAACAGTACCCACGTCTCCAGTCTGGTCTCTATTCATTCTTTCAATAGCGATTTGCCGCTCGCGTTCAGTGAGATAAGTGGTTGATTCTGGGCGGTTGGGAAGCAGGAAGTATGTTGCAATCCCTAGAATGACAGTTGGGACACCCTAGAAAGAACAGCACCTTAGCTCGGGAAAGAAAGGAAAGAGATACAGTGTACCCACCTCAATTACAAATAGCAATCGCCAGTCCGCAACAGATGACTGTATGTGCTGGACCCCAAAAGCAATGAGACCACCGAAGGCTCCAGCCACAGTCGAAAATCCGAACCACATAGCCAGCTATGAGGCGACGAAGTCGAGTTAGCGAGATAGCGGGAGAAACAGCAATATCCTCACTCTGAGCCCTAACTCGTACCGGGTGTAGAAAAATGCTGCATGTGTACAGTTTATTTGAGCAATCAGGGAAGATGAAATAAGTAGCTGAGGACTCCTTACACAAATAAATCGTTATTACCGGGCCAAAACCGGCCTCGAATACTCCAAGAAATAACCTTGCAATCATTATGCCTGGGAAGTTAAACGCAGTCGCCTGTCGAAATACGCAGACATTGTAATTAGCGATATTTGTATGAATTGAGTGACAACAGTCAGGCCCCACCATAAGGGTCGAAGTAAGTCCCCACCCTATGGCAGCAAGGGCAACATATACCCGAGGCGGGCATAGTTTCGAAAGGAGGGTCGCCGGAATTTGGAACAGAATCTGCAAATTTGAGTACGTGTTATAAAAGGGTCATTTACGGGCGACTCCTTTGAAGTAGGTGCGCACATAGGAAAAGTAAAAACCCGAGGAGAGCCAGTCGAACAAGACGCCCGTCTTGTCACCTCCAAGCACATCTTCCGGTAGACCCTGAAGGCGAGCATTTCCTATATTTGATCTATCCAAAGCTGAAAGAAAGCAAAAAGGTCATCAGCTACAAGTGGCACGCCTGCAGACGACAAAATCGAACATACACGAAAAGAGATAGAGCAAACATGTCAAGGGCAAGAGGCGTTTGTCAAGTTTCCTGACCAATAAGCGCTCTTCTTCGGGGGTGGCCAATGGAACGCCGGGCACATGCTTTAGAGACGAAGACTCGACTATAGACTCTCGATCAACCTTTTCCTCGTAGTCTGGGGTAGATTCAACGCCAGAAGACATATGCAATTGGCCTCGGTGCAACGAGAGGTCGGTTCTGGTGGGAGAGAGACTGGTCGTTCTTCCTGCTCAAGATAAGATATATAAGTAACTCATCTGGTCGGCTGAGGGTGCTCACGAGGGGCAATCTATGAAAACACTCGCCTCAGGCATCAGAAGCTCATTTCGAGGATATTTCTGATATTCGCATGGGAGAACATCCACTGAGCAAATCCTACGCAGTATCTCTCGACAAAACAATGTCGCAGGCCACTGAAGATTCTGCAGCGCATCCTAGGCATCGTCGAAGGACTAAGTACAACAAGTTGAGACTGCTGAATGATATTGTTAGGGTATTTATGTTGAGTAGGATCGCGCAAAGACTCACATATACAGAAGCAAGGCCCCCAATACGGTGACTTAAATGACTTCCCGAGATGTTCTGATCTTTATGAGTTTGCCCATGCCAATTCACTTAATAATAGGCATCCAAAGTTGCACCATCCATTTTTGAATTTGTAAGCCAAGAAAGGACTTAAAGTAAGCTGACTCCAGGGAGCTCCAGCAGGCTGCAGCAATTCCGATACACAACCTTCGAAAATCGCGTAGTCCGATCGGCAATGCTAGGATTTGTACCCTTTCTCCCTCTGGAAACCAATATTCAAAGAAGAAAACAGTCGACATTATTGAAGGAGGTGAGTGACTGCTGTGGTGAGTATCAAGCGTGTCAATGACTCATTATAATTAGACCGTATGGTGGAATATTAATTGGCCAAATTGAGCCCTTGAAAAATGCGCGAAATCAGGACACAAACCCCACAGAATAAGCGCAGGAAATACGGACATTGCATTGTTTCAGGCCAAGTCACATATCTTAAGGTCGCACAGTTGTCCGACCGAAGCAGAGGCTAGTCCCAGGGATAAGCGTAATGACATTGACAGGCTGCGTAGGTTCATGCCAGTGGGAAGCCGATTTTCAAGAATAACTCAGAGCGTCGTTAAAACATAGCACGACTGCAAGGTCGCATATCATGGGCATCCACGGTGCTATGTTTCAACCAGATATCACCGATACACCACAACGACATGCAAGTCAGCGCGATCTGACTTGAACACGTTTCTCCCTCTCGAAGGGTTTCTGTGGACGAAAAAAGTCTATATTAGTTGGAAGCCTGTACGAACTCGAGAAGAGAGGTCTATCACTTACAGTTTTTGGAGCAGACTTCATCCCGTCCCAACACACGCACCTCCTGTACAAATGTATAGGAGGACGGCATTATGGCATTGTTTGGAGACGCCAGATTGTCCGAGCTTCCTCAATCTTCTTATCCGTCACTGGACCGTAAAAAGCACTCGGGGTTTCATTCCACCGGACTGATACCCACGTCTAACTTATTTAGTATTCTTAGAACCATATAGTTGCTCAAAGGGTTGCTTACTATGTAGCACTGGTTATTGATCTTGGGACGGTCATGAAAATCCAATGAAATCCACGCTTTCGGCATACCCCTGACGAAAATGCCGCAATCCTATATATATGCCAATGACAGGCAGAGGTGTGTTGCCTTTCGCTGTCCACGTACAGGCAGTGACCACACCGTTGACTCTCGAGAGACGAAAGCCCTTTGCGCGGATTAGGCCTCCCATTCCTCCTTCCACGACACGTGTTACGAATTGACGCCCAAGAGATAGCCTAAGCGGCATCATAAGTGCAAGGTACGCAAGCCGAATTGAGACGCCATCCGGTCGAGAGCTGATCATGATTGGCATCAAGGCGGAATACACTTGAATCAGATGGCACCAACAATCCCCCTTGACGGTCCCCAGAGCTTCAACTTGGATGTTTCTGGTATAGCGGGTTTCTTTGGAGGAGATGAGTCCTTCGCTGCGATGTCCAGTGTACACCTAGTCCGTGGACGAAGGTGGATGGGATGGTATAACTCACCTGGGAGCTATATCGTAGCGAAGAAGTACGGTGTTCTTGCCAAATCACGAGTGTGGGACGGCCTCTTTCCTGGAGTAAATGTCGACCCCACGAGAATGCTGGAGCTGGATGGCAAGGTTGGACCCCGGTACCTAGGAGTTCATTCGGGTACAAGCCTTGACAAGACAGGGCATTTGGCATACCTGCTCGCCGAGCATTGCTCTGAGCTACCAGACAATCAAATCGTCGGGACTGCCTCCCCCACAGATTTACACCTAACAATAGTCCACCTCAATGACTATCCTGAAGAGATTATTCGCTCTGACGGCACCCTTCCCTCAGTCCACCTCTCGCCCTTCGACCCAATTGGAATAATGCCTATACTGGTCAGCATCGGTGCAGCCGTTATCTGTGGTGTATTTCGCGATTGGTGGAGCTTCTCGATGATTGTCACAGGAATCATCGTTAATGGAATATCTTGCGCGGTAATTGGATCGGGAGTTTTGAAGGTCAAAGGGCCCAACCCATCGAAGCATTCGCCGCCGGGAGATGGAATATTCTTTTCGACTGGTAGCAACCAGAGAGTAATCTTGCTGAAGGGAAGTGAACGGATAGTCAGCACACTTGTGAGGGGCCAATATTTCCTCCACTACAAGAGTCAATCGAAATACCACGATATCGGCCTCTGCTCCATGGCCCTGACCGCGCAGTTTCTGGTACAGCTCTTCTTGATGCCACAAGGCAGACTCTTCGGCCAAATCATGTTTCTCGCGACATTCGCGGTGTCCTGGCTGTATAATGCCTATCTAGCGTCGGTCGACAGGGAGGACTTGCAGAAACATATTCTCGTCAGCGCACTGCTTCAGAAACCGAAAGCGTGGACTATCCGTGTTCCAAAGTACACCACTCTCGCAGTGCTGGCCGCCATGAATCTTCAAACGGGCGATGCGCGCCCCATCTTGGATGCCTTCATACCGAACAACACGAAAGTTTGGAACCTAGTAAAAGGGACTGTTGCAGAGGGTATCAAAACCAATGTAGACCCTGCTGAAATCATCGGGGGAAAAAACACAGGGGACCTTACAGAAAGCGAGTCGAAATTACTGCACGATATGATTTCTTTATCCAGTCTGGCGTTCCAGACAGCAAAAGAAACGCCGACGACCCTTCCCGACTTCGATGCCAAGCTTCAAAGTGACAATGGTTCACACGAGAAGGGAGAGCACGTGGTTTAAGCGCGTTAATCTGGTGATTAGGACGCGTTCTGTCGCGTCCTGGTTCTTCAGGCTTAGTAGTATTACGTGTATGTACAAGCTAAACCGTCCTTATTCGCTCGCAGAGACCACCTTATGTTTGACTGTAATAATATTGTCTCTCTTTGCTTTCCATAATTTGTACCCGGAGAGTGATTTGTTTCAACTTGAACTTCCACGCTCTTCCAATCATGGACTATCCGAGAAGAAAATCTGAGACGACCTTGAAGTACCTATGAGGAGGCGCCAACTTTTAAGATAATGATCTTACTGTACTTTTCAAAGCAAGACCTACCTCTCTGGCTCCTCGAATTGCGCTAAATGTGAGCTATTGTAGAATTCCACCCACTTGACCTTCGGAATCCTTTCAAAGAAAGGTTGCATTGCTATTTCATGGACCAAATCAGTCGGAGAATGCAAGAGCAGCGTTGGTGACAGTATTTGGTGCAATATCGGAACGACGCTCCAATCTTTATTGTTCCCTCCATTTCGCAAGTAGGACTGGCAGTTCCTGATAGATCCTTGTCAATAAGCATGCTATGCTGCGACTTAAGAAAGACCATGTACATCGCCCTGTGTGCAGATTTATCATTACTTGCCTCACTGAAAGAAGTCAGCAACTCTTCCGGCCAGGGGTCCAACGTGCAGCCTGTATGTTTTTGATGAAACATCTTCTCAGCGTCTTGGTACTCCTTTGAGTCCGTCGTCCCTTCGCGTTCGTGCTTCTCGAATATCTCATACGTTCCAGGTGGAAGTCCTTCCTTGATATGCCTCACCACGCCCTCTGTTATAAGGTCGGTAGAGGCTGGGCAATTCGCGAGCACCAGCCTACGGAGTCCAATTGGTTGACGGGCTGCAGCGAAGTTTGAAGCAATCATCCCTGATGAAACATTCGTGAGCAGCCTGCTTACCATGGTGACTGGTCTCAAGTTTCAACAAGAATTGCGGTTTCCCTTCGACGACTACACCTTCACGCACTGGGACTCCTTTTATCAGTATCTTAAAACCTGGACTTGCTCACACTCCGCTTCCGCACACCGCCTACCTTCGTCATCGTCCACGTTTCTCCTATACCGCTGGCAGTAATCATGTTCTATCCCGCCACCTCTTTCAACTTCCGCCCACAACCCGCCGCTGTCGCCCTTCTCCCGCTACAAAATCAAAAGTACCAGTACATCATGCATGCTATTTTCCCTTTACCCTTTTTCTGTCTGTCTCTATTTACCTCGGATGGGACTTTGTGGTCTTCGCATGTATCTTTCGATTGCATATTCTTTTTCTTTTTTCGAACACTGCTTTAAAGCGATTTTCAACCCTCGCGTTCATCCTTCTCTGTGTACTTGTTTTCATTGTATTTTTATCATCTCCTTTTCTCACGTCTCCGCTTCCCTCTTCACTTCTATCCCTTCTTTCCTTCGCACCGCTTGCTTTGCTCCTTACCTTGGAAGTAGGAAACACTCTTTTCGTTGATTTATTTATTTATTTAGGGTAAGTATTTGGAGATGTTACGCTTATAGTTCTAATGATATGTGGATGTCTGGGCTGTCCAACCAGCTGTTTCTTATGTTTTGCATGTGTGTTCTGACTTTAGTCTTGTCTCCATCCACGCTATCGGCGAGTGAGTGGGAATTCGACTGTTCGTATGAGCGCTCAAGTCTCTTTACCAATATTCACTGCTGCAATCTCTAGGCGCCTGTGAGATTGGTTCTTCACATAGTATAGGTACGATTCTGCCTCAGACTGCGTAACTACCTTCAAACCCTTTTACACACATCGTCATGAGTGCCGGTACCAGTCCCCATCTCATTTCGAGTACTGCGCTCGACCGTGGTCGGCTGAAGCACCGCTTTAAGAGTTTATAAACATCACCTTAGCCTTCTACGTCGTCACACCCAACTTCTAACTCATGAGCTTTCCTGCTCGTGAGATATAGGAAAGGGTAACCTTTGCTGCTGGAATAATAAGTGACTACAAAGGCCGCCAAACCCTGGACGCTCGTTAAGCGCCCAGTTCGGACATCTCGGACATAGCAGGTAGCTGCGAATATTGTGGGCCTGGTACAATTCTCGCTCTCGTCCAACTCTCGTCTACACGTCAAACTTGAAAAACAAAATATGTCATTGATTAAGCTAAGATCCAGGGATAGATATAAATTGAATTTGATGGGAAAGTCCTACACGGAGTTGAATCGAGCCAGGTAGGCCTCTATTTCGCGATGTAAATGCCACCTTCGAATCGGAAAGCGGTGGCCGTCTCTGTCCCTTGGGGCCGGAAAAGATACCTTGGATCGCAAGCACTCCACAATCAGAGCATCTAATCTCCCGCACTGAGGTAGAAAAAAGATCAAATACCCCAGGACGATGAAGTAGAAGTCGTCGGACCGGTCGAAGGAGGAAGTGTATAGGGTGGGTATATCAACCATCCAATGTCCAGACTCAAACCTCCATTCTTCAAAATAATCATCTTCGCCGAGTTCTGGAGGCATGTAGTGCCAGACATATGCTTCTGGGCGACCTAAGGAGCGAATCTTCTTGAAGCAACCTAGAGCTGCCTTTGCGTATGTGTTGGGTCCTATTACATATTCGCCACGCCTCTCCGGATCGAGCAAAAATGTTCGTAGATGATCTCGAAATTCTGAGGGTTCCTCGCACCAATTCAAGTTATATAGGATTTCCAAGATATGGTCTTCCGCCCTTGCGTCATTGAATGGTACTTGCCCATTGACGCGAGGTAAGACAAGGTTGGCGGGGCATGAATAGACAGCATATATTGATAATTTCCTAGGATGGCGACGCGTGAGGAGCATAGGAATATATCTATGTGAGCCCAGGTGGAACAGAATGAGCATTAAAGATATAGCTAGCCCGTCATCAGCATAAAATCTTTCCAGGTGTTGGAAAAGAGAGAAGTTAAACAACTTCAGTTGATGCTTTTCTATGTAGGAATCCGACGAGTTCTCGAGAGTCTGAAACCTGGTTAGTGCTTCGTCACATCTAGGTTGGAGTCCTTATCACTCACCAATCTTTCTAAGAGGCTAAAAAAGGAACGGACAAAAGCCGCCACAGTAATATATGGCGCCCAATATTGCATGAAGTGTTGCATCCGAAAAGAAAACACTGCTTGCTTTAACTCGCACGAAATGATGCCGCGAGGGAAGAAATTGCCAATGTTATAAAATATAGCACTGCCTTCATGGTTGGAAAGGGGACGGTCTTCAAAAACAGTCCAGTTAGAGTGAAAGAACGTGTGGATGTCGTTGAGACTACTTACAAGAGGATAAGTACTGCAAAATAGAAACCAAATGTTTCGGTCTTTCCTGCTCAATATCAACATGGAATTGTTTAGATCTTTCTGGGTCCAGCAGGTAGTCTTCGAATGAAGCATGGACCACATGTAGGAGTCGAGTTTCAGAAAATGCAACACGTCGAATCTCGACGACAGCTTGCAAGTCACAAAACAAGATATCAATTTCGCCCTCGTTGTAGGGGAGAATTCTTTCGATTGTAGAGCAAGGATAGTTGGCGATAAGTCGAAAGGAAAGAATCTGGAAAACCTTTTCGAAGTCTAACGCAGACTGGAGGATCATTGTGTATAGAGAATCTAGTTGAGCAAAGGGCAAATCCCCATTATGTGGCCGAAGGTGGAGGGCAGCTTCAAGGCGGTGGTCAGGACGGTGTCGAATGGATCCTACATACTTGACAACACTCGCAGCATAGATAAATTGGCCTGAGGACTTGTTAAGCAGGCTGACGAGGAGTTTATTGTCTGGCCATGAACCACTCAAATACCCTCTGAAGGGATGGTTCGACTTGATTTTTTTAAAGCTGTCGCGGAGATAAAGTTCTATGTCGGCTCGCGTCTGATACTCGGAGTCCAGAGCAAGACGGGTGTGCGTATCCTTCATGTTCATCGAGTCAAACGACGACGTGATTTCTGGCTCTGGTCTGCTGGTAATGAGGATTTGGATTGGCGGGATTGTCTTTGCATATTCTGAGTCGGATAGGCCTTCCAAAATCTCCTGCTGCGACGTACGATCCACACATTCATCTAGTCCGTCTATGACAATTAGGAGTCCTGGAGGTGACGGTCGTTCGGAGTGAAGCGAAGACAGGTACACGTGTAGAGGATGCGCGATGAGTGCGTGGAATTGATGTCGCATCGTCCGCTCGAAAATAAGGGGATCGTCTTCAATGGCAGAAAGAATTAGCCTCTGTACATCGGTCTCGGGGAAGGCGGTGTAAACCTGGTAGGCCAGGGTGCCGATGAGCTGTTTGGAATGGTTGCGGCTGGAATCGAACCTGTTAAAGAAGAAGGCGGCCAATTTGAATCCCCTCGCAAGGTAGCGCTCAGCGATGGTCTGTGCTATGGTAGATTTGCCACATCCAGCAGTTCCGCGTAGCCACATAATTGTCCTATTACTCGTTTCTCCTGACTGACCAAGCGCCCAATTCATTATATAGTCGAGGACGGCAACACAGGTGTTTGGATGACATTTCGGGGCATCGTAGCGCTCCTTTGAGTTGTGCAAAGCGTTGGGTGCAGCAGCATTGGCGAGCGCCTGTCGAGAGAGAGATGATGTATTGGAAAGGTTATTAACCTGAGTGAATTGTCCGTTTTGTATAATGGTGTTTCCGCTTATCATTGGAGGTACCATCGTTCGTCAACGAGGGAGCAGAAATCGAAGGATAGTGGGGATGGAGTATGGTCAATTGGGACGCAATTGCGAACGGACAGCCTGTGGTGGCCTGCTAAAAGCTCTTGAAAGCTGTACTGCAGGCAGTGCTCAGTGCTCAGTGCGTGGTATGCATGCAGCCATGTAATAGCACGTGCACTGCAAATCGTTATTAAATTAGCACTTGTGAGTGTGGACCACATCACGAAAAATAGAGCATAGCCTGAACTGAAATAAAAGGAGGTCGTCTAAGTCAGAGACTCGGGCTAATATGGCACTTGAGCAGGGAAAATTCAGGCTTACTTACCTCGCGACATGCTCTGCCCATTTGAACAAAGGAGCGTGGCAGTAATTATAACAGTTAGATATTGTGAAGTTCCAGTCATGGTGAGCGCTGAGAGGTTCAAGAAGGCCATGCGGAGTGGTCAGCTTGGCGGAAAACTTGTTGTGCAGGGCCATCGCATAGCGCGTGGCATTACGAATCTTTTACGTGTCCTCTGCGTGCGTTCTTGTCTCATTGAGATTCATGTTCAGTAAACCAAATTATATTCTGCATTTTATATATGAAGATGATACAATAACTAGCAGTACGACTAATACTTGTAACTTGACTTGTCAATTCGGGCGTAAGCACATACAGGTATTATTAGATAGAGATATAGCAATCCAATTAGCGTACTGTCCCTGGGACTCTAAATACGTGCGACTTGAGTGACAATGCAAGTTCGAACAGTAACTATACGTACTAGTAGGATCGAAAAAAGAAGTACGTGATTGAAGAAGCTTGCAGATACGGCAAGGCGGAGCTATGTCGAGTGTATCCTCCTGTACTGATTTGGAGATGGTCAACTTCGACAAGGCAATAGGGTAACACATATCTTAACGACTCTACTAGTACGGAGTGGGATGGACAATGCAGGTTCCCGCTTGCGCCTATGTCATGTCAGGCAACTCGATATACAACACATCGGGCGACAAACGACCTCAGGCTTCCATCCCTGCAAGCTGTGAAGTACCGGTGTTGGCCAGCAATACACGATGTCACAGGCTAGCCCATAGATACGCGCTGGCTTTGTATCCTATCCAGTATATGTATGTTATCTCATGACGATGCGTCGGGCAGTAACCGATTGACTGGGCGACGGGTGTGTTTTGTGGGTCTGACTTCAGATGGAGCCAAACTTGCATGGTTGCCTGTAAAGACGAGTCAACACGATTTGGTAAACGGATGTCGAGAAGCCCAGGTACGCACCTTTCAGCATGTATTCGTCCATTCCTTGTCCACCCCCCGCTCAAAGACGCTTCGAAGAAGTAACTTATATGTATGGGTGGGGTTGATCATAAGGCACGTTAGCGTCGTTGCTGGTTTTCCTGTAAGTCTTGGTTAATGTTGCATGCCTAATAGTACACCTCGAAAGTATACACATACATTTATACCGTTTTTCGAAGTATCCACGTTCGCTAGTGTAAACAGTGATAATCGAGGTTCAAGGTAACGAGTAGAGTGTGAAGGAGGACATCAGGAAAGGCAGTGCTGGCCTAGTTGTCGTATGTGTGACGCTGGTCACTGCAGTGGATGACGCGGCCGTGCTGAACGCCTAATCAGATTGTTCTATTTACTCAGTACTCTTTATTTAACGTTGTAGGCAGACGATTCGCTTTGATGGCAGTTGACAAACGTAACAGGATGTTCAACCGTCTCTGTTGGTCTGGTACCAAACAACTCGGTAGATGCCGGTATAATCACGTGCCCATTTGATGGCAGTTAACAGACGTAACAAGGTTCAAGTTGTCCAACCGTCTCTGGTTGTCTGGTACAAATACGGCCAGTTCCGGTAAGTGCCGTTTTAATCACGTGCTCGTTTGATGGCAGTCAACAGGCGTAACAGGTTTTGCAACCGTTTCTGGCGGGCTGGTGTCGATTAAAATAACTCCCTTTTACTGACGTAAAAGACTCGTAATCCTGAGGGCCTACGGCATCTCAATTAAATTATGGTCGTCGAACGCAATCAAGAGGCAGCGAGTCGCGTCCACACTCAGTAAATATTCGAGATACTCCAAGCTCGCATTTCGGTCATCGTATTCCCGGGGGCTGGCATGATGTGAGGAGGCTGAAGCAACAACAAACACACCTCCCCAGGAATGACCTAAGATATCATAGCGTTGTAGTCCAAGATGTCGAACCAAATTCTCCAACTCATCCAAGAAAAGGTCCACACACCAAAACGACGATCTGCCGCAGCCTATCTGGTCGTAAAATATAACGGGAATGCTATTCATCGACGAAAAAGGTTAAAAGAGTCATCCTGGAAAACGGAAAAGCCATTCCGCACCTGTGGTTCTCGTACAGCTTCAAGTTCGGTCTGCAAAGCACCAGCGCCATCAGTAAGGTTTTATGAGAGCAGCATGAAATTATCTCACAGCATATAGTCATGGGTCATTCCAGGACCACCATGGATAACAAGCAGCGGGGTCCGATCAGTCGAGTGAATGTCCCCATGTACTCGATACCACGTCTTGTATGTCTTTCCGGCCACGACGAAATCAGCTGTGCCCATGCGCGAATCGCTCAAAGCGGGAGAATGTTCTGGTTCGCCTGCAGACGACATTTCCGCTGAGGAAAAGGAAGACGCTTGTTCACGTTCGAGTAGATGGCCATTGGCCTCTTCGCATATATAGAGCAGCAAAAGGGATGACGCGTCTTCGAACTTGAACCTCAGGTCGGTTTGAGGTAAGTAAGTGTTTTTAGAGAGCTGACGCGTATTATGAACGCGCGTCGACTGACAAGCATCTGATGCATATGGAAAATGACTTGTTTAAATTCCGATACGTCGAGTCAGTAGAAAATGGAAGCAAAAATTCTTCACAAGCATATTTAAATACAAGGGTGGCTGCATTCGATGTGACTAAAGAATGCACTTTTGAACGATGTACAACCAAAAGTACACGAGTGCAGGAAAGGTCGTCTTAGTCGATGTTGCATGGCAGGCTTTGGTCAGGGACAGAGTTTATAGGAAGGCAATGTAAGTATATAAGTATAAGTATCATAGTTGTCCACAGACGAAAACGTGGGCCAAGCAATAAGCAGCCGTGGCTATTTGAGTAGGTATGGAACAGTCCATGAATATCAGTGAAAAAGAATCAGTACGAGTGTTGTCGGTCCAAACCAAGGTCGCTCACAGAGCCACCTTGCCTGGCACAGCTACAAGGTTGCGCACTTTACGCTTGAATTTCGCAGGAAACCAAGGCTTAACAAACTTGAAGATATGCGGGAAGGGCCTTGCTTGCGATGCGTTTGGGTAAATGGATCCATCGCGCAATCCTGGGGCTCGTTCTTCGGCTTGAATCAGACGAGGAGATGGGTCGTCCACGATGGGTGTGAATTGTTCGATGAAATGGGAAGCAGAAGCAGTAGCAGGAGCAGGGGGTAGCGCTGTAGACGGAGCTGAAATCGAACCGTGGGCGAAGACTGCAAGAGTTGGGTGCTGGGAGGGGGAAAGTGGAATTGGACTTCTAGGAGCGGAGGACGAGGAAGCAGTCCCATGTTTCTGCGCTCCGAGGTTACAACTGTAATCGGCAAAACAATCCGAAATTTTACTTCCCAATAGATCACCTTCCTTCCTACTTAGTGTAAAAGGCGGAAATCCTAATTGGAGGAACTGTTCAAGATCGGGTCTAGGCGATGCCGCGTCCACTAAGGTGTAAGTAAGTTTCTTCATCCTGACGTGTGATGGCCTTCGAGGAGGTCGAGGAGCAGGAATCAGCAGTTCTTCGCCAAAGTTGGATTGAAGCGTTCGCCCGTCACGGAGTTTGAGATTTCTCTGAAGAAGATGCGCTGTGAGCTTGGTCCTAGGCTTTCGCGAAACATTAACTTTGGACTGGGTGATGGAAGAGGATGTCGCTACTGAAACATTCGCACATAACAATGAATCGGGACTCGTATTCTTCGAAATTTTCGATGTTGTACGTGTTTCGTCGGCGTCTGGAATGGAAGAACTATTACATCGAAGTTCCTCCTCTTTGGGGCGGGGCAAAGACTTGCGAGGCTTGCAAGAGGGTCGACGGCGAGGCATGATATTCAAGATTGAAGTATTTCGTTGTGGCTCAACAAAATCGCCCGCTACATCATGATCAACATATGTTTTACGGATGATACCGGACGAACATACCAGGCAGTGGGTTTGTATAATTAATAATATCTTTCTTCCTCTCCGCTGCCGCAGCTGCATCTTCTTCCTCCAAAAGAGAGGACAATCGAGTAACAGAAGACGATGCTCGCAAGCTGCTCTCAATGTCCAGGCCTAAGCCAAGGCCTATGACAGGACCACTCGAAGAAGCAGGGGCAGATGCCGTATTTCCTGTAGCCATGGCGTCCGACTGAGACGTGGCTCCTGTGGTAGGCAGGAGCGAAGGGTGGTTGGTAATGTTCGCGTGATCATCAGTTAAAGAGCACGACTCAGATGAATGGCCTTCGTTCGATGAAGAGCTATACGCTGCCGCCTGAGATGGGAACGTTAAAAGGAATAAAAAATAAAAGAGAGCACAAGGACTCACTGGCGATTCCCAAGGAGCTTCTAAGCCGGTTCCGACTACAGAGAGTACTCCTCCACCACTCACAGGGGGCATGCCTTCCGCACTGGCAGCGACCTCTAACCGTAGAAGAGAGGGAATATCCAGGTCTTCTCCTGTGAGGGTAGTGGTTTGACGACTGAATCTCGAGGAAAACATGATGGACGAGATAGCCGTCACAGGAGAACCAGCAGGAGAATGGCCATTATATGAGGTATCACTATATATGATTGGAGAAAAGGAAACATGTTGTTGCATATTATGATGAATGGGGGACGATAAAACGCTGAATATTGAAGCTGAACCGACGGATTCCAGGCTCGGGCTTCTCGAAAGCAAAAGAGGTGAATAATCGGAGTCCAGCTCGGTGGGGAGTAGCCTAGGTTTCCCTGGGAGTTGCGGGCTGTTGTTTCCTGTTGTGAGAGTTGTTGGTTTGGGAAGTTGAATGGCAGGCTCTAATACGCCTTCCTGTTCATAAGCAGAGACGTAACATGAAGTGTCAGGTACGAGTCCGCGATCGGAGCCATCCAAGGTAAGGTTACGCAAACTGAAAGCGCCGCCGGTTAATTGAAAGGCCTCTTCATGATCAATGGTTGCAACCTCCTTGACACGTTATTAGAAAGAAGAAAAACGACGGCGAGGTGGGGACGTACCTCAACATGCGTAGCCTTGGACGAGCAAACATTCTCGTTGTGTTGGGTAATAACAATAGACCGCGCAGAGCAATCCAACAACTGGGAATTATCTGGTGAGGAGTTGGAGGATGATTGATTTGGTCGCTGGTTTTTCCTCTTCTCTATGATTTCCAACGCGCGTCGGCTATGCATACTGGGCATTGTCCTGCTGATCTTTGTGGCTACAATGTCGAAGGGGTTTCGTCCATCCTCATCTATTCCACGGTGGTCAGCCGAAGAATCTGGAGAGACGGTGTTGGTAGACACATGGCGTTCGTCGTGGAACTTGGAGATAAAGTCCTGTGAAGCGCGAGTTGGATCGACCTTTTGCTTGTGATCACGTCCCGAGTTGGAATGGAGGGGCGTAACAGGAGGAGTGAAGTCAGTAAGATAGGCTGAAGCAGCTGAGCCGCGCGAAAGTCTGTCGAAATATGCTGAAGCGGCTGAAGATGACGAAGAGCCTGTTGAAGTGGTCGACTCGCCCGAGAAGGCCTGCGTCTCGGAGACAGGGAAAAGAGAAGGGGGGCGACGGTTCTCAAGAGCATGATACGAGCTCTCCATAGTCTATAGACGAATTCTTCATCCAGGACATGTTTCCTTCCTTTATATTCCCGAGATCTACTCGAGACTGTTTGAAATCATTTAGAGGTCATTCCAGGCTGGACTGCCCATTGTTTAAGATCGTTTGGAGAGATAGAACGTCACTTTTCAATGCTAATACCACCGCATTTATCTCAGAGTCAGTTTCATGGAGGATGTAATTGCAGATTATGATCATGAGAATAGGCAGAGAGCATGCACAACGTTGAACGGTGCCAGAGTTGAGCTCGATCCTTCGCGAAGAGTGACAGGTACGCGTTGTAACGTAGCACGAGGCTGTGACAAACGCATTATGGATGTCACGCCAACCTTTCCGGAGCTCTCTCCAAGCTCTCTCTCTGACTCTCTCAGCAAGTCGCTTGATCTTCACTATCTAGTTACTCACCGTTGCCTTGGCGCCCAAAGTGAAATTCATTTCTCCGGCCATCATATTAAGATCCATTGCAGCAGCAACGCCGACCTCGGCACCAAGATTGGCCATGTCGCGGACCTGAATAGCACAGAGGCTCCGAGTAAGTTTACCTCTTTTCAAGTGTTTGAAAACATGGGAGACAGCACTCACTGCTAACTCTGCCAGCGGTATGTTGAAGAGATCGCGCTCCTCAGAATACGCAAGATCAAGGCCTGTTGATACTCCGAGAAGGATCGACTGCTCGAAGTTGTTCAGAGTCGCAGTAATGGAAAATTCTGTTAAACTCCCAAGAAGTGACACTTCGAAGTTTACATCTACTGTAAAGTTGAAGCTGACGACGCATTCCAGGCACTCCACGTTGAGGTGGGCATTCTCAAGTTGCCTGGTATAAGAAACCATGTCCGACACTCCTGCCAGTATAGCTCAAATAAATACGAAAACAGCAACGTCTCATCATATACTTTTTGGATGGTATAAGTCCTCAGCCACTGGGTTCAAACCAATTTATAGCTCTGAAATAATCACGACATGAACCTGATTAGTCGAACCGATGATTTACGGGACTGTTCTATAAGCCATAAAAGGCTGATAGTCATTCCTGGCATTTCCAACCACGGGGTGTAACCAGCTGGAACAGTGATCAGCGCTTGTCAAGCAACGGGATACTTAAATGCTGTGCAGAGTAAAGTAGCCGTATGGAATCGTTAATGGAGACCAAGAAAAACCGGACTTGGGCTTAATTACTACAACCTGCATGACACGATGGGTTTCTGCAACGTTGTACAGGTACGTCTTAGAGACCTGTGAGCCTTATAAGGAAACTTGAACAAGCTAGTAAGGAATGTAAGGAAAAGCCGTCCTAAGCGACTGCTTTAGCATGCCTGCGCACATTAATTAGCTCCCATTGACTAAAAGCTTGCCACCAGTTATAATATCTGCTCAATGTTCGTTGTCGTTTCTAAGCTTAAAACATACAGGAAATCGATTGGTTGTCTTGTGCCCTATTCCATAAATAGAACAAAGCGCCCAATTTAATGATGGCATCAAGGGTACATCATGCCGGACTCACTATGCCGAGTTTTGACATAGTAAACAACCGTTGAAAGTTGGTTGAAAGCAAATTGAACTCTGAAACTGAATTTAAAACTGGCCTAACTCGACTCATTGTATTAATGGAAATTGAGCTAAGGAGTAATAAGATATGTAGTACGAAATATATACTCGCTGCGGGCCTCGGGGTAGTACATAAATACCCGGATACTCTCCGGCGTCTATTCCACGTCTTCGTTCACAGAAGGAAGACTGACAGGACCGCGGCCGCAAAGCAGGAGAGCACCTTTTGAGACCCGAGCCTCTCTGCGGAACCTTTATTCCCCCCAGGCCTTTGTGCCTGAGCTGTTGCCTGGGCTTGAGCCGCCTTCTGGACTGCATTAATAATATTTTTAGGGACGATGGTTGCTTGCAAAAGCTGTGTATAGTTGACGTTTGGTGGTAACTGACTGCTGGCGGAGAAATATGACTCGATTTTTGAAATGTCGAATGAAGGGACTGCTGAGGCCGCAGCTACGAGAGTTCCAGTTGGCGCCGCGGTTAATAAAGGAGTGGAAGAACCATTTGTGGACGCCACACTATCGTCGACGATAACAAAGCATGTACTAGATCCTTTTCCTCCACTGGTATTAAAGATTTGGAAATCCCCGTGAGGGAAATCTTCATCCCATGGCGGTAACATGTCTGCCAAGTCACCCACAATCCCAATATGAGTAGCGAACGTCATATCTGCGGACAGCTCATATGCCGCGGCGAAGGTTTCGAAGTCGTTGTCTCCTGCAGGTTGGCAGTCGCGATTAACGTTTGTGCTGACATTGGCCGCAAACACGATGCTAGGAGCGTCTTGTGAAATACGAGCCTCCACCAGAGGTTGACCGTCATTCACAATCGGGAGAGTGATACCGATACCAATGAATGGGGAGATCGTCAGGGTTGCAGTCGAACTTAAGCTTCCGCTTAAGACCTTGAGGGGGATAGACTGTATAGTTGCCGATTTCCTATGAGAGGGTGGTAAACACATGAGCATGGAGGACCTGTATGGCCGCACATGTTACGACGTACCATCCGTTATCACTTTCCTTCAACGTCAGAAAATCAAATAGAGCGAATGCTCCAGGTTCAATCTGAATACACGTAAGAGATAGTCAGCGATAGCACCTGAGTGAGAATCTTTGGCCCGGTGCTAACCGATGCTCTAGCACCCGTCGTGAAATTGACATTTCCAGATACGTCAAGGTCGACTGAAGCTGCAACGCCTACTTCTGGACCAATATTGAAAAGATCACGAACCTGAGGGCTTGTCAGTATCTCGTCATTGTAATCTTGATTGTACATTACTTACAGCCAGTCCTGATAGTGGAAGGTTGAATAGGTCGCGGTCGTGCGAAAACGATAAAGTACCGTTTGTTGAAATCCCGAGCAGGACGGTTTGATCAAAGGAATTGACTGTCGTACTTATGCTCAGAGCAGTAATATTTAGGTCTGATAATGTAATGTTTAAGTCGACTGTGATATTGAAGTCGACACTGCATTGAATACAATGAATGTCTAGGTTTGCCGCCTTTAGCTTGCTTTAATTAAGCCTGTTAGGCTTGTTAAGCTGTCGAATCAGTCTCGGTAGAGCTCACCTTTGAAGATCTTCAGGTAGGTCGAGTGCTGTGTCTCCGGAAAGAATATCGGTACCACTGATATTTTTGCTAAAACCTGTTTCGAACGTTTCCCTGCGCAAAGGCTGACGCCCGGCTGAGCCATCGGCTCCTGAGCGAGGTTCCCAAACACCAGTCATATGATGAGCCCGCACAGCGACGTTGTACGATCCCAGTTCATACAAAGGAAGAGGTTCTGCGGAGATCTCTATAGAATTCCTATAGCTTTGAACTGTGTGTACCTTCCATGCACCCAGCTCCCCCACCAAATTACATCCAGGATGGGAAGTTACAAATTTAAGGCTTTCTGAAGACCTCCATGTGCTCAATGCGTTTCGCGCACTGTCGTTGGAGTCGAAAGACAAATGAAGTGTTGTAGAACCGGCCAAGTTCCCGAGTTCGGGAACGCACTCGATGGACCGAAGATAGGATTCGAACTCGCCTACCACGACAATAGGTTGACCTTCCAATGCCTCAAAAGTGACAACGGCAGCTGAGTAAGGATCCCAGGAGTCTGTGAATGTACCACTTGAGCATGCTGAGACATGAACTTGAATCTGTCAAGGGAACCCACCATATGCATATTCAAAGCTGACTGAGCGCCTGGGGAGAAAAGGGCTGCTATCCGCATGAAGCAAATGATCCCGCCTGTGAAAGGACTGGAATTGCTTTGGGACAAGGGCGCGTATCGATTTCACCTGGGGGTTTTCGTTTTGCTTCAAGGAAGATTTGCGGCAGACACCTGACGAGATAGCAAGAAGGACGACCAATGTTACTGAAGCTATGGCGTCGATCGCAAAGAAACCTCTTGGTACATGCATGGCGGCTACGATCAAGCTGCGTTCAGTGACAGTGAAGGACTTAGGATCCAGGAGGCGACGAATTGCGAAGGTGAATGTTTTGATATTTAGCAGTTGCTTCAGAATCTGTTTAAATACTTTGCGACCGTGGCGAGTGTCCGTAGCGCGCTTGAACGATCATTAGGCGCCTAAGTTCAACGGCAACGGTGTGGCAGCCATGCAGTGCAGAGGCCACCCCTAGCAACTCGTAGCGTGATGCGACTGTACTGCTCCAGTCAAGCTTTGGTATAAATATTTTAAACTTCCATCATTCCCATGACAGACGGACGACTCATTCTCACCAGAGAATAGTGTAGCTCTGCCTAAACGTATGACATTTATCACCCGGTCCCACTCATTTATGGTAAAAAAAAAAGTTATTTACGTACATGTAGATGAAACAAGATTCCTTGGTTATCCATGGAAAGAAGTCCCACGACCATCAGTAAAGCAGAGCGGGACTGCATAGAGCGCGTTCGGCAGCACACCGGTTTCTTCCTTGCTAACCGTGAGGTCGACGTGCCCCCGTCCGAATATAGCTTCGTAAGACTTCGCGTTTCGAAAGTAGTTTCCGAAAGCATTGTCGAGCAGGGGTCATCACGTACATTTAGATCTTGTACAGCCTACTTAAGACCCATTGATCGCCTTTAAAGCATCTATGGTCAGGCCACGAATAACCCGTCTGCGAAACGTCTACTTTAACGCACAAAAAAGCTAAAATTCCTTTCCTTCTAGCCACCTATTCAACATTTCAAGGGCAATTTTAGGCTTATCATAAGGCACCTGTTAAAGAAAAATGAATTCGTTACAAAGCCAACAGTGAGGGAAGACAGAGGTACGAACCATATGCCCGGCTCCATCGATTGTAAGATACGTCAATCCTCTCGCATTCCTTGTGACACCAGCCTTTCCCCCATCAACGAACCACTCTCTTAAAGGCTTAGTCGCAAACTCTTCATGGCCTGTCCAATCAAGCCTGCGCGTCCATCGTTCGTTTTCGATATAGTTGCAAAGTGAATCAAAAGTTCCGACATAAATGAGAGCTTTGACACCGCGCTCGAGAAGTGCGGAGACGTAATGCTGACTGGGATGGAACTCGTCCATACTTTGAGCAAAAGCCGCGTTGACATCCATTGAGACAAGGCTAAAATTGCCAAAGGAAGCGTCAATGCCAAGAAGCGAGCGCACTTCAGGTCGGTTGAGATATTTTGCTATGTGTCTATAGCGATAACTCTGAGCACGTTGAGAATGGTATAGTAGTCCTTTAGTCTCACCTTGTAACAGGATAACAAAGCGCATCAGAAACTTCTCCATCGCACGGGCGACTAATGTCATACGGGTTGATGCCTATGTCCTGATTGGCATATCGTAGTATATATAGTCGAAACAATCCTCACCCGAGTTCATGATAGGTTCTCTCAGCCCCGATTCGCAGAATCGAGCTGCCGTCTGGCAATTTATCTTGTCGAATTGGTTAATGCAGACTTCTTTTAACCGGTTTTGGCATCTGGGTATCTGTGCAGCGTATTAATAGAAACAGAATACGAAAAGTCAGACACTAACAATTTGCTTCATTCGGGTGCAGGTTCTGTCAAAATAGATGATCACGCTGCAGTCATGCACTAGGGAGAGAAAGCAGAATAAACCTACTGGATATCTAGAATGGGAGGCAGGGACGCATTTGTACATGCCATGTCATAGTACGCTGTAAACCAAGGATAAACATCGGTGACGCCGTTCCCTTGAAGATTGAAAGAACAACGTAGTTGAGATAAAGATATAAAGCGCACGAAGCTGGAACACAAACCGATCATAATTGACTTCAAGTTAATAGGTGTCATTCCTTCTTCTACCAGCTTTTTGTTCTGATCGTAAACTTCTGCGGCAAAGACTGGTATGTAATGACCCTGTCCAGAGAGTTCAGGACAGTACGACACATAGGTATCAATCCAGCTACATACACCATACGATTCACCTGCCATGTGGAATGGGCGACCCCTGTACTGGCTGAAATGCTCAAAAAATATTGCGGTAAAAGCAGCTATGTCCTTCGCTGCCGCCATTGTTGTGTCCTATATTACACGATCAGCGACTAGAAGGGCGAGCATCATGATATTAAATTTGTGAAATACATACCACAGCTTGTCCGTAGTCTGCATAGGAGAAACCGACACCGATTGGTTGGTCGACGAAGAATATATTCGCATTAGAGTTCCAAGAAAAAGGGTTGAACTGGGTGCCGTTGTTATCCGATATCTTGCAAGGGCCTGCCGGGAAAAGCGTCAACAAAGTGTACTGACAACATGTATGTATGAGACGAAAACTAACCAAGCTCCATAAAAAGTCCAACAGAAGACGAACCTCCTGGACCTACTCAGATCCGTCATCATAAACCCCGTATTCAGAAGGGTAGGCATTCTTACCGCCGTTGGTCCAGAAGATAACGTCGTCGTTGTCAGGATCATTTCTACTCTCAAAAAAGTAGAAGAATAGATGCCGAGACTCCACATCAATATAGCCCGTATATGCTCTGCAAGAGTAAGTAAGTCGACTTCACAGTTTATGAGAGGCAAAGTTGGCACCAACTTTACTGTTCCGTCACAAAAGGATGTCTGCTTGACTCGAACTCCATGCCTGGGGAAAGCAGGATGACTGAAATGCGTGAAATAGGATGAGGATAAAGAAGACAGTTTTTGCGCAGGAATTAGGACCTGCTGGACATCTGGTTCAAACGTCTTAGCACTAGTACAAACAGGTAATAATTAAAGTAGCTTGGAAACGCACCTGAGGCTTTGGAAGTTCCTGTTGCCGTCCAGGTCCCCAACGCATGTAGAAGAAGAGTGAGCCAAAGCAGCGACATTTTACAACGCTACTCCGAATGAACCGATGTTCTTTAGTTTCAACCAAAAGCAACAGCGTGAATAACAGCGAGCGCAGTCAGCAATGTCAAAACGTTCGGGCTTAAAGCTTGATGGCTTGACGTCATGATAGAAAATAGTCTCCAAAGAATATAGTAAATCCGCACACGGTAACCCCAAAATCTTGCAGCCGAGTACCCAGGTAAACGCCTCGCAGGCATTCTGGACTGCTCTATATCTTCGACTACTCCCACATGATACTGCGAATGGTTCAAAGGCATGAAAACCTTAACCGCGGTTGCGAAGTTTGAACACTTCTTTGAACGGCCAAATCTTCGTGGTATGTTTGATCCTTGCATGCAAGCTATACCCAGTTGCTCATTCACGTAGCAAAACAAGCTTCCATAGGGACTGTATATGCAAAATTAGATATGGTCATAGCCTTTAAATAACGCTATGAGAAAAAGCCTTTGTTGGTGAGGTATTGTTCATGTTCCTCCCTATGTTGGATTACTTGCTTGTCTACAGAGCGCTTCCAGAAAGGGATGGCAACCTTCAAAACTCGTTGTTAACGGGTTTCTTCAAAAGCTCTAGAGTAGTAAAACATACCCAAGCAACCATGTCATATAGACCATCCAAAAGCCAATTATGCCTCAAAACTGCACCACGCGTTGATGCTCGGAAAACGCTAGTGATGAAGTCGCCCGTGATATGCGCTTCTCCACTCAGCACACCTAGAATCGTTGCACCACTCAGCTTTTGTTTTAAGAAAAAGAAAGCATAATCCAAGCACCTTTATAAAGACTTCTCGCTGCCTGTTCCGCTGTCAAACCGTCATCCGTACTTTCAATCTTCAGCGTGATGCCGGGTTTTGTTTTGTTCTCTTCCTCATATCCAGGCGTATACATTGTCGGTGGGAAGAAAATCTGGACGTTGACACCATACAACATGAGTTCTGACTGCAAAGTATCGGCCAGCCCTGTACAATGCATTGATGTCAGGAGAAGAATAAAGAAATCGAAATGCGAAGCACCCACCCCGCAGAGCATGCTTAGCCGGTGAGTACGAGGCATAGCCTACGAAGGACATGTATCCCAATGTCGAAGACACCAGTACGATCTTCGCTCCCTTCTTATGCTCTTTCGCCATTTTCTTTGCGGCGGCCTACTTCAATATTTGTAACTGTGACTTGGCAATCATCCAACGTAAAAGCTTACCCATGCCGTCCAAGCTTGTATCCAGTATCCGTTCACCATCCCGTTCACCAGATCTTCTTCCCCCATTTCGACGAAATACATCGGTTTTGAGCTTCCGGCACAGGCAATGACCGCGTCAGGAGCTTCCCCGCCATGGGCTCTGCATACGGTCTCGAGAGCGGTGGTAGCCGCCTTCCCAGAGTCCAGCGGAAGTGAATAGGCCTGGAAAATCTGTGCTGGGTTGATACGCGATTTCTGCATGTAATAATTTTGCGTGAGCCTTTCAATGACCTCCAAGAGTTATGAGCAGTGGCGACAATTACAAACTTCGATTAATGCCATTGCATCGTCAAGCTTTTTTCGGTTTCGGGCTACGATTGAGACGTGTGCACCGTTCTGCGCCATGATTTCTGCCAGGGATAATCCAAGCCCTGAGCTACCGCCTGGGATGTAGACGTGCTAATAAAGAGCTCTTCAGCTATGTGGAGCTTCCGTGCTTCGTGGACATTGCCTACCTTGCCATCCGGATTCCATTTTGGTGAGAAAAGACCGAGCATTCTGAAGGTGAAGAAGAGAACCTAAGAGAACGTGTGAATGGATGTTACAATGTAACAAGCAGTGGTAGAGAACCCAGCGCGACGACGCGACAGAAAGCTCTCCCAGAGTCATGTGAGTACTTTAGGGGGAGAGACGCGTCGCGCGGTAACCGCTTGGTAACCGGTTGAACAGCGAAATCTGTATTGAAAAGTTATTGCCTAGTTCTAAGAAGGAAGGTAATGGTATATTGAACGTCCGTATGTGTATGGGATATCTAATTCTATGCTACAAGAGTAACTAATCGTCCACGATTTCGATCGCCACACACCAAAATATCCTACCCCATGGCTCTGTTTGGTGATTTTCGTCGATCATCGTATTATCTATCCGCTCGCAGCACACAAATCGTACTGGTTGACCATCCCAGTATTTCATGAGATCAAATGAAAGGCCACCAGGAAGTTGCAGCGAAAGTGACGGAGCAAAGTTGATGAATCCATAACAAAAATCAGTCGTGATAAGGTCCTGGAGATTGGATAATCAGTCAGTTTACCAGTAAACGAACGAAATCTCATGCACTTACGTCTGGTCCAAATATCACCTCCGCTCTGTTCTCCTTGCGGGAAAAATATGACCTCCTTTGAGCCGCGCCATCTAGAGACTGTAGTTCTGTCTCCTTCCGTCTACGTGCATCCATGGTCGAGCGTGATTTTCGCCGCTTGACTTTCCGTATTGTGTCCTTTATCCTAGAACCACTCGAACTCTTGGAATGTATGGATGTGTGTGAAGAGCCAGACGAGACAGACCCCGAGGACAAATCGGAGGAAGATGATGACGACGAGCCAGATGAAGGAGCCCTAAGAAGATCCGAGCGAGGGGCAGAACACGCTTCGTCTGCGAGGGCAAGGTATAATTGGGAAGTTGAATCTTCAATGTGTGTGGGAAATGGTGGTTTCTTATTAGATCCCGATTGTGGTCCATGTTTGTGCATGAAGTGAGGCATGGTCGATATTAAGGGTGATAGTGCCCATGGTTTGGTTGAAGACTGAAGGTCATGTTCGAGTGTTGGGTCGATATAGCTGAGATGATAATTCAGGCGGATCAACCAACCGACATGGGCGAGGTGTGTGACATTAGACCTACTTCATGAACTTGAGTACCGCGCTTGTACCCCAAGGCAATTTGAGAGGACGATCAAACGTATTTCCGAACAGTATATCGTCCGCTGAATGAGGTACCAGGAATCTGCCTAGAGGATGTATATATTTTAGTGAGAATAGCGTTATATGACCAATATAGGCGTGGAGATCATTATTGGGAGGTTGACTACATACCTTGAACCTGGATGCTCCATGTAACGCCTGCTCTATCCTCCCTTGAAAAATAATCCGAGTCCCTCACTTTGCCATGTTCATCGGTCAGGCCTTTAATGTGGGCCACTACTTCTCCTTCAAAGAGGCTGGAGGATATGTGATACGGTTTCGAGGTGTTAACGAGGTCTGTGATGGGAGTCATGGTTTCTGGCGAAGTGCCTGCGAGGACGCGTAGACGGGGTGCCATGTTGTGAGGTCGAAGGTTTGCGGTCCTATATCTCAATGACCTGAGCGGGTGCCGGTATTTGAGGAAGAGCGACGCTCTGAACGGTTTGTGGGATTTCGCTAAGGCAAAGGAGTTGACGAGACGGAGAAGGGTGTAGGGAAGATGTCTTGCGAGATAAGCAAGGTTTTAATAGGCCGCCTTTGTTGTTTGTGGAACGAGGCCGAGGAGTGAGACGCGCAGCAGGAAGGCACTGCACCGGGGAGGTCTGCCCAGCAGCACCACTTAAACTTGGACTAATCGGTCGTTAATCTCCCAAGGCTCCCCGTTAATAATGACGAGCGTGTGTAGGTATGTAACCAAGTGCGGATCGTTGCTCCCTGACCAATAGTTGAACTGTTGAATGCTGCGCGGATCCTAATAATAAGCCAGCCTATTCTGATTCTGGAAAGTATGGACGGCTGACCTCCTAAAAATAAACCACCGTGGTACTGCAGTCGGGCGAGAGGAGCAATCTCTTGATACGTCTGGCAGTTGAAGGTGGACGTTTATAGGGTGTCCTGGCTCACGACATTCATGGGTGACGGAATGCTCCAAGATGCAGCAGACCTTGGTGGTTTGCCACAGACACGTCATATATATTCGCATGGTTACTCGATTCAATAATCAAGTGTTACGGTTGCCGGTATCGTTTCCATTTCGATCCTGGCGTCGATCCTCTGCACATAATGTTTGAGCGTTTAGCAGCTTTGCACGAAGGGGAAGCCTATGGTGATTCGTGTGTCTGTTGGGAGGGGGTCGACATTGAAATTTATTTGAGCCGCTTCTCTGGGTTTGACTATGGGCTTTTCTTCAAGATTGTCATCGAAGCTTCAAAAATCAGCGCGCAGCGACTGCCGAAGTAATTGTTCGTTTGTCGTAGTTGACACTGTTAGTAGTGTTACACGCGACAGCAGTCAAAATTGCTCTGGTCGTTCAGCGCTCGACACGATTAAACAAAGGCAAACAAGGCCTCGACGCCGCGCGCGGCCTCCGACTCGTCCCAACTTCCTCACACCCACCAAGACTTGGTGTACTCAACTCGACCTAACTGGCGTCTTGGGCTGGACGCAGCTCTATAATGTTTATGCCTGCTCTTATATGTTGTATATCAGACGAAGACTCCAAAATTCACCAAAAATTCGCCGGACCACTTGCTCTTAAAGCACCGTCGCTGGTGATATGTTATCACCCTTCTTCACATCTGCTTCATCTACTTCCGTTAAGGGCAACAGAACGTCGGCATGAAAAGAATTTATAACGGAAGGCTGGTATGAAAACTCACACGTCCACGGTCCGACTACGACATCTACGCTTAGGTTTAGGGTCCTACTCGGACGCATCACTTCTCTCTCGACTCATTGCTCCTTCATTCCTTTCGCAATGCATTTCAGTCTACTGGTCCGTTGAAGTAGGCCTCCATTCATCATTCGCCTAGAGTAAGGATCCTCAGGCAAAGAAGCAATACTTGATCATCATCTTCGTTCAGGTATTTGCCCGGAAAGCTTATAGGCCTTAACTTACGACGAGATCCCCGAAAACAACGAGTGCGCTTTCCACTCTGAAGGAGGTAGCTCTCTTAGAGCCGACAAAACTCAAAGTCAGGCTCGCATATATGACGCGTTTGACCTCATCTCTGCGGCTTAACTGCGCTTCTTTCGCCGTCTCTAGACTATTATCAACATATTCTGGATTATCTTTCGTAAGATCTTGCGTCCTTGTGTCCTGTCATGGATCTTGAGCGGCTGGCAGGGCCTATTCGCCTCTCCTTAACAACTCGGGGCAGGCGTCTATTCATCCCACCGGTCAAAAGTTGAAGGTCATCATAACCCATTAGTCGGCAATCGTATGGAAGTGGAGATGGAATGGTTGAAGCCATCATGCCGGATTGGTCTGCCTTTGCACTGCAGACATGGTCCGGTTTTTGAGCGTTCCTCTTCTTACAGCCAGAAGACTATAAAATGGGCATCCTGCCGGTACTCTACTTTACACACCTGCGATGTATTTCAGCGGAGGTACCCTACTACTCATATCAATTGCACAGTATGCCTATGCGACCAACACAACGCTACCATCCTTCGATGCTCGAGCCTTCATTCCTGGCTCTTGGTCCTTAGTTCAGCAAGGGTAAGCGTGCGCACTTGTACTGTGTTTTTACTGCTATTTAACAGTTCAACGTCAGGACGACAGGAGTCAGTGCTATGCAGCTTGCGGTTGTGTCCGAGACGACAGCGATTATCTTTGACAAAGTGTAAGTCACCTTCTACTAGGTTCCTCATCTAAGGCACAGTAAAGTAACGCAAAATAGGGAACATAACTCTCTTACTGTAAACGGCCACGTGGCTTGGTCCGTCGAGCTAAACCTCAACACGAAGACAGTCAGGCCCTTGAACCCCTTGAGCAATACCTGGTGTGCGACTGGAAGTTTTCTCGGGAACGGTACC
Source organism: Agrocybe pediades (assembly GCA_013053245.1). Lineage (NCBI taxonomy): Eukaryota > Fungi > Basidiomycota > Agaricomycetes > Agaricales > Agrocybaceae > Agrocybe > Agrocybe pediades. The sequence continues at coordinate 1,445,658 of JAACJL010000017.1, forward strand.
CTCGTCAGCTCTGGAGGCAATCCTGTTGTCATTACTGGTAAAGAAACATATTTACCTCCAGTATCGCGAACTTCATAGTTGACTTTATGTACAGGTCAGAATGGATTGCAAGGCATTCGCCTGTTCACTCCGTGCAGTACCGGCACATGCGACATATTTGAAGACCCTGCACGGGTGCATTTGACATCCAACAGATGGTATCCGTCTTCGGTGAATAACTTGTCGGCATTCCTCTTTAATGAATGCTCATTCGCAATATGCCACAGGTCCGGATTGAGGATGGTTCTGTGCTTATTTTTGGGTACGAATGCGCCCAGTCTTTCATACTGAAAAACTTTCTGATCTATCTTCCTCAACGATAGAGGCTCCGTCTCAGGAGGGTTAGTCATATACATAGCAAAACTGCATGATGGCTTGCTTACACGGCTTCTAGGTTCATCAATGGAGCATCAGTTAATAATCCTTCGTACGAATTCTACCCTCCTAAGAACATCAACGGTAAATAAAGAATCCATACTCGCGCTGCCCGGCTTGAACTGAGCTAATTACAAAACAACAGGTTTCAATGGCGTCAAAATCCCAAGCAAATTCCTCACCGATACACTTAATAGCAATCATTTCCCCATACTCATCTATCTACCTGATGGAACTATTTTCGTGGCTGCTAACCAGCAAGCAATGATCTTTAACTGGAAGACTAATACCGAAACAAGACTTCCAGGAATACCTAACGGCGTCCGTATCAGGTATGGCCGAATCAAATCTTTTGAGACAGAACCTCCCTCATGCAACTTAACGAAAATAGCTCTCCATTCTCGGCAGGCGCAGTGTTGCTGCCTTTGACACCGGAGAACAATTATACACCTGAAGTTATGATATGTGGCGGCTCAACAGTATCTGATAGTGTCAGCCCTACGACTTTCACGGCACAAACACCTACATCAGCCCAATGTTCTCGTTTGGTTCTGACTACAGCCGGAATCGCCGCAGGATGGAAAGTAGAATCTATGCCACAGCCTCGCATCATGCCTGAGCTGATCCAGCTTCCGGATATGCGTATTCTCATCGTGAATGGAGCCATGACCGGAGTAGCTGGCTACGGCAATGTAGGTCCCCTGGTCATGGCTGTTAATCAAAAAGATACTCAGCCTGTAACTGTTTTTGTACAGGTTCAAGGTCAAGTCGGCGCAAGTAACGCGGATAATCCTGCACTCCAACCTGTCATCTACGATCCGGCTGCTGCTGCCGGAAGTCGATTCTCCTCAGCGGGTATACCGGCTTCCACTATTCCAAGGATGTATCATTCGACTGCAAGTTTGACTCCAAATGGTACCGTTATGCTTGGTAGGTCTTTTCTTCTTCGAGCTTTGTTGTCGCTAGAATCAGTTAACATTTCCATCAATAGCTGGGTCGAACCCTAATGATGATGTGTCGACGAAGAAATATCCAACAGAATACAGGTGTGTTCCTTTTTGCTTGTATGTATGCATGAATCTACTGTAATTCTCATGGAAACTGGTCAGGCTCGAGTTTTATTCGCCTCCTTATATGGCTCAACCCCGGCCCACCTACACAGGACTTCCTAGCACCGTCAACTATAATGCTAAGTTTACACTGAACGTTCAATTGCCATCAGGTACAACTTCAGTCTCTGGTCAGTGTTTCTTGCCGCGCTTGCTTCATGTGTCCGACGAGATCTGACGCCTGAAACAACATGAACAGTACTTATAATGGACCTGGGATTTGCCACTCATGGTGTTCACATGGATCAACGAGTTGTGAAGCTCGTGGCGACTTTGTCAAGTGATAAACAAACACTCACAGTTACAGGACCTCCGTCTGCGAGACATTATCCGCCTGGACCTGCGTATTTATATGTCGTGACGAACGCTGGTGTCCCTAGCTTTGGCCACAAGACGTTGATTGGCACTGGTGCTGCTCCGCCGGTGGATCAAGGTGCTATTGCGAAGTGAGTTTCTTTAACGAATCGTTTACCAATCTTGAGAGCAAATTATCTAACATGGTTCTCCTTCACTTTTATTTACAAAGTTTGCTACGATCTGCATCAGCCGCGGCATTTGGTCCTCTGGCTGCACCTACACCTACCTCTGGAGAAGGAAGTAATTTACCCACTGCTGTTATTCCTGCCTAGGTAGAGCACACTACGGAAGACTTGTTTTATAATCATGACCAAACAATGAGCTTGGTTGACTATGTTTGGTTCTTCCATATCGCATCATGCGGTTCAGCCTAACACTGACAAGCAACAATGATGGACTGGAGCCACTCAAGAAACCTCATACAAGTAGAAGAAGATGGTACGCAAAAGGAAAGCCAGCAAAACCCGGCAGACCATGATGGCGACGCCTACTTATACATTGATATGTTATTTTCAAGGAATTTGCAGACTACCGCAGTGCATCCTAAGCCTGGGCCATACCCTTATGCCTAGCGTCGCACCCGACGGCTCATGGTCGTTACAACTTACCCTCACTTCTGGAGTAAGGGGGATACATACCTTTCATCTGAGGTCTTGACTCTCGACCACCTCACGCTTCGAACTATCTTCAGTGGAGCGGACCAGATTTAGAGTCGTCTTTCGATGATGATGAAGGCGGAAGGCGACCGGCAGCTCCAACAAGAATCGTAAAATTAAAGCTTCTCTCAAGGTCCCTTGACTTGCATCTCTTCGGCCTGATTGCTGAACTGACTGCTGCCGGTCGAGTCGTTGCTACTTAATGTCCTCCCAGCCGACAGTCAATCGCTCATCCTTCCGTTCCTCACCCCCATCGGGCTCGAAGATCTGTCACTCTGCTTTCCGCCATGGGAGACAGCCAGAACATGACAATGCCAATGCCAATGTCGTCGCAGATAATCCAAGTGGGTCATGAAATGTTAGTACCGACACATTCAAGTAGGCTGGTATCTGCGCGGCTCTTGCTTACTATATACGTGCGTCCCCAGATACACGATAAACGTGAGTTGGTGCTGATAGCATACAATATGTTGAGGATGCAGCATGTTCTCTAACGGGTCAAATTTTGCTAGGTTTACTGGATAGCCATCTGTTCGCTATGGGTTTATGACTATCTCTTGACATTTCCGGACGAGGTGTGCTTCGCTTTTTTCACTGTGTCCTCTGTTTTTTTTTTTTTTTTTTTTTTTAAAAAAAAAAAAACCTCCTTTGAGATAGCTGCTTACCATAGTCTATTCCAAAGGTTGAATATGCTTGGAGAGGGAAGAAGACCCGATGTCAGTGTGTCGCTTGTGCATTAAGTATCTCATGTCACTGAATGAACGAACGGTCTGATTTCCTACCCGTAGTCTACTGGCTTTACGTGTTGGTACGTCTCAGCGCCGCATTTCTCATCGAAATGAGTCCCAAGAATGAGGAACCAACCTACACTTCTTACAGAACCGCTACCTCCCATTATGTTTCATCATTATAAATCTTGTAGGTGAGTACCTGCTTCGAGGAAACCACTTTTTGCCGTCATCTAAACCCATTCCTTCCTTGAAGCAAACTCCTCTGATGCTTGGACACCTGAAGTGAGTTGTCGATACCAACCAACGATTCTTAAAACTGCAACTCATTGTTTTGGCCGTAGATGTGCGTACAAGTTATTACCCAGTTCTTCTTGAGCCGTTCCCACTTCATTCGCATTAACACCTTTTCTGTTTATGCTAGATGCTCCCATTATTCGGGAATGAAGGCAGTAGCAGTTATGCTTACGACCTTCGTAGCAGAAATAATCATTACTCTTCGGTCAGTGCTTGATTATAATAGCTTCTCCTTCTCCTCATATGATTTACCTGCTAATACGTTTTCTGCCTCAGCGTTTACGCCCTCTGTCATGGTCTAAAGATGGTACTCGCCGTTAGCGGGACGCTCATGGCTGGACAGTGGGCCATCGTGATATCCATTGTATCGCAAACGTGGAATCCAGGCAAGCAGTTTCAAACCCCACTCGGCTCACTCCTCAACACCATATCAACCACACCTGAATTGATGAAGAACCAGATTTTTCATTGTGAGTAAGCGAGTTCTTCACAGCACTTCCAAAGATACATCAACTGATTTTGAGGGGTCCATGTCCCCAGATTGCATGAACATAAAGGCGTTCGCCTTGTAGGTCGAAGCTTGCACTGGTCTTGTGCAGACGTGCGATAATGAACTTTATTCTCGTTTTGTAGCCCAGAATATCTTGTAGCCGTCTCAGCCGTCTCGTTGGCATTTGACACTCTCGCATTCATCACTATTATGGGTATATCTATCCATTCGAGGAGAGCATACGGCGTATACACCATGATGAGGACCGTACAGCGAGACGGGGCTATATACTTCTTTGCAATGTTCTCCGGGAATTTGACATGGCTCTTATTAGTCCTCTATGCTCCGGTACGTCTTCCTACTGACTTACCCCATTTTTCTTGTTTTCAACGGACAGCTGCACTTCCCAGGGGGTATTGAAAATTATGCAAGTCGAGTGAGTACAGGCGATGCCGTCACGGTCGATACATTCTCAAACCTGTTCTTGACTTGCGTAGGCCCACATTTGTCATTTCAGGCATCATGATCAACAGGATAACCTTGAACCTCAAGCGTGCTGGGCAAAAAGACGCAGAATGGAGCATGCAAACCTTCGGACAATCCCAGTTCGCATAAAACATCAAAAACCCAGAAAAACCTGTAATAGTGCCCTGTACTTACTATGTAGCGATATCACACTGGTTAGCTACCAATTCGCATATTTTTTTTGAGTAGTAGTGGTGATCAAAGTACAAAGCTAACTGAACAACATATGATAAACGACGATAACACGATTGAAGTGGTTTATGCATTGTCAGTAGTACTACTAATCCGGTCGATTTGGCTGCCCATGTTACGCGTTACGCACACACATGGTTCTCCTCTTTTATACAAAGCTTGCTACGATCTGCATCTGCCGCAACGTTTGGACCTTTAGCGCTTCAGCTGCACCTACGGTACCTTGGGAGAACGGGGTGCTTTACCCACCGCTGTTGTATTATCTGCCTAGGGTTGAGCACACCTAAGCCATCAAAACCACAGCCTAATTATAACGGCCTAGATGCTCATGTTTCCACGTTGACAGCTGTTGACAGCTATTACCAGTCAGGGAGGATATCATCCGTATGAGGTCTTTACCTTTTGACGTTTCAGGCTTCGAGCTAGTACCCATAGAACGGACCAGAGTCATCGTCGACTCACGATGAAGCCGGAGCCTGACAACTGGCAGCTCCCACATGAATCTTAAAGCTTTCCTTGGGGCCCTTGCTTCTCGCCAACTCACATCAGCTCACATCCCTTTGGTCTGATCGCTGGAACTCAGAAAAGGGTGCTGTCTGTCGAGTTGTTGCTATTTAGCAGCTAGCTTCCTCCAAGCCTACAGTCCATCGATCGTCCTTCAGCTCCTTACCTCGTTCAGGCTCGAAGACCCGCCACTCTGGACTCCGCCATGTCCGATAGCCACAGCATGACGATACCAATGTCCTCGCAGATAGTTGAAGTTGGTTATGCACTGTTAGTACAAAGTTAATACATATCTGCACGACTTTATTGCTCACTGCATACGTACGGCATCACAGATACGCGACAAACGTGAGTTGGTGTTGATAGTATCATAGGCATCATGATCGCTGATGGAACGAATCCTCCAGGTCTACTGGATAGCCATCTGTTCGCTGTGGTTTTATGATTATCTCTTGACATTTCCGGACGAGGTGAGCTGAAGCTTTTTTCCCGCGGCGCCTCTTCAACTTTTCCGTTAAAATGGCTGCTCACCATGGTCTTCTCCAAAGGTTGAATATGCTTGGAAAGGGAAGAAGACCCCATGTCAGTGTGTCGCTTGTGCGTCAAGCATCTCATGCCACTGAAGGAAACTTTTGTTTTCTCTAGTCTTTTGGCTTTATGTGATGGTAGGTTCAGTGAAGCATTCTTCACAGGATTGTGTCCCAAGAATAAGAATCCGTTTACAAGCCTGAACTTCTTGCAGAATCGCTACCTCCCACTTTGTTTCATCATTGTAAATCTTCTCGGTAAGTGCCTAGTCTCACAGAGTCAGTTTTTGCTATTATTTGAACATATTTCTTACTTGAAGCCAACTCCTCCGATGATTGGACACCTGAAGTGAGTTTTCAATACCACAATCAACTTGAACACTCCTCTCAATGCTTTGGTCACAGATGTGCGTACTTAGCCCACAGTGCTTTAACCAGAGTCATTCCTACTTCAATTCCTAACTCTTTGTTTTTGTTCTTACTAGATGCACTCATTACGTCGGAATGAAGGCGATCGCAGTTATGCTTACGACGTTCGTAGCAGAATTAATCATTACTTTACGGTCAGTTCTTGATTGAATAAGTTGCTGCCCAAGCTCCGTACATTTACTGCCCATTACATTGTCTGTATCAGCGTATACGCCATCTGCCGTGGTCTAAAGGTGGTACTCGCCGTTGCAGGGATGCTCATGGCTGCACAATGGGCCCTCGTGATATACGTCGTATCCCAGACCTGGGGCCTTCTGTCAGGGTCGTCCACGCAAGTCCAAACCCAACTCGGGTCGCTTCTCAACGCCATCTCAACCATACCAAAATTAACCAAAAACCAGGTCTTTCATCGTAAGTAATTTCTGTTTCTAAAGCACACCCGAAGGGCCGAAAGATGCATCTACTGACTTTGCCGTCATACTATCACAGTTTGCATGAACACTAAACTGATCGCCTTGTAAGTCGAACCTTATAGTTCCGCGTTTCACGACTCTCGAAGACCGACATTTCTCACTGTTTATTACATAGCCCACAATACCTCGTAGCCGACGCAGCCACCTCACTGGTCTTTGACGCTCTCGCCTTCATCACCGTTACTGGAGTAGCCGTTCACTCGAGGAGAGCACACGGTGTCCACTCCGTGATGAGGACCGTACAACGAGACGGGGCAATGTACTTCTTTGCAATGTCCTCCGCGAACTTTACTTGGCTCTTACTAGTCCTATGCGCTCCTGTACGTCTTCCCACCCACGTTTTGTCACTTTATGCCTCAAACTGACTGGCACTGCGTTTACCAGGGGGCGTTAAAAACGATTCAAATCGAGTGAGCACCCGTCTCCCCTCGTGGCGATTGACTCGCGGTGCTAAAGCTCTTTTAAATACTTATTTTTCTCGATTGACAGGCCCACAATCGTCATTGCGAGCGTAATGATCAACAGGATAACCTTGAACCTCAAGCGCGCTGGGCAGAAAGATGAAGAATGGAGCATGCAAACCTTTGGACAACAACCTCAGTTCGATATCAGGTTCGAGCGAAGTCCATGGGAAGATTCTTTTACAGAGTCGACAGTCAGTCTTGCCTCGGATACCGGCGGAACTGAGCACGATATGATGCAAGTTCCGAAGCACACTGGGGACACGTCATTGACAGCGATTCCGTAGAAAAGAGAAGCTGCAATACGCAGCACTTTCTCTGAGTACGGAGGGGTGACGGAATCTACCGTATGGTCAATCTTACGCAGAGTCGCCAGGACAACAAATCGAATCGGAGCGTATCATTCACGTGTACACATCCCTTCCGCCCATTTTGATGTCTCTTCAGCCCGACCACAACGTGGGCTCGATGGTCTATTGCGAAATCATGCAAGTACACGGTGGCTAGAGAGCCACAGACGCAAATATGCATACAGAGCGGAATACAGCTGTGCGTAGATGGACGTACGGTATGCCGGGATAGGTTGAGGGTAACGGTGCCATAAAACATCAAAACCCTATAACAATGAACACCCTGTGCAATATCGCATGGGTTAATTGCTAGTTTAAGTAGTGAGTAGTAGTATTAATAAAAGTACAAAGCTAGAACTGCACAACAATAAACGACGATAACATGAAAGACTAGATAGAATCATAGAGAAACGCCCCCATCAACTCCCCTTGAGCTCAGCTAAATCCACCTGGATCTCACCCCGTCAGACGCCTCTTCACACTCCTAACCACCAAAACGACGCCTCTGCCTCCTTTCCTACTGCCTTCCGCCACCGTAGTTCCGACCCAGTGTACACCATACGCGAGGAACTGCAGGGTCATAATAATCCCAACGAAGAAGGACACGAACAGCACGCCCTGAGGCCACGCTTCGAACGCTACTACTCCAAGGAAGACCATGAGCGAAAGCGAAGAGATGAACATGCAAAGTGCAGGGACGCGTGCGGAAAGAGCAAAGAAAAAGTAAGAGTCGAAGACGTCTCGTGCGCGGATCTGTATACAAGGTTAGAGAAGAGTAAAGTAAGTAACAACTTCCAACTTCGAGATCAGGTCGGAAGGGGAATGGAGAGAGACAACGTACGATGAAGGTTTGCAGCTCTGCCCAGTTGTATCTGAAGAGAAACCAGGCATCGCAGGCTATTCCAAGGCCTGAGGCTATACTGCTCGCAGCAATAGCGCTGCGAGCGTAGGAGTCGACCGTAAATATGGAATCCGGGGATATCGAGAAGACAGCAGTGTCAACGCTGTAGTAAAATGTTCGTTATTAAAAGACTTGAATAAAGTTAGAGGGGTTAAGGGACAACGCACGCAGCAAGAGCAACTAACTATACAACACAAACAAAAACAATTAATATACAACCATTTAGGCTTTTGCATTCCGAATTGCAGACTTACCAGACCTCCAATAAACGTCCATTCATGCTGCAACCGGCCAAACACTCTGGCAAAGTCGTCATCGCAACATGCTGATGCTAGCTCGCTGTACATCGTGAAAGAACAGATGACCTTCTCCGGCTTCGTCAGGTTCGGAGGAACGACGATTTTCTCCGTGTACAAGGGTAAAGGAAGATCTGACATAAATGCCAACCATCCCTTGCCCTTCCTCGTGAACCCTTCTTGCTCGTCAATGTGTTGTTCTTCGTCAAACCGGATGATTTCGCCCGACGAACCAGAGCGCATGATGAGCGAATTGGCGTAGTCGAAATCTTCATCGTCTCCAATGCATGTTTGACTGGTATCGGAGATGAGAGGACGCTTTTCGAAGTGCACATAGCTGCTGCTGCTGCTTCCCGAGCAAGATTCTTCTGATTCTGAGATCGGCTCGTCAGAATCGAGGAGGTAGCCCTTGATCGTCTTTTTTCGTCGAGCTCGTTTTCTGAGTCCAGATGGTTGGCTGGTCGTGGGTGTCGAGCCTGCGTCAGCATTTTCGATAATAATGTCGGTGTGTATTGAAGATCCGTCGGACTCTGAAGCACCTATTGACGGTGAAAGGCAAAGAAGTAAGAGGCAGATCGCGAGGGAGGGGCGTGTAACGCACTTTCTGAGTCGTCAGTGTCCTTCCAATGAGGACGCGCCTTCATTGTTTTTCCCGTCGTGTCGTCTTCACAGGAATCACCTTCTGAAGGAACAGCGCGACGTTTGAAGAACGATGGGGGTGGCTTGATCTTCATTTTCAAGATGGCGCCCCCTTGTTTCCTTCCTTTTGAGTTACTGGAACTCGATGCCTTGTCCGCAGTCCGACACTGCAACGGGATAGAAACCTCTAATATGTCCAATTTCAAGGTGGTTGATTCTATCATATGAGTAACAATTCAATTGAATTTATCAGCTAGAAATAAGATGTACGCACTGCCAGCCGGTTCATGTTGCTGCTTTTTGAGCATTTCGTTGAGACAGTGAGAGGCGGTTGCGACCAGGACCTTTCGTTTCTTCTTCTTGCTTTGCGAACGATGCCAGATCTTGAATTCGACTTTCGAAGAATGTCGTACATTGTCACTAGGTTGCATCAGTTCGTTGGTCAACAGCTTTGCGGAAGGAGGAGAAATGTGGCGTACAATGCGAACACCTCTTTCTGATTAATGTTCTGTCCATCCGATCCGAGCGTTGTCTCATGGAAGTGGTGGGCATCGACCTCAACTGTGATGATTGGTCGCCAGACCTTTTCTGGGCGCATCAAGCGCATGCCTTCGAGGTGGACGACTGAAGAGAGCATATTTAATATCTATGTTCTCATTTTACAGCTCTTAACGCACTAGTAAGCTTCCATGGCCCGTTGTGGCTATTCCAGAGATGGTCTGTCAGCATGGACTTCGAAGAAGCACACCAGGAGGCATTTGAAGGAGGATACTGTACCCACCTACGTTGATCCATTCCTCTTAGCCTTGCTTTGCAAGGACAGATGTTCAGTAGCTAGGTTCGCACGGGGAGGCTCCGAGAGAAGTGCAGGAGGAGTGTGGTAAGCATAAGTAGCCCCGGTGGCTTCGCTTGATGATGGAAGATGGCTGTGCACTCCGGGCAAGTCAAATTCAATCCTGTGTCGCAACGCTGATCAGTGCGTTGATGCCGGGTTCTTATTTTTATACCTGACGTGCCTTATCTCGAAGTCACTCATATCGTCATATATGATATTCTATGATTTCTGGAGAATAAAGGCTTCCATCGCAGGGAAAAGGGTGATACTAAACAATACAGGGGAGAGGGCGAGATGATTCACGAGGAAGTATAGTGGTAACCCCAAAGCACATCTCGGGATTACCAATGGGAATCGCAAGCTTCGTTGCGCAAAGTTCCAATGGCGTCGAATTGGCAATTGCTTTTCTCGAGTTTGGCGCGCCATAAATCACGCGTCTTGAATACTTGGGCTTGCGACAGTTCCACAAAAAAAGGCCAGTATACTGCAAGAAATAAAGAAAGCATATTCAGTTGTTTCATCCTGGAAGCACGTCAGCCTGCTGTCTGGAAACAAGGTCAAGGGCCAAGGCAAACCGGGGGTGCTCACAACTTTAAGAATTATTATCACTGTTAAGCGGCGTGGTCTTGATATAGTGGACTATCTCTTGCATCTTTCCAAAGCCCTCTTCCGACAAGATATCGACACTCCATGCATTCTCGAGGTACGTTCGGGGGAGGACATCGGTCGTCCGGGGGACGGGAGGAGGATCGATAGTCATGAGCGTAGCATCATCAACATAAACGCGCATGTTTGTACCCATCATACTCAACCCATAGAGTTTCGGAAGAGAGCACAAACAAAGCAGATCCTCATAGCGGGCTCGCATCTGTTTATCTGCCGCAACCCGTTTAGCTGCGCTCGGAGCAAAGAGGCGAGTGTCGTAGTCTTCGTGATTGACCTCGATGAAAAAAACCGGGTCGCGCATGCTGATCCATGACGGCAAGATAAATGGTTTCATTCCAATCCTCTCGACGCAGCGCTTGCCAGGGAGCAACGAAGTAGGTGAATTCGTTGAAACAGTAGTTGAGTAGTTTATCGTATGGTCCAGAGTAGCGATACGCTAACGTCCCGGAAGTCGCGCGCGCCACCTCGAATATAGTACGCAAGGGGGTTGGCCAGGCGGTGCCGGTATCGAAAGGCATGGTTTGGAGTCTTGATGAGTTAACATGCTGCTCAAAGTTATGTTCTGCAAACCTCTTCCGTATCAAACATGTACCAATATAATAGACTGGCATTGCATGATTTGGAAATCGGAATTTGGAATTTGGCCGCAACGCCCAAAGTTCATGTTTTTTTTTTTCCGGTAATGGTGATAGGTGAGAACCGGATAGGATTCGGTGCATGTTTTCAGGGAGATGAAGAGGAAGCATATTTATATCAACATAATGCTATGGACAGGAAAAAGTTGATTGAAAAGGGGGGGTCTCCGTCGGAAGGAAAATCTGGTACTACTTGAACAAAAACAGGTCTGATGAAGTCATAAGAACGCAATAAATAACTTAAAAGATGGCTGATGATATGTAGCCAAAAAGAATAGAAAAATCTGATGCTAAAGAAGTGGAAGGGCGGAAAGCAACAGTAGATGACGAAGGTCCATGAGAAGAAGGGGTAATAAAAGATCTGTAAGATAACTAAAGCATGAACACAGAAAGAGAAGCGAAACCAGAACCAAACAATCCCAAAAATAAGATGCACATGAAAATATCCAGACAGATAGAAACCCTTGAACATGAGAAAGATGCCTCCAACAACAGCAGCAAAAGGTTAACGATTTGAGCAATGGCAGAACAAATGGAGTCAATCATAAACGTCGTACGTCAATCCAAACAATCGGCAAGACACCTAGAGCAACGGATCGTCATGATAAATATCGTAGAACTGTCCATGCAGCAGCGAACATCCCGACAGACGTGACCGACGATGTCCAACTCGTCCTTCGCTTCAAATGACCCGCCGCCGCCCCACTGGAGAATGATGCTTGAGCAAAGTTGGCACCACAAACTTGGGCTGAGTACGAAGCGGCGTCGTCGTACGTCGACTTCAGGCCGGTCAACAAAGGCGCAGTAGAAAGGTCCGTTAAAGCACTTGCATATACCCGCATGACGCTCACAGAACACTGTGAGCAGGTAAGGGATGTTGAAACTTTTGGAATCCCGATGCCGAGGGGCAATTGGTAGTAATAAAGATCGGCGGGATTGCTGTTCCGAACGGCATTGACGTAGCAGTATGAGTTTGTGCCAGGAGACGTCAAGCAAGCTGCGTCGTGCATGACGCTGAAGGCGTTTAGACCTGAGGATCGATCTATAAGTCTATTTTCAAAGAAGATAGTATTCTACATGATCTGCGCACCTTGTAAAGTTTCGACCGCTAATGTGTAATCTGCATCTAGTTCTTTCGCGCAATTATCCTTTAGCGAAGACGCGAACCAGGCCATATTGCTCTGGCACTGAGAATATGCTGTGTTGGTGTTACATGTTCCCCATATCAGGCTGTTCATGAGAGTCAGGTTCGACTGAGCCTATATACACCTGTTAGTAACTTGATGGTAAATCAAAGTGGAAGATAATTACATTGATGAAATCGGGAGAGGACCCTAGGAGCAGGGAGAAGGGACGACACGAACGGAAAGGCGCTGAACCTGTCATATTCGTGAAAAAAGCAGCACATGACGGGCTTGTGAAGTTCTGCCCAAGGTCGACCAAAGATTGAGGGAAAGGCGTAGGGAGGACGGGGGGAGCAGAAGGAACAGTAGGTAACGGTTGGTCTGCCACCCGGGTGGGCGTGCTACTGGTAGAACTTGAACTGCTTGACTGGCTGCCACTGCTATTCGATACCTGGGAGTTTGATGAAGATTGTCTCTTGTGCAGCTTGGGGCCGTGCTCGTCTCGGACCAAACCATGCCATGAGTGGGACAGCGGTTGAGTTGTGGAAAGCTCAGAAACGCGGTTTGCAAGGTAGGTCTGATAGAGCGAAAAGAGGATGACCAACAGCGGTACCAGCAGCACCGCTAACCTAAGCCTTCGACCTGCCCTTCGCTTCATTTCCTCCGGCGACTCTTGGGGCAACATGTCCTCCTTTTCGTTCAAGTCCAAGGGAGGCGGTGATTCCGAGCGAGGAAGGTCGGAATTGCGAGGTGGCACGGGGGAGGGCGGGGGCGTAAACATGATTGATCTCTTAAAAGATCACAGAAAAGAACGTGTGGCTAAAAGAGTGTGGGCGTATGATGTGCTGGAAATCTGGAATAGCTGTCACTGCCTCCAAACGACTGACTGGGGCTGTATGTGAGCTGATTTCGTTAGGAAGCAGGCGCATATACTCACCTATCGGATTTGGGATTCAGGCGTGGATGGTGGTGGTGGTCAACGAGCAGACGACCATGGCAGAGAGTGAGAACGGGGTTTGTTTGTCCTTTTTTTGGATTTCTGTGCAGAACAGGAGTGAATAACATGATGATGGGACCTGACAGGCGTCCGGGCTCGGGCGGCCCACGCGGTCACCGCTCGCGTCAATGCCAATGCCCACGCCAAGATACAGCGCTGAACAGCGAACAGCCCTGGACCATCTATGCAACTGTGTCAGCTCTCTCTGTACTCACAGCATGCCCTTCAATTCGATCTCTACTTTAATCGACAATTCCACCAAATCTCATCTCGATGGTGTTTCGTCTCCCATCAACATTTTAGTCGGGGGCACGTTAATTGCGTATTCTTGGTATATACCCCGGATAAATAGGTCGTACCGGACATTGCAGATGCACCCTTTGGCCTGCGTCGCCTTCATTCGCAAACAGTCTTGGACCCTCGAGAAATGAACACTTCACTCATTCTCTGTCAGAAAAAACGTCTGGAATGCAAGTCTAATTGCAGTTGCTCTGGGAGCTCGCACCTGGTGATTCACCTGTTCTCACTTCTGCTGCTAATGTTAAATGCGCGTTGAAGTCTTTTGGATGCTTATATGCGCCTACGCGCGTCGCTGCTTGTCCGAGGTCTCTTTGACTCATTTCATACATTTCCCGGCAGTAACGGACTTCTGCTATGGGCCCTCGACATCAATCACCATCATAATCCTTGGAATTTGGCCGAACCTGGACCTAAGCCCTTGACTTGTTCACACAAAGGCGTCATCGCTCATCTAGTAATACTAAATGCGGACGGCCCCTTGTTTACAAAATAGTAAGCTACTGCGCCCTTCTGGTACCATCCTTCTAACATATTCTATGATGCAGGAGTTGAAGCGGTACCCATTAAGCTTTCCTCAAGCGGCGCCAGTGTTCGTTCGTTCGATTAATGCCGGAAGTCGTGGAGAAGTGAAAGCAAACTATTAAGATATGGAGAAATCAATTCCATCAGAAGCCTCGCACGAGTTCCAGAACAGGATTGCAACCTTCCGAGTTGCTACCTAGAAGTAAATCCTTGTTAAACTAGCTACAGCAACCTCTTTCTTAAGGAAGGGTGCTTTAGGAGCATACTAGTGGACCTCAGACAAAAGCAATTGCATCGGCAGGAGTGCTAACATTATTATTGTAGGCCAGGGTTTTCAAACATGATCTTGAGGCTCGCCGCCAGACCGTTGGACCCTTTCTATTATCATTTACGTCCAGTTACTGAGCGAAGGTACCCAGCGGCTCTCCAAAGAGGCTTTGGAATATAGGGGCGCTAGTTACTAGGCAGAACAGAAGGAGAACCACGCTCAGGAAAGTCTGATATACTGAGTACACCGGGACAATACATACTTGCGCCAGAAATTCTAACTGCGATGAGATTAAATTGGACCGAGTAAGCTACTAAGCTGGTACTTCAAGCTTCAAGAGCCACCATCTGAAAGATACAAAGACAGGTAAGACTTTACCCTGACATCTCCAGTCAACGACAACAACTCAAAAGCGTGAGTCCCCCACCCATTCTCTCTCTACTTGACTCGAAGTAGCTGCTAACCGTCTTCACCCTCTCAGTCAGTATGCAATTCAACCTCGCCACCCTGACTGTCTTCGTCGCGACTCGCTGCCGATGATGCCATGGCTCGCCCTCCGACAACACTGTCGCAGGTGCCAAGACCACCGCTGACAAAAGTGCCGCGCTCAGGTACCTCCTCACCAACAGCCCTTCTGGCCACCGAGCTATGGAAGACGGCCCAAGACACTCGTTCACAGACAAATGTCGGAATAGTTGGATGGGTGCGGGTATATTTGGGAGTAGAACTGTGTTTTTGTAACGTCTGCTAAAATAACAAAAAAGATCCTTGCCTCTGAAAATTATTCATGGTCTTTGTAATGAGTCGAATTCTTTCCCACCTCCGCCGGCTTGTGAAGTAAAATGTAATGAATGAAGTTCCGCAGACAAGGATTTGAAGACCTTGAACGGCGAGGTCCAAGCGTATAGAAGCGCCAGCACTGGCATTTGATCGGGCATCAAAAACCTGTTGGGTTCGCTCCTTAAAAGGATGTGCCATGACCATTTTGGGGTACGTGCCGCCAGTGCCAGCATCGTGGACTTCAAATTACTACACCTTTTTCTCTTTCCTATATTTGGCAGAAAAGCCGAACATTAGGACACTTGTGAAATATATTTGGATTCATTCATTTACAGGAGTTGTGCAGCGTAAGATACCATAATTTTTTCTCCGATTTTTCTCCTTTTTCAATTAGGACAGGTTACGGAAATTTCAATGGTTTTCAAATGATTTTCTGTTTTTGTCATTTAAGATCAAAACTCCAAATCTGAGTCGCGGAACGTCGTATAATGTCGATAAAGGGCCAGAAGATGAAAGAAATACGATCGGACGGTGCTGGCGGCCACTAGGTAGGGAGTCGGTGCTAGTGAATGATAGTTATGGGTGCTTATGTACCTAATGCCAGACCTTGCCCCAGCTCAATAACTGAACCGGCAGGATTCACGACACACCATCTTACCCTCCAGAGAGAGAAGATTAACTATATCTGAGGTTAGAATCCAATCCACGCATTGCTATCTCGTGCTTTGATTGACGCGAACGGAGTGATCAAACGCCGGCACCAGTAGAGTTAACGTACCCTGAGAACCAAGACTCGAAATTGGGTCATAAGGATGCTTCTCCGCATATACCAGGGCCTTCTATTTCATTGGTGGGAAAGCCATAGTAGCTCAGCGTCGCCACTCTTCACAAAGAACGCTCATTTCGTTTTGTTCCCTGATGCATGGGTCGTGTCGGCTCAGAAGTTAATGGATGATCGAAAAGCATATGACCCCTGACATTCGAGGGAACGCACGCGAGTTGTATGGGTGGTTCCCGTTATCGCACAGGGTCTCTTGAACACTCATCTCGTAGGATTTTTACCAGGGTGGGAAGATTCGCAAAAGCTTGTTAGTTTTGTTTTTTCAAGGAGCGAATCTTTCGTAGCCCGCTCTGCATACATACGAATATATGCGCGATCTACGTCACCACTAGCAATTGTTTTCATCATGCTGCACGTCGGTATTGCCGTGAAACTCTCGACCGATGGTAAGTGACGTCTCGAGACCACCGAAAACAAAACTGTCTCCTCGTGCAAGAGCCTCGCCGTGCGTATGGGCGACTTTCCGGATGTTCAAGATTAAACGACACCCCTGAAAGAGAAAAGAAGTTCAGTAAGCAAAGGTGTTATATCCCATGATACAAAATATAGTAAAGCACTTACGATGGAGATGTAAGCAGCGTTATACCATCTAGAAAGGTTGAAGGCGGAGCGCGTTCAACATGAGCATTGAAGACATGAACGAGGAGCATTGAGAGCTTACGGGAGCATCATAGTAAGCAAAGGTCCTCGCACGATGACAAAGTTCATGACAGTAAATGATATTACAACTATTGCATGCATTAGCTACGGACCTGGGGATAGCGACGTAGGAAGATTTACTAGCTGCTCTGTTTTCGTTATATTTAACATACACACAATAAGCAAGAGGTCCGAAGACATACCTCAACAAGAAGAAAGCGATGCCGTCTCTT
Source organism: Agrocybe pediades (assembly GCA_013053245.1). Lineage (NCBI taxonomy): Eukaryota > Fungi > Basidiomycota > Agaricomycetes > Agaricales > Agrocybaceae > Agrocybe > Agrocybe pediades. Next base: position 1,462,846 of record JAACJL010000017.1, read on the forward strand.
ACTAGTGCCTTCATGACAGGGGAAAATCGGAAAGGCATTCCTAATTGCCGAGAAGTATAGTAGGCTCTGTACCACGCGACTAAAAGCAGAGTGATGTGTATACCTAGTGAAACAGACTACGTAAGTGATAGCTCGGTTTGAAAAAATATGGAAGTTGAGCAATAGGGAATTGAATTTTTACTTACTTGTAACTACCATCGAGCTAATCCTACAGCTATGATGTCAGTCGTTCGTTTATGATGCAGAATTTCTGGCTCACAAGGCAGGGATGTTCAACTTGGGATCGGGATTTGACAAACAGCCGGGCAAAGGTAGCCCAGTGGGTGCGATAAATATGGTTCTTGCTGCATCCAAGCCAACTGTGACTCCCACGTAAAATCGCAACTGACCGAGATCTAATAAGTTGAGACTACGTCGAGAAGCGCGACAATTACCTACCACGACATTTCCTATGAAACGCGGACGAATTTAGTGAAGAGACAATGAAACATATAAGATGGAAAGAATTACCGAGGTATAGCAGTACTAATAACCATAAAACTAAAAGGTTTATATAAGTGTTAGATACCAAAGGAGGAAAGAAAAATGTGTACTTTGTGTGCTCCGGTCATAAAGGGCAAGCACCCTGATGCAAAGAATCAAGTCCATTGCAAGACTGAGTATGAGAGGTCCTCCACTGTCAAAGACGTTACATCCGTTCAAGATGGCGCGCAGAAGATTGCGGGAACATACGCTGTTATCATAAACCAATAGAAAAGCTGGCATCTACGAAATAAGTTATGCGTCGTAAGGACATGTGCAGCCAACCGGAGGTGACAAGTCCATACCCCTGTTATGTATTCCTCGTCGTATGATATCTCAAGTGGAAGCAAGCGAGGATGCTTACCATCACCGAGTGCTGTACCGTGGCGAAGACTATAACTAGTGGATGAGATATGACGACGTGCAAATCCGGTACATGTCAACTGACCAATGGCGTAAAGGCTGGGGGGCTAGTCAGCAAGTGGATAAGGATAGGACTTCATAACGTACGCCATGGTAAAAAAACCGTAATACCTCAAGAGGAAGTAGACGACTTTGGGTATCGACCATTTTGACCTATTTTAACGAGTTCAGAAAGACGATGTCATCAAATATAAGTAGCGCTAGACCTCCAAACATGTGTCATCTGAAGCAAGTTAACGACTTTGAAGAACCGTAATCAAGGGTTGAATACTAACCTCCAAGTCGAGCGTCGAAAGGTTGTCGCACAGTAAGAATACTGTAGCGGAGACTGGATATAATACCAGTGAGTTATGTTGTAAAAGGATGCCTAGTAAGCTCGGTGTTCACCCCAGACGTAAGAAAAAAGTCGCATCACGAATACTGCTTCAATTAGCGCGGACCTATCCATGGAAATAAAAGAGCGTGGGGGGTGCAACTGAACGAAGGAATGGAAGATATGTAAGGACAACAAAAGAGTAGCTGTCTGTTACTTATTAGCTGCCCACCTACGCAGATGATCAGGTTACAAGCTGGGAACGACACAACAACACAGAGATGCCCCATGGAGGTATATATTCACTTGGGATGTTGTACCTGACGCAACAGACAACAAGTACCGCACAAATCGCTGCAGGGACGTGAGCGCCTAGTAACCGTGAAAACTGGTTCGCGGGATTGAGGATTGCAGAAACGTCAGGATGATACACCTGTCATGGGAATTTGAAGTAGTGGACTGGCCTAGAGGCTAGCAGCATAGCATTGCGGTGGCCAGATATATACATATATAATCGGAGGATATGATGAGGATGGAGAGGAATGAACGCGAACCTGTATTGAGTGCAGGATTACCTTATACTTAAAATTATACGTGAATTCGTATGCTGTTGTTTGGTTTCTGTCCGTTTTCGGCCACTCCCCTTTTCTCTTCCTCACTCACCGTGTTTTCTCCTTATCATGTTCTGAGACATGACCCTCAACGTTGTGGTTCGTTTTCTGTGATACAATCATAATCCTACATGAAAACTCAAAAGCCGAAGCGAAGCGAGGCCTTAATCTTGTTAAGCTTTAAGGGTAGCGTGTGAATTTAATTGAGGCATGGAAAGTGTTTTTGCCGACGAACAAGACTCCTCCGCACGACCTAATGCTTGCGCTGAACAGCACCGACACAATCACCCCTCTCTCTCCCACCAATATACCGCTTAGCCGCCCAAAACGCAAACCCAATTTCCGGAATCTCTCCCGGTTTTATTTCGTGACATCGATATCAACCAAAGCCACGTCGCCTTGAGCCCTCTCCGTTCTGCATACCACACCAACCTTTAGTTTGACAGCCATGTCTCAACCAGCGCCTTCGTCTTCATCCACGCGAGCTAGTACTCTTTTCACCGTCCTTGTAACAAAGTACTATGGCATTCGCAACGTCAGCTACTGGGTCACGACCGACAATGGAGCCGCACTCGACGGCGACATATTTTACCCACGCACGGTCGATGACCTCCCCGCTCCCGAATATACTGGCCAACAAGAAGGTACTAAGGTTTCAGGTGCCTTCTCCATCCTCCGCGGCAGCAGAACTTGGCCCAATGCAATTATATCTTACAAATATCCCGACGCCGCGACCCAGAGGTTGCTCGAACCCATCGTCAATCAGACCATTGGCGAGTGGAAACGGGCAGCTCCTTACCTTAACTTTCAACGCCTTTCAAACAATCCCAACGATATGGTTGGGTCTTGACTGTCAAAACCATGCGGTGATTGTAACGCGGACGTAGGATATTCGGGCAGAGCCTCTACATCGCACAGGATGAACCTTCAACAGTCTTGCAGCGCGACAAGTGGTCCATGCGGTTACCCTGAAGCTTTGCACGAATTCGGGCATGTACTAGGTCAGTAGGCAATCAATCTTGCTTCAAAGTGCGCACTTACAAATTCTCCGACCTCAGACCCTCATCACGAGCACCAACGACCTGACAGAGGGACGACAGTGCACTTCTTAGCCAAAACCTCGACCCTGGGTGTAGGAACATGCCTGTAGGAGCTACATGCTGCTCCAAATTTCCACAAGGCTGCCGCCCGTTCACATTTGCCTTCGACATTATGAACGGTCAAGACTTCTCTGGACCTTACGACGTCCAGTCAATCATGAATTATCTCATTTGGTCGTTCGTAATACCGAAAAAGAGTACTCTGATTGCAGCGGTTCCTGGTATAGTCATTCTTACTACAATAGTGGGAACACTCACCGCTCTGGATATCAGCCGAGTCTGTCGCTTGTATAGCGCTCCCTGGGACGAAGTGCTGAACATTTCAACATCCCCATTATTCTGACTCTCTTTGGCAACTTTCAAACTGGTTACGCTAACCTTGGATCTTCCTATTAAATTGTAAAAAAATATTGCAACTCAGGAAATTTGGGGGGGAAATAACAAAAAAGATGTAGTGTTTAAAAAATATTACACGTTCTTCTGATGAATAAGACCTTTTCGCAACGTTAAATTGGTTGACCTCAAGTGTATCCATTCAGCTTCGAATGCAGGTTTTCGATTTCTCGACCTCAAGCTCAAGTCGCACATTTTGGTTCAAAACAACCTTAAAAAGGACGTACATTGCCCATATGGAACAGAAGCCGAGACGCCAGCGCCCGGCAACAGCGCACTTTCTCCGCCTCTTCTCCGCCGTTGAGCAAATGCATTGGTAAGAAACAAATCGAACCCTATACCGTACGTTACAAAGTGCCCAGTACTTAACCTGAGTTTGCGGCATGTGCAAGGGAGGTCGTCGACTATACCTGGGTACTATGCTACGTCGCCATCAATGACAGCGTGATTGTCGCTCGTAACCCAGTAGCTGACGTTGCGAATACCATCCATTGTAGTCGTCTTTAATGCGTAAGAGTGGGTGGCGACGTAGCAAACTGAGGTGAGGACTTTAGTTATCTACTAATTACCTTGTACTTACTTGTTAACACCTAACTCTTCGTGTTAGACCTCCAACACACAGAGTCGGAGTCAAACCGTGGCAACACTAGCTCAGAGTTAATGGATGATAGAAGAGAACATCCCCCCCTGACATTCGAGGGAACGCAGGCGAATTGTGTGGGCGGTTCCCTTTATCGCACAGGGTCTCTTGAACCCTCATGTCTTAGGATTTTTACCAGGTTTGGAGGATTCATAAGAGCTTGTCACCTTATGTTTTTTTCAAGGAGCGAACCCTTCCTAGCCCGCTTAGCACACATACTAATACATGGAAAGCCTACGTCACTACTGATAATTGTTTTCATCCTGCTGCACGACGGTATTGCGGCGAGACTCTCGGCCGATGGTGAGTGACGTCTCGAGGCCACCAAAAACAAAATTCTCTCCTCGCGCAAGGGCTTCGCCATGCGCATGAGCGACTTTCCGGATGTTCAAGATTAAACGACATCCCTAAGAGAGGAGAGAGTAGATGTTCGATTAGCCAAGGGGTCATATCCATCATACCAAAAGGCAATGAAGGACTTACGACGGAGATGAAAGCAGCGTTGTACCATCTAGAAAGATCGAAGAAGGAGCGCGTTCAGCATGAGCATTGAAGGCATAAGCGAGGATCATCGAGAACTTACGGGCGCATCACGGAAAGCAAAGGTCCTCGCATGACGATAAAGTTCATGGCAGCGAATGATATTATAACTATTGCATGCATTAGCTACGGACCTGGAGACAGCGACAAAGGAAAATTCACTGGCTGCTCTGTTTTCGCCATATTTTAACACACACGCGATAGGCAAGTGGTCCGGAGACGTACCTCAACAAGAAGAAAGCGATGCCGTCTCTTACTAGTGCCTTCATGACAGGGGAAAATCGGAAAGGCATTCCTAATTCCCGCGAAGTACGGTATGCTCTGTACCATGCAGCTGAAAGCAGGGTAATATGTATACCTAGCGAAACAGAAAACGTAAGCGATAGCTAGGTTTAAAAGACATGGAAGCTGAGCAATAGGAATCGAGTTTGTACTTACTTGTGACGACCACCGAGCTGATCCTATAGCTATGATGTCAGCCATTCGTTCATGGTGCAGAATTTCTGGCTCACAAGGCAGGGATGTTCAGCTTGGGGTCGGGATTTGACCAACAGCCTGGCAAAGGTAGCCCAGCGGGTACGATAAATATGGTTCTTGCTGCATCCAAGCCAACCGTGACTGACACATAGTATTGCAACTGAGCGAGATCTAATGAGTTGAGACTATCCCAAGAAGCGCGACAGTTTACCTACCACGACATTTCCTATGAAATGCGGACGAAGTTAGTGAAGACACATGGAAACATATAAGATGGCAAGGATTACCGAGGTATAACAGTGCTAATAACCATAAAACTAAGGTTTATATGAGCGTTGGATACAAAAAGAGGAAAAGAAAATGTGTACTTCGTGTGCTCCGGTCATAAAGGGCATGCACCCTGATGCAAAGAATCAAGTCCATTGCAAGACTGAGTATGAGAGATCCTCCACTGTTATAGATGTTACATCCGTGTAAGATGACGCACAGAAGATTGTCGGAACGTACACCGTCACCACAAACCAGTAAAACAGCTGGCATCTATAGGATAAGGTATGTAGTGTAAGGACAAGTGCAGCCAACCGGAGGTGACGGGTCCATGCCTCTGTTACATATTCCTCGTCGTATGACACCTCAAGTATAAGCAAGCGAGGATGCTTACCATCACCGAGTGCTGTACCGTGGCAAAGACTATAGCTGGCGGATGAGATATGACGACGTGAAAATCCGGTACATGTCAACTAACCAACGGCGTAAAGGCTGGTGGCCTAGTCAGCAAGTGGATGAGGAGGACAAGATTTCATAACATACGCCATCATAAAAAAACCGTAATACCTCAGGAGGAAGTAGACGACTTTGGATATCGACCATTTTGACCTATTTTAACGAGTTCAGAAAGACGATATCATCAATCATGATTCATAAGTTGCGCTGAACCTCCAAACATGTGTTATCTGAAGCAAGTTAACGACTTTGAAGAACCGTAATCAAGGGTTGAATACTAACCTCCAAGTCGAGCGTTGAAAGGTTGTCGCACAGTAAGAATACCGTGGCGGAGACTGGACATAATACCAGTGAGTTATGTTGTAAAGGATGCCTAGTAAGTCCGGTGTTCACCCCAGACGTAAGAAAAGAGCCTCATCAGGCGTCCTGCTTCAATTATTGCGGACCTATCCATGGGCATAAAAGAGTGTGGGGAGTGCAACTGGATGAAGGAATGGGGGATATGGAAGGAGAATAAAAGAATAGCCGTCTGTTACTTATTGGGTGCCTGCCTACGCAAATGATCAGGTTAAAGGTCTTCAACGACACAATGGCACATAGAGATGGGACATGTCAGGTATAGGTTCGGTTGGATTTGGGGTACAGTTAGGGTATCGTGGCCTGATGCAACAGACAGGCAGTGCCGCATAAATTGCTGCAGGGACGTGAGCGCCTAGTAACCCTGCGTCAGAGCACTAAATGGGCTCGCGGAATTGAGAATTGCAGAAACGTCACGGTGATACGTCTGCCATGGGAATTGAAGTTGTTAGACTTGCTCAGCAGCATAGCATCGGAATGAACGCGAACCTGTATTGTGGCATATGAAAGCATTTAGCTTATGCAGGCCTGTGTGCTGAGCGCTGTGGCCTGAGTGTTGTGTAGGATAGGGTAGCGTGTGAATTTGAGCGGATTGGGGCATGGAAAGTGTTTTTGCCGACGAACAAGACTCTCCTCCGCACGACCATCTTCACAAAAGACGTAATACTTGCGCTGAACAGCACCGACACAATCATCTCTCTCTCTCCCACCAATACACCACTTAGCCGCCCAAATCGCAATCCCAAACTCCGAAATCTCTCCTGATTTTATTTCGTGACATCGATATCAACCAAAGCCACGTCGCCTTCACCACTCTCCGTTCTGCATACCGCACCAACCTTTTAGTTTGACAGCCATGTCTCAACCAGCGCCTTCGTCCTCATCCACGTGAGCCACTCTTTTCACCATCCGTGTAACAAGTCGCGCTAAAAACTGGCGTATCTGCCATTCAGACCTGCCAATGGCAATGACTCATCCTGGAAATCAGGTCTTCGACCCCCTCCAAAGGATATTCGCCCCCAGACAGAAGATGTGACAGCAACGAAGGGCTTAGAATTTGAGGACATGTCCCTCAAGCGCGAATTACTCATGGGCATCTTCGAGGCCGGCTTTGAGAAGCCATCTCCCATTCAAGAAGAAGCGATCCCCATCGCACTCTCCAAACGCGACGTTCTTGCTCGTGCAAAGAACGGTACAGGCAAAACCGCGGCTTTCGTCATCCCCTCCCTACAGCAAATCGATTTGAGCAAGCCTAAGATTCAAGCCCTCCTTCTCGTCCCAACTCGCGAGTTGGCTCTGCAAACGTCACAGGTGTGCAAAATTCTCGGCAAACACATGGGCCTTCAGGTCATGGTCACCACCGGAGGTACAACTCTCAAGGATGACATTCTGCGATTGTCGGAGACAGTTCATGTACTTGTCGGTACCCCTGGCCGTATCTTGGATTTGGCAGGCAAAGGAGTAGCTGATCTCAGCGAATGCCCAGTCTTCGTTATGGACGAGGCAGATAAACTTCTCTCGCCAGAATTTGCCCCAGTCATGGAACAGCTGCTTTCGTTCCTCCCTTCAAGCCGTCAAGTCATGTTGTTCAGTGCCACCTTCCCCATGATTGTTAAAGACTTCAAGGTATGGAACTAACTATTTTCTCACTTATCATGGCACTCATCGTTGTGCAGGAAAAGCACATGCAATCACCATATGAAATCAACCTTATGGACGAGCTCACTCTCCGCGGTGTCACTCAATATTATGCTTACGTCGAAGAGCGTCAAAAGGTTCATTGCCTTAATACCCTTTTCTCCAAGGTATGTCTCCTGCAAAGGATGCTTGCATTTAGTCGTGAAAATGACACGTCTCTTTTCAGCTACAAATCAATCAATCGATTATCTTCTGCAACTCGACTAACCGTGTCGAACTGCTTGCAAAGAAAGTCACGGAGCTTGGATACTCCTGCTTCTACTCGCATGCTAAAATGCTGCAATCCCATCGCAACCGTGTCTTCCACGATTTCCGTAACGGTGTCTGCAGAAACTTGGTCTGCTCTGATCTGCTTACCCGTGGTATCGATATCCAGGCTGTCAACGTCGTCATCAACTTTGACTTCCCCAAGAATAGCGAAACCTATCTCCATCGTATTGGTCGTTCCGGTCGATTTGGACATCTCGGTTTAGCCATCAACCTGGTCACTTACGAGGACCGATTTAACCTCTACAAGATCGAACAGGAGCTTGGTACTGAAATCCAGCCTATTCCTCAGACTATTGACAGAGGACTGTATGTCGCTCCTAGCGGCGGCGAAGAGAGCCAAGTTCAGAGGCCACCTCAGCAGCAGCAGCAAGCCAGACAACAAGTAGCAGCTGCCCCTGTCCAGAGGAATGGACAACAACCCCAACCCCATCCTGTCCAGGCTATTCCCCAGCAACAACAACAACAACAACAACAACAGTATGCTGTTAGGCAAAATGGTGTGCCTCCTCAGCAACAGCAACCAAGGGGGCAACCCGCGTACCGCGGCGGTGTTCCCGTTGCGAGATAAGTTTTGGGTTGTAGGAGGATGGAGGAGGAGAGGAGATGGAGTAGGGAGGAGAGTTGAGAGAAGAAAGGAGAGGAAAAAGAAGGAGTGCCGCCAGGGGCTGGTAGGAGATACAGGGCGGCGGAGAGGAGGAGGAGGAGGAGGAGGCGGCGGAGCGAAGTTGCTCACCGTCACCCATAATTCGTTGTTTTCATATCACACATCCCTGCCTGCAAACTGCTTTCTGTGGCTCGCAAACAAAAAATCCACTACACACACCACGACCGATCCATGGGCATCTTATCTTATCCAATTTGTCATCCAGTTTTCCGACAAGATGCGGACATGCCCATCGTCCCTAATCCACAACACCACAATTTCCGACGACTGGAGCACGGCTTTTGACATACCCACTCTTTGTCCCCTTTGTTTGTTTGCTCTGGTTGGCTGGTATACTCTGGATTGTTATCCATAACATCTTCGATATCCTGATTACCCGTACCTTACCGTCTCAGATATCTTGCGCTCAACCTTGGCTTGAGCCTGTTCGTATAGTGCCATAAGCACACCACCACCACCACCACCACCACCACCATCCGTTATAACCACTACCATCACTGCCTGCTCGCCCCCCGGCTTCACGCCTGCTATTCCAGTATTTGGGCTTGCTCATTACATACTGTCACACACACACACACACCCTTCCTCTTGATCACGCCCCACATCTCCCCGTGCGAACGCACCTGCCACCCACATCTAACACCATCCACAACATCATGCCCGCCCGTTGCTCGTTGACGAATTCGTTTCTGTTCTTTTCTTCCATCTTTCTATCTTCCTTTCGTATCTGTTGGTCTGGTTCGGAAATGTTCCAAGATATTCGTAGCAGTAGTTACGTAACGCCGCTCATCGTTCGTTGTTCGTGGTTCGTCGTGTATCTGTGGCTTTCTACGGATAGATAGATTGTTTGTTTGTTGGATGGAAATTGAATTCGGTACTTCATCTTGGTGCGGGTCGGTTTGCATCTTGATCATCGGTCAAGATTCAAGCTCAAGCTTCAAGGCTCAACTGCTGGGTGCATCTGCAACGCAGCGATTCACGTTCAAATGCATTTGTAGGAGGGCTGTTTCTCCAATCGATGGGGTAACGCTGACTTGAAAAAATATTTGACATATTACAAGATGTTATATTGGCAGATCAAAGAGCTATTGATGACATAGGAGGCAAGTGCTTTTGTTCCTTCTGCCACTGGAAGTCATAAGTACTTGGGCGCTAACGTCTGCCCGTAACCGTATGATCGATGTTTTTGCTTCGTCAGAGGTACGGTTGAAAGGGCTGGTTTTCCATGGCGAGGTCGAATGTCCTATCGGCTTTGAAGCTGTTGCTGAGTACGACCATTCCTGATGTTCTTTTACTGGCTGTGCTTTTCTTTAGCTCGCAACTCGAGGGAGATCCTGGCATTCTCCACGCACGACGTGACCGAAGTTTTGAGAGGACAGATTGACTTCAGACGTGCATAATGTGTGCTTCTTTCATAGACGTTCTTTTATTCAAAGTCCTTACATGTTCTTACATACAATTGTGGAGTTTCCTACGGACAGAGTTTGATCAGCTGCCGGAGGAGTATATTCAAAGGAAACCTTACCTATACATACTTCTGCGGAGCTTGTGTGTAGTTCTGTGTAATGGGCGTATTGCCCTCTGCGACGTCTGACCGGCGTACAGTGACTTGAACCGGATCTTGACACGCGCTCAGTGCTGTGATGCGAGATATGTCTTCGAGCACGGGGGTAAGGTTCGCTGCCCCGACGGTACGATGGAACGTCTAGGCGCTGTTAAAGCCGTGAATAATGAGAGAAGCCTTGAAGCCTTCGACCAAGGGCGACAGTTCGAAGATAAAGTTCGCAGTTGAGAGCCTGGTTGATCTGCAGAGAGTCTGATCAGAGGGCTCCAGGGATGGCAGAGACAGGACGACACTGCCTGACGAGTCAGAGAGATTCAAGGACGATGAACTGTCTCTTGCTACCTTGTTCCCACCCTATGTATGTGTCCATTCGTAAGTCATGAGAAATCAAGGGAGTCGGAGGGGATCTGGATTGACTTGCCATTGTGGGAGTTGCGCGGATCATAGGAGGGCTTCATGATTATGATCATTGCATGACCTCAGGCTCCTGCGCGTCGGTCAATAGTGTCACTTCGTTCCTCTCTCTCTCTGTCCACAGTTTCTCGATGAACGACCAACCGATTGTGCATACTCAGGACGACGTCGTACAGCGACCAATTCTGCAATACATCGGTCGTTTCAAATGGCACTAAGACCACATAATATGGTCCATTTCCTACCTCTTCCTTACATCAAGATATCCGCCTGGTGGTTATGAAGGACGTGCATCCGCGAGCGAAAACTCCGGCTTCTGGGTTTGCCTGTACTATCTGGCTATTGCGTCGCTATTAACCATGTATGGAGGTGGAGAGAGTCGAGACATACTTTTGCTGGCAGCGAGCTGCGTTAGCAACGGCGAGAAGACCCAGGACCTGAAGACGACATTGTCATTTTGTTCATTGCGACTGCCTGGCACCCTCCAAGACCTCTCGAATGTGGACGCAGTCTTACATTGGTTATAACCTTTCGCAGCATGCTTCTTTGGCCAATCATCGCAAAACGTAGGAAGGAAACCTCTGCATAAGTCGTCGGAGACTTGGCCACCTAGAATCTACTTTGTAAAGTTTCCCCCGTATTATCAGCGTCCCATATCCCCTCGACCTCTATCTAGCTATTCAGGGACGTCAGCAGACAAAATCCGCCATGGTGCGATTACATACTTTGGGATTAGACACCACGCCTGCAGGGATGATGTCAGGACCTGAGCGAGTCTCGGCCAAAGTTCTATCGACAACGAATTTCAAAAATGCAGTCTGAATTGGGTATACGAGTGGAGAGAAGACGTTTATTTTGTTATGCGCCCATTTCAACGAATCGATGATATGGAGATCCGCCAAAAAAAAATTAATGGTCATATCGTACCCCGTGCTCGCCGTCGTCCTACAGTAGGTGGCATATCCACTTTGTCGTCGTGTGGTGTTGGGCCCTCAACAGCAGGATATTCATTGGCAAGTAGGCAGTATGCTATTGTCTGTATCGTGGAAGAGCATACGGTTTAGACTTCATGCTTTCGGGCTCAGGAGCCAACTTAGGACAGCGCACTTCCAACCGTGAAGACCAGGCATATCCTGCTTGCTCACTGGCTCTATGCATGCATAGCAAACTTCGTTCCCCCTCATAAAGGAGTCCGTATTCGATGGTCGGGACTTCTCCATTCCCATGGTAATGCCCGTCAGCCATTGTGATCTGAAGAGATCGTGCTCGACATGAGGGCAGATATAGGATGAAGTCGCCCGACCAGAAGAACAGAACAGGTGTGGGGGTTGATTGGATGGCGGATAGGAAGGAAGCATGGCAGTAAGGAAGAAGACGATACCTTGTGCGAGGGTAATCACTGATTGGAAATGATCTGGCAGTGAAGGCGGCTTAGTCTTTCAGAAGGCTTGTTGGGTGGCTTGCTGGAATGCTTTGGCACCGTTGTAGTCGAAGTGTGCATCGAGGAGGCCAATCTGCACCAACAACGTTTGAATGGTGGTTAGCGTTTGTGCAAGCCATGGAAGAAAACTCACCCTCGTGCAGCATCCTCCATTTTATACTTCTGCATAATCCCACCCTCCCTATCAGGAAGCAGCAGTGATATTGTCACCGCATTGGGGGGCTAATGAATGAGCCTGCCGTTGCATGATTCGTGGAAGCACCAGACTGCCGACCTATTAACATAGGTTGCCTTGTGAAGGGTTCTCTGCAAGGAGAGGTCACGGAGCATACCCTTTCAGACTACGACATCAAAATCGTGGCTCCTGGTCCCTTATCCAATTCATACTAGGAAACAGCACCTTTATCTGCGTTCGGCTTCTGACTCTGCTCTCAATAGGAACCAGTTGGTGGTCATCGATGAGAAGGACAATGGATCCTGGACGACGTCGCAACCTCCAAACAAATACCCGCCTGCGGTCGGTCAGTCCAACTTCAAGCTTGCCTTGTGATTGCGATGGTCTGAACCTCAATTTTTAGGTGCAACTCTATCCCACCGTTGGGTGTCAGAGTGCGCAGGCGGCGTCCAATTTATCCGTATTCTGGGGCACACTTTCCAGGTTTTCCCTGACAGACGTGTACGACTTGTCTTTCTGAAAGGGGGCCATTCAGCTGTTCAATTCGTATATTTAAACACGCTGTTCCTTCGATATACCACAACAGGCCGGGATTTTGACAACATCCGCATGGCTCAGGTAGCCCTGCAGCATCTTCCTCGGCTTCAGTTCTCATGTCCTACCTCACTTATGCGCTCATCGACTTAGGGTTTCACTTCGCCAGATTTATCTAACCAGCCTCACTTCCTTGACAGAATAAAGACCTTTTCGTGAATTGCGTCCCGACAAACGGTAAACGGTGAGCGGGCTTCCTATACTAGTTACCTGCAACGTATTCAAATTCTCTGCAGGAGTCCAGACTTTGTCCGCAACAAAAGTATGCTGAGCATTCCAGTGCCAGAGAGCGACCTTACGCGATATTACTCCCGCTAACTAAGATACTTCATTTAAGGACCCCGTCTTTATTATTAACGATACTGTACCCGGCCAATAGAACCTCTGAGAACGCTTTTCTATGCCTAGATAGGGCTGTCGCGGCAGCCGCTCGTTTGCCTGTGTTCTGCCATGTAGCCCTATCTACTTAGATATAGTGAGTTTATATATCTCTTTTATCTATCATATCTTAAGGAAAACCGCAGTCGACCGCCCGCAGCAAGTCTCGGGAGACGAAGGGACAGAAGGCTAACAACAGCATCCAGCTGAAGCTTACGACCTACAATTTCGAACTCCAAATATTCAAAGTTACTAAAAATACTTCCACTCATCGCTTCGTCGAAGAAATCCCAACGAACATCGCACATGTCCAAGTCTCCTGCTCTTCCCAACACGAGCTGTAAGACCATTCCCCTGAATAAATGAGGCGACTCGATCTTGCTCAGAATACGTGTTGCCCAGAAGGCTGCTTGACTTCGGGCATAATCGCACTCGCCGGAAATGGAATCCAAGCAGTCTATGAACCCCTCGATTCGCAGGGTCTCCAAAGCGTTCATGATGGATGGCGTTGGGTATAGCGGAAGCCCGAAATGACGGTCATATAGTTTTGCGATTTCCGAGGTTTTGGGTGGTTGTAAACCAGGGAAGACTAGGGCATGGTTCAGAATTGGTAAATGCCAGTTCGAACCATTTGCCAGGTCCTGTTTCTCAAAAGAAACGGCCATGTATCTCAGACTTGAGCTGGTCTGGATGAGATAGCGGCATATCGCTGGCACATCCTCTTCTCTTATCGGACCCAGGAGCTCCAAGTGAGTGGTGATGTGTCGCTCCGATGAGGATGATAACCAACCCAAGAACCGGGACATTCTCGTTTCCTTGAGTTGGAGACGAATCAATGACGAAGGTGACCAGTCCCTGACTTGCATGCCTGTATCATTCTGTTCTGAATCCCATTCGACCCGCTCTAGTGCCAATCTTTCTAAATGTGGGAACGTTCCTATGAGGTCGCAAAGTTGGGAAAAACGGTCGAAATGGCACTGGTAAAGGTGAAGGCGCGTCAACGTCGGGGGCCAGGCGAGGCAGCATGATCGTGACATGAGGATGGTTTGCAGGAGGGTCGAAGATATTGAAAGCTTTGCTTCCCTCACGTAATTCATCGCATGAAAACATGACGATGGGAAGCTTAGAAAGCTGTCCGGTGCGCTGGATTGGAAAAGTTTCTGGTCGATGAATAGCGTTCGGAAGAGGTATGGGTAGGCAGCTTTCAGCCAGGACCTGCAAACCAGGCTGCATGTCTTCAAAGATTCGCGGTCGTTGAGAAGGAAACCGATGATGTGGTCGTTGAGTTCTTGAGGGATGATAAGGTGGTCAAAGTCCTTATGATGGAGGATCATCCTTCCTTCTTAGAGTACTATAAGCCTGTAAAGATTGTGCAGGAAATTGCAAGGAAATTGAGAATGCGTTGATAATAGACAGTTAGCAGGGGATAGCAATAATCGAATTAATCACGTACCCAAAGCTCTGAAGTTGTCTGAAAACTGCAGTAGTACAGCAGCGCCGAGCCATATAAGAGGTAAACACTAGCGGAAATCTGTCATTTTTTTCAGGTAAGCAGGACGGTGTAGAATCTATGAATGGGGAAATGGAAACGCTAGAAAGGCAGCCGCAAGATTGGATATCGTTTTTGGAGATTTCTAGCCGAATATCCAGAAAACGGTGTTTTCAGCTTTAAACAACCGCGGTGCCCGTAGCATCTATATCATTTTGCCTAGTGCGCACTTCCTTACCGGCCTGTCAGTCAGAACCTTCGAGCAGCTCAAAAAGAATCGAGCTGTCTCCAGCATGCATACACTCGTGAAAGCTATGTCCAATGTCCATGCATTGATTTTCTTTAGTCAGTGAATGATAGCGAACGCTTGTAACTTCCGCCACTATAAGTGGAAAAAGAAGTGTAATCAGCATTACATGAGACAATTAATGTCCAAGACCTCATACCAACTGAAAGATTAGGTTCCTCAAAGATTCGCCCGGTGAATTGCCGGTGAAGATCAAGCAGGCTGATCATGAACTTTGAAGCGCCTGAAACAATATGTAGCTGCACTGGTCCGGCGTTTGAACTTGGGGCTTGCAACGCCTTGCGTCACTGTATTGGGTGTTATCAATACTCCATGCAGCGCCGACCCTGCAAACAAGGGTAGGAAACGTACCAATTGAAATCATGATTGATGCAAGTCATATATCCGGCTAAGCCACCATGGGTAAGAAGATTGCAAGTCAGTTCAACTTCTTTCAAGTTATGCTTACTAGATATTGATCACCGCTGCCCTGGCCATGGGAAGGCCAACACTGAGTGTGGCGCTGCAATTGGGGAAGTTTTTATCGATCTCAATTCTTACATGATTCCTGTCAGCAAAATGCGAAAGTAACGTTCTTATCACTATTTAAATTTTTGATTTTTCCGGTGGGACGTACGTACTGAAGTATGGTACAAACTGCTTATCAGGACGCGATACAGCGCCCCGCACGATGCTATATGACATTCGTAAAACGAAGGCGGCCACGCTGGGCAAGTTTCGGGAGACGACGGGACAAAAGGCTTGTGACTCCTTCCATGTCCACCTTGCCGACCATCTCAAACTCCAAATACTGAAAGTTGACGAAAATATCGCCACCAAGTGCCTCGTCAAAGAAGTCCCATCTTGTAACCCGGCACTCGTCCAACTGTCCCGTCCTCGAGATCACCATTTGAAGAATAAGGTACTTGAAAGTATCCGGTGCATCAACTTTGCTCAAAATGCGCGCTGTCCACGACAGGCTGTTGCTTTGTTTGTCGATCTCGTTGGTTGAATCCATGAATCTGTCGACACGCAATGTTACTAGTTGTACGAGAGTCGGCCTCGATTTGTAATTTGGAATATTAAAAGTGTTTGAGTATAATCTTGCAATGTGGCTGGAAGTGGCGAGCGATTGTAGCTCATGACTAACTTGGCATGGCAGGTACGAGATGAGGCCATCCTCCATCGCCAGACATATCTGCAAGAATGTGACGGATTTGTTAACTCTAGAGCACAAGTGGCAGATAATCGGTAAGTCCTCTGGCTTGATGGGGTCAAACTTGAGGTGGGTAATAAATAAAGGTTTTGTCGACAGAGTGAGCCAGCGGAGGAAGGGTGCTATGCGTATGTCCTTGAGCCCAAGGTGCGTTAGGGCAGAAGGTGACCAACTTTCTCGGCTTGCGAGACTCGCCGTTCCGTTCTTATCCCAATGCACGTTTTCCAAGTGGAGGTCCTGTATAGACGGGCACATTTGGATGATATGAACAAGGGAATCGAGGTCGTCGAAATGGCATCGGAAAAGGTGTAGGCGGGTGAGCATGCAGCTGAGAGAAGAAAAGACGGATTTGGGATATGTAGGAACGTTGTCAAATTGTACGCCTTGTACATGGAATCCCCTCACGTAGTGTGTGACATTGTAATAAGGCGATGCACTGACGGGCATTTTCAACGCGGGGTCCTTGTTTCTGTCCAGAACGACCAAGTCGCGGAACAAGTACGACTGTGCTGACCAGCACCAGGCCTTGCAAACAAGACTGCAGCACTTCAATGCCGCTGAATCGTCCCGAAGAAAGCTCATAATGAGGTCTAGCATTTCTTGAGGAAGTTCAGGTGTGTCGTCGACTTCTTCAGGCATTCTGCAATTTCAATGCTTATTTCTATTATGAACGAATGAGTATAAGATGAATGAATGTATAATATGGGTGGACGAGCACATACCAAGGCGTGTCTGGGAGTGAATCTGTCTATCATCTCGTACGGGCTCCGAACCATTTATAAAATAGTACGCTGTACAGAGATTACATAAAAAATTTAGTGAAAGTTGATGATCACATACAGTTTTGTATCCCGTTCGGAGAGGCACAGTACATTTAATGGGGAAGGCTGACGAAAGCACGTACATATGCCAGGGATACATAGAGTATTTTATGTGAGTCGAAACCAGGTCGGCAGACACTTGTTGCTTTAATTGCACCAAGTATATAGAGTACCGTCAAGTCACTCAACAGCGAAGTTGAAACCAGGTCGGAACTTATCGATGTCGCCATATCAGTACCAATGCTTGTGGGAAAACAGGGCATTGAAACATAGAGCAATGTCAGGGTTAGTAATAAGAGAGGGTCGTAAGTCCAGCTCTAATTTTGACGCAACAAATGGGAGTGGGGAGGTTATTATAAGTATCCATTCGGATGGGCGTGTCACGAGGCGTCCTTCATTGATAAAGAATCTATCGGAACGGGTTTCAATCGTTTTTATGGAGCAAGCCAGTCCTGGTTAAGGTTTCGGAACCTTTTCCAATCAACTGGTGTACTCAATTCGAACGCGCAAGGAGACCAGATTCCACTAAACTGAGGGCGTCTATCTTGAGTCAGTCGAAGCAAGCTGCAGTAACCATAGGTAGGAGAACATACCAACAGTTTGTCAGGTTTTCGTAATTGTGTTTATGAGGCATCCAGAGAGGTAATGAAGCGCTTCGGTCGTTGGAGTACGTGACCAAAATGCCAGATGGCTAGTCATCCAAGCACGACGTGACACAATATGCTCATAAACGGCGTTTGAAAAAATTTGAGATTCGAAGGCTTAGATAGCCCTTAAGTACAGGACATTCAATTCAGGGACCGCTCAGAGGGGAGGCATCTTTCGGACGACCTTCCCCTCATTCCGCGCATGCACCCTGAGTTTTTCTAGTAGAGGAGAGTCGGCCCATCTTTCTGGTGGTGTGCGTTTATTCGTAGCCCAATAATATATGTCCCAGTCAGGTTCATCCAACAGCTAGAATAGTATTCAGTCGATGTCTAGTAGTAACGTAACGTCATAAACATACTTTGTCGTATTCCTGCATCTCCTCCACAGTCATAGTCCTCAGATGATCCCTAGCAAATGTGCTCAGTAAAAGATCACTCTCCAGAGTCCCTCGTTTCCGTGACTGATAGATAAGCCTTGCGCGAAGTGTCTCTTGGGATTCATTCAGGCGAGGTAGAGGTTCAAGGGGAGCAACCCCAGCGGGTGTTTTGGTGGATTCCATATGCTCAGGCGTATGTGGAAGAGGCCATGGATCAGCATACGAGATCCGTGGCGTACTGGATAATTTTCGCTGAGCAGATAAGGACAAGCGAGCGAGAGGACTTCGCGCTAGATGGCGGAACATTGTGCTGTAGTGTCGTCTGAAGGAGGTCGGAGCCATACGGCATCAGACTGACTTCTGACTGAGTTTGAAGCGGGCATCAAATGTGCGTGCTGCTTGGCACTCCGACGTAATAGCAACTTTATCACAGCTTTATCATACTGTACTACTTAACGGTCTGTTACATATCATGCGCTTGATTCAAAAGACATGTCCTCCTCCTTCAGGGAACAAAAGCAGATTTTAACGGGCTGAAACAAGTCCCAAAAACAACGTAAAATAGCTTACCGTCGACCAGGAGGTCAACTCCTGTGATGTATCTGCCAGCCGGACTGCAAAGCATCACCACTGGCCCCATTATCTCTGTCGGGCTTCCCATCCGCCCCATCGGATTTCTTTCTTCCCAAACCTTCCTACCTACCATCGGCCCTTCACCTTTTGTCATGACCGTGTCCATAAACCCGGGACTGATGCTGTTTACTCTGATGCCGTATTGCGCCCACTCAGCAGCGAGTGATTGCGTGAGTGAAATCAAACCGGCCTTTGACACCCCGTAGGCTGTTTGTGGAAGTGGGAAAAGAACTTTATGGGCTGCGATGGAGGCGGCGAAAACGACACTTCCACCCGACTTTTGGTTGATCATATGTCTGGCTACCGATCGCGCACAAAGCCAGGAACCCATCGTGTTCGTATCCTGTACGTTTTTCCATGTGTCAACAGACATTTCAACGGCCTTGCCACCTCTTGCTATGCCAGCGAAACAAAGCAGGACGTGGACGCCTCCAAGTTGTTGTGCGACTCTGTCTACTGCTCGGTCCACTTCGTCTTCTTTAGTCACGTCGACAATTTCTTCTGTAATTTGTGAAGATGGAAATTCGTTGCGTAGACCTTGGATAGCGCTTCTGGAAGCTTCAAAGCGGGTGGCAATGTCGAACAAACAAAGACCTTGTGCGCCATGTTCCAACATAGCACGCGCCGCTTCCAAACCCAAATCTCCCGCTCCTCCAGTCACTGCAGGTGTGTTCGTTTATTCCACGGTTCCCCTGGCCCCCATGTAGAGGCTTACCTATTGCATTCCCAGAGATCGAAAAGCGTTCGATGGCTCGCTCCCTGGGAGGCTTCGAGCTCCGGGGAAGAACAGATGTAAGAGGATTATCCTCTGTGGAAAGCTTGATGAATCTGTCATCGGGTCGTTGGGACATCGCTATCAAACGGGTACGAGCATGTAAAAAGCTCCCTTTCACTTGATATACTCACTATTTTTGTCCCAGCTTCTTGGATGTATTGTTTAAATAGCTCAGCAATGTCATGGGTGAATGGGCTATATGACGTTTACCACTTTGCCGCGAGACTTCTTGTTTCTTGCTGCTATATGTAGACCTGTCTTCACACCAATAGCGCGGGCCGTTCATGGCAACTATTGAGAACACCCCATGACGATACAAAGAACATACATATGCCGATGTGCTTAGCATAATTACGTACGCCATAATATTCGGTGATTATCCAACGTCCAACAAAGCCCGCGCTCCAACAACCCGTTGTGTGTTTCCCACAGGAGTCATATTTATCAGGACGGTACCGGTGTCATGACTGCTTTACAATCGAAGATTGGAACAAGAATAGGGATGGGTCAATGTAGACCTGCTATAGAGGCTTCAATGTGTCTTTCATCGACGCTGCCTGGGCGACCTGCAGTACGTAGCAAGCCTTACAATTGGCTGAGTAAAATTTCACACAAAAAATCCTCACGGACATGGAGTTTGAGGAGCCTTCGAAGTTCGATCTTTATCTCTTATAGCAGAAGCAGAAGAAATTACAACCACTGGCATCTAAACCCCAAATAGAAAGTAACTCTCAGTGTAATCGGCTTTCACTTGAAAGATATAAAAGGGGAACCACAAGGCGGCCGAAAAAAGATATAAACTGCCTGTCGTTGTCTATCGTCACTACACTATGCCCGAATTTCACCCTACTGCACAGAAAGGCTTCGGAGCAGGGACCAACGAGCTTTATGACCGGTATGTGGAGGTTTACCCCTTCAATTCGACCAGGACAACATTCTAACTGAACACAATATCATCTATCAGTGCAAGGCCCACTTATCAACCGGTTGCCCTTGATCACATTCGTAATTCTCTGAAGGAAAAGAAGGACTTAAACATCGTCGAGCAAGTATTCCATCATGCTACTCTGTATATCGTTGACAGTTTACTCACCACTCAAACGTTATCATCAGGATAGGAGCAGGCACAGGCATATTCACGCGTGCCGTTCTTAAAGATCCCCAATGGAACTCCTTAATAAAGGAGCTCAAAGCATTCGAACCTAGTGAAGGCATGAGAGATGTATTCACCAAGACGGTCGCGCACGACGGGCGTGTCTCTATCGCAGAAGGCTACTTCGACTCTGTCCATGTCGAAGATGGGTGGGCGGATCTTGTTGTTATTGCTCAAGTGCGTATCTACAATTCTTAGGCTACGAAATCAAGACGACTTGCTGAGCACACCGAACTGATAACAGGCCTTCCATTGGTGCCCAGACTATAACGCAGCAGCTAAAGAATTTGCCCGCATCCTTAAACCCACTGGATGTGTGGCGTTTATCTGGAACTTGGAGGACCGGTACGAAATGCTATCACGTCGCGTTCATCGCGTTCTGCGGATCTGATCCTCGATTTTCTAACAGAGATCGTGCTGATTGGGTTGGAAAAATTAGGGACACCATTGAAGTTTACGAGAAAGGGGCCCCACAGTTCCGACACATGCGCTGGAAAGAAACATTCGAAAAGCCAGCTTATCAACAAAATTTCGAGCCGCCTCAGCAAGAAATATGGGACTACCACATCACGGCGACCGAAGAGTCTGTGGTTGAAAGGGCTTCTAGCAAGAGTTACATTGCCATGTTGCCGGATGACAAGAAGAAAGAAGTCCAGGATGAAGTACGAAGAATTATCAACCAGGACACGAGCAAAGTCTGGATGGACAAGTCGCAAGGCACATTCGAGTACCCGTACAAGACATACGTCGTTATTTGCCACAAGAAGTCTTGAAGAACGAGATCCAGTAGCGTTAGTGGATTTTGAACAGTACTCCGTCGGGTAGAAATGTTCATCTCTTGCATTCGAATAAAAGATAATAGAAGAGTATCCAGAGAATATAGGCATCCTTCTTTATGGTAAAGCAAGCCATTTCTCAATTAATTTTCCCAGATTGGGCGTGCCCAAACCTGAAGGCTGAGTGAGTTTTGGAATTGAGTATCAATTTCAAAAGACAAACCAGAAGCCGGATCCCATCCAGTAGTACTACATAGTAAAAGCAGTCAGATTAAGAGGTTGAATGTTCGAAAGCTTCTAGTAACTTACGCTCTGAATCCGCCGTCTCTAACACCTTGCACTGAAACATTTATACCGTAAGCGCATGATGAAAGAAAGCGAGAAAGAACCCCACTAACATCCTTTGCATCCCGTATTGACACCATCAACCACATCATTAAACGCGCTCGCAAAAGCCGGGGAGTATATCTGTGTAAAACGGACAATAGTTAGCGAAGGAATTCGAAAAATCATAATGATTCCATACGCTTGGATTAATGAAACCTGCAGTAATTTCTATTAACTTATGCAACCATTTCACAGTCAAGGAAAATCACCTCACCGACAGGTTTCTTCCCAGCTGCCAATCGGGCATCGTTAACCAAAGTGATAATGGCTGCAACAGTTGGAGTGGCCCCAGATGTGCCACTGTCAATTGAAATCGTGCCGTTGGCGATGTCCAAGAAGGAATTACTAGTAAATGGAAGGATACATCAAAAGTGTAATATCAGAAAACGGGAAGCTAACTCACGCATTGGCACTCAAGTCGGGGTACGCCCTCTAAAACAGCGAGGAAAATGTTTAGCTTCAATCCCGAAGGCATTACATAAAAAAGCACTGACCCCTTTAACATTGAAGTTCTGCAATTTCTTTGGATCTGTCCTTCTCAAAAACGAAAGGTAGGCATTGACAGAATTTTCCTGATAAGAAGGTTTTGGAAATTGGTTACTGAATCCGCCGCCACCAGACTCGAAGAAACCCGGAATGATTTCTTGATTCCATACTTCTTCTGCTGTAGAAATCATGGACGAGGAAAGAGAAGCGTTCGCCTTCACCTGAGTGCCACCAACCACAGTGACCCACGGACAGGATGCGGGCCAATTCGGATTGAAGTTCGTCGCATTGAGGTTCATTGAGCCTGAAAATGAGCCACTGGCATGTCAATATATCGAAGGTATCCAGTATATAAAACGTTAGGATACCGTTATCATCCAGGCAGTAACCACTCTGTGCGCCTGTTACTCCAGTGTTTCCAGCAGCGTATAGTATCGTAGTGCCCATCAAGCCCAGTTTGCCAAATTCTGCACATTGTCGTTGCCTATAAAATTCAGAAAACTGATTCTCGCTGAAACTCTGAGAATTGGAGACCACAAATGGCGCTTTGACTGTTCCGCAGGAATGATCGTTAAACCCCCCAGGGAGCGGATTCGGAAGCTGAGGATCAAAATTGAAGTCGTCACCACCATCTGAAGAACAGTATGATCCATCTACAGCGTCCAGCCATGCGTTAAAGGTAAACCTTTCTCCTTTGAAACACAATTCATTCATTATATCTGACAAGGGTGAGAACTGCCCATACCTATTTGCGGGTTGTTAATTTGTAGAAGTTGTACGTTCTGGGGAGCGGCAAGGGTCATAGAATACTGCAGGATCCAGCCATCCTCTCCCACGTCAGACGTAGGATCTAGCTCAATGCTACCCCCATTGATCGATACCAGAGAAGGGGATTTACCGACAAGGGCAGGAGAAAAGTTGGAGAAGAATGTGTCAAGGTCCGACTGAAGATAAGTGTTACTGAAGTAGCTCGCTGTACTCCATCGGTTAGGTCCAGAAAGGCGCTCAATAAGTTGAAAACCTCTCAACTAATTCCGAATGTATTCTTATCAGTGGCTTTCGGAGTATAAGACATGTTGTACAGTGTCTTCAGACAGTTGGGGGTGATCATCTTGTCACACCCAGTAAGAGATCTAGTTTGAGTGCTTGGAAGAGGGGCAATGGAGGAAGATCTCCTTATGATAGAAGTACCTGCCATCCTTGGTTGGAGACTGTTCCTAACATAATCATTATTCGTGGAGAGCTTGATATGAGGCTGTATGGTCGGAACGACGAAATCCACATGCTTTGCAACATGAACGGGCAGGGAATAATTGTGGCAAGCTGAAAAGTGTATAAGAATTCACTCAGGGAAAAAAATCATATAGCCAGAGTATATACATACCGACATGCTCTTCGTCGCCATGTTCAAAGACATGGTACTCAGTGGCCAGTAATTCTTCAACGTGACGAGCGGTGGCACCATCAACTTCGATCCATGCTTTGTTGTAGCTGAGCTTGATTGCAGAATCGTGAAATCCAGCATCTCTAAGCCAGTCACGAACAACTCCGTGAGTGTCATCAGACGGCGAGAAAGCTTCCAGGATCTGTGCTTGGGTCCAATGTTGGCCATACAAGGGAGAATGAGGGTCGGATACGGCAAGAAGTTGATTGGCCAGCGACTGTAGATTCTGTTGCTTTAGGGCGATCCGGAGAGGCACATGGATATTGCCTTCGAGCCGCCTTCCCTCAACGCCGAAGTCTCGCTGTTCGTGCAGAGAAAAGTCTCCATATCTTTTATGGAGATCTACGCGTGTCAGCGAAGCCCCTACGGACTGTTGAAAAGCAAGAAACAAAGAGAGAAAGTGAGCAGGATGACTGTTTAGCATCGTGCCGTGGTCGCCTCCTAACAGAAACTGAGATCGTATGAGTACGGTGTCCGGACCACTTCACTTGAGTTGGGATTCTTTATAGTCTGTGCGCAGTCAGATCCAACCTTGCACAGTTTTGTCAATCACTTTCCATCCCCTTTAATGTCGAACGAACGTGCTTTAATGGTCTCTGTATCGTGAAGCGTTGGAACCGCATCTAGTACGTCCAGTGCAAACAAGGATAGGCTGTCAAAATACCGCCACTGCGCAGGTCGAGTGACATCCCACCAGCGCTGGACGTCATTTAAAACGTATACAGCAAATTGTTGACCAACCTTAACACTGCGGAGTATTTCGGCAACAGTTGGGCGGAAGCCGGTTTGTGGGCGGCATTTATCCAGATTTCAGATCTAGCATGACTTCGCGCTACTTCAAGACGTCTTGCATGCGGAGGCACAATGTCGGCGCTCCAGAGGTTCACGCGGGCAATGCCTGAGCGTGACCGACAATCCTTCTTCACACCCTTACCGGACAGGGCGTCTGTGTGCAATTTCCGTGAGATTGAATGATAAATTCGACAGAGGTGATGGCCAGAGATATGATTAAGAGGGTTTGAAGGAATGAAATTAGGGATTCTAGAGCGCACGGCGACGTTTAGCTGCGAGAATTTCCAGAGGATGCAGTGTTACAGCTCTTTAACGAATGGGAATGAGACTATCGCGTTGGAAGTTTGAGCGTATGTACTAAGCATGCGCAGAGTCGGACAGACGCGTCCAGCTCGGGAATTATCACTTTTGTCACATGGTCACACCGCGTCAGTACCTACCCCTTGTCACAGATGGTAGGTACAAGGGTAACCGGCATGTGCTAGGTATCCGTTCTTCATTATACGTCCTCATCTTCCCCTTGGGCGCGAACAGCCGAAGTAGGACTATACCTATAGATTGAAGAGTAAGTCAATGTACAAGCATAAGTCTTCCGCTATTTACAGAACAACAGAAGTTTGCAAGGTCTTGTAATTGCTGCGGGACTCATAAACCACGTCGGAGAGCTTGACAAGGCGGAGAGCAGAACCTAGCAATGTCTAGAGGAGATTATGAAAGGTTGCCAATGTACGCGTCCTCAGCCCTATCCTTGCGCCAGCGCTCACCAACAAACTTGTCTTCTCCGCCATCTCCTCCGGATTCCCCAACCTACTGCAGGACACGTAATGGCACCGTACCTTCCTCTTCACGATTCACGATAAAGCCGAGAACGATATTTACGATCCTAAAATACGCCTTACCAACATCTTTGCTCCTCCTTCTCCTGGGACTCTACCTGTACGAACCACACATAGAGATCACGTTTTACGACAAGAACTGGGTGTACAAAGAAATAAAACCTGTCCCCCCTCTTTCGAATTGCTTCGACGAAACTCATGTCAGTCCCGCTTACAACGTTACTTCTTTTGTCTACGGTCCCAAAAAGACGGGAGTGGAGGCAGGGATGTCAATGAGGATGGGGTTGGACTGCTACAACTTTGCCGGTACTATCAAGCAGGAGCACCGCGCCTCCCGGTCCCCTTTACCAGCAGAAGAACGGACACAATACCACACCTATTGGCGGAACGATCTGGCCCCGTTCGGTCCTCGACAAGAGTGGATGCTAAAGTCGTTCTTCGCGACTCAAGACATAGCAACATCTAGGCTCATCTTATGGTCAAACGGCGATCTCAGCTCAAATCAAATTCTACGAAGCTATCTGCAGCACTATCCAGACGCCTTTGCTCTCAAGATCGTGAATATTCCAGAGCTGGCTCGAGGGACGGAACTTGCGGGCAGCGATTTGCTCAAGAGCAAAGACGCGAAGGCTTGGATAGACGGAGACCTCATAAGACTGCTCCTTCTATGGAACTACGGAGGGGTCTGGGTCGACATGGATTCTTTGCTAACCAGAGACCTTGATCCCCTGCTGGAACACGAATTCGTCACGCAGTGGGATTGTTATGGTATGTCCTTCTGCTGCAATATCAAGGTTTGAAGCTGATGGACGCGTTGTGCAGACAAGTTATATTTACCGTTGAACGGCGCCCTAATGAGATTCCGAAAACACTCTCCGTATCTCTGTGAAGCTTTCCACGTCATGGTCACCTCGCCACCTCCCCGTTCCGGATCGACAGATTGGGGTGCACTGCTATATCTAAAGCTATGGCGCCGCCTAGTCGCTGCCTCAATACCACCGTTCAAAATCCTCCCGTTCTGCTTCAGCGACGGTCGTTCATGTAGGCTGGACAATAGGCTACCTGATCCCTTCAAGCCAGACAACAAAGATGGGAAGTGGACTATGGGTTTAGGACTCGAAGAGGGCGGCGCACTGGACCAAACTTTGCAGAAAGTCTTCGGCGTACATCTACACAATCAATGGGAAAAACCATATCCCACAAATGGTTGGGTAGAGAGGTTGCTTCTGAGGAGATACGATGAAAAGCTGCACGCAAGGCAGGGAGAGCTTTGACGGGTTTGTTGTGGACTGTTTTCTGCGACCCGTTGCTGTATTTATTATCGGTATACTTTAATAATTTTAATGCTTTTTAAGTCATCTTCCCTATGATTCTACTCTTTCAGGGTAAGTATGATGACCATTCCTCAACTCAGGTTAAGTATTTGGCTCAACGCCGGCGAATAGACGGAGAAAGTGCGTTGTTGCCGAATAGTGGCGTCACGGCTTCTGTCCAAAATGGGTACAGTATAACCATTTTAAGGTTGTTCGATTCAAATGTACGACCTTGAGCTTGAGGTCGAGAAATTGGAAACTTGCATTCAAACTTCAAATTTCAAAGCTGAATGACCAAACTTGAGGTCACGAGAGTCTAGCGCCGGAACCTCAGCGCCTTCTCCTTCGCCAGTATATTCGCGGGCGCGGATGTCATCGACCGTGCCTGGATAAAGTACGTCGCCATCGATTACGGCTACGTTGTCGCTCGTGACCCAGTAGCTGACGTTGCGGATGCCATAGTAGTCGTCCTTGATTTGGAGAGAATGTGTTGGCGTATTCCCGTAAGTGGGGTCGTTGGGGAGGTTGCTAGAAGCGTCAACAACCGGGGTGCAAGCCACATTCCCAAGGTGGACTGCGAGGCTGAGTAGGAGTGCTAGTAAGCTGGAAAACATTGAGGTATAGGGCTTAATATATAAAAAAGGTCAATGAACGTCGGCTTGTCATATATTGGTCGAAAAGACCCTTACCTTGAAAGAGACAGATAGAGATTAAACCGCGACGCCTTCACTGGGGTTGATTGTGAGCCCGGATGAAACTCAGACCTTTTATACAACATCCTCAGCTCGAATAATTTTTTCGCTGCTCTGACGACCGGCGTCATCGGACAGTGTTCTGGTATGCTGTCTCTTCGGTGCAGGATTCGCTCCGCGCGTGCTAAGTCTAATAAATGAAGTGAGGAGAAGTAATGAGGTCAAAACTGACTCAATCCGCTACGTCAAGGTCCCAGGCAGCGTCTGAGCAGAATGTACATTTGAGCTATTAAACCGCTGGACCACGCCATGAAGGTCTTTTATCCACCTTTTCGTTACTCTAGCATACAGTGCGTGAGTTGACAGCAAAAAAAGCCCACATGGTCATTATCATTTCTCACCTCAAGATCATCCTCCATCAAGTCGAGTGCACCAAATCTCAATCATGAATCAAGTCTCATGACCCACTTACAGATAGGTTCAATGACAGTAGCTTTGTACTGTCGCTCTCGGTATCACCGATCCTAAGTCTATGAAGGCACAATGAATTGTTATCAGGTCCTGTGGTACGCATTGTCCTGAGTTGAAAGGCGAGCTTCCAGGCTTCCCCAATTTAACAACTGCTCCCTTAGACGTCTTGGAACGCTTTTGTTATTGCAAGGCGACCACGTTTTGAAGCACCCTCCAGAAGCAATAGGACGACCTATTAACCATGTCCTATGTAGGACGCTGCAAGGAAGCCCTCGCATCGTGAATGGCCATCATTTGAAAGCTTGTTCTTTAAGATTGGCTGTCATCAAAATGATAATCATTGGTGTACATGTCGCAAGCAGAGGAGATAGTAGATAGCGGTTGCGGCGAAGCTTTCCAGTATTGTGCAATAAGTAGGAGTAAGTAGAGCTCGAAGGGAAGGATGAGAATGTACAAAGTAACAAACAGTAGGACCGTCGGAGATTGATCTACCACTGATGCCTGATACGGTTGCCGGTCAAATGCCGCTGATGGCCGCCTGTTCAGCACAGGGGTTTTCCTGGGTTTTCTCGCTTCATGTACTTGCTTGATCCCAAGTTATGTGCACAAGAGCGAGCACATAGGAAGCGAGTGTCCTGGAACGGCATGGAAGGACTCCAACTCACATCATGACTTCGTGTTGGATGCATAGATGACATAAATCGACTCTGCAATCTCGCAGCTAGATAGATTCATCAATGGAACTTGGTTCGCGTTGGTCCTTGGATACTTGGTCACTTGGAGTACGAGGGTAAGAGTACTTACATACTACCGCTCGATAACACTCTCAAGAGCCCCAAGTTGATATGGTGATGATTTCAGGAAATGACATTAAATAACATGACAACATGACATCCATTGGAAAAGATTACCGCCAATCGCCATCACGCCCCCGGAGCGAGTGGCTGGATTTAGGAAGTTATTCTCAGAAAACCTTCTCATCGGAACCACGGTGTACATACCGAAAGAATTCGCTCAGTCAGTCTTCAGAAGATCAAAGGGGTACCGCCGTTGCTACCTGCAGCATAAACAGTGCAACCAACCAAACAAAACTCAAATACCTAGACCCTACCATCGCCCTACATTTACAACTTAGTATCTCAGGGTAGGACCGACATGAACACACGTTATCTGTGCCCAGCTACCGATTTCTAGCTAGAAGATTCCAACCAATGATGATTGCAGGGCAACGACGGATACCCTACCAACAGTATTGAATGGACCATATCGACCGACCTTCCTGAGGAGCAAGTCTTTCGGCAAAGACGAATTTAATTACCTCACCACCCAGGAAACGAGGGATACTGACGATTTTTACCGACCTGTGTGAAGACTCTGCAGATCAGTATGCCAACCGCCTCTCCGAGCCGTCCGACATATGTACGTACGGCAAAGAAAAGGTACATATAACGGCGCCAGGGATTCTGGCTAAATCTTTCCGCTTCCTTCTTCCTTCCTGTGCTTCCTCCCTTCGATAGATGCTGGTCTTATTTTTACCGACTTGACAATACAGCAGACCGTTTGTCTTCGAATTCTTCACTTGTGCTCCGTTCTTCGTACTGGTGGTGTTCAACTGCAAATATGGATTCGACAATTTTATCCGTAGGGCCCCACTTTATGAGGTGTGTATACTCGTACAGCTTTCGACTTATGGATGACCTTGCTAAAAGAAGATGAATTACAGCGCCTATTTATCAATATCTTGGTTAAACGCGTTCCTGTACATGCTGGAAATCACCCTCGCCATTTACTACTTTTTCCGCTACAAAACCGAACTGTCTTTACGTGTCCTTCTTGCTGGCTTGCTTATCGCGGATACGATATGCACAGTCACTGTATTGTCATCAACTTGGATGGTGCGTTTATATCGAAATTGGCGATGCACTGCGGAATGCTGACCACGAACATTAGTTGCTGATAGATTCCTTACAAAGTGAGCTCAAATAAAGTCAAGATCTGAAATACTTGAAGGCTAACGGCTTACCGGTTAATCAGGCTATACCAGAGGTGAAATGAAGTGGACAGTTCCTCTATCGACAGTTATGCTGGCGATTGTAGGAGTAATCGAAGAACTTTTTCTGCTAAATCGATGCCGAAGATTGTGAGTCGCTGCTACTTCTCTCAGCCTACCCTATGCTAACTTTTTTTGCAGATTCCAGTCGCCCCTTATTCTAGTACCACTGTTTGCTATGGTTATTGCACACGTTAGTCGATCGTTTACTTGGTCCGTTTCGATTGACACTAATACCTCCACAGTTAATACTTCAATTGTACTCTGGTTTCTACGTCGTGGCATTTCCAACGATGAACCCTAATGGGCGGAGATTTGGGAACCTAGGAGCATCGTCAGTCCACCACCTAAATCTTGGAAAGCAAATGTACTCATTCTCGTCTAAACCATCAGAATAGTCGCTTCAATCATGGCCACAGTTGACCTACTCATCCCAGCGGCTCTTATCTGGCAGATACAGATGGTGACCCCGTTGCAAATTCGGCTTCAACGGTTCGTTCTCCTTCTTGGCTCTGCAATAACAGTCAAGCTGATTCTTTACAGGACATGGAGGGATAATGTCATGAATGTGATTTCCTCTGGAGGCCTTGGAGCTATCATGACCGTGATACTCACAGCCTTATATTGGGCGAGACCAGACAGTCAGTCTTTCTTCCTTGTATTATTCTCCGTTGATTGATTGAGGATATCCTCTTCAAGTTTGGGGTATGTTTATCAACACGATGGGACGCATATATACCATCACCATTCTCTTCAATCTGCTTGTGAGCAGGAGAAGAAGTTCGCCTTACGAGGTCCCAAATAATATCGCACGAAAGAAAATGTCTTTCACCGCGAGTATAATGCTGTATAATTTCAGTAAGGACTTGTTTACCGCGCTCTTTCGTTAGGACGCTAATTGATATCTATCCCTTTAACCAGCTAAACCACCAGCCCCTCGACCAGATAGTCCAATATTGGACAAACAGCTACCGCCTACACCACAAGAGACCCAATTCAACATGTCGTCTTTGGATGTGGACGTAGAGAACGCTCCTGCTTCGCCTTCTTTGAACCCTCATATTTCTCCGAGTTAAAACACGGACGCTGTTACATTGATCCTTAAGGATCCCTTTTTCGATAAGCACATAGCACAGGAACATTATAATGCAATAGTTTACACATGGACTATGAATATGGCTACGCCATTTGGTAAGATAGTTACACGTTGGAAAGGCAATGACAGAATATGATTTCGCGATTAAAATATCAAAGGAAAGGAGAAGATTTAGAGACGCAGGAACAAGCGATGTACTTTGGAAGGTTGACAATATTCAGGAACTGGCGGCGGCGGGGATCGCCTTGGGTGGCCTGGTCGTTTTGTTGTAGTTGTCGACAAAGGCAGGAGATTTGGTATATGCTCTCCCAGTGCCGTCGGTGGCAGCTCGTTGGGGAGGAGGAACCATGCGTCGGCCAGCAGCACCATATTCCAAGTATTGAGGGCTTTGACGGAAGTTTTTGTGAGTGGAATGCCCGCTGTTGTGTTCTGTCCTAGGACGTGCTGGAGGAATCTCTGAGAAGCGGTCGTTCCGGAGGGGAAAGTTGTCTGGGTCGACAGGCTTGCTGACACGAGCAATTACTTGTTCGACTTCA
Organism: Agrocybe pediades; assembly: GCA_013053245.1. Taxonomy (NCBI): domain Eukaryota; kingdom Fungi; phylum Basidiomycota; class Agaricomycetes; order Agaricales; family Agrocybaceae; genus Agrocybe; species Agrocybe pediades. The sequence goes on from JAACJL010000017.1 coordinate 1,494,419, forward strand.
TAAGGATGCATGTCAGACAGATTAAACCTTCGAAGGCGGTAACAGGAACGTACAGTTGGGATTTGTGCCTGCAAGTTCTTGTCTCTTTTTATTACGGAGCATCATCATCCAGACCCCCGATAAGCCAGCCAATACGGCGGAGCCACCGACAAGAAAGGCCTACAATGCGGTCATTACAATCAACAAAATCGGGAAGAGTAGGTAGAGCCTACCTTGCCATATCCTGCGGAGGGCATAGGAGGAACGCGTCCAGCTGATTGAGCCATTATGATAGTCTGGAGGAAAGAGAGTTATTCGTTGGGTGGTAGGTTTGCGTAGCAAGGTAGTTGCGGTACAAGGTCGTAAATCAAGGGTATTTTGACCTTCATTGCATTGACGACTAGGTAGGTACTGACTCAGATCTACTGAACTTGTGACGAGACCCGTAGACAACTTTGAAATGGGGTATCCCCTTGATCTCTGTTCGCAGGATGTCTTGAAATAGCCATGTTCCAACCCATGAAACTTCCGCGCGTTCTCGTGAATCGGTCGATTTTGATGATCGGCCAGGCTTTCAGCTAGGAAGCGCCAGGAGTCTTAGATTCCATGGACGAGGCCGGGGAGTTCGTCGGAGTAGCTGTATGGTGGTGTGGAGGTCAGCGTGAATGCATGAAAACGGCAAGAAACTAAGGAGCCCAGAGTGAACACTTTCTTTCAATCGACATGAAAGCTCGCGCCATTTTTTGAATAGTTTAACATAGACAACAGAAAACATTGCTACGTACAGGCTCTATACTGATCAAGTTCATGTTTCCGACGGGTAGAGATCGACCTTTTTGTTAGGTACAACGTAGCTCCTGCAACAAACAGGGCGCCGGTGAACCCTAGACCCTGTATGCAATGCGTAATGTTCAGCTATAACACAGAATGTTCCCGAGAAAGTAACTGACGATGCGCTTTGACGTGGATAATTTGAAGTCGCCCATTCCTATTGGCATGAGGGGCCCGCAATGGTGTTCTACCAGCCGAGAAACCACTGATTGGAATAAGGTTACTTGTCAGTCCGCCGCAGCTTTGCGAGCGTCGAGGGATGAGGCAACGAGGCGTCGGTACTGTCGAAATAGCTGAGGGCGTCGGACGAGCCACCGAGGTTCTGAACGCGGCACTTTTTGGATGAAGGACCTTCCATTTTAAGCAACTTTTGACCCTAAAGTCGTCGGTTAACTGGTTGTGCGTGTGGTCAAGTTGCAACAACTACATACCTACAGAAATATCTCATATCGCCTCCCACTTTGTCCATTCATATCATGCCTGCAGCTAGAGACCATACCAACCTGCTTTACTCTCTTGTATTACGCCTTGGCTCCAGCTGGATTCACGTAGAAAGCTGCTATGGATGGAAATCTTTGCTTTTAATTTCAGGCTTCGACGTCACTTTCTTGCATCTGAGCTGGTTCAATACTCAACTCAAACTTGATTAGCCCATCGTACTACCGAACTACTTCTTCATATCGCTTGCTGCCGGCGGAAATGTAGGTGGACAGACCTCTGTCTAGCAAGCCCTGACCAATTTGGCCTTCCTTCCCTTCATCCTTGAAATTCGTCACGTTTCGCATGCCAAAACTCCGGAGACCTCGTATCAGTAGGGTTTGCCCTACGGCCTTCTTTTAAATCTGCGTATATACTGGGGCAGGAAGCCTGGATCCCTTCTATCGTGAAAATTAGGGTTCTGCCCTTGTAAACCTACTCCCTTCGTGTCCTTTCATCTCGGGGAGCCTCTTCTGAGAAGTCGCGGATATAACAAGCCCACTTCTACTGCTCATTAACTCCTATACAGTACTTACGCATCAATTCATAATGTTGAAAGGTGTACTTCCATACAAGAAAACCGCGTCTCCTTCTGAAATTCTTTGGCGAAAGTGGAGGATCAGCGTGCTACAGTAGCTCTGCTCTGCTCCTCCTCGTAACGATCTCTCTCATTCAGGACGTTCGAATGGAACGTCGGACGCACTTTAACAGCGCGCATCAACCTATGGAAGAAGACTATTTTGATATACCATTTGCCTACCGTCCGATACCTTAACGAACTTAGGCTTCAATTACGGCGCACAATTTTGTCAGCACTTTCAGTCAACCATGGTCTCGTGCATCTGACGGAACCTGGGGTCGTCGGTGGGCTAGTCTTGGCCCCTCAGGTGTGCCATTCTCTGGGAATCGGCAAGGCCGTCAGGTGTGAATGTCAGTCCGACCAAGCAGTAGGGATCAGTTTCGAGGAACGCACACACTCAGAAATGATTGGCATTCTAGGCTCAAGCCGTGCTAGGGCTCGCCACGTGTGGAGAGTCTTTTACCCAGGTACAATTAAATCTAGTGTTCTCCGCCACGTTTTGTATGTGACAAGCGAATATTATATCCACGTGCGCAAGCGCGCCAAACGACGGGGTAACTTAGGGTACCTTCTGCGACTTCTCCCATTCATTCTTGTGGGAGCAGAACTTGGCTCAAAGCTCGCCTTTGTATACTGAACACCGTGAAACCCATCCATACAGACTTTGTTACGTCTTGAAGAAAAGCTTGATATCATGAAGAACAGCGGGGCCTGACTAGGCTTCTCTGAGCTGGCCCAGACAGTCCAAGTGTTTGCATGGCTCGGTTCGGAAGAGAACCGCGTTCTTTGGTCGGTTATACGCATAATAATCAATGTACAGTCACTCGTAATCCATCCCATAAAATTTATTTTTTTCAGCTGTGCATGTAACCCCATTGTTCTTTGGACATATACCGGGATGCTGGCTAACACCGCTCCTCACTTAATTGGAGCCTCAGCAAATTTTCTGGGGCGCAAAGACTGTCTGCCCGTTTAACCTTTTCATCGCCCCGCGATGACCTGCGGCAGATAGTACAAGGGATCGTGTGCACAAAAGTACACGGCTCAACGGGCGCTTAAAACCCGGTACCTTACCTGTACAATAGTACTCTTTACCATCGTCTATAAATCTGTAGAGAGCCTGGCTGCTATGCTAAAAGGCTTTTATATGCATGCTTTGGCTGTCGATGTAGATCACAGCCAGATGGACATGTATGGATAAGCATCTATCAGGCAGCGAGGGCTTCCATTTAATTTTCGCGTCAAAGGTGTTCATGGCCCTTGTTGCTTGTATTAAGCTATCGGGCATTGTTGAAACTTACATTGACTGTCGATGAAGCTTTACTTCGTGATGTTGGGTGGGACCCAACCCAATTATAATGACACGCCTCGATTCTGCCTAAACATCAGATTCAGGCGCTTCCCTGCTCACCAAGCTCGCCGGTTTGACCGTCAGCTTCATTTCACTGTAACCCTCGACAGGCTTTAGCGATGGGGACCCGTACGATAGCATGAAAACAGCCTACACCCTGTAGCTTAAAAGTCTAATCTCCCAAGCCCGTTTTTAAATGAGATGAAAGGAACACATACCAGACAGATTGAGAGCTTGAAATGCCTCATCTCAGTGATGTCATGATCGATGCGTACTTTCGAGTCGGCACGCGGCAAATAAGATCTCTGCTCGGTCTTCTCGGACGCATTTTTCGCCCGTCGATCTTCTTAAATTCATCTTCATTTTTCCTCCGTGTGCAGAACCGCGGAGATCGTCAATCCATGACGGAAAGAAAAATCCTATGTCATTTAACTTGGTAAGTAGTATGCGATTTGGTGATCGAATTGATCACTGATCGCCAGGAAAGCTGGAGGAGAATAAGAATCTGTACAAAAAGTGGGGTACGGGCTGTTGGTACAGACTGGTACAGGCAACAGCTGTAGTAATGGACGCTGGATTGTCAGGGAATTGTTCCGTACCGCTCAGTGACGGCTTCAAATCGTAAGACACCTCGGATTCCTCGCATCATGAAAATCGATAACAGATACTTATCATCTACATAGGAAAGGTTAAGCGCGTTTTTAGTGGCAGAATGACAATGAAAATCGAGCTGTATCGAGCCGTTGTTCATGAACCCGCTTCAGTTCCTAGGCCGGCGTCATTACTACTTCCCCACCGCATGACTGCATGTCTACAAGATATCGGATCATGAAGTCAGAACAATCGTTTCCGCAGGAGGTCGGTCAGCACCAGGTAGATAATAGGCTCTAGCAGACAAATGTCCGCGTATGTATGTTTGTGTCTTATCGTCCTCGAGCACGTCGATAACATCAGTTCCTACGCGATCAGGACCTGTTAGGACGAGCCGGATCTGTAGCCGGATTGCAAGGGAAAGAAAACATCTCCCATGACCAGCCGGTCACTATCAACATAGCACAGGAGGAGAACAACCTCCTCCTGGTTGGTGTATCTTTGAAAGTCAGCGCTGAGCGGCCTGAGCTGGCCTGGTGGTATATCTATAGCCTGTGATAGCGACTTTGATCATGAGCCTTGCGATTACTTGTATTCCGACAAATCGATGCTGACGTCCGTTGATATCTGTTCCCGCTTCAGTGGTAAAAGTGTGCGAGTTGGCTCAATTGGCTCATTTTGGACACGGGCAGCGGGCCCGGCTGGAAGCCGTTCGAAACATTCGTCGATGGTTTGTTCGCCGGCGGGAGCTCATCGACGCGGACGGTGACCAGTGACTAGTGACCGGTCGCTATAGCGCGTGCTGGGCAGTGGGCATTACTTCCTATTACTTCGCATTGCTTTCAGTGGTTTGCCGAAGACTGCCGAGTAGATTGTCCCGACTTGCTACTTATCACGTTCAAGAGGTTCAGGCCTCCACTGACCGGACCTCCGAGAAAGCTCTCTTAAACCTTTGTCCTTTGTTGCCTAGGTCTTCGTAGTGACGCGGAAAAGGCTTAAATTCAGTATGATCCTTGATCCAAGAGATTTATCTCTTATTCAAGGAGCCTTACCTGTGCTGCGGCACTAGCACTTCGGTACGTCGAGAAACAAGGCTTGATTTCGGCGCTTGTACAAGGGATTGCAAGCTTACGTTGAAAAGGTTTATAGCAAAAAGTTGAGATCAAGAAACCTATGATACGTCGGTCACCTCATGAACACGGAAAACTATACATACGTACTTGCAAATCTACAACTTGAAAAGCTCATCTCGATGCTCACGCCTCGGTTAGATAAAACGGCACCCAGTCACTGAAATGACAGCATTAGAGTAATGGAAAACCAAACATTCTCACACAAGCCGGAATTTAAGTTAGCAAGAAGGCGCCAGTACTAGCCAGTGACTTCAGTCAGCTTCAGTCCTCGACGCGGAGTTTCAGGATTTGGATGTTGAGACTTGGAAATTGTGGGTGACGTTCATGTCATTCTGTACGGATAGGTCTGCGATCCAACGTCATGTAGTTATTCCCTAAATCCTGCGGCCAAAGTGTACACTATTTACAGCCTGAGTCCAACGGCATTCGTGTGCTTTTGGAGCTTGCAAGAAGTTGCCTCGAGCCGGAATGAAGAAAGAACTACATCGATGATGGCCTATGACGATGCGCACCACTAAGTATGTATGAGTATGTATTCATGAGAATTCAAACACTGTCTATATGACATGACGCGCACATGCAGACTCAGCTATTAACAAGTTCCCTATTTAGAGGATCCACCCTTAGCCTACAGCTGAAGATAACTTCGTCAATGACGCATTGAAAGGTGCGCCTTCTACTAATAATAAGTTAGGAATTCTGGAGTCTACCGAGCATGTCAAGCGTTGAGCTTAAACACAACAGTTGGCTTTAACGGTGTTGATCCTGTCCCTCGGTCACATCCAACTATATATCTATCAAGGTGATCTAGGCTCGCGAGCAAGCCTATACATACTAGACGCCCGTGCATCGCAGCGTGACCCGCAATCCCGAGGGCTAGCCATCGAAACACGGGTTCAGCACACCGCACTTGAAGAGACGTGCACACTGTACATCGACAGTTCCTCCGAGTCGAAAATAGGCCTTCAAGCCTTCAGGCACCTCCTCCTGCCCAGCGACATGCATTATTAAACACAAGCATTGGCAAGAAATAGCTTATTGCCACTGCACTGCTGGGCGGCACCCAAGGGCCAGCGTCAAATAACGGCGCTCCGGGGGACGCAAAAACTTGGTTCCGCAATACCAACAGCCTACGTTGATCCACATATTCGATCCGGATTAGGACTTCCAGCTTCAAAGCTTCATTGCCCCGTCAAGAGCGCAGACGACGGGAGGTGTAGCAAGCAGAAATTCCACAAGTAATACGTACACACCAGCAAAATCAGTGTAAATGACATAAATACGACACCAGCATGGCATTGAAAAAAGCTGCATAATATGATCGATTTCCAGTAGCAACGAACATACCTAATAATAGGCTGTAACCCACCGGACCTCTGCCTAGCGACGTCCGAAATTGAACTTGGCTCAGTTCGGCGAAACTTGGCGCGTGGGAATATTATTGACTGCAGCGAGAGAAGGGAAAAAAGAGATAAAATGACGATGTCAATGACGTATAAATCTTGCTGACGTCATTTTTCACAACTTCCTCGCGCTGAAGGAATGCAATTCGAACGATCCGTACGATGCTCAGCCATCCAACACAAGGACAAGGAAAAGATCACAAAAAAATCACAAGCAGAAGAACTTTAGCCTTTAAACTTCTTAATATATAGATTTCCATGGTTTGACGTTCATTATTAAAATTGGTAGAAGTGTTCTGCTAGCCCAAATGATTGCCCTAAATACAATACTTAAGATCCCTAATAAAAAATGAGAATGAAACAGCGATCTGAGATATAGCGATATGATGCGGAGGAAAGAGAGCGATGGCACAAAAGTACGTGAATGGCCAAATGTGCGTGATTTTGCGCATGGAGGTTCGAATATTCCAGCGTAAAATGGGCAGGGGTTCGTGGTGGTATGACTGGAAATATGAGGGGTAAAATGCGAGACGATGGCCGATGATATAAAAGTACATTGAGTGGAAGTCGGGGTGAGGACACAGTCCCGGTGGCCCTTTTTGGATGTGGTCGAGCGTTGGGAATGTGGCAACGAAGAATGTGGGTTCGTGGCGAGTGGAACCTCGGGGCACAATGCGAGGCACGAAGACTGGGTTATGCCGGCGTCTGGATATATTCCACATTGTGGCGTTGTAGGGTCGAGTAACGTGAGGGTGTCAAATGGTATGCCCTATGTGAAAAGTCGCCGGAACCACAAAGGCTGGTATATGTGTGCGGGAATGTCGATGATGGGGATTTCCCCCAATGATGAGCATATGATGTCGGTGAGGTGGTGACTTGGGGCGTCGGATGAGGTTATTTCTGGGAAGGAAGCCGCCCATGAATGTCCAATCCCAGCATACGCTGGCAAATACGAGGACTATCTTCGGGCGACATATCGCCAGTAATGTGCGTTTGGTGGCTAAAAAGAATTATTTAGAACAGGCATACGTCCGAAAATTTGGTCAAGCCATACCTGAGTACCAGGAGTCGAATCATCTATTGAGACGACGAGGAGGCTGGGTAAGGAAACATGAAAGAAAAAAAAGCATGGAAAAGATAACTCACGAGGTTGAATGCACTCCCAGATGTCTACTCCTCGTCCTCTGGCGTCCCAGATTCCGCACTGGCTATAGAGATCCCAGTGCACGTTGAGCTCCCAAATCCTGGTAGCGTTTCCGACAACAGCTCCTGGCATCTTGGCGGTTGGTGGGATGTGCTGGGGGTTGTAGGTGGCCGTGGTGGAGGTGCGCTGGTGAGCGGATGCGGGTTGAACGGAGGGGATTTTCGAGGATGAGTGGAAGAGTGGAAGGGGGGCTTTATACCCAGCCTCTGACATAACGCGAATACGCTTGATCGGTATGTGGATCTTGGCTCATTCTTTACCAAATGACAGTGAACCGGCTCAGCTCCGGGGTTCACCACGCTGCACACCTGCCTTATCGGGACAATCTGAACAATGGGACAATGATTATCGATTTGGCCATGCTACTTACTCTGACATCAGCGAAAATGAGGCTTGGAGTTTCTTGAAATGCTTTCATAGTAGCCATTCAGCTCCTCTTCACCATTGTCCACAATGACATAACTTATCCCTAAGCCTTTCTTTCTCTAACATACCAGAACATACCACAGGACTCTGATACTTACTTGCTTTTTTCCCATGTTCCCCAGATTCAATTACCACTGACGAAAGACGTCATGAAACGCTTCCTTGCCTACTTTCTCCTTCAAGTCCTTCGGCTGTGCAGACTCATGCATCATGGCTCATGAACACGCCCCGTCCCTTGATCGAGTTGTAAATAATCGCGCTTCACTACGCAACTCCGTCTACGATCATAGACGAGGTAAGTTTGTTCACTCCCATTTGCATCATCGATATATATAACAACCTCTTTGATCAACTCCGTCTCAGGGCGTGTTCTTGCAAGGAATCTTCTCATTGCCCACTTACACACAGCACACGAACCTTCTGTGATACAGTTACACGTCGCTGTGCTTGAAATCAATGACATCTCTCGGTTCTCTTCTCGTGCTAGAAATATTTTGCACCCTTTTTGATGATCAGCTCTCCGGTCGTTTGATAGACGTACGTATATCTGTACTCCGTATCTGTGGTACTCTTGGGACGCTGATGAAGCCCGACGAGGACGTGTGCCGTCTCGCACTGCGATGTTCATTGCGCACATATCTCGTTCCCGCCTGCCTGTAAGTCCGTATCCTTGAACTTGAATTGAATTCAGAGAACAGGCACACTCATTGGATGTGACCAAGTATTTCGGTTGTCGGCGTTCTAGGCCTTGCAACTTACCGGTGTCCCAGGCTGTCCCCTACTACGCAGCTAAGGTACAGTGACAGAGACACTAACATAATATGCACCCCAGATTGCCTGACCGCCTCCTTTGGTGTATCCAAGTCGCTGTCCGTCCTCAATGGCATTTTGTTCGATATACAATCTTCCATCATCAAACTATTTCGCCAGGTGATCCACAGGTAGGCCGTCAACGTTGCTGGCCACGATCTGTGGTCCGGTCGACGTCTAGGCCTGCGCGGCTGCACCCTGGAGTCGTCGGCACCTCCACCTTCTCAACGATCAGAGGTGGGCCGTTCGAATATAGTGCTCTGCTGGCTTGCCTTCGATACCGTCAACTTTCAACTATCTGCCGTGTGCACCGAAGTCTGCCTTCCGCACCTTTCTTCTTCTGGAATGATAAGAGAATCCTGCAAAGTGGCCAGAGCTACGAAGAAGTATTTAACAAATAAATCACAAGTCGCCGTTATCACCTACCTTGTCATGCGATTTCTACGGTCGGATGCTCAGACAAAGAGATTGCATGTCCAGCTGATACCTAGAAAACGGTACCCTTTCCTTCACCTTTCTTACGAGTTGCTGCTGCTGTGACAAAGAAGGTTGACGGATAGTCTGTTCCGACGGCACGGCATAGTCTCTGCTCCGCGTACTTACTCCTGGCTGCTAGCTAGCACCCTGTTTGAACTGCTGGGACGTAATATATACTGGGGCTCCGCTGTTATCACTGCAAAATTTGCGGGCTCGCGCTTATTCTAGTGAATGCGTATTACTCGGTGAGTCCAGAATGAAATTACTCGGTCTCCTTGTCAGCTGATAAGTTCTTACTGCCTAACAGCCTGCGGGCTTCATTCAATTCGCTTCCCTTTGTGCCTATGGAGTCCGACGGCCAGGACCTAGAGGCGCATGACTGTGGCCGCAAGAACACACCGACTTCGCTGCTGCGCGGCTAAAATACTTCGGCACATTTGAGGGTGCTTAATACTTGTAAACTAATTTTATACGACTTCTGTGCTCGGTGTACTACTTAGCTCTTATAACCAGCACGCTTTCATCGGCGAGCGTGATCACTATAATATTTACTGAGTAGTTATCGAAGTCATGGGTTCTGCTAATGTACCTCGCAACACGTACTTAGTTTTAGATTCTAAAACGCGGCTCTGTCTCTAAGATCTGAGGGATGACGGGAGGCGAGCGACATGATCGCAATGGACCATGAGTGTCCCCATTCGAACTATCAGCAGTCCATTCAATACCGCGCAGAAGGTCAAAGCGGAGGTAAACCAACTCAAAATGGCGTGCTCGGGCATATAAGTATACTTGTTTAGCAGAGAACACCGCGTCAAACTCGCGCTCGCAGTGGGCGTTGGCAACTAGTAAACTTATACTTGAACCGGGATGATTGTAGCCTGATGCCTGAAGCGTTTAAATTGAAAGGCGAACCGGGTGTGGTCCAGTGGAGCAGCGTATCCGATCTCTCGGCGGGTCTCGGCACCGATGAATTTAGTGCCGAGGAAAGTTGCCCAAATGTACTGCTTCGTCTCCTTCCCGATGTGGTTTACTGTGGCGTTCTCGTGAACCATGTCCTTCCTCTCGACGTCCTCTAACAAACAAAAAGGTAGAAAATGACGAGCATAGGCAGAAAAAGGGACGCCCCAAAAAATAATTGATTTCTCAAGGCTTTCTAAAATCAGAGGTTCAGGACAAATTATTTCTAGTCCTGACACCATTCAGCTGACCGTAACTTGATAATCTTGCTAGCATGTCGCGGCGAAATCACTTAGAAGCTGGACTGATAGCCAGATTAACCAGACCCTACTGTATGATAGTTAGTGTTTGCATCGCGTGTGCTGGCGAATACATGTACAATATTGAACTCGGGGCATTCAAGATGGACACTATTACAAGGCATTAATTCTGCTGGCGGTGCACGGAAAAACCATGCAATTCCTTTTCTATGTGCACAGATCAGAGCCCTTGGCGAATTCGATCCGGGCGAAAGCTCTTGGGAGGTCTGTTGGGAAGAGGAAGTGCTCAAAAGATGAGATGGATGATTGTAACGCCGATGTCGTCTGCGATCCCGCCTTGTCAAACATGAAGATCATCGCCTGCCAATATATTGGGTCAGCCGATACGCGTCGAAGACGCAACGCATTGGATTTTATCCCATACCCATGCCTTCTCTCAATCCAATGCAGCCTGAAACCTGAATAGATCACAGCCTTTATCTTTTTTTCTCGTTCTCAGCGAATCGCGATGATCATTCAATCAGTATGTCGTACCAGGAAGACACCGGGACTGAGAGAAGATGATGTATTCGCTGTCTACGTTATCGAATCTCGGATGTTTTCCCAATACTACGTAGGGTCTTAAAATATAAAGATCGTTGGAGTGCGAGGAGAGACGGAAGCTTAATGCCTATGAGATCATAGCACAGCAATCAGGCCTTCGAAGTGTACATGTCTGGCAAAGATGCTTGCCGCGAGCCGATTACACAGTACACTCAAATTTCAATAGGTTGTCAATGCTTACGACTTACTCATTGCTGCAGTTGCCTAACGCGACTTAAACGCTGATTGATAGTCGACCTGTAGAAAGAGGGTCCATTTATTGAGTGAACCTTGTTTCTAGTTCGCCATTCAATATCAATATTCAAGCAAGCTTCATACTAGAAGATTGAATAAATCAAGTTACGGAACCTTGGGGAGCAGTGAGCACAATAATAATCGCTAGAGATACCGTCATGCCGACGCTGGTAAGGTGAGAAAAAGACACATTTCCTTGACAATGATAAACCAGGCTCGTGCAGAAACAAGACGTCATGATAGACTATAGTTACTTCAAATCAGGCTGGAATGGCTGTACGAACATTCTATCACTGGACAGGGCAACACAAGCCATCTTTTCTTCGTGAGTGAGAGAAAGAGAGCACAGATGTTGGAAGAGAACAACCTCATGACCCTCTCTTTGATCAACGCGAGGCGTTTGCTGTGCTCGGCAGGCGTTCCCGCCGACATATGACGTCTTCCACGTCAAGCCAACAAGTCGGAGAGAGTGCTTCAGGTCAGGAATATCTCACAGATTAGAACCGAAGGGCTGATCAACTGAGGTTCGGTAGTCAGCGATGATAGTGATCCCTGCCTAAGAAACTGGGGCACCTGCGGACACAGGTAATGGGGAAATGAATGGGTGACGGAGATAGGAACAGTTCCTTTTGCCAGTGGCGAATCTATAACGAGAGAAATGCAAACTACGAGCTGGTTTGCAAGCCAGCATTGCCGATGAAAGGGCAAGCCGCTCGTGTGCCATGTCTGAAGTGAGAGGAATGTGAGACAGACCTCAGACGGACGCGGGCGACGGGCATAGAATTAATCGCACGTGGCATCCTCATTAATTCACGATCTCATTTAATTTGCGACTCGGATTCTGGGGCACAGTAGGGTACAGTCAGGGACACTTTGGGAGACCTCTAGTAAAACTGAATTGAAGATCGCAGAAATCCAAAGACATAGTAAACGTTTGGATGAATAATTTTGTCTTCAGTAGCGGCTATGAGTACACATCCGCTGATTGCACCACGATTTGTCTTACCTCGACCGAGTCAGTAGCGAGTCAAATTACCCTATAGATGCAAGCACAACGTCCTCTCAACCCCCCAAAACTTCCCCCATTCCACTCATCACACCCCATCACACCCCATCACACCCATACCACTAACCTAATAAATCGCGATCGAAACCGACTCTAACCACCCACCATTTGCATATACTTCTTATTCGATTCTGACAAGATGTTCGCCTCTCGCGTCCTCCGCAACGTCGCTGCCGGTGGGAACAGACTCATGCAAGGCGGCACAGGATCCAACGACACCGCACTGGTGAGGGTTTCATACGCTTTCGATTTACAAGTTCCTGCTAAGTTGAACCTGGATGTAGTTGTTCGGCACCGGTGCCCTTTGTGGGTTAACCGCACTCGTATATTATGGCGGTTGGAAGGCAGAGGGAACAAGCAAAGCGAGCAGGGAGCATGGTAATTAATTTCACCTACTAGAACGCAAGCATTCTCAATCTTCTTGTCTGGGTAGCTAAAGAGTTGGAAAGGCAGGCAGCCGCCAACACTTACGTCGTTCCCAAATGAGGAGTCTGTCATGGGCTTTCCGCAAGCGCCGATCCGTATCGACGAGATTTTGTCTTTCCCTTTCGACATGTAAAATTCCTGTATTTATTTCTGTATTTATATATAAACGCTTCGTTGTCTATGTGTATTACAATGCCTATGAATCATTTTAAAAAGTGCCATTTTATGTCCTGGTCAACAAGAGAGTAACAGTTGTAGGGCATACAATCTAATAACTACAATCTCTATCAATATCTGTAAATCAATCAGGAGATTCCCGAACAACATGCAACTCGAACCAACGATTGCGCAAATCAAGCCCGGCATTTAAAATCCTTACAACACTAGACCACAAATCAAGGCCATTAAAGCCGCACAGTTCAAGGTAAACGCGAACGACCCAGCTCCGCGACTCGAATCTCTTCAGTATACGCACGATGGCACACGGTAGCAGCGAGGCACATACTATTGCATTAAACCGCCACAGCTCGGGAGGTGCAAAAATAATGGGTTGTGGAGGATCATTACGACTACACTGAGATCATCTCTACGTCCTTTTGCTTTTGCTGGTTAACCTTCGTTTGATCGATCAAATATGAGAGGGTAGACGTGTTTTCTTCGCATCTATGACGCAAAAGGTGAGCTTATGAGCTACGCAATGAATGCACGCCCGAGAAAAGGAAGGATAAAATAGATCAAGAGAAGCGAAGAAAGAGAAAATGGAGAAAGCTGAGATGTAGTGTGACCAAGGCTTGGGAAGGTGGAGCCAAGGACCAAGAGTGTCGAAGGAAAAGAAGAAGAAAGAAAGAAAGAAAGAAAGAAAGAAGAAGGTAAACGGGAGACGTACAATTTTGCTATCGACGTTTCGAAATCCCCCAATCCTTTCTGCAGCACCCTGAAAACGCTTGCAAATTCACCAGAACGATCCCTAAGGAGTCTGCCATGGGCCATTAGGAGCGAATTTATCCAGAGTAAATCAAACTCCAGATGAGGACTTTTGTCGAGATGTTCTCCGACGAAACGTAGTAACAGGGGTACATAGGTCACGTGCAGTTGTCGGGAGATCAGGCGAACATCGCCACGGGGGATGGATTCGTATACACGTTGTATCAGAGCCTTTTCATTCAGTCTGAATGACATAACGAGCGCTTTCAGATATTCGTGCTCCGCGAGAACTTCAAGGATGGACTGTGGCGTCAGGTCAATCGTGAGGTCGAAAGGATCAAAGGTAACAGTTTCATCAAGGGAATAGATAAGAAGACCCTCTGTCGAAGCTGCCGCCCATGCACGACCAGTGGGCGAGAACCGAACGCATTTCGTGCGAGCTTCTTGACGGAATTTACGGATGGACATGTCACCTGCACCACGGCTGGCACCAGGTAGACTGGTATCCAGCCTATCCTCCAGGTCACTCCCGTCTCTATCATTGATGAGATCAACATTGATCCCGGCATCGTTGACCTTCCTACTGTCGAGGAACTCTTGTGTTCCGTCCAGCGATAGATTCTCGGAGATCTGGAACTTCTTCACCATAACCCCTTCGCCCTCTCGAACGTCATACAACACCACATACTTGCTGTTTCCGCCAGCAAGCAGGCAACGGCCATCTGCGGTGTATGCCAGACTATTGTAGGATTTCCCAGAAGAGTTGTTGGCCGCTGATACACGATCGTCCAGCTTGCGACCACCGGAAACGTCCTTTCGACCATCGATAACATTCGTTTGCTTGCTCTCCTGGATATCGAAAAAGGTAATCTGGCCATCCAGTGTAGAAACTGCCACTTCTCTCCCATCCGGTCTGAAGGCGAGAGCCAACGCATCGGAATTCAGTGAAAATGGCTCCACTGCACCAGAACGACCGAATATATTCCAAACTCTCATCGTTTTGTCCCAAGAAACGCTGGCCAGCTGGTTAGCTCCTGTAGGTGAGAAGGCCAAGGAGCTGACTGGACCGGTGTGCCCCGCCATGATATCCAGCAGTTTGCCCGTCTGCACGGACCACAAAAATATCTCGTAGGAATCCGTGGAACCAGCTGCGACAACTTCGCCTGATGGGTCCACTGCGAGGCATGAAAATTGAACAGGGGAGGGGGAGGTAAATGTGCGGAAATTGCGGTAACGAATGAGGTCATACGCTCGAACGGTACCGTCAAGGGAAGCAGAGAAAAGCACGCTGCCTTGCTTCGCAAACGCCACGGACGATATGGGTGCGCTGTGTTCGGTGAAAGTGACGAAGCAAAATCCGGTATACGTTGACCAGACCTTGACTTTTCCGTCATCGCCACCCGTCGCTATCGTCTGTCCATCAGGTGCATACGAGAGCGTGTTCATGTCGAAATAATGTCCTTGCTGCTTCAAGACGTACGATTCTGATTGCCATTCCCATACCAGGAGCTGACCCAGTTTGCGAGCACCGAAAGCAAGCCACTCTCCGGACGGGCTAATAGCGACAGATGAAATCTTCTCCTGAGAAATGCTAAGCGTATGGATGTTGGTGAAAGCTGGCATTTCCCATAACCCGAAAATTCCGTTTGAGAATCCAACCACGAGGAGATTCGAAGCAGCATGGAATGTGGTGCAGACGACCTTTGTTCCTGGTTGGTTGAAATAATGACGCTTGTAGACGCCCCATCTCGTGTTTGCGATACGGCTTGCAATATCTCTTGAGATGCCATTGGAGGTGGAAGCAATGGGCTCGCTCTCACTTTCTGAGTTTTCATCGTCCGAGGTTTCCTTGGCCTTCCATGTAAAGACTGCACCGTCTCTGCTCACGGTATAAATCTTGAAAGGGTTAGCAAACATCTTTCCCCAAAGTGATAAGCGGTACTCACTGTAGTACCATCCGTGGAGAAGTATGCACCCAAAACAGCATCCTTGTGTCCAGCAAAGGTTTTTGGTCTGAATCCTTCGACAGGATTCAACGTAAAGAGACGAGCAGTCATATCTCTTGAGGTAGTGATGAAACACCTATACGACGCACACTCTGTTCAGAAGGAAACCCTCAAAACAGTAGACGAAAGGTACGCACTGCGAGTCCGGCGACCATTCAATACTCGAAACATCATCGTGGTGTCCAGTATACGTTCTATGGAGGGTAAACGGCGCGAATTCTCGTAAAAGATGGTTGGGAGTCCTCCAGACTTGTATATGGGCCCCATGTGTAACGGCAATATACCTGAGAATTTCGTGAGTCGGGATATAAACGCTTGAAAACCTGACGGTGGCACATACTGTCCGTTGGGCGAGAACTTGATATCCTTCACAGGTTTATGGAAGTTGAAGTGATGAAGGACCACTCCTTTTCGTGAATTGACCAACAGCGCACGACCATCTGCAAGAATTCGGTCAGCAAAAGGTTACCGTAGCGAGCAATGTACGAAGCGCACCTTCGTCAACGGATATCAAGACATTTCCATCCGGACTCAGAGCAATTCTCGAGATATTCTTCCTGTTCTCAAACGCAAACGTGAAGGACTTGTTACTGCAAAAGCAAGAGCAACACAACAATGAGCTTGATTACAAACGAATGAAGAAGGCATAAAACGCACTTGACAAGGTCGAAAACTGAGACTCGGTTTCCAACTGGACTGTATAGAGAATTGCCATCGCGTGTAAAGAGAATGTTCCCCTGCCTGTAAACCGTCCCACAGATGTTGGAAAACTGGGCTACGAGGTCAGAACGCAGCGTCTAGTCGGCAGAGAATACAGATTACCTTGTAGTTCGCCTTCATCTTTTCTTACACAGCCACTCTCCGATCATTCTTCAAGAATATACCTCGGCCAAGCAATGGCAAATAGAAGGATCTTATCTTATCTCACAAGAATACGTTCTGTGGACAACGAGGAAGAAAAAAAAATCGTTGTAAAGCTTGGCTTACCGTCTTCTCCCAAGGCAAACCTACAACTCTAGAAGAAGGCGTTTCATAGTCCTATTAACAAAAGGTAAAGAATATAATTCAGTCAATGCAAAAAAACCCTATCACATCTGCATCTGTGCATGTGCAGCGCATAAACTATCATCAAAGCTCTGAAATACCCGTCCACTCCTCTTCCATTTCTTCCGGCTTCACACTCGCAATAGGCTTCTTCTCCACGGGTGCCTTCTTCTTCTTAACAGCCCTCATTTCACTTCCAGCATCTACCTTTTTCAAACCAAGCAAGCCTTCATTGACTGTGAAAGCAGCGACATTAGATATCATATTCGCAGACAAAGCATCAAGTTCAAGAAAAAAAAAAAGACACTTACATTCACCCGCAAGGAGATCATCCACCACAGCCCGACTGCCAGAAGTAATATATCTCTTCGAAATCCCAGGCGCCAACAAAGGCTGTGAAAGCATATGTTTCAGCTCAGCCTTCATAGCCGCCATTTTCTGATCCTTCGCCTTCTTCTTCTGATTGGCCACCTTGTGCTCATCGTCCGAGTCACTATCAACCACACCACACCCGTAAGCCCAAAGAACGCAAAAAGACACCCAGACGCAAAAGGGCATGTCCGCACCTCATAAAATCCGAATCCAAATCGACACCAAGCACCTCGGCAGTCTCGCGCATCCAATTCCGATCATGATTTGTTTTCTTAATCTTGTGCTGAGTATTCTCTATCTTCCGCGCGAGCTGCACTCTAGCCTTGAGCTTATCCAATATGCTCAGCTCAACGGCGACTTCCGCAATTTCGGCCTCATCTACAATGTCGGCTTTCCGGTCAAAAAACGTAAGAAAATATGGGAAGTAATGACAGTCGAACCTCTTCCTAAATTCCCGAGCAAGGCTCTGACTACACGCCGTTCATCCGGGGCTACCATGAGCATGCTAAAACCTTTTCGCATGGCGCGAGCAGTGCGCCCATTCCTATGAATATAGGTATCCGCAGAGCGTGGTATCTGGAAATGAATGACATGATCAACCTCGGGGATATCCAACCCTCGGGCAGCGATGTCGGTGGCGAGAAGAACAGAATTTGGGGTATTGGTAAACCTATCAAGGTTTTTCAGCCTCTGCCGCTGTTCTAATTGCGAGTGGAGAGGATAGGCGTTAATGTTTAGCAGCTCGACCAGCGGCATAAGCCTTCGAATTCCATCGATGGAAGAAAGGAAAACAAGGGATTTGCCGGGATAGCGCAAGAGGAAGTAATACAGGTAAACATCCTGCAACGGTGCCGAGTAAGCAATTAATGGTTGGGGCAATAATAGAGTGAGACTAACCTTGTCCCCAGATAAACATTCAATTTTCCCTTCTTTCAGTGTGGAGACCACGCCTCCGACTGGGGAAAGGTCGATTACTTCGGGATTAGGATCGCGGAAGTCCAACCTTAGCAGCAAGTCATCTGCAAGATAGTAAGTTTAACCCTGGATGAAAAGAAGACCGGCACAAACCGAGAGTGGTGGCTGGTTTTTGGTCGCGTTTGTAATGTTTCTTGTTGCCCTTGGGTCTAAACTTCTTTTTCACGTTCCGTTGAAGGTCTTTGCTCATTGTGGCAGAGAATACAAAGGTTTGGAGCCCATCTTTGACGCCTTCCTTGGTATCCACTTCCTCATTTTGGTCGCCAAGTGGCTGCTCTTCGTCTCCCGGAATATATTCATCTCTGGACAAGGGAAATCAGGTAAAGATCGGGCCACAACCCGGATGCTTACTGTGATTCTAGAAGAGTGAGACGTAGGATATTCTCCAATTCAGCGAAATGACCGGCTTCAATCATTCGATCGGCCTCATCCAATACTAGGAATCTCAGATTCCTAATATCCCGCGCAAGGTCATCATCCTGAAGAGAAAGGGTCAGCGATGGTGACGGAGAGAGTGAAATTACAGTTTACGTCTTCCAAAATATCCCACAATCTTCCGGGAGTTGCGACCATGACGTCCACACCTCTGTCAATGATTCGCCGTTGTTTCTGAGCAGACATTCCTCCCACAATGGCTGCTATGCTAACATGGGGCGGAGGTTTCTTGCCTTGAGGTTTAGATGTAGAAGTTGAAGCACTAGGTTCGGCGTTGTCCTGTCCCTGCGTCTTTTCCGCTTCTTTGTTGAACTCTATGGCAGTCAAAAGCGAGTTCAGATGTGACGAGACTTGTAAAGCCAGCTCGCGTGTCGGAGCGAGAACTAAGGCCTTCACAGGTCGTCTACGAGATGCAGATGGACGAGGTTGCGATAACAAGTAATGGAGAATTGGTAGTCCGTATGCCAGTGTTTTTCCAGAACCCTAGACAGTGGTTCAGTACGAGGCAAGACAGGTCAGAGGACCATACACACCGTTTGCGCGATTCCCACCACATCCTTATCCGCAAGAGCGTATGGTAATGATGCAGCTTGAATAGCGGTAGGTGTCATGAATCCTTTTGTATGCAAAGCTTTCTTGATTTTGGGGTGTAATGGGAATTTCTGCCATTCCGGCAACAATGTTTCCGCTAATGAAGCTGTCAGTAAAGGCCACTTCGCCAGAACAGCAATATCATATTCACAGTCAAAAGGGGGGAAGTCTTCAACGACGACCGGCTCTTCTTCTTCATCATTGTCCTCAGCATTTTCACCTGCTGGTTCAGCTGTCTCTCCTACATCCTTGTTTTCGAGATCATCGTGTTCCTCAGCAGCTGCGTCCTCAACCACCTGAATTGTTGATAAGTCGCATTGCGGTGTAGCAGATGTGATTACACGTACATTGAACTTCACTACCCTTCCACCCTCTGTATTTTCGTAGATGACCTCAACGCCCTCCACCTCTTCCAGTTCCAGAATACCATCGTCCCCGCCCAAGCCAGTTTCTGCTGGTCGTTTGACAGTCTTCCAAGGCAGCTCATCAGCATTACGCTGGGTCTTTATTTTCTTTCTTGAGGACAGTTGACCAGTAGATAGTTTACGTTTGGCAGACGATTTCTTGTGCGTTAAAGGAGACATAATGGTGGAAGCAGTTCAAGTCTAAAAAAATCAAAAAGGTGATCCCCGGTAACGAAATTGATTGCCGTACAATTGTTCCACAAATAGCGCGCCGTTTGAAATTGGGACCCGTTCTTTCTACTTCTCTCACGAAACTTATGTACTAAATAGCTTCCTTCCTTCCTTCACGTTCTTTTTTTTCGCTCCTTGCCATGTCATTCCACTAATCCACTATCCCTCTACCTCTTTTTCTCGAAAAAATCCAGGCAACACGCGTCTCAGCGCGCAAAGCAACTTAGGCCCTCACAGACGTGTCGACACTCTTTTACCACACTCATTTGGAATATTTTGAACACCTACCCAACCTACACCCTCAATATACTTGTCTGTAATATCATCATGAAGTATTCCCTTTCCCACGTTCTCCACGCCAAATTTTTCAAGCGCCCCTGCGACGGCGGAAAACCAGTGGAGGAACCAACTGGTCCGCAGCTGCCTCCCGAAATATGGTACAGAATCATCGGATACGCCATACGGTTGACTGGAGCAAGGAACGTCGACCTAGACGACCCATTCCTCCCGGAGACTATGCAGGAAGAGCGTCCCGAGATAGAAGAAGACTTGTTCAAGGACAGGAAAGCCTTATCCCAAGTTTGTTCGAGCTGGCACGCGGAGGTACAACGTATCTCGGCTGAATACTTCGTCATATACACCCAGAAGCAGCTCAAGGCAGCCGTCAAACTGCTTGAAAAGAGCAAGCGTCAAGCCACCAACAAAGATGAGACAGCGTTGGGAGAACGAACGCTGCGAGTTGACTTCAGGATCACAGGGAAGTACAAGGTCCCGTACGTTGTTCGGTTGCTTCAGTGCACGCCGAACCTAGCCATCTATTACAACAAAATTGGACAGGCCCACAGCCTTGGAGATTCAACGCCTATCGAGGTCCTCAAAGCTCTCGCCGAATACTGTCGAAGTAGCCTGCGCCGCGTCGAATGGGCAGGCAGTGGCGGAGAGTTTCCACAATGCAAAGATCTCTTAGAGCTTTGTCGTTCTCTTCCGGAACTCGTCACTCTTCGTCTGACAGCCCTCCACTCCTGGCCCTCAACCCCATACGGTTGGGATAGTCAGCGGTTCGTGCTGCCAAAACTGAAGACCCTGTCTTTAGGCTCAATACCCCCTTTCCCAAATCACCCAAGTGATTACCCCCTCACCTGGGACCCTCTCCTTCGTCTATTGACCAACGCCAACTGTCAATTACCTTCACTCAGACGATTCGAATGCGACATCTTCCCCCTTCGCACACCCTCCTTCTTTGACAGATATGGTCCTCAGCTGCAACACTTTCGTGTACCCAGCGAATCTGTAAACAAAAGTCTTCCTGACGTTCTGAACCTCTGTCCTAACCTACAGACACTCGTCATTGTCCAAGGATGTGACGTCAAGTGGGAAATGCCACCTGCCCACCAGAATATTCGCAGGATATGTTTCCTTCCGGTGGTCGACTCGTACACCAGCGCTCCCGAACGCATATACGCTATCGCTGTGATAAAACCTCTTCATGACGCCCTAAAAGTCATTGAAGCTGCGAAGCTCCCTCGCCTGGCCGAGGTCCGCGTGCACAACATAGGAGCTTTTAATGATTTGACCAACCACGATGGATTGATCGCCGATTGGTCTGCTATATGGAAAAACCGCTGTATTCTTTTCACTGACAAAACTGGATCTCCGTACAGGTATTTCCCGGTGGAAGGTCAGCTTTCCGTCGCATGTTTTACTCAATTAATTGCTGACTTTGATTGCGTCGAGCAGAGATCCCTGTCGAACCTGGCTGTAAGTGCCCCATTTGCTATCCTGATTTACGATTTACGTGCTAATGCTACATGACTTTTTATAGCCCCCGAAGCTATCTTCAACGCCATGAAAGAGAAACATCCCCTTGTTTACACGCCGAACTCAGCGATTCAGAGGAAGCAAACTCTGCCCTAAAGTTTCCGCGCGATACATCGTCGTCACTATTCACTCAGCTGTCTTTCCTTGCCTTCAGACTAATGTGTACAACCTACATATACCCGCTGTAGAATCGCTGCCTGGATTACACCTCTGGCTTTACGACCCATAATTCTTCTCAGCAAAAAGGCCTCAGTCATCACTGCCATACTGCTCTTTTACCAATGACCGCCCTCTTTATCTCGCACATCAATATCATCCTGTTATGTTCAATTATAGTACAATCCCCCCGTTGCTCACTACTAGTTGCTGTTCTTGTTGACCAATATACACTTTCTACACGCATATCACCAATAATCGAGCTCAAGTCCCTAGCTTCTGCTACAGATTCCATGGCGCCGGCGATGTCAATTTAATTTCGACGAGGAGTCACTGGGAAGACAGAGAATTCGATAGCAAAGTCGCTGGTGCTCGCATTCGTATCTACATGGCTTGGCTTTGACGCGGTGTCGCGGATGTTCAGTATCATGCGGTTTGACAAGACGTTGCACAACGTAGTGATAAGGGATCCCGGGATCAGTATGTAGGAATTCTAAAGAATTTTGTTAGAACCGCCTTCAGGACAGTGTGGCATATATTTGACAATGCATACCGAAAGCTTGACCCATACGAGCATCACAGAGAGGTAAGCCAGAGTTAGACTAGGAAACGTCATTGTCAGACGTTCAAGGAGTAACAATATGGGGATTAAACCTGAGAACCTACATGATGAAATAGGATATGGAATCTCGAATCATAACCCTTAACAATCTATTCCCCAGACCTCCATGAAGGCCTATAGACGAAGTAAAGGTTCTATAGCCCCGATATAAGGCGAAGACACAGAGGATTGATTCATAGGTGGTAAATGGGATCCAAAATGAGTAGGTCATCGGAGGGAGCGGAGGAAATGTACAAGCGAGTCCACCAGGGAGTAAGATAGCCATGGACCCTGGAAGGTGAACCACTTTAGCTAGAGCGTTCCATGGCACAACCATTTATCACGCACATGCTCCTGCCGCGATGAGATGGGACATAATCCAGACAGAGCAAGCAGTTACCACTGCGTAACATAGCAGCATAAAAGCGAGAATTTTGCTATTCCTGTTATACAACGCATATAGTCGAATTATGAGAACAGCTGAAAGCTTCATTGATATCGATGTCCGTGCTAAAAGATGGGATCCTTCGTACCTTCAGTTAACAGTGACGCTATGAGCGCAGTGACGATGTCCCACTGGATGATACGCATACCTGTGCATCGGGGAAAGTTAAGTGCCATTTTTAAGGTGGCAGTCGAAGTGACAGGCACTCACACCTACATTCACAAGCGTAATCCATCAAGCGGGTTCGTGGAGGGGTGATATCTGGTCAGGATGCCATGTAAATTGAGTTGAAGGAGTTGGAACCGACATCTGTAACAATGTTAGCATTTATTGAACCTCTTATCAGGAAAGTTACAGCACCCACTTTGTTCGTTAGGGAGGCGGTGAAGATCGCTTCAAGAAGCGTTTGTGCAAGCAACCGTCAGCGACACGTTTCCAATCAATTCTCAGGTATGCTTGGACTCACAGTATAGCGAAAAGCTATTTCAGTGACACAACGTTAGGTTACTGAAATGAAATCCGAGATGATGGCCACTGACATAGCACCGGCCAGGCCATAATACCGAATCTTTGAAGTTGCTTGTTACTATAAGCTTGGACTTTGGCCTTGAAACATGTGCCAGCACTCACCACAAAGAACAGGGCCTTGACAAGGGACCATGTCCCGCCCTTCAGGTAAGGACTAGTAAGTATATGCATTTAAAGGCTGCCAGTAAAACTGTACGCACCCACATGAGCCTGACCTACACCTTTCGTGTCACTTCATTGTCCGACTGCAGTATAGATTCACCTACCTCCTCTCCAAATGTGACCACTATGATATAAAGCTCTCAGCATCGCAATCGCTGACCTTCTAAATCTCGAACTCACTGTGGTCATAGAGCATTATTGCGTTGGAAAATACTGGGGTTCATTAGACCATAGTAGAACTGTTTGTAATCATGTACTCGCATACTCACATCTCGTGTAGCGGAGGACTTCGAGCTCTCGCATGCCTTGAACCAAGGCCGTTAATAAGTCTGTCATCGTTGGTGAAAGCAAGAGTTAAGAAAAGAGATGGCCGGTCGAATTGGTATCTGCCAACTCGTAGCTTATATCTCCGTGAGACGAGCATATCTTGAAATTCGGGCTTGATGGAGCAAGGACTAGATTATATACCTGTTTTTATTTTTATATGTTTTTGATCACACCAAAACTTCGGAGGTCGATGAAGTGAATTGAAGGTGAGCTCGGCTCATATCGCCAGAATGTGTTCGACCATGAGCGCAACTCCTGCACTTGAGCGGCTGATTATCAGCATGCCCGAGTGGTTTTCATAAATGTATGAGCGACTTACTTCTCATCTCCTGCACAAAGCTATTCTCGAAACTTCTCTTTGGCCGTCCGTTCCGATACTGTGGAAAGACATCTTGACCAGAACAAAGATTAGTCGCAATGATCAAGCAGAAAGCATCAGAACCATCGAGTATCTCTGATTCCCCAACGTCTCGCAATCTTCAAGAATGGAGTTTGATCATCACTGAGTAGCTCTGGTCGGTCAGGGTGTCAATCACTGAATGTTCAACAACATGGCCGCCGAGCTCGGACACCTTCTGGCTCACTAAAGTTCTTGGGAAGACCTTATCGATGTTTCCAAAGAAATTGAGGGCACACATAAGCCTGTAGACACTATTCCATCCACGTCCGTACGTCGAAGCAGGTTTTGTTTTGTTGGAATCATATATAGCGTCGTCCTGTGTCAAGTGATCCCAGACATATGTGTTTAAACATTGGGCAGGGCCGTAGTCTGTCGTTACAAGCCATTGAGTCCGATCCATGATTTAAGAAGCTCATCCTGTGAAGTAGCAGTCCAGGTTTGAGTTAGTAACCCAGTACCGGGACTCTACCTTAGTGTTGCCGAGCATTGGCCGAGCCGCGGCAGGCCGCTGTCTGCACTCCAAGTACACTCAAAAGACGCTGCGACTAGCTAATTTGTAGAAAGTGAATCAGCAAAACAAAACTCGATGGTATATTTCTAAGTATAATCATGACGAAGGCTCTCGACACATACATGTACAAGACGACGATAAAACGATGACGATGCTCCAAAGCATCGAATACAATGACAATCTAAATGTTCGTAGTGGTAATACTAGTCCATGATATGATGTACAAGAATGGTGTAAGGGGAAGACAAGATGGATGGATGTAGTGCCATCCGACTAGACGTCAACAGAGCCACGGTCTCGAGCAACGAGACTAAGCCGGCTTTCTACTACTAACGGATCAAGAAACTCTGAACAACGGTGAATGCACACACGACGGAGCACACGACAAAGCCAAAGTAGTAACCGGATGGCCCATCTTTGACACTCGTCGACCAAAGCTAGAATAGCAACAATCAGCATCAGACTTGCAGAAGAGGGACAGAAAGTGTTACATATCCGCCGATCACTGGTCCGACGCAGCGAGCAAGACTGACAATGCTCTGTGCAATGCCATTGGCATAGCCAACAGCGTTGGGAGGAGTCACTAATCAAGATGTCAGCTATCCGATAATACCGGGTGATATGGGAAGAAGAAAATGGAGACTAACTGTAGTTAAGCAAAATCGAAATGGCGGTGTACCCAAACGTTGTACCGCAATAACGGATAGCACTGAACAGCGGTGTCGTCAGATATAACAATGAAGCAGCGCACAGGCAGGACGGTCTTTCTTACGTGCTCAATGACAGGACTAAAAGCACGCAACGCAATGTCAGCCACAATCTTTAATATCATTTAGGACATGAGGACACGCACCTAACATGAGGAAGGGGTTCGAATCATCTTGCGAGTGTTTATTGGCGAATGGTCGATATAAGACAACGGTTAGATAAGCTGGTATAAACATAACAGTCCCAATGCGGAACATGGCTAGATGAGAAAAACGACCTCTCGGAGGGCTAAAGAAAATTAGATCAACAAAAATAACAAAAATAACATGAAGCATACCCAATATTCCTGGATTGATTTAATTAGTACAGTTCATCCCCTAAAATACGAAGACTTACGGATAAAGATAAAATTGATATGCAATCTGTGCCAGACACATCAATGCAACTAGCAAAAAGAATTTTGAGTGCCAAAGCCAGTAGAGGGAGATGAACATCAAAACGCACTCAGCTGCGCGAAATGGCCGGCATTCAAATTCAAGCCTCCGGACTCGTAATCACTAAACAAACGAATATTAGCAATGCTCTGGCCCAGGTGATGGTTACTCACGAAACGAGATAAGACATGAATATCTGATCATGAGTAGTAGTGTGCAATGCCATCACACCATACTGAATGATAACGATAATGGGAAGTTGAGAAATGAGGGACGGCTGTTTCTCAGCCATGGACTCGATATCGACTTGAGAATGCGCGTTGGACGCAGTCCTTGATTCAGTGATGGGTGCCAAAGGGTCAGCAGGCGTACCCTCTGTGTCAGGCCCTAACAGAAGCTGCTGCGCGTCGAGTACAGCAGGTGGCGTTTTGACGCCAGGATGTGCAAAAATAGATGGAACATTAGATGGGCGGCGAGCCGAAGGAGGGCTCATGGGCGAAAATGAGACAGACGGTCGATGAGGCATAGGTGACGAGCGTCGCTGCGATGCCGCAGAAGGATGCAAAGAATTTGCCGTGCTTGGTCGATGAGTTCTGGGTAACCGAGCCATTGGCGCAGAACCCTCTGTAATCCCAGTCCGAGGATCTTGACTGCCTGACGGTGAGATAGCCGTCAGGTCAACATCCGCCGAGGCCCCCTCAGAATTTCCCGCGTCCAAAGCAGATTCCTCCCCCTCTTCATTTTCTTCAATGTCAGAATCTGTCTCGAAAGGATCTTCATTATCGGCGTTTATTGCTGAAGCAACCCAGAGATCTGCGATATTGGTAACGGCATTCTCGTTGGCCAGTAATAATCTCTGGGCGAAATTGAGGTCCGAGTTGTCCACCATAGAATCCCTCAATCCGTCGAAATTGCTACCACGCCTACGTCGTAATGAGCTGCTGAGACTTCCACGACGAGCATTCAATGTTGCATTGCTCGCTAGTCGATTACGATATGCTCCACTATAGCCATACGCAGAGCCAGTTGTTCGACTTGTTCGTGAAAATGTACGCGTACGATCCAAGCGAGTATTTGGTGATGACATAGCCAAAGCTGGCTGAGAGAGAGGTGATGTCGGATTAGGGGTATCCGGGACACGTTTTGCAAAGTAACCTGAGAAACGGCGAGAGAGTTTGCGTGGTATTACGGACAATCCTCGATGTTCAGCGTCGTCAAATACAGGGGTCAGTGGTGATAGATCTTCTTCAGGAATAGTAGGGTGGGTAACGATCTTTTCTGGAGGAAGACGTATGGCTCCTTCCCGAGGCCCACCATCGGGCCCAACGAACAAGGACAAGAATGCTCCTAAAGTTCTTTAAGTATCGCAAAAGCAAGCCAATTAAAAAGACTATCTTACCAAATACCAGAACAAGTGCAGCAAGCCCGCAAGGTAGCAAGTAAGGGTATGTGATAAACAGCTTCATGTCACCGAAGATTTGCGGCCACTTCGTGGCAGGCCTCTCAACTAGCGTGAATCATTAGCTTGCCCACTCAATCACAGATTAAAGGAAGAAACGCCTACAGGATCCACCAATAATAGCCCCTGCTACTGCACCAAATCCCCAGCAAAAGCTATTAGGCGTTCGATCAATGAAATGTCAATAGTTAACAGACCAGCCGTTGACGCACCCCAAGATGGCGTAGGCCCTACTTTCGTTGGTTGGATCCGTAACAAAGCCTACGCATCCACGCGCAACACCAACAGCGCCGGCGAAGATACCTTGTAAAAGCCGTATACATATGGCTTGCTGCAGTGTGGTTGCTGTGCCAAAGATAAGACAAGTGATGCCGGACCCCAACAATGAAATGATCAAGACCACACGCCGACCATGCTTTTCAGCAATCGTAGCCTACAGCAAAAATGAATACAAGGTTTAATCTGGAAAATTTAAAAGTACACACCCATAATAGAGATGTAAGAAACTGCGTCAAGAAGAATGTTGCAACTAGCCGGAAATTAATGAGAATGGGAAGGCAATGAACATAGCGCGGAGAGGCCTTACCTAGGATGCCCGTCCAAAATGCAACCTCTGCTTCGTCAGCAAATTCTCCGAATCCTGCGGGAGGAGCTTGTTATAGACGGCATAGGCATTATGGTGAACACGGACCTCTGACCATGAACAACAAGAAAGGCGTTGACACATTAGCCGATAAGAACTCGCCTAGCATCGTCTTGGAAAGAAGGACACGGTAAGTAACTTTTATAAATATTGTCAGTCTGGTATAACTCACAATTGAGAGGACTATCATCGTCAACTTCGGCAAAGGGGTCGCATAAACCTCTGCAGAGGATTGCATCATAGTGGGTATAGGAGCTCGTTCGGTACTGGGCGTGGATATGAGTCCTTCAGACTCATGCAAAGAATTACTTCGATCTGTATGACCTCTTCCTAGGCTTTTGAAGGAGACCTTGTTGAAAAATCGACGCGCAACCGATGCCATATTTGAGCCATGGTCGGTGTTCTCCGTGGGCGCTTCCGGAGTGCCAAACGATCTGATAGGAGTTGAGTGTCTCCCCGAGGACGGCGTACTCATTGTGCCGCGCAGCAAATAAGGGCAGCAGACACGTAGAGATGGAGTGGAGGATAAGTTGAAGGAATGAGTGAGCACTGGAGCAATTAAGCAGACCCCTCTTTACCGACATCATCATTCTGGAACTTGTTTGCCACTGCGCTCTGGCACAAACAACGGAAGCAATCTCTTCTGCGTCAATACTGCGCGATTTACGAGTACATCCACCTTGGACCAGCTGCTTCTATCGCGCCCTGTCTTCTACGACCTCCTGAGTAACCCATACTTAGTACCCGTTAATCCCACTACTTGTCGACTTCGGACCAGTTGCAGAACCTTATCGTTAACTACGTATACACTTGCTGGATAAAATTCGGCCATCTGTTCACGATTAGACATCGCTAGGACTTGACTCGATGTAGCTGGATGCAGCTTCGGTCTATTGACATCTGTGGAGACAATTGCGATAGTAGCCCTGGTTCGTCTTCTATTGAGAATGTAAAGTTCTGACTGTTTGCAAGTCTACCGGCGAGACATGGATAGTGACCCGTGTTCAAGGCTTCAAAGATGATAGCTGTATACGCGTAGCTTTTTTTCAAGTGGCGGCGACCCACGAATCCATGTTCCAGTAGAGCGCGAAAGGAAACCACCCGCATCATCGCTGAAGTGAGTCTGGCATCCTGCACCAGGCCCAAGTTGAAGGATGCTGAAATAGGGTGTTCGCCGTTCATCCTACGGACCACTTACAGCAATTGTGTAACTTAAAGCCAGATATATATTTACTTGTCTGCAGTATGCTTGGTGGTCTTTACTTCATCCAATCACGTCTATAACTTACATGCACGCCCTCTTGTTGAGGCCTTCCCCGCCCATGGGGTAGAAATTAGTAACCTGATTTCTACTCCTTATTCCACGTCAATGTTCAACGAGGTTCAATGTTCTTCGTCGAAGATGGGTAACCGAACACTACCCACGAAGGTTAATTGAGATCCGCCTGTCCTCGATCCGAAAGACTCGCGATGATGTGCACAAAAGACTTGTTAAAAATTAGAATATACGATCTCCTGGAATGTAGGACGCGAAATACGAGCATGAGATATCCCTGTCAGCCAAAGACACAGCCCACACCAGTCCTACACCAGCCTCACTGCAAGTAGCTGCACGGGCGCTAATAGTGTTGGCAGGGTATGTAGTAATTTTTTGAAAGCAAATTGAGAGGATTTCAATCAATTTTCAATGGTCAATTGGCAGCTTGCATAAATGCTGCGTAATGCATGCGGACATGCTCGTTCATGAATATGAGGGAATAGATCCGCGAAACGGCTATATTCCAGGATCTTTTGCACATATACCGGGCAATCCCAGTGCAATCCCAGTAATCCGCTCCAATTCCAAGGAGATTTGGCGGGAGGCCAACCGCACTGCGCAGCTCCTTACTACCCAAGGCATTTCCCGTGATGAGCCTGCCGACGGCGATCATTCACGGGAAAAGCTTATGAATAATGCCACCGCCCCAAATTCTGCCTTCCTCTTGTCATTTACTCGTTCCCTGGACATCATATGCCGCAGGCTGTTGTACGAGGTACCTGTTAGGACGTATCACAACAACAACAGCCTTACAGAATCACGGTTATGATTTCGATGCGTATTTTCAGCGACCCGGCGTGTCTGTCCGTCACGCAACTCGTGCATTTCACTGCCATTTCAACATAACGTTTCCATGCGCGCGACGCATCCATTAATGCAAGGATTTCAGACATCCTGAAACGTGGAGTCCTTGCGGAAGAATATTTCCATGGTATAATCATCTTTCTAATTTCTGGAAAATTTAAGTTACTTACGCATGTTTTCCCAGACATATCGAATGACTCGACCATTCTCCCAACAAGAGTTGGTGGATGCGTGGCATCAATATACGCCCTGCACCGATATTTTCGCTCTTGCTGAAGCAGACAGTGCGTTTAATAATAAAGACCACTCGCCAAGGCGCCCGTCGCAAACATACGTTTGGAGTCGCAGCGGGATCTTGTATCGTGATCTGGACTGACAGACTGCCCTCAAGGCTCTCTTCACAGATCCACGGCCGAACGGATCTCCCTCGCGTTATGCATCGCATGACGACTTGCGTGGTAAGCCACCTGCAGTCAATTTGCGCAGGACAATTTGGGATATCCAAAACTTCCCATCCACCGTTCGCATCTGCCTGGCAGAATCTGAGGAAGACGGAAAGTTTGTTTTTAAAGGAATAATCGGTACAACCAAATCTGGCCTTCAATTTACCAAATTGGAACCAGACCGATCATATATGGCCTCCTATAAAATGTATATTCCACGACCAGTTATAAGGCCGTATCCCTCGCCATTCCCCAGCTTCATCTTCTTCCGACCCCTTCCTCTCTTTACCGTCCTTACCATCTCACCCCCCTTTCCCCCACACCCCCAGAGGCACCATGTCCTCTGCTGTCGCTCGTCTACAAACCGCTAGATCGTCTTCCCCAAAGAAGATCCTACTTCCTGACCTCGTCTCCCACTGTACTTTCAAACTACGCATCAACAGGCACAGGAAGCAGGTCACCACTGAGACGAAGAAATGGCTCTTTAAAGATGGAAATTTAATGGGCAAGAAACGTGCGGCCTATCATGGGCTCAAGTGTGGACTCTTGACATCGATGTGCTACCCTGATGCTGGCTATGGGCAACTTCGAGTGGTCAACGATTTCCTTACATACCTTTTCCATCTCGACAACCTGTCAGACGACATGGATAACGTTGGGACTCTCACCACAGCCGATGAAGTCCTTAACTCGCTTTACCACCCATATACATACCGCTCATCGGCGAGGGTTGGGAAGATGACACGAGAGTGAGTTCCTTTCTTCCTTTTCACCTCATGCTCTATGCTAAATGAAGTATCCGCCCTGAAAGTTTCTATAAGAGGATGCTTCCTACAGCATCGCCGGGCACTCAGCAGCGTTTCATTGAGACGTTCGACTTTTTCTTCCAGAGCGTCACTCAGCAAGCTTCAGACCGTGCGGCAGGAGTAATACCCGACCTCGAATCGTATATCGAATTGCGACGCGATACATCAGGGTGCAAACCATGCTGGGCATTGATTGAATGTGAGTTGCATAGAATTCTATCCCTCGGGGTTCTGTAACCTTAACGTCCTCCATCCTAGATGCCAATAACCTTGACATCCCTGATGAAGTCATGGAACACGAAACTATTCGCGCTCTTGGCGAGGCCACAAACGATTTAGTGACATGGTCCAATGTAAGTCTTTCAGGCTTGACTTCCATCATCGCCTCCTTGTATACTAATAAGTTCTTCTCTCATCAGGATATCTTTTCTTACAACGTCGAACAATCAAAGGGCGATACCCATAACATGATACCCGTGGTCATGAATCAAGAAGGCATCGACCTTCAGTCTGCCGTGGACTTCGTTGGGAACATGTGCAAGCAGTCCATCGACCGCTTCATTGAAGAAAGGTCTCGCCTTCCTTCATGGGGTCCGGAAATCGATCGTCAAGTGGATATCTATGTGAATGGTCTGGCTGACTGGATAGTCGGTTCCTTGCACTGGTCTTTCGAGTCAGAACGCTACTTTGGCAAGACTGGCCGACAAGTGAAAGCCACGCGTGTCGTGGAACTGCTTCCTCTGCGTGTTTGATGGCGATGTTGCACATCTCGTATGTCTTTCTCCCCTTCCGTAACTGTCTGCATATGACTGACTCGATTTTGCTCAGCATCCCCTATCTATCTATTGCTTTGCTGTCTTTCACCACCATCTGTTGTTGTAACTTGGCCGCCGGGATGGCCACGCTCATAAAAGCGGCTCCGTGATTCGTATCTCACCGCACTCCGACATTCCGTCCTAATCATCTGCTATCACCCGACTACTTCGCTTTGTTTCCTCGCATCATTCACACTGAGACCAGTTGTATCAGCATATTTTCAGCTTTCTTGGAGGTCCTTGGACACTACCCGTTATCACCATGCCACCATCCATTTACCACGTTCCTTTCAATAATAGGTCTTTTCTTCGTTCTTGTCATTTCATTCCTATGATCATTACATTCGTTATTGTTTTACTACAGTTGCCGCCTACCTCCGTTGTTACCGTTTCCTCCGTGCACTGTTGATTTGTGCATTTATATATGATACAGCATCTATTCTTACCTGCATTACCTCTCCTTTACGTTCGTTTATTTTTATTACTTTCGTCTAGAGTTCTTTTAACATCTTTGCTCTTTTGTCTTAATTGTATTCGTATATAATCCCCACTGGTATACACTACATATATATAAATCGAACATATCTATCTGCTACATGCGTGGTTGTGAACTTGAAATGATCACACCGTGTCCTCCATTCTCCGAGGCTCTAAGAGGCCTCTAAGTCGCAGTAGCTTCAATCTCAATCTCAATCGCACCACGTTCCAAGGACCAGCCTGCATGGTGGTTTTTGCACGTTTTTACAGCAGGACTTGGTATAGAACCCTTACTATGTCTGTTCGCAACTTGTAAGCACATGAAGGATTGACATTGTATTGATGACTCGGATCAGTGGTCTTTAGAAGCGCTCACTCGGCCAGTGCACTGTTCAATCGCCGAACAAAAGTTATTTATCACAGAAAATTGCTCAGGTACCACTCGAGTCGATACGTCGGTCGAAGTTGTCCATCTGCCCGGCGGTACCGCCTTGAACCCCTCTGCCTCCATCATCAGTATATATGACACATATGATGTGGAGAAATATACCCACCAAAACGATGTTAATTAACACAGTGGAGAAGGTCGTTGGACGTTTTGTTTGAATCATTCAGACATATCTGCTACAGATACATTTGGCTGCTGAACAGTGCTGGTGAACGGAAGGAACTTCATTTATCTGCTCTTTTTTTTTTGGAAATGAGTAGAGCCGAGTGCTACATAAAAAGGTATTTCCTCGGACACGGGAGGCACTGTCGAGGTACTGTCAATCCTTACATGCAGCGCTGGTGCGGGCGCAGCACTGCAATGCATCACGCAGAGAGCTATAGTTAGTGCTACATATAATGGCCGGAGTATGACTCGACCTACCTACATACGTAGGTCCTACGTACTCAAGTTCTACTTCCGGAAAATTTTCAAGGCGCTAATTTGGGGGCTAAGCCTAATGAGGGAATGTAAATGACGGAGATAAATTTGCTAGAATGACATACCAACATTCTCCCTAATAAATCCGCCATGAAACGTGGATGAAATCCTATGAAATCTGAATAAAACTACTTCGATTTCCTCCGAGGCCCAAGAGCTTGAAGAGCCTTATCAGGTATATAAAAGTGTAGCATTCCAATTGGTTGAGCTCGTTGAAATAGATAGAATCCGCTGGTGGGGCCACGAGCGTCGGGTACAGTATATTCGCACGATTTCTACGCCTTTTCTTCAGTATGAGGAAAGGAGAAGACGAAACAGCCCGCAATCACCATAGATTGTCATTGGCGTGAGCTCTGAGCTATATTATTGGTTATACTTAGCTGATGCAGATGGTCGAGTCCTGCAATGAGCGGCAGAAGTCTGAGTACCCTGGGCGCCTAGAGCAAGCCACGTCCTCCCTATAGATATGTAGTTTCGAGTAGGGAATTCAGAGTGCAGCACATCCACACAAATTTTGGCCTAGACAGACAAGTCAACACTCTTCAAAACCCCATATCCACACATGCTTGTTCGCGACGAAAGACGGTACAAAGGTATAACCAGGTACAAGACTTCCCGGGTCCCGATTCGCCAGGGTTCGCCCGTCGAAATTCAATGCAAGCCCAAGAGATGCTCAAGGAATGCATATCCGGGGGTTGGTGGAGGTTGGTGGACACTGGAAGTGAACACCGGTGACCGGGGCCTACACTGGAGCTCTTGGATGCGACAGTGCCGTCGCTCTCCGAAGCCCTCATTCTCCGCTGTTCAACATTTCTCCCAACCAGCCAACACACCAGCCTATAA
This sequence comes from Agrocybe pediades, assembly GCA_013053245.1. Classification (NCBI taxonomy): domain Eukaryota; kingdom Fungi; phylum Basidiomycota; class Agaricomycetes; order Agaricales; family Agrocybaceae; genus Agrocybe; species Agrocybe pediades. Next base: position 1,528,835 of record JAACJL010000017.1, read on the forward strand.
TTATTAATCACAGGCTATAGCTACGTACAATCTCGTCTATTGGATCTCGCTGGCCTGTCGGGATCGGTACACAAAGTCAAAGTTCGGAATGGACGGCGGCAAAAACATACTCTTCTTCTACTCGAGAATCCTCGGTTCCTTAGAGATCTTCGTAGATCCGGGCAGAGTGCAGTGAGAGATCAAGCTATTTTGGCATGGAAACAGGCCAGGAAAAACAAAAGTACGGCTCCGAGAGTTTGAAGCCAATCGGGGACAGACGCTCATGGCGATGATAACCGGGAGAAGTTAGCACGGAACGTGCAATCCGGATTCCGGATTCTTTGAGTTTCCCTACATAGGTTCGTCTTCACGGACTTCAGAGAAACATATAGAAAAGAACAATAAGGACGTACCTCGGCAAGCGCGGTTGACCTGAAGTGGTTAGGAAATCTGAGGCCAAGGCCAATGTTGACCCAACTGCACACTTTTCTGTACAGTCTACACCAAGTAAAAGCGTGGATCGGCGTAATATTACCTGGTTCGGTGACAAGTTGAGACACTTACGCTTAGACGAACCAGGAATATGTACTCCAAGGGCGGCGTTATGTGCTCCTATGTGCGAGCAAAGCGGAAAATGCTGAACGAGACCGTGTGCAATGTGCATTGCTTTCTCAATGGATTATAGAGCAAAACCCTCTGGTCGAGGAGCGGCAAAAGTCGCGGTTCCATGGCAACCCAAACCGGCGGCGAAAGCGTTGAAGTATCCTGCAAACCATCAACATCCTAAAGCGGATCTTGCCCGTTTCTAGAAGTACATGTATGACATCGACACTGGAGGAGGTACGTGATGTGATTGGAGGCTGCTAGCGACAACAGTTAATGTATGGTCATTGGTAGTTATGATGTGTATGGTGGCTTGACGACATGGTGTTGCAGAAACTCATACATAAGTAGCTGAGAGAATGCGCGATGACGTTATAATTAGCTTTGAGTAAAGATATTGCATATGCTGAAAGCCCAGAGGAAGAAAATCAATTATTCTATGAAGCTAAACGAAAAAGTCAGTTAATGGTAAAGGCACTATAGTGTCAAATCCTCCACCTGTATTGGTACTACTATCATGGCCTTCTAGTGCAGGCCATACCTGCTCCCTGATCTGCCAGTCGCCTGGTATCCACATCCTTCTCTCTAGGATTAGGTATTCAGTCACCCGCTTTTTAGAAGCTGGAACACGCCAGCTTTCCACGGGTTGAGCAAATGCAGGTGTGTTATGTGCTTCTTCTGATGGGGTATGAAGTGCAACTCCTTTTTCGTTGTAAATCTCCAGACTCTTTGGAAAATCAAAACCAAAGGTTAGTGTCAGAAAAGTCCAAGGAAGGCAGTATGACGCGCACCTGCTCTGTGTCGAACTTGACGAGAGCGTGTATCATTAACCTATTCCCATATCTAGGTGCGTCCGGAGCAAGATATCCCTCTGTTACACGTAGGGATAGGACTTGCACAGGGTTGACCACTCTATGGAGTTGCCAGATAAATCGACCTTTATTGCTTTTCGTCTTCCCGCGGAACTTCCTAGCTAGTTCTAAAGCTTGCGTTTGATACGAAGCGGTAGTAAATCTTTTAATGTCTTTGTCACTGCGACTGTAAAGCAGGGATGAGTATTTGGAGACGTGTTGATCATTTGAAAACGAACTTTGCAACGGCCTTATTAAGATCTTCATAAACCTGCAAAGCAGCCTTCCGTACGGGAGCTAGCAAACCGTCAGGCTTCACAGACTGGGTTCCAAATAACCGTGGCGTCATTTTCCAACTGTACTGCTCCTTGAGCCCGGGAATAGCGTTCATGGTAGCAAGCGACGCCAGCCTGGGCAGAATATTCAGTGAAACAGCATATTCAACGATATTATATGACGCACGCGGAGACATTTTTGAGCGAGTTGATAAAGTTGGCCTTGAGTGCTTGATATATGGACTTTGGTGTTTTTGCAGCGGTTATCGAACGCGGTATCTGGACGTCTATTCTTATACACTCCGTGAATATGATGTAGCACAGGCAGACGAGCACGAATCCCACCCAGCGTTTCCTTCACTTCCTGACCCCATGCATCGACAGTAGGCATTAAATGCTGAAAGGCCATAACGCGTTCCATCTCTTTCAACTGCTCTATCTGCTGTAGTTCTTCACTCGTTGCAGTTTCCGTCTTTGCGGCTTGAGGAGCAGGGGTAAGGTGTTGAGCTGTCTCCATTTCTGGCGAAGTGGCCTTCTTCGGGGGCACGGTCGCGGCAGTCTTTTTCTTCGACGGTTTGTTTATGAGATGCGCGTCATGTTTCGTGCCTTTTGCTGTTACGGGCGTCTTGGACGTCAAAGTAGCGCTCGCGGTCGCATAGGTTCGTGAGTAGACAGAAGTAGCCGAGCATGGTGCGAGCCTCGATGACGACGAGTGCAGGCGCACAGCAAAGCCTTGATGGTGGTTCAAGACAGTGCTTATACAGGACCTTAGAGCCATGAAAAAGGATCACTTTTAGACCGGAGTCGGTATATGTTTCTCGACTTCCGGCTTTGCTTGCCTTTGTTTGTCATCGGCAGCGATCGGCCACGCGTCTCCGGCTGGTATATGGCATTCCAAATTTCCGAAGAGTTCTCCAGTTTCGTTCTTGTCACTCAACCACCACCTTTACTATCCTCACTAGCCTCTAACATGCCTGTATGTTCTCCTTTTTCTCCACGAGAAACTTGGTTCTCACTCTTCTGTTAGCGTCAATCTCGTGGTCGTTCTTCTGCTGCCCCCCGCGCTGCCCCTGCCGCTGCCCCCGCTCAGACTCGTAGCGCGTCCACAGCAACTGCTCCTTCCGGTTATGCCCCTAGCCATGCCCCAGCTCCTCCAGCAGCTGCTGCTTCCCATGCTCAACCCCAGCAGCCTGGTATGCTCGCTCAAATGGCTGCTACAGCTGGCTCGGTAGCCGTAGGTTCTACCATTGGACATGGACTCTCCAGCATGCTTTTCGGAGGATCGAGTTCGGCTTCTGAGGCACCAACAGCCCCAGTTCAACAACAGCAGCAACAGCAGTCTTCAATCAGCTGTGAAGTTCAGGCAAAGGGTGAGTATTCCGTTGTCGTCTGCCGTGAATGTACTCTAACATATCCGGATGATTTGAAGACTTCACCAAATGTCTAGAGAAGGCTGATATCAACTCTTGCTCCTGGTACCTTGAGCAACTTAAGGCTGTACGTGTTGGTATACCCTCTTGAAAAGTTGTTACTGACATGATTTGCTTTAGTGCCAGGCCGCTGCCGCTCCTTACTAAGCGCTATACCACTTCGACATTTTTTTGCGTCGGCTGGCGCTTGGATATCATATAGTAGTTGCATAAGTGTAAATTTTTGAATATCAGGAAACTCTCCACTCATGAGTCCATTCACGTTTGCATCTTTTCTCTACATGAACTTGCTATAGAGATCTTCTACCATATGTTCTTTCTGGTACGACCGGATGGCAGCATTCAGCCGTGACGATATTGACAAGCTTCCTCTTTCAAAATTTTACCTGCCACTCGCTCAAGTCACTGCAGGGCGCAATATAATGATGCTCAAGTTTGGAATGCGTGTCGTTTATTTCATTCGTAGGTGACTTGTGCAGGTCCACTCCAATGAAAAGGTGTTTAGTGTAAGGAAAGGGCAAAAAGGCTCACGTTAGTGAGCTTTACGAAGTTGCGGCTCGTGCAGTACTTAAGTAGTCCCATAAAATCTGAACATCTGCATGACCTCCTGTTCGGCGAGTGGGTCAAGTGCATACTAAGAAGTAATGAGTCTTCATATCCAAATCAATATTATACCAGGACACTCACGAAAGACCTCCTGCGATCAACGATCATTCGCGAGCTCAAAGCTTTCCTGGGATCATGCGAGTCCGCTTGAACAACACTACCGCTTGCGGTGAGCTGGTATGGTAAGAGCTTGCAAAGTCGCTATACTAACTGGTATGCCGTGCCTCCATCGATGTGTTCCAAAGGAAAAACGATCCATTCGGTCGCTCTCTTCTCCAATTCGGTAGTCTCGACGCGGTCTCTATTGATCGTGATGTATGATGTTACGCCCTCGTTCTCATAACATAATGTGAATTTCGCAGTTGTGGCATCTGCATATACCACTTTGAACTTAAATGAAGGATTAGTAAAGAGCACTGATCTCAACAAAAACCGTGCCGATACCTTGGTCGTGCTCGCGTTACGCGTGCGTGCTTGTCCTAGATCATCCATGTCCGTAGCGATCATCCAATCATTCGTTTCCTGTAGTTCTATAAAATACCACCCTGGATCCAAATAACGTGCGCTATGGAAGATAGCTGGCCCGAGCGTCTTGAAGGTTTCGAAGAACCATATCTGACTGGGAATATTCTGGATATGCAATGGTAAGCGTCGATATCTCCTATTAAGAATAGAATTGCTCACATCGCTCGATTTCATGATGACTTTCTCACTATTGTGTGCTTTGAAATCGCTGAAACCGATTGATACTCCTGCAGATTCAAGGCCGATACTGTAGAGATATAGTCAGAATCCAAACGCAGCCATGTGTACGTGCGAGTCAAATGCAAAAAGCTTACAAGAAGAATACACCAGAGCCGCTAGTCACAAGATTCCACTGGAAGGCAGGCTTTCCATCGCGGGTAGACTGCGCAACCAAGCTCGACCCATCCACTAACGCGTCAGAGGATCCCGCGAGATATAAATTGCTTCCAACGTTAGAAATCGTGAAAAGGTTTTTATCCTGGGGTGTTACTAGCCACTAAATCATAGAGGTTGGTCAGAGACAGCAGGCGATTGATATCCTGGCAAACCCACCCTCTGGTGGGTGTCTCCCGGAACCTGTTCAGCAACATATGGACTCGAGTTTCCCTCCGGCGAGTCCGTTTTGGGCATGGTCAAAAGATATTCGCCATTGAATGTTCGAATTCGATAGACTCCTTTAGGAAGGGGATTTTTGTTGATCATACCTGTAACAAGTGGTGTCGGGCCAGTCGTCGGGCCAGTCGTTGGACCAGTCGTTGGACCAGTCGTTGGACCGGGTGTGGTAGTTGGCGGCACATACAATTCGAGCTCCCACTCAGCGATGGAAGGAATTGGAGTCTTGGCAAGCAAACCCTGCGCGAGGTTAACTAACGCCATTCGTCATCGCAATATTAGCACATACCTGGCTCGCCGCGAAATATCTCCCTCCGTTAACCTCTGAGAGGTAGTAATAAAAGCTTGCTACGCCCGGAGTAGTATCGAGGTGTCTGTAAAAGGTATTAGAGCATTCATGATAAAGTCCTTATACACCTCACTTGATATGATATATCGACGGGCTCCTGACCGGTGTAAGTTCTTGCAGGGAGGATGCAATCGATCCCAATGCCGTATAAGCTGCTCCTTGGTCATAAAACGAGGCGTATGCTCTGGCGCCTATGTTGTAGAAAAAACCAGTCCCTACATTCTTCATCTGGTAGCCGCTTGGGTACGCAGGTATAAATGTCCACTGCAAAGCCTTTCAACTAAAATGTCTGGTAATCAGGAAGAGCACATACCAAGTAATTCGGGTTGTAGTAGGCATTTTTTGCCGCTGCAGGTGCGAGAACGTTGCCTGATTGGATAAGGTAGTGGTTAAATGCGACATTGCGAAGGTAGTACTGGTGGCGTTCGTCGAAAGCCATTTAGGCCTTCGCTGTCGATATAGTGGCCCGGGCTGGGGTGTTTATGGAAAGAATTTGATTGATGGCCAGACGAAAGCTGATGTTTATATCTGTAGCTTCCAGTGTAAGGGTTCACCGGCACCTTGAAGACATTAGAACCAAATTAGAACACTTCTTCGTGCGAGACGTGTAGATTATCGAGATAATCACCGGCGGTTCAGAATGGCGAATGATCGAAGGAGTTCCCTTTGACAGGTGGGTGGGTCATGCGCATAAAGAACGCTAAATTAAGGCTTGAGAAGTAAAGGAAGCGTACCTGCATCGCGTGCAGCTAGGGGACTCGGACAAGGAAGAAGGTTGCATACTTGGGGAGAGCGGAAAATGGAGGTATGTCTTTTCACCAAGTCGCGTTCTATGCAACATCAAGACGTTGGATTAACAGTAAGGCTACTCTGCAGATGTATGTATATCTAATATCTATGGCAAGTGCATATATGAGCAAATGAATATATGTACTCGAAACATCAGACACTTACAGAATTCTGAAATTTTAATGCAAGCTATGGACATTTCGATGCACAAGTGCTCATTCATTTGGTTACAGATGCTGTCCAGGATCCAACTCGTGTCAAGGCTCTTTGTCCCAAGAGATTATCTTCCTTCAGGTGGATCGCATAGATAATAGCACAGGAAAGCAGTAAACAGGCTATGGCACGGCGGGCATAAATATGTCAAATGCGGTTACGCGGTACGATGTCAAATGTTTGTCAAATGCAGTGATCACAATTAACGTTGCCGAGACCTGCCGTGGACGACTTCCAAGGAAACATGGTCGGTTTCTACCCCCAGGCAATGTGCCAACTCACAAAAAAGGTACATATAGTGCTGGTAACATCTCATAGAAGTTACACCACCGGAACAAAATTGCCACTTGCATATGTAGGGCGGACCACTTGCAACTGACAGACCTGTTAAAGCTCAACCCAGAATTTGGACCGGCAGACGGTAGAAAACTGTCGGACCATCCTGGGTGGAAAGTACTAATGGAAGTTTTCTTATATATAGGATGTATTTTATGCTAATAGACACGTTAAATATGATCCAGAGGTGATACTAAGTGGACGAAATTGAAAAACAGAGGAAAGAGCCGCAATGCCGGTAAGAATGTTTGCTGTTAATTGCGATCACTGCATTTGACAAACATTTGACATCGTACCACGTAACCGCATTTGACATATTTATGCCCGCCGTGTGGGGGGTTCAGTAACTTCAGTTGATCATTAGTGACTGCATTTGTGCAAGACTGAACTATTACCGCTGCGACAGACTCCATCGCGCACCCAGGACGTACAAACAGGTACAAACGCTTCCTCGACATGCTCAAGCGCTCATGATCACTTCTTCATGATCAGTTCTCTTCTGCAAACAACTAAGCAACGTTCTTGAACTTTGACGGTTCTATCCTGCTTCCGTCCGACTCCATGTTCTTTCTCTGTCTGCCAAAACAAGCCCTTAACAACCTCCTTTGACATGCAGTGTAAAAGAAAACTCGACTCCGAACGATTAGTTCAGTCCTTCTCTTCCTTGCGATGCATTTAACCTCATTACAAGGGGTCTTGTGTCTTTGCCGCCAGTAGTGTTTCAAGTCTTCCCTGCTCAGCCATTTTCTGGCAGCTCAAATGAACAGACTACCCGTTGTCATTTTAAATCATGCTTCTCTGTGATGCTGCTGCACGAACCGGGAAATGCGAAACTATGAATCATGATGGTAACGTCGCCACTCTTGTCCTCATATTCTTCTTGCTCTTGACAGCCCATCTTGCCACCAGGGACACTGAAACTGAATTGCGTGCAAGATTACACACGTAAATAGCATACACCACTGGGTGATTCTCAAAAAAGCCGAGACATTATTATACCTTGAAGCCAAGTCCGACTCTCTGCTCTGCGCTGAATCACCAAATTGTGCACTGTTCCGTACTGGACTTATAGCAGTGCCCTCATCGCGTCTTCCACCTTCCGAGAACATCTCTCCAACTTCAGAGCTTGGTCTTGAATAACTCGCCTTCCGACCCGCTTCAGAATGATGCAGCCACCCCACTCCATCTACTTCTGGCTTGTTCCCACTGTGTTCGATTCTGTCCAGGACCTCCGTCGCTAAAGTCACGTATCAAGGCATGGGTGGACGCAATCATTTTCTTATGGGATATTATTCATCAGGTGCTATAAAGGATCAGGATATTTTGGTGAGCGATTGGTGAGTGATCGCGTTGGGCTCAAAAATACTTTCTGTGTTGATAAGTATAGATTTAGATCATTGAAGGTAGCGCTGGACTTCAATTATGCACTACGCGAACAAACAGGTCACTTCATCGCTCCGTAAGTACACGTTTACCATCAGCCTCTCCTTGTTATATGCACATTGCCGTTGCTCAAATTCCATGAACTTGCGCAAATCAAAGAGGGCTGGATAAACTCGTTCTCACTGACAATTATTAGATTGGGAGCACGATCATAGTCTTGGACGATTTCTGCTCAGTGCTCACGGCATTTGATCATCTTTGGGGGCGTTGATAGCACTCCGTGACGGCTTTTTCAAGCACTGAACTCGGCGACCAAACCCTATATAAGGTCGTATATTGATCTTCATTGGCTCCCAGTGTATCTTACGCCCTCGTATACTTAGGACTCGATGGAAAACATGCAGCCTCCACTTCAAGTCCCTGATATCAACATATCGAAGGCCGTAGATGGGGTCTTTGTAGGTATGGTTATTATGCACCTCACTCGCGAATTAATCGTACATGCCCTTACCAACACATGATTAGGTTATGTGGCCTCGACGATGTATGCCTTTGCAGAAGCCTTGTGCAGATATCATCATTGCTGATTGGCTCATAGTCTTTTGGGCATCACTATATTGCAGGCATGGAACTACGCTCAGACTAACCGAGATGGCTGGAAATTGCGGTCCTTCGTATGCTTGTTCGCAACGACTGATGTGCGAGAATCTACTGAAATAGGCTTACCTACCTAGGTCGCACTGCTTGTGTGAGATTGATTTGCGCTTCTTGTCCTTCTGCCTCTACCTCTCTAATCGCACACGTCTTTAGTATACTAGATACTTCTGCTGCGATAGCTAACACGGTCATGGTACACACGTATTTGGCGAGTAATAACTGCCCGTGCGCTTGGTCATAGTTCCTAATTACCGCGATTGATATTGATTAGGTCGAGCATTTCGGAAACTTTCTTCTTTTAGGAACGGTCATCAAACCTGTGCTGGTAGAATTCTCCTTTACAGTCATAGTCATCTTCCTGTACGCGTCTACCAGTCGTGACTTTGGACTATGCGCTGACGCGGCCTACTGCATCATATAATTAGGGTCCAGCTTTTCTTCGCGACTCGTGTCTATCTTCGTGAGTACTACATACTGTTTGATTAGTTGCTTATCACCATGGCTAACCATCTCTCGAAGTGAATCCCGGGAAATACTGGCTTGCAGGTGGTATTGTAAGTTATTGTCATGCTTTTCCTGCTTTGAGAACGAATGACTAATGTTAGGATAACCATGTTATACTTGAAACAGGCTTTCGGGTCCCTTCTTGCCTTCGGTATGTAATTAGCTCTTTATGACAATGCTGAACGCTGTAATTCACTCTGTGCCTAGTTTCTACCATTTGTGAGTCGCTCTAAAACCCCAGCCTGAGGACATGCATTAGAGTTAATGCTTACCATGCCCTCTTCCAACGACTTTCCTAGATACCATCGGAGCGGAGGTTAGGCACACCGGTATTCAAGACTTTAAACGTCCTGGCATAAATGTAACCCTCTTACTTTCTGCTGCTCATTATAGCTACTTAATGTCTATCATACAGGTTAGCGCAATCGTTCACCAGGTGCTGATCATTCTTGTCGATGGGTGCATCACCATTGTCCTGTCTTGGAACTTTATCAAGGCTCGGTCACAGTCCCAGGTTAAACGGTAAGGGCTTTAATGTGAATCGCGATAGCATGATAAACCTGATTTTTTTTTCTTCGTCGTTGAAGGACCCAAGGTATCCTCCAGACCCTCTTGACTTTCGTCGTGGCTCGAGGCCTCTTAATTACTCTTACCGACACCGCCTTCCTAATTCTGTGGCTAATCAATGACACAAACCTGAATTGGTGAGTTACAAGAAGAGCACCCACCGGTTCTCAGGTGCTCAATCATTCCTTCCGTATCTAGGATGCCAATTCATCTGTCGCTTTCCAAAATATACGTGATTTCGATGAGTGAGTGGATTTTCAATCCATGCTCGCCTGTTTCATGCACTGAAATCATTTTTACTTTTGCCTGCAGTCGCCTTGTACGTCCTGTCTCCGTGGATGATACTTCAAACTTGAGTCGGGACACTTAACGTCCTTCATCGCAGGCTCAATGCTCGAACTCATGGACCTACCCGTGACGCGCAGAGAATCTTCACCGACAATAACTCTTTCCAGCTAACCTCGTCTGGCCCTCCTGCATTCGCTCTCCATCCATCCAGTACTACTACTGCTAAGGTATGTTCCTGGAATGAAAGTCCTCGCTTTCTTCCCGTCATCATTCCTGTTTTACTTATTTCTTGTACGACGGCAATTGCAGAATTACTCTATAAACGAATCCACGCTGGATGACGGTGATCCCTCAGGTACGTCCGCACCGTACTAAGCCGAGAGTCGCATATCCTCGTTGGCCGACAATATTCCCCGATCTGACGTCCTCTTCGCTGCAGGGGTTGTGGTTACGCACGAAACGCATATATATCGCGGTAGTAGCACTGAAAAGGTTAATGCTGTATAACCTGTTATATGCTGGAAAGAGCGGGGTATCCCTGGTGGATCCCGAGTCGAAGAATTTCTTTCCCTGCAACGAGTTGTGAGTAATACTTCCTGGCAAATGTTATTCTCTTCCTTCGCAGAGTACGGGAGATAGAGACCACTTAGCACTACTGCGAGTAGATTAATAAGCCTTCCCAAAATTTTCATTAAAAGTGCCCCAGCTATGTAATGCATCAAGCTAAAGCTCGACCGGCGACGAAGAACGCTGCCATACCGCTCGTGTGCCAAGTCGTCGATAAACAGGAGTAAACTTCAAGCAACCCCACGCGAGGCTGAGCATCTTGCCATCTTCTGATTCTTGTTCTGGTCTCTCATTATGGATGTCGATTATTCTGGTGAGCACTAGAAGTCGCGTTCACATATCTCGCATGTATCCCAAACTTGGCCAGGATCCTTATTTCTGGATGTGGTTGTCAATGTGCTGATACGTTCAATCTTGCGGACCCCCAAAAGCCGAGAGGAGGTTCTGAAATGCAAGGCTCGTTTTCGCTGATGCCTGGGACTCATGATCATACCTTCAGCATTTTTGTGGTCATATCAATTGATCATCTCGAGTCTTCTTTGAACACTGATGGCAGTGACCTTGAAATTGTTTCACCGAGCAGTTTGCTCGAGATGCGGTGGGGTTCATCATCCAACAGTCAAACATATAAAAAGGCTAGGGCCGATGCGCAGAGTGTATAGTACGATCCCTTCGTGTTCCATCGTATACGGGATGTTGTATGCGCAAGCAACTCGCGACGTTCCAGATATGAACATCTCGAAGGATGTGGACGGCATTTTCGTCGGTATGCCTACCTGTTCTACCCTAACTCGTCAAATGTGGCTTACTGGCAGACTAGGTTTTGTGGCCGCGACGACGTACGCCTTTGCAGAAAACCTTCATGCAGATTTGTTGACTAGGTGATAGTCTTTTAGGCATCACTATACTGCAGGCATGGAACTATGCGCAGAACAACCGCGATAGCTGGAAACTGCGATCCTTGGTGTGGAATCCCTATATAAGATCCTACTACAAAATCGTGCTCATCTATGCATCGTAGGTTGCATTGCTTGTGTAAGCTCGATTCTCCAACTTTATACCTTCTTTGCTTGAGCCTAAATGTCTTCAGTGCCTTGGATATTGCTGGAACAATAGCTAGCTCAATCTTTGTGCATAGCTATTTGGTGAGTATCAACTTCTTACCATACGTTTGTCCTGGTTGCTCACCAATTGGAATGACTAGATCGAACATTTCGGAAATTTTGTTCTTTTAAGCACAGTGAACGATGCTTTTATTGTGGAATTCTCCTTTATGGTCGTGGTCATCTTTCTGTATTCGCCTACTATCACGCTTGTTTTTGATTATTGAACTTCTGACCCAGTCCTTTTGATAAATAGGGTGCAACTCTTCTTCGCGAGTCGTGTCCATCTTCGTAAGCGCGTTATTTCTCCACGATGTTATGTACTAACTGTTGTCCTCAAAGTGAATCCCGGAAACTACTGGCTTGCAAGTGGCATCGTCAGTTGTTAACCTCCATTTTCTGCGTACCCTCGTAGCTAACGTCTGGACAACCATGCTCCGCTCGAGTTAGGCTCTTGGATCCTTGCTTTCTTTTGGTAGGTACCAACCAACCGTCTGGAACTGTTGAACGCCGTGATTCACGTCACAATCAGTCTCTACAGTTTGTGAGTATCATGAACCGACCTGAGGACACGGTGGATGCTTACTACTACATCTCATTCCACTCCCACCGGAACGTTCTCAGATACGATCGCTGCACAACTTAGGCATCACTCTGTCCAAGCCCTGACAATTCCTTCCATTAATGTTAGTCGTCTTTACCTTCCTCTGCAACACTAGCACTAATAACCATTATATAGATTAGCGCTATAATTCACCAAACGCTCATCATTCTCGTCGACGGGTGTATCACCTTTGTCCTTTCATGGAACTTCATCAAGGCTCGGTCCCAGTCTGAAGTAAAACGGTGAGTTGTGAACGTGGCTGTGCAATACCATGCTAAAGCCTTTCTTTTTTTTCTCTGTCTCACAGGACGCAAGGTCTACTCCAGACCCTCTTGACTTTCGTCGTAGCTCGAGGTGTCTTGCTTACACTCGTTGACACCGCCTCCCTATTTCTATGGGTAGTCGATTCCCGTAAGCTGTACTGGTAAGTAATAATATGCTTTGGCTCCCAATCGCCTCAAAATAATGTCTAGGATCCCGATCCACCTGTCTTTATCCAAGCTATACGTGATCTCAATGAGTGAGTGTGTCGATCCCACGCAAGCTCCCGTCAGGGCCCACTCTCTAATAATATGTCCTGACTCAACTTTTACAGTCGCCTTGTAAGTCACAATCTCGTTTCTGGTACACTTCAGGCTAGGAACGTTGAATTGCGAACCCTCACAAGGCTCAATACTCGAACCCGGGGACCTAGCCACGACATACATCGGAGAATCTTCACCGACAACAATTCTTTCCAACTAGCCTCGGTTCCAAGTCCTGGTCCACGCTCGATCAGGCCTCCCGTGTTCGCTCACCATCCCTCCAGTGGGAAGGTAGGTTCCTCGACTTTTCTTTCCTTCTCGAGATTGATCGCGCCCGCTTTGCTTCCCCCTCCAACTCGCTTTGGACAGAACTACAATGCGGACGCGTCCACTTTCGAACACGATAATCCCTTAGATCCAGAGGTCGTGATGATCACGCACGGGACACATGTATACCACGATAGCAGTGCCCATGGGCCATAAGGCCAACAGCGCTTGATCAATTTCAATTTCCCTCGATTACGTAGAGTACTTACTCGGAAATACGGGCGGGGAACATGGACGTCGCTCACAGAAATTCACCCCAATATTTCAGAAACAATACTGTATATTTATCATCGTACTTCGACTCAGCAACTCAATAGTATATATAACGTATGCTACGGACTGTAATGAGTAAAGTACGAACTGTGTATGCGATGATGATGTGGCAAATTCAAGTTGGTATTTGATAATTTGGTATTTTGCGTCGGGGAACAGATAGCTTTGCTTGGACAGGAAGAAGGAACACGGAACAAGAGGGAAAGAAGGAAAGCAGGAAGAAACGGGAAAGTAGGAATGAGGGAACGGGAGAGAAAAACGGGGGAAATTTGAATAAAGGTAGAAAGAGAGGGGGTCAACGGAGCAAAATCAGAATCAAGATGCCAAGTTGGGTACGAGTCGAGGTGGTTGATAAACGTTGGGGCGCTGAGGAGTAGGTGTCGATAGTGGAGTGTCTCGACGCGAGGATAGTTTTTGAACGAGAACGTGTGTAAGGAAGTGGTGTCGATGTCGATGTCGAGCTCGGAGTAAATGGAGAGAGGGGGATGGGAAAGCTTTTATAAACACATTTCTTGGAAAAGACAAGACTAGGGGACAGGAAGAGCCGAGAGATACATTGATACAGTTGGGGTTTTCATGACACAATGTTGCAAGGGAAGAAGGAAAAGAAAGAAAAGAAAAATGGATATCAAACATGCACATGCAAGGAAACGCCCAAGAAAGAAATAAAAAGGGTTTAAAAAGATAAGAAGACAGGCGTTCCAAAGGAAAGAGAACGAAACACAATAATTAAATGAAAGAAACGTATAATAATAATAAAAGGGATATGTCCAACCAAGTAACAAGAAAGAAAAAGGGATGGCACAAAGAAAAAAGAAATAAAGCTGAAGGACCGATAAGATAACCATGGGTTTTTCGTCGACTTCGTCATGACTACAAAACGGGGGAACAAAATGGAAGCCAGAATAAAAAAGGGGCAAGACAGAAAAAAGCGAGCAGAGCAAAGACGCGACGTACGAAACAAAGCACAAAGCAATGCTAAGTAGAAGAAGGATGTAAACCCCAAACAACGAAAACATCGCACAAACAAAAATCGCAACACAGCAGAAGATGGGAGTATGGTGTGAGGGAAAAAAAGTGTCTGGTTGCTCATATGATATGTACGACGATACCATGAAGGATGAAGACGATATAAAGGGGGATACATGAAATGGGTGCTTGTACAATCGGATGAACGATATCAACAATGATAGAAGAAATGAAAAGAGAAAAGAAGGACTCATCAATAAAGTAAAGGAAAAAAAGACAAAAACTCAAAACGATAGTTGGTCCGGTAGATAAAGAAATCACCGTGTGGGAGAGATAGGAATGTGGTTATGCAGAGCAGAGTAAAGCAGACAGCAAAGACCGCCTGAACATACGAAGCCAAGGACTCCATGTGTTCTCGAGGCGAAAACAGACGACTGAGGAAGGCCAAGACCACCGGTTTGACTGCACGTGGGAGCTTGAGGTACAGCAAAGGCACCCGTGGATCAAGGTTATAGCGAGATGGTTCGAGGATAGTAGTTGTGATTTGGGATTAACCAAACTGGGAAGCGCGGGTGTCCTAAAAGCGAATGCCGTATGACCGAAGACCAAAACCGTGGCAGATGAAAGAGGTTCACACCTCTATCATCGAGATAGAGAAGAAACGAGATATAGTACACCGATAACGCCCAATGAAAAATGGAGAAGATGAAGAATGCTGGAGATATAAAATGCTTTTTTGCGTTACAATGTTCGTTGTTGATGTTGCGATTGTATGATAATGTTGCTGAGGAAATAGAATGTGGCCAGCGTGTGCAATGTCGTCAGATGGAGATTGGAGAGGAGAAGACCGTGAGTCGCATAGGTGCGAATCCGTCAAAGTCTGCAAGAAAAAGGAAGAGGAGACATAAAACCAAGCCGTCGGACTTTGATATGGCGATAGATTAATACAAGGGCAACAAAATCGAGCCTCTCCGCGCCGTCTGCGAAAGGGGAAAAAAATAACTTTCGTGATAGATCGGCGAGTTGGAATGGAGAGGTCAGCGTAAGTCAAGCCGACGTGGGATTATGTAATGGCGGGAGTGACGATGACGGATGACGAGCACGACACTATGCGTTGGTGACCAATGACCGGAGACTGATGCTTCCATCCCGACCCGACCACGAAATATCCGAAACCACCCGGGGAGAAAATAAAAACAACGTCGACAGCGAAGAACGAAAAGACGGTGTTGCGAGCACCGCAGGAAAAAGTGTACATGTTGAACGATTAGTCACAAAATAACGATAATGCATGATTATGTTGTTACACTTGATGAGATTGCGGGGAATCAATGCAAAGTGGTATAGGTATTGTGTGCGTGTTGCTTGAAGTCAACCGGGTGGGGCGAGAAAGACGTGGTGGGTAAGATGGACAGCAGTCGGAAGGTGATGGAGCCAAGATGTGTGCGCCGTAGCGAGCAGGATAGACGGAGGGTCATGAGTGGTGGAGTGGACGGATGATGCTGATGGTGGACAAGACACAGTCTAAAAAACAATATTCCCAAGAGCTGCAAAGATATCAGTATATGCATGGCGGAAAAGGGTGAAGGAACTCACTTCTAAATCTTCTCTAAAAATCACTAGTGTTACAAGAAGGAAAAAGAATAAAGATACTCCTCAAAGGAGGAGAGGGTCCGGAAGTTCTTCCGGACTTGGCGAGTTTTGAAACATGGAGCTCGCATAATAAGCAGCCTTCTCGAGGGCTTCGCGTTCAAGTTCCTGCTCCCTCGTGAGTTGACCGAAGGGAGACGATCCTTGGCTCCGCATAGGAACGCCAGCGGCGGCACGCGCAGACATGGGAGTCGAGGGAAGTGAAGCTCGCTTGTCATTGATGCTGACAAGTCCGAACAGGGCCTGCACATTGGCGCTAAGAGCAGCACCACTCGACCCGGTGGAAACGTCCTCGTCTGAAGACATACCAAAGACGCCTTCGCTCGGAACGCGCTGATGCTTTCTCGTGCCCCTCCTTGCGGCTGAAGGCGCTGTGCCTTCAGTGTTGCCAAAGGGGAAACCACCGGAGGGGATGGCAGAGAGAGGTGCGGTACGAGGACCCGGGTAAATGGCAGTAGATCGACGAGGGGTCGTGGGAGGCGACACATTCCCAGTTTTTTCGCTCGATTCGTCACAAACAGGGAAGTCCTGGACGGTGGACGAGCGCTTGGCAAGGGGACGGGAACGAACGGTGGAAGGCAGAGGATCGGAGCGGGCCATGTTGATTGGGTTGGCTCGCTGGATGGTCGGCACAGGGACGGCCTTGGAAGCTGCTGGAGACGGCGAAGCTGATCGTTGGTATTGTTGCCTGCGGCGAGCTAATTTGCCCGTTGGCTTGGACAAAGTCGGAGAAGGTGGTGGAGAGGCGTTGCTATCATCTGAAAAGGGGTCAAAGAGGTTGGAAGATTGGATTGGAAAGACTACGGAAGCCTCTGCCTGCGAGGGAGTCGGGGATTGGGTTGTAAGGGTAATTGGAGGAGAAGGTTGGCGCGAATGCTTTGCCCGGGTGGAAGAAGGGGACGAACTCCTTATCAGGAACAGAGTCAGTTAGGATCGCCCGTTGCCATCAGATAGATCAAGAGCAAATAGCACTACCTTTGAACCTGAGCCTTGTCCTTTACAGCCTGCTTCGCATGAGACCTGCCGCGAGCTGCAGGAGATGGAGTCACTTGCAAGGCAGGGCCAACCTCAGCCGCCGGCGCAAGGCGGACGACACCGGACGCAACGTTTTTCACAGCCTTTGGGGTATGCTTCGCCTCTCGTCGCTGCTGAGATGGCAGGAGACGTTGGGGGGAAGGCTTGGTGTGAACCGGCTTTGAGAGCGAAAGGAGGCCGGGAGTGCGAGTGGGCTGTACGACGACGGGTGCGGAAGGGTGTCGACGGTGCGTATAGGCGGCAGGGGCGGTGAGGAGGATGTTCTGGGGTTTATGGACGAGCATCATGGCGGGATGAGAGGAGAGGAGAGGAGGATGGAGAGAAGAGGAGGAAGAGGCGAGAGGGCAGGCAGAGATATAATATTTGAAGAGATGAAGGACGAACAGGTAAAACGAGGCGACAGTTCGACCGTGGGAATTTCTTATTATCCTCTCCGACAGCAGCCCCACTGTTTGTCTCTCTTTGCTTCCGGTGGCGCTTCATTCCTTTTTTTGTTTGTTCGCTGTTTGCCCCACAGCCTTGGCCCTTCTTGTCTTACTCTCCATTGTTCACATGGCCCATCACACGCTCCGGCAATCTCCTCCGATCCGCCACTGGCCCATCATACAAATTCGAAGTCCACTCTGTCATTCCCATCCATACTACATAGTAGAGTAACTACAATCACCGTTATCAACCTCTTTATCCTTCAGCAGCGGCAGAATCAGACTCCATTCCCATCTTCGTTCTGTCTCGTGCCCCGTCAAAGCCTGAATCCTGAACGCCAAAGCCTATTTACTGACTAGCAATTCCCCGTCCGTCCAAATTTACCTCGCTCCCATCACACCATCATGAGCACGAGGCCACATCCCCAGATCGCACTCCCTTTCTCCTCCCTTCCTAACCCAAAAGCCCAATTCCACAATTAGGTTAGCCTACCTACGCAGTGCCTCGAGGCCATGGTCTGGGTTCTCCCCTCTCAAACTCCCACCCCAATTAACCAAATCAGGTTCTCTCATGCCGGATACAATGCAACGAGTCATTCCTAATTAGTCTTATATGGTAACCCTCCCTTTTCTAGCACCTTCGATGAACGCATCGTGGTGAGTCTAGCCGCGAGGTGCAATACAATTGCGTCCCTCAATTCATAGTCTTAGATCAGTTGTACCGTTATAAATATAACCACCGCAGGCAGATCACTGGAAGAGAGAAAGAAAGCTTTGTATGTCTCCGTTGCCACCGTCTGTTCAAGGCCCAAGCGTAGCCGATCGATGATGCAGAATAGACGAGCAGCTTCCCCAGTCTTAATACCTTGCAATATATGCTTCCTATCACATTCGTCATAAGTCGTCGCTAATAGACCTACGCACATCCTTATCTCCTCCGGACTGAAATGTCATCTCCTGAATTTCAGAGGAACCCTCGACTACCTAGCCTGCGCAGCTAACGGCGCTTGTTCATTGCACTCGATATACAACACACTCTGCGTGTGCACGCAAGAACACGCCTTGAACACGTTGAAATAGGGAAAAACAGACATAGGCGAAGTCATATCGATTTCAAAAGAGACGACTAGGTCTGCGTCATCGCGATAAGCAGCCGGATAAGAGCAAAACGTCCCGATAAAGATAGCCGCAGGGACGCGGACGAAACGATGGATGCAGCAGGCATATACGCCAGAACCTACCTGTCTATTGCCTGAACGTGCTGTTTCTGGCGTTTTAGTATGCAGCCACCAGCGTCATAAATAACCACCCCAGGCTCAGAACGCACCGGCATCGAGCGCGCAGCGAGCATGCCGGTACGACGTGGTATGTATTACTGTATGTAAGTAGCCAAGTGAGAGTCCTGAGTGAGAATTCAGTCGTCAAGCCACTTACAATGCGTTGTAGCCTGTAGACCCCTTGCCAATGCCATAGCATCCTCTCCACTGCACCGTTTCGAGGTCGGTAACATTAATTGAGCCTTAGTCATGAGTCTCTTCGTCTGCCATGCCCAAACCTGGTAAGCTGAGGCTGCTGAGCTGCCGCCAGCTGCCATTGGCACTTGTGAATTCTCCATCAATCTTTCCCAAGTTGTCAGCACTGTCAGGTTCGAGGCATCGACTACGACTGTCCCAGTCAGCACCAGGAGTCGTGACATCAAACACTCTGATCAAATCTACTCGTACCACATTGACACAGCAGTCTACTTGTACAAGGACGTGGTCACCGACCGAACTTGGGTGACATTATTGTAATGTAATGTAGTTACTCTACTCTACTCTACTCGACGTCCGACGACTTCTGCGCCGGCGGAAACGGCGGCGTATACGCAGATCCGTGCCCACTGGCCGCACACACACACAGGATCGGCATGTCGAGGGTGACGACGATCACCGTCGTGATCGCCGGCGCTACACTTGGGCCTGAGCTGCTGCTGCTGACTCGTATATAGGGCTAAGGGAAAGGACGTCGAAAATATACCTCTGCGCATCAATTCGAACGTGAGTAGTACCCACCCTCCTGGACCCCAAATCAATTATCCGACGTTCAAGTTTCCCGCGTCGAAGGGTTCTCGCAATCGGAATACTCTGACTTTGAGTGAGATATATGTACACGCACGTCGGACTCGTCCGACACCGCTTCGTCCGAACTTGATTCGCTATACATAGCATACGGTACTCGACGAGTCGACGTGGCGGCTGCTCACTGCACCTCGCCGAATAGCATTTGTCCCCCAGATGATCACGTCGATTCACTTACTTACTACTTTACTAGTATTCATAGTCGACCTATACATGGTACTTGTCAGACAGAATGCCCGATCTATAAGAAGATTGAAGAAACGGGATTCAGAAAGAAGAGTCGGTACCATGAGGGATCATATTGAATAGGACGGCGGTACCCTGTTCGATGTCTAAGTTCGAAATAAATACTACCTCCGTCAAGTCGGGTGTGGGACATGCACGCAGTTAACCGATTGTCCTCTCTATGGAAGCTGGCAGGCCGAGCCTCGAGCTCGTTGAACTGACGGCTGTCAATTCATGAGGGTTTGAATCTTCTTTTCAGGAGCTTATGAGTTCCCATGCGTACGACGGAGCGCTCTACTAATACATCCTATTTTAAATGTTTTTCTATGGGATCCGTGGTCACTCGCCATGAGGTTACAGTACTACCCGAGTGCATAGGCCTTACTTTATATTTCAGTAAATACCCAAGGTAAAATACCCCAGTCTTTGTCTTTGTCTTTGTCTACTTGACGGCATCGAGTGGTCGGTTACGAGGCCAGGGTATTTACCTGACCTAGATAGTAAAAACTATACTATCTCCCTGCTAGTTTTCAGGCTCATCCTAGCAATCATCGCCCACTGTGCGCCTTGACAAGGTTTTGTTCGATGAGGTGCCTAGTCTTCGACGGACAATCTTTACAGTGATTCTCAGCCGAATCGAAGGTGTCGAATTCACGATACGCGTATGTATTTCGCTAAGGGTGGGTACAGGCATCTATTATCATAGGGAAGAGGAAGATGATACAGGGAGATAAGCCGTGGATTGAAATGAATAAGGTACCGAAAACAATCAGGGGCCCATAAGTAATAAAGCTAATACATAAGTATTCGAAGTCGAAGCTGGTGTTGGTCACGATATAACTCACGCAGTAGTATGGCGTTAATACAATCTAATATTAGGGCGTGTACGACCATCCATTAAGACTCTCTGCTATGCTACTCCAGATAAAGGCTCCGCAGTTGGGGATGTACAATAGTAGCCCAATCTTCCCTTCCCTTCCCCGCCCTACTATGTACCTATTGACATTTAGATTATCAGTCTTACGAGATCATGAGTGCATCTTCCAAGTGTTCCATTTCGTCTTATCATGAAGCGGCATGTCGTACTACGTACGATAGCTCTTAACCTTATTGTGGTTCCTAACGTTGGATCACCTTGTTTTGCGCCTTCTCGGAACCTGACCGCAGCAGCACCTGTCAATGTTGATCAAGAGAGGATTGACGTTAGCCTTCTTTAAACCTATAAGTATGATCAATTAGCTTCGCGTGATATCATGACCCTTTATTCTCTTATCAGCCACATAGTAGTATTAGTGATAGGAGTACGTAGTAGTACCTCGCGACCGATTATAGCGTGCCCTGTCACTGTAAAAAATAGGTGGTTAGCCTGACGCTCTGGTGGTAGAATGCAACCCAACCTAGACTCGGATCATCATATGTTCTTGTGCATAACGAGTCTAGTATATATCGTTCAATGACTGCAAACTCGGATGCACAGGTACCGACGTCTCTTCCAACCCCTCTTTCCCCGACGCCTTGTTAAGGTTGCTGTTACCTCAGATCCAGTCAAACGAAGTCGACAGTCCGGGATGTTTCCGAAGGCTAGATCTTGGCAAGCTACTTTAACCTTAGTTAATCTCGCACTTTCCCCCGAGAGAGGAAGCGTTCGCCTTGAAGGCGGACATAGGATACACAGAACCCAGTAGGCCAGGCCTATGCACACCAATCACTGACTCGCTGCCCTGCCTAGAATGAGTATCCACCAGCTAGAAGACATTTGGTGCCTGTTTTGTGCCTGAGAATAACAGACTACGACTTGTCTAGCTCTGCATGACACTTACTAGTGTCTAGTAGACCCAGGACTCGAGAGAATGATGCAGCTGCAAACCGTGGGAGTTCAACGTTCATTACTACGTTCTCAGCAAATGACAGCTACGAGCCGTTTAGTCAGAAATGCAGTCAGAAGAGGCTAGCGAATGGTTACAAGTTAACGTTTGCGGTGGCGCCATGGAACGCTTAGATCCAAGCACAATATGTGTCTTTCTATTCGAATAATCGAGAAGAAATACACGAGAGCGCACGGCGTTGAGTGTCATGAGAACGAGGGCGCAGCATCGTACGTTATGGTTGATAGAGACCACATCGAGACTACCGAGTTGGAGAACGGAGGGGCCGAATGGGTCCTTTTTACCTTCAAAGCATATCAGTTTGTATATCAACTTTGCGAGCTCTTCACGTCTCAGCTCACCGCAATTGCAAGCCATAGTATTGTTCAAGCGGATTCGCATGTTCCTTAGAAAACCTTTGAGTTCGCGATTGGTCGTTGATCGTAGGAGGACATGCGTGAGTGGCATAAACTATTAGCGCCCATGGTATGAACACTAGTTCCTTCCTAGTATGCGCCGGAATCTCGAGCCCAACAGGAGGTCATGCAGCTGTTTATATTCTACACGAATACTGCGCCAGAGCCATGACGGTCATCACCGTAGCTGCCTGTTTGGCTTTACTTCTAAGTAGATGTTTCTGCAGATTGAATGGGTGGTGACTAGAGCAACGTCGAGCATGATCCGTTTACAGACACGCAATGGCATACCATTCGGATGCAAAATGCTCAACACGCCCGGGTCAAGACGCACCAGCCAGAGGTAACTGAGTCCTAATCGATCCAAGATCATGGCCAAGGTTCGTTGGCGAGTAGCGCAATGTAGTGCCTGAGTATAGCGTCTGATTCAGCTGAGCAGACGAAGAAAGTCGAGCGCTCGAGGCCCGGTAGTGAGTCAGATGAGGGCGAAAGACTTGAAAAACTTTCCGAAAGACAGAAGTGAAAGTGTCGGATCCGATACTGCGTGATGTGACGTCACGCGAATGCAACGCGCGTCGCGTCTGGATGGTCTGGTTACAACTTTCTTGTCCGGTCTATGGTGCAGTCTAGCACAAAGGCGAGCATGGATGATCAGACATATCCGCGCCCGGAAATACGCTGACCTTAAATGCGAGCTGGAAGGCATCAACCTGCACCCTGCTCCCAATATGTTCTCTTCATCTTTGTCATCGTTCCAGCACCAACGAAAGGAGTCATAGCCCTTGTCCATTGCCCGATGTCTCTCAACCCCCCTCTACAAGCTGTAGCTCATCGATCTCAGCTTCAACACCTGGCTGTTTTGCTAATTCTGATGCGAAGATCCATTCGTCCGCGGGGGAACCACCATAAAAGATTAAATTCAGCCTGCTAACCTCTCTTCCTAGGACCCTGCCTCCAGCCAGTGCATCAGGACGACTAGGTAAGAGGATCAGTAATAAGGGCATGCCTATTGCAAACGCCTCTCGTCGTTTACCACTTTAATGCCAGTTTGACACCTCTAGGGTACCACAGAAACTAATATCTCTAATAACAGAAACATCCTCATCGCCGTTCCAACTCCAACGGTGAAGTCATAAATGGAACCAAGTTTGCAATGTAAGTGGTTAAATAACACATTCTAGTATCGCTGTTCTGAATACTACGTGATGGTCATAGGATGTGAAGCATGTACAGGGAAATGCAAGGGAAACGTAGTGATTGTCAAGAATCACGGAAGTCTACAATGATACGGTTACAACGATGTGGTGTACTTTGCATACAATACAGCCACTATCCTATATGCCAAAAGAACGGCCCGCGTAATCCGGAAGCGAGGCTCGAGCTTTGTAGTCATTTATTTCCGCGCGTAAGAGTCTCCTACGAACGGGGAAGGGTCCGTTTGGCTGCTCAATATACGACATCTTGTCATGCTCTTCACAAGCTGCGACGAGAGCGTCCGACCTTCCACATCGAGGTAAAAGGAAGATGATATATCCAAGCAGGAGGAAGTGCATTCCCTCGTCGTCAAGCTTTGGGCCCCAAACTTCAAATTCAAATTGCCATTCTCCACCCCTCACGGAAAGGAAATTTGGGTAAGCGTCGTCTTCCTCGTCGTCTGTGGCAAGGGCAACTTTGTCGATGTTGTTTTGAGGAGCTGGTGTCAACAGTGGTACCGTTCTAGCGAGCTCTTTAAAGCAGGCCAACACTGTCCTTGCATGCATGACGGGTCCTACGGCGTACTTGGCGGTTGGGCATGGATCATGTAGCAGCTGGCGCATGTAGCGATGATAGATGTTGTCTCCAAACACCAAGCCTGAGTCGCTCCAGATCAAGGAGAGGGATAATATGTCCCTGTCTCTGTAACCGAGATAGAAAGCAGTCGAGTGCCAGTGGTATATGTGCAGGGGCTGCAGAATAGGAACAAAACGATGTGATGCCAGGTGATAGAACAGGACTAACACCGCAGCCAACCTGTCATCGTTAAAGTATTGTTGTATTTGCTGCATGAGGAGAGTTCGAAGAATCTCCAACTGGCGATCTTTCATACAGGAAGAGGTAGGGTCATTGATTGCCTGCAATTCAAATCTTCAGCAAGTCAATATCGCAAAGGATAACATATGTTCACGAACTATAGCATCCAAGAGCTCCAAAAATGGGGTGACAAAATACTGTAGAAGTCCTGGATATGTATGGCAATCGGAGGTATGAGGCTCCAGGAACTCTTTGAGCGGAAAGTTGAGCACTGTTTGTCGTAGTTCGAGTGGGATTGGAACCTGACCGATACGACCGTATTGGCTGGCTAAAACGGTAATTGGAGTAACTCTATTAGAATATAGCTTGAAAGAACTAGAGGCTACACAACCCGAGTACAATCAGCCCAAAAACAAGATTATCAAGACGAAAAGAAAACCTACAACATGATGCTAAATATTGAAGCACAAGGTTTACATGTCTGATCCCATGGTAGTCCATGTCGATATGAAACTGCTTTGATCGTGCAGCATCGAGTAGATATTCTCCTAACGAGGCGTGGAGGATACGCAGAGATGAGGGAGAGTGTTCTGGGTCATACATCCGGTCTCGACGAGAGAAATGGTCTTTAGGTTTATAGATTTGAACCAAAGCAGCCATGTCGCAAAATAATGTCTCCACTTCGCCTTCGTCGTACGATAACAATTCTTCGATTATGGAGCAGGAAATGCTGATATCCATGAAGTACAGAGAGAGCACGTGAACAACTTTCTCTGTATTCAATACAGACTCGAAAATCATTGTGTAAAGTGCGTCCAGTTCGGCAAATGGATGGTCTCCATTATCTGGTCGAAGGTTCAACACAACGTCAAGCCGGTGGTCAGGTCGATGGCGCGTGGATTCAACGTAGCGAGTGACAGTTGCTGCATAGATAAACTGTCCCGATGACTTCCTGACCAGCCTCTCAACGATTTCATCTCCAGGCCAGTCATAAACCAGCTTCCTCCCGGCCGTGCGTTCATTGAAATCGTCCTTTATCTCAGCGAATTTATCGAAGAAGTAAAGCCGGATGTCTGAGTCTGTATCGTCTCTGTCCTCTAGGTCCAGCGAAAGACGAGTATAGACGCCCTTCAGGTGTTTTGAGCTGAACGAAAGCCTGATGTCGCGTTCGGGTCGACTGGCAATAAAAATTGGGATACGAAAATCGGAGAGGCGCACAGAGTCGGCAAGGGTAGTTAAAATTGCTTTCTGGGCGGTGCGATCACTACACTCGTCCAAACCGTCGATAACGATGACGAATGGCACACGGCCCTGGGTTGTCTGGTCCTTCAAAAAGTGGGCCTTCAGTGGCTGAATGATGAGGGAAGTGATTTGCCGTTGTAACGTTTTCTTGAATATGAGCGGGTCATTTTGAATTGCGGATAGAATCTCGGTCTGTCCTTGCGTTCCCGGAAAGGCACAGTACAGTTGGTATGCAAGTGTGGCGACGAGGGATCCTGTATGGTTTCGAGTGGAATCTGTTCTGCTGAAGAAAAAGCTGGCGAGTGGTAGATCTCGTTCTATGCAGGACTCGATGATACTCTGAGAGATTGCGGATTTGCCACACCCAGCAGCACCGTTGAGCCACATGAATGGCTTGCCACCCTGTGCGTCTTCATCTTCCCCTACGATCCAACGCATGATGATCTCCCGAATCTTTAGACGCGTCCGCGGGTGACATTTTGGCTTGTCGAAGGAAGCTCCAGAATCGTGGAATGCACTTGGTGCAACCGCATCCGTAAGTATGTCAATCGGTGCTGTGGATAAGTATTAGCTTTGAACGATGAAGCTGACCTCGCCGTGGAGGAACTGACGAACCTCTGTTGGCTAGTGAAATTTGGCCATTATAATTGTACTGAGAGAATTGGCCACCGGACACGAGAACTTGCTTGGATGATATCATGCGCGTAGTAAAGGGTAAGGACCTGCAGGCTGTACAAGTACCATCAACCCTGCGCAGAGTAACCAGTCACAGCCTCCCGAATGCTTTTGTACCACCAGCACGTGTTGACAACTTCATTTAAGTACAGATAACAAGCACTGTCTTTTTTGGGTACATGCGAACACAGAAACGCACGGATAGACAGAAGACGCGCCCCTCAGCCCTCCACAGAGAGGAAGCGTTGCGCTATGCACGACATCCTACGCGCCAGATGCACGTTACAGCCTGTGCACAGGGTCGGGAAGATGACTTTTGGTACCTTCATCCATCCGGAACGGTCAGTCAACCACATATATCTTGCTGGAGAGTTGCATCAAACACACCTTTGGTTGCAATTTGGCTGACGCTCTTGCTAATACGAAAAAGAAACTCATGCAGGCCCGTCGGCCAGCCTCGAGATGACATTTCTAGCTTGCAGCGTCCATCTCAGTACTGATCACAGCCTCCTGCATGGCAAGTCCATCCGACCAACTGTGTAGGAGTTCGTGCCCATTCACCTCCTTGTACTGCTCCGTCTTGGGTGAACACCATAAGTAACAGCAAACCTCCTGACATCTAGAAGAGGGATACACCTCCTGCGATTTCATCCGAGGGTTCGGTTGCGTGCGCCGTGCACTCATAAACATATTCCGTGAATATCAATCGCGCAAGGAGGACTGCAAAATATGACAAGGGGCAGGAAAAGACAGAAAAGCAAAAGAGTTGTGTGCCTGGCACCTGCGGGACCAGAAGAGTTAAGTGGTTGACCCGATGACCGAATCCGATGTGTGACAAAATGCTCGCGATAGATCACATGATAAGTGACTCGCGCGTCATCCAACAAACAATGAAATGGCTGGGTTATTCTTTAAAGAGTCTACTTCCAAGAAAAACTACCTATTTCCTCTCTTTCTTGCGTCCTCGTCGTGTCTCCTTCATGACACACTAAGCTTCTGGCATAAAACTACCATGGGGATATCAGGACTCCTACCGGCTCTCAAGTCGATCCAAGTAACCAAGCACCTCTCCGAGTTTTCAGGCAAAACTATAGCGGTCGACGCGTATGTGTGGCTACACAAGGGGGTCTACTCCTGCGCTACGGAACTGGCTACGGGAAAGAGCACGCATAAGTGAGTCAACTTTGAAGCATAATCCTTGTATTCGTTGGCAAGAACTTTGTTTGCAAATACAGATATGTTGATTATGCCATGCACCGCGTTCGTTTACTGCGACATTACGGGATCGAGCCTTATATCGTCTTCGATGGAGGACCGCTACCTGCTAAGAAGGGAACAGAGAAGGAGCGAAGGCAGAAGAGGGACGAAAATCGGGCGAAAGGGCATGCACTCCTTGCTCAAGGTAAGGCATCACTAGCGCGAGAATGCTTCATCAAATGTGTCGACGTTACACCTCAAATGGCTTTCCAATTCATCAAAGTGAGTCTATGTTGTTGAACTCTCTTGGTCGTTTATGGCTCAAACTGGAACAAAAAGGCTCTCCGAGCTGCTTCGGTTCAGTATGTGGTGGCACCTTATGAAGCCGATGCGCAACTTGCATACTTGGAAAGGACAGGATTGGTAGACGGCATTCTTACGGAAGACTCCGACCTCCTTGTCTTTGGTTGCGAAAATGTCCTCCTCAAACTTGATCCTGTGGAAGCCACTGTCGTTTTGATCTCCCGCAAAGACTTCGGATCCGTCAGCGCTTCGATTTCAGATACCAACAGCATCTCATTAGTCGGCTGGTCCGACGTGCAGTTCCGTGCGATGGCCATCTTGAGCGGCTGCGACTATCTCCCGAGTATACCAGGCATAGGGCTCAAGACAGCATGCAGTCTGTTGAAGAAGTGGAAAACTGCTGAGCAAGTCATCAAAGTCATCGCTATGGAAGGCAAAAAGGCTGTCCCTCGAGGGTACTTGAAGCAGTATAGACTGGCCGAGAAATGTTTCCAGCATCAACGCGTCTACTGCCCGAAATTGGAGCGACTGGTACACCTAACGGAAATTGGGCCTGACTGGGATGAAGAATATGACGAATATGTGGGACGGTATGCATTAATCGGTCCATTCATCTAAGAACGTGGGCTGACAAGCAGTATAGCGATATAGATGCTTCCTTGGCAAAGAAGATTGCTCTAGGAGACTGCGATCCTGTTACGCATTTACCCATGAACGATATCAATCCCAATTACATGTCTCGAGTCCTGAAGCCCCTTCCTGCTGTGTCCAATAGTCCCATTAAACCATCAACCTCGTCGAATACCAAAGGGAAAGGACGGCAAAGTTTGCCCACTCCAGCGAAATCGGGAGGTATTCTCAATTTCTTTGGTCAGTACAGTATTTGCCATATTTGACAGATCTTCCTCTGACAAAAGGCGAATTGTTTTGCACAGGTCCCAATCCTATTATCCCTCCACGACCCAAGTTATCCGAACCTTCCT
Organism: Agrocybe pediades; assembly: GCA_013053245.1. Lineage (NCBI taxonomy): Eukaryota > Fungi > Basidiomycota > Agaricomycetes > Agaricales > Agrocybaceae > Agrocybe > Agrocybe pediades. The sequence continues at coordinate 1,557,315 of JAACJL010000017.1, forward strand.
CAAGCGTAGCTAGTTTGACTGGTAAGGCCAGCGGGAAAAGGACGTTGGCGGAAGTCATGGACCATGACAAGGAACAGGTGAAAAGGCACTGCAAGAAACTGTCACCTACGCCTAAGAAGACCAGTCATTCAAAGTTCTTTGCCCATGAGCCTGCTCGGTCAACTAAAATCCATAGGCGACATAGTGAGGGCGGCCCTTCTGTAGCTGGTCCTTCCCAACCACGTTCACACGGCAAAAATAAAGAGAACGAAATCATCGTAATCGACGACGACGACGATATAGTCGAACAATTCGATCCTGAGGTCGATTCTTCCGCTTTATCATTGCAGGCTCAATACGACGAAGACATTGAAACTCAGAAGTTCTTCAAGGATGAAGATTTCCCAGATGCAGTCGAACAGGAAGAAGGTTACATATCACCGTCTCTATCAAGCCCCAGAGACGATCAAGAGCTATCTTCGCCGCCTGGAAAGCCAACCCGACGAGCGCGTGCCAGTGGGCAATGGGACTTGTCTACGCAAATGATCGCAAGCGACGACGACGATGACGCATTCGGTGCACAAGCAGTTTCGAGCCCCGTTTCTGCAAAGAAATCCAAACCGCTCGGACGGCACTGCTCTCTTGAAACACCAAGGAAATTGCACTTGGATACTAGCCCAGGTGGACAAGGCAAGATATTGGTTGAAGATACCCCGACGGCTGTGAGAAGAGGAAGCATATGCCCCGTTATGGAGGAAATTCAGTCACCTACTCTTTTCCGAGGCCCTGACTTGCGGAAGATACTCGCTGCGGACGATTCGACCGAACTTGGGTGTCCAGCTAGCCAAAGGCTAGAAAGGACGTCTTCTGATTCTACGTCTCCGCCGAGCCCATCACCAGATACACCCATGTCTGAACGGCCTCTGACGCGACAAGCAGTTGAGCTTGTAGTCGGTCCAGATGAATGCGATACAGCTTTTAGCGACGACGAGGTTGAGCGCGCTCGGCAGATCACGAACAACGTCAAGACCGTCATGAATGGGTGGAGACAAAAGTGGGCATTGCCTTCTAACCAATCGTCGACTTCTGTCCAGGCCGGCAAGCAGAAGAACCGACCTTCGAATACTCAACATACCCCTCCAGTTCCGCCAGCGCCAGTAACCCATGCAAAGCCATTCACGCCAGGATGCAGGCCTTTGCAGCCTTTCAACTTGAAGCGGTCCAACGCCAATGTTACGCCTATCGCTAGCCGCCAGACAGTGGCGCAGTATAAACCGCCACACTCTGCTCCTTCAAGACTATACACCACCACCACCACCACCACCACCACCAAGCTTGACAGTCATACTGCCGTTGAACGCCCTGCTCGAAGTTCGCATGGCGCACAAGTGATGGCCCCGACATCTGAAGACGACGTCGACGACGTTGAAGAGGTGTCTCCCAGAATGCCCGCCCTTGATCTTCCGTCAGACCGGAGTCATCTTTCTGCTTCGACTAGACTGAACCTGTCCCAATATCGATATGGGTGAAGGATTTGGTCAGGGCCGTTGATTGCATGGGTGCTTGTAATATCGTCTTTGTCGAGTACTTTTGGACTGTTTCCGCCTGGAGGGAGCTCTCTCAACCTATTAGTTTTGATTAATTGCTGTTATACCGTGCTGTCGGTCCATTGTATATAATGTACATTTAACTGGACAAGTTTGTAACTCCCACCCGTAATAGAATTTTCTTTCTTGGTATTTATTTGTCTACGACACTGCCGCTGGGGTTGGGCTCTTGAGCATCTCTCGACGAGATGGCGCTTCGTATGGCTTCATTGTATAAAACACTATTGACCATGCCAATAGGGATATCGTATAGTTCGGGTATGGACCCAGGCTTTGCACTGTCGTAAAACGGATTGTAGGAGGGCCCATCCTGCGATGATGGTAAAGCCACACGGGAATCTGGAAATGGAATCAAAGAAATCAGCAAGATCTAGGTTTCCTAGGATGAAAAAGAAAGATGCAGTTGAAACGCACGCACCTGTAACCGACCTCATGTCGTCAAACGCGGGCGTCGCACGGATGGCGATGGCGAAATAGACAAAGTACGTCAGGAGGACGAGTACGACTGTCCAGGAGGGTATCAAGAGTGCCCATTCACTAGTCATGACACGAAAGCTCAGCTCAGCCCTTCAGCATTCGTGTCTGGTTTACATAGCATGGTACATACCGGTTCGGATACCAAGCCACCCCACACCATTGGATCCACTCGTCTGGAAGAACTGCCCATAGTATGTAGAGCACGAAAAGCAGATAAGTTGATGTCCAGGCGACGAACCCGTAGAATTCAGGGGCGCGGCTTCGACGATCTTCAGGTTCGCTTGGCCAGCGATACGGCTCTGTAGGTGAGCGCAACGGGGTATCTAGAAGGATGCTCGTGGGTGAAGACGCCGTCGCCATGTGGACATCGCGCGACGGGGTGAGAGGAGAGGTTAGGTGGACCAAAGCTCAGAATGTTATGATCTCGCGTCTTTCCCACGCGTCATCGCAAACACGCTTCGGGTTTGCTGCGTCGAGCACCGGGCTTTCTTTGAAAACATGGACCCTGGAGATGGATGGGTTGGTCTCCAGCAGTGGGAGTTCGTATTGGACATTTTATTTCCGCTGAACAGCAGCTTTCCGCTTGATCACAATCTTTACTATCGGTTCTTTAATATTCCTAAAAAAAACCATCTTGGGCAGCAATCATTGCTGTTATTAACTTACATATTCTTGCGACGTAGCAATCTCCAGTCTAGTCTGCAGCATTGCCAGAGTGTCTAAGTTACCAGGGGATACCAATGAGGGAAATGCAACTCCAGTCTCAGATGCCCTCCACGACCTGAAGTTGGAGAAGTATTACGTCTCTTCTCTCTGAGCATGCTATCTTTCATTATCTCTATTGGATTCAGAGTTTTGAAGCTCTTCTTTTCCGCTACAGGGTCGGCCTGAAGCTTGACAGGGTCCTCTGCTACGGTGCTATCCTCATAGTGCCAACTGTGTAGCTTTTACTAGCATTCCAACCAACCGACGTGTCTGCAGAAAATAAACTATACGACGGCAGGAATTATATTTTGTGTATAAAGGCCGGTTATATTGATTCTTCGCGTTTGAACTAGCTTTCTAGCATTTCAGCATCCTCATGGTGTCTTTGCTGTATCTTCTGCATCTCTTCTCTTGGAGACGCGAACGAAGGAAGAGATGCGAGCGTTTATCTCCTAACGACTACCTGAATGGACACCACATCAGACGTCTTTTGTCTGGCCTGATTCAGCCGCAGTGGTCTTGTCTTTGCTCTGGCGTTAGTTGTGGCCCGTCGCACTCCAGTGCACGGGAAGTTAGAATATTGGGTTTATGATATACCACATAGCTTCAACTCTTTATTGGCTTTACAAAAAATGGTGAGAGTGGGAGCTATACTTTGGCTGTCACTCGATACCGATTGGATGTTCCATTTGTAGGTCTATCACGGAAGGAACTATGTGGTGATCCTTCAAGCCTGAACTTCAAGGAACCCCCGTCTTCGTAAACGCATTGCGCAAGCACTGAATCTCAAACTGAAGCGAACTCGTGCCGTGGCCGTAAACTATCAGGCGTTGAATAGTATCAGCGGCTGTATAACCTCCACTTGCACTTGGCGTTCGGGGAGCTGAGAAAAAGTTCAAAGCCTTTTCTATTTTTAGATGTTCATATAAGCGCTCGCCGAGAGTATAGGATCTTTTGGAAGCCCTACACCAGTGCATCGTTGTTCAATGCTATTCATTCTGTGGAGTTGGAAACAGGTTGGAAGAACCCATAATTGATCCCGAAATGGAATAGTGTGTTATAAGGGGCTCTTAACTTGGCACTCTGGGGTAAGTTGATTGCTTGTTTGTTAATCATGACTTGAGCGCTCAATTTAGTAAAGTACTCTTTGGCATCTGCTGATAAAGATCAGTAGCAGGAGTTCCCACGTGGCCGAGTAGGTTGAATATTTCATGGAATTTGGGCAAGAAGATATATGTGGTGCTGTAAGCACCTAGGTTGATTGTGTGCTGCCGGTACTGCAATGTCACGAACGAAGCAATGACTACTACGAACCCGTAATGTGTCAAAGGCAACCTGAGGGTGCGTTGCATAGCTAACGTATCCAAAGCCACTATTCAATATAAGGCAACGACTATCATTATCATTGGAGCGTATGACTGGTCTTGTCCGCACCGTGATGATTTGAATACGAGTAAGTAATACAGAGCGCGCTCGGATAAAGTGGGTGATTGTGGGGAAGTGTTTGCTTCTCCCGAAGGTCAGCCAATTGAAAAGTGGGGCTATTGGGACATGTCAACCTTCTAGTGCGTTTTGGATGCACTTAGTCTTTGATATTCATCGATATAATTCATGGAGGTGGGTCCAAATCCAAAACGCGTAACATGTACGGGGAGTTGTATAATTATGCATTGCCTTCCTGCGCGTATAAAAGGAAGGTTCTTCCTCTGTCTCTCTCCAGACAAAGCCAGCAAGCGAGCTCACTGGTAAGCTCTCTATCGTACTACTATGGTCTTCTCTCATACTTATCACTTCCTTGTATTACTCGCAGAACGCATAACATTCACCCCCAACTCAGCCGTTCGTAACAATCTCATTTCGCCCTCTTTCTATGAACCTCAGAGGTGGCTGACTCTATTTTCTCCCTACAGAACCCATACCTTATTGAACATGCAATTCATCAAGTCTTTCGTCCTTGTAGCGTCTGCCCTCGTCTTGGGCGCTGCAGCAAGCCCCCAAATTTCCTGCCAGGCGCAAGCCAACAACCGCGGATCGATCTGCATTACGGGAAATTGCCCCTCTGGCTGGAGGTCCGTGTTCTGGGACACTGGCTGCCTCGATGGCCAGCACTGCTGCATCTGAGCGGGTGCCCCCACTCCAACTACGAGCTGCGCCGCGGGCTCGGAAGTAAATTACAGCGGGCAGACAGGAATCGAAAGTGAACAGTATGCTTCGAAAGAAATAACAGAAAATATTGTAAAAATTTGTAGTGAAACGTAAATGCATATGTTGCCATTCTTTCAGCTTTTACTATGCTGTATGAGTGAAGTTGCGCCATTCTGCTCGTCGTACCTTTGTGAAGGTGCTCACCGGTTGCGTCCTTGACCTGGGTTGGGTGAAAAATAGGGGCGACCCCTGTCCAAAAGCGGTCCGGAAGCAGTTCGCCACGCAAAGCCAAACAAGTTAAGGTCCAAAGTGGATGGTTTAGTATGAACGTTCAACATAAGTACTTCCCAGTATGTCAGCGTATACTCATGATTTAATCATTCACAGCCGGCACCCCTCGAAAAGGAGGAAAACACAGAAAGACGAAAGAGAACGGCTCAAGGACGAAATCACCGCTGCCGTATCCAAAATGCTTTAACTCTGAATGCTCTCGACGCGAACTAGTTCTACTATAGCGCTCGCATACACTCTAGAGGATCCCCATGATACATCCAAAGGTTATTTATGCTGTATATCGCGTATTCGTCGTAATCATTGCGAGCGATAAACTCGGCCTGAGAGGAGACAAAGTTGCTAAAGTGCTACTGAAGTACGATAATCATTCAAGTATATATCTGGCTGTCCGTAGCCCTGGAATCCGATTCCTCAAAACAAAAATCTCTGCCTTTTCTGATGTCATCATGTCCATAACGCGAGTCAGACACCATGCATCATATCAGATATCAGCAAGCCCCGAGAGGACGAATTCGGCCCATATAGTAAGTTACATGTACATGGAAATACGACATAAAAGACTGGAATAGTGCACCACTATGACGAGGCCGTGAGCACTATGAATCACTGGAGCACTTACTCCATCATTATTGATCTAGAGATTCAACTCGCAGGGAACAGAATTTCCGAAAATCATCAATGTCCAGATGGTAGCCAAAACGCGTACACTTACAAGTCAAAGGGCGCATTGTACTAGCATTTAAACACAATCAGAATATAGGAAAGGAGAACTCCTTGCCCGACGTCGAGGAGGAAGAAGCAGCGCCTGAACTTGAACCCGCGTTTGGTGGAGGTCCCCTGTCAAATCTCGAAGCAGCTACCGCTTGCCGGAGCATTTCTTCTTCTTCGTCCGGATCGTCCGAGGCGCCTTCCGGTTCCTCGCTGTCCGTTGGCGAGTCACCGTCATCCATTGCATTCGCCACTTCCTTGCCCTTCCAAGGCTCCGGCTGTTCACCGACACCATAGCGCGAAGACGCCTTTAGACGCGTCGTCGCGCTGGTCGGAAGCCACCTGACTTTGTACGAAGGAGGGCGCCTTCGTTGGACCGTCCTCGTGCTCGGCCCTCCAGCTTGTGAGTCTTGAGGTTCAACGAACATCTCATGCTCATGATCTGTTCTGCGGCCTGACTGTGCTCTGTGACTATCATCTGCCAGTGATGCAGCATCGGGTGGGGTGGCGACGGTCGGTTCCGTAAAGTCGACGATATATGGGACTTCCTTGGGAGATGGTGGGGGCGCCGGATCGTATTGAGCGATGTCCGCTGCGGAGACGCCGTGCGTGCGGAGGTGTCGTTTCGCGTTGGACCGGACGTTGAATCTGCGTGTGCACCCGGGGAAGGTACACACAAAAGCTGTATTCATTTTAGAGGAGGCAGTCAAATGAGTCTTGTATTCCACTTCCAAGAACCGGAGAAAGAAAGCAGACGTACGTTTCTCGTTGTTGTGAGTAGTCATATGCAATTTCAGGCCACTGGGACTGCAAAAAAAAAGAAAAAAGAGTCAAGTCATTTATCATCGACTGCGTAACTCAAAGGACGAGTGGTGCTAGAGATACTCACCGAGGAAATTGCTTCTGGCAAATGGGGCACTGATGCATTTTGACTTTCTTTTGCTTCACCTGTCTTACCGCTACTTCCGCTTCGACTGGATTGTCTGAACCATAGAGTTCTTCCTCAACCAAATCTGACCCTGAGGTGACGCAATGAAGATGACCATGGGAAAAAAAAGTTTCGAGAGTGTGTTAATTACTTATCTGTGTTGGGTCCACAGGACTTGCTGAGCCGGTCGTAGTAAACATGTTTTGACCGAGTTGTAAGAATGAATTGTCGCCAGGGTTGCCTTCTAAAGTTGATTGCGAGCCAGGAAACGTTGCGTGATAATGGGGATGAAAAGGGTGTCTAACTAAGGGATTACTCATGGGAATGGAGAGGACATTCGTCTCGTGCATGTCCGCTGTACCTCCCAGCCAAGGCAAGGCCAGATTCATGGACTGCGCGTGTTCAATGATGCCTGAGAGTCGCTGGGCATCCGGGGGTGGTAAACCTCCACCCAGGTGGGCACTTTCATAGAGAAAAAGGGAGTCGTGGGTAGGAGGAGCATAAAAAGCAGACAGGGCTGAAGAGGGGCGTGCGCCTACAGAGTAATCCGCCCATTCATCTAACTGAGTTGGTGGTAGATTATGAATCTGTTCGCTATGCATTGAAGGCGGGTTCGTCGCTGTGGGATTGTCGATTAGATGAGGGATGGTAGATGTGGGGGTAGTTTGAAAGGGATTCCAGAAGCTCGAGTGCTCAGAGTCAAATTCAGCAGCGTGTTGCGAGTTATCGTGGCCCGTGGCATGCTCTGTCTGATCCTGGGAGGATGAAGAGTGGGATGGTCTAGAGAAAGACATGGAGAAATATATGGTACGACTGTGCCATTGGTCAGATATTGAAGTCAACTTAAAGAACCTTTTGCTGCAGCCTGCACTAGTCGTGGGCCGTGAGCGTGGCTTGCCATCAGTTTGGGCTATCTATATCATTGCCGAAACCGCCATGTCCTCAACTCACCTCCAAGCTGCCGTTAAACTTCAGAAGAAAGCCTTGCGAAACGCAATATCTCACCGCCTCCGCCAGCTCTCACCACAGTCCATTAACGAGCAGTGTAACACATCTCTCTACTTCCATTTTCCCCCACACTGACTCTTCCTGCCACAGCCCAGGCAATAACCGAACGTATTTTGTCACTGCCTTCGTTCAAATCATGCAGATCCATCAGCTGCTATCTCAGTATGCCCTCTGCTGAGGCAACAACCGACGCCGTCATCCATGAAATATTGAGCTCAGGTATGGCCACCCTCCCCTGGCCGTCCCAAGTCTTGACCATGTCCCAGGCAAGAAGCTGTACGTCCCCAAGATTAAGACGGCCGACGGCACAATGGATTTTCTACGCGTCTACTCTGCTGACGACATCGCATCTTTTCTTTCTGGAAAGTGGGGGATCAGAGAGCCAGGCGAGCTTTGGGGAGAACAAAGAAGGGAGTCAAGTGAGATAAGACTCTTAATATTAGCCCAATACCTGACCCGATTGCATTGTCAGTCCTCACATCGCCTTCAGAAACTTTGGACATGATTCTCCTTCCAGGTGACTCGCACATTCGACTTGCCTGATTCAACGCCTTTCCTCACCATCGACAGGAGTCGCGTTCGATCGAGGATTGTCCCGTCTAGGGCACGGGAAAGGGTACTACGATCGCTTCATTTCGGCTTACACCTCCTCTGGTCGCTCCAAGCCTTTGCTAGGTGCGTTCACTACGATATCAAACTTTAGCGAAACATCTAATGTTTTGAATGAAGTGGGCATAGGTCTCAACGAACAGCTGCTTGATATGAATCAAGTACCCGTAGTGGATCACGACTGGTGCTTGGACGTACTGGTTACCCCGCGAGAGATGATAGTACGCGAAGATCTTGCGGATGAACAAACTGGGGATTCAAAATAAACCGCATTTACAGACTGTTAATGATAATACCTATTTCATTGAGAGTCCGTATTTCTGCTACGTGACAAAACATATCGATAAAAGAAGCTCATATATCGTACACACACATCTGCAAGGCCCGGGGGTATAAAACAAAGGGGTCACAACTTACACTACCATCAGATCATCTTCATCAGAGTCGGATTTGTTCGAGTCACTCTCGTCCAATCCATACTTCGCCAGCTCAGATTGAAACGGAGATACAACCGTCCCTTTTGCAGGTGGAATGTATCCTTTCTGATTTTCCAAAACCCATTCGTACAGGTTTTCGTTGATTCTGCAAAAAAAAAAAAAAAAAAAGATGGGTAAGCGAACGCAATGATGCCTGTCAGAAGCAGGTAAACGTACTCTTCTGGGTTGGTAACGCAACCGAAATGTGGTGCGTCAACCACCTGTGTCAAACGAACGTCAACCCCCGCCTCGCTGAGGCGGTCCCGCAACTCCTCTGCAAACTCTACGGGGTAGGCGATGTCCTGTCCACATTGCAGGATTTGTATTGGACACTTTATTCCTTGGAGAACGTGTAGTGGATGCGGCTTGCGGTCTGTAAAGAATTTCACTGAAATAGTATGGTACTCTTCAAAGTGCTCCGGGGACCAGTTGACCATGGCTTTGGGCATCGTACTTTGGATGAGGCTTAAAAGAAAGAGAAACCATCAAAGAGTGAGACCAGAGAATATCAGAATATGAATAGCCACAACCACAGGAGGGACGACAAACACTCACGCGTTTACTAGTGGATCTTGATGTCCGTTGAACCCAAGCTGCAAAGCACCAAAAACGGCATCAAGCAACGCCTCTTTGTTGGATTCTTTTCTGCCTTCCACCCAACAGTCGTATATCTCCTGACGACCCTCAGCGACTATTTCTGGCTGTTCAACAATCAGAAATCAGATTTTTGGAGAACTTGACTTGAAACCCGGAGAAGACGAATATGACAGTGGCGCACTTACTTCTATCAATGGGAGGGGGGAAAGCATGAATAGGGATAGGACTTTCTCTGGGTAGCTTATTGCGGTTTGGAGCGCAACGCATGCGCCCAGAGACATGCCGACCAGGTGGCATGGTGGAAGTCGTAGAGCCTCCTGTTTGAGGCAAGTTCGGTTCAGATGTTATTGCAACTTGCAGGCTACATGACAACCGAGAGACGCACCATGAAACGGAAGACGTCCTCTGCAGCGTCTATGCGTCTGTATGTTGATGGAATGGCGCCCGTTGTAGTACCATGACCCCTCGAGTCGAAGCCGATGAGGTTGAAGCGTCTCAAGTTGATATCAGAGAATTGGTCTGAAGGTGGTGGTGGTAAGGTTAATTAGAGAAACGAACGTTCCGGGCGAAGAGCGGCACGTACTGTGGAATATTACATGGCCGATGTATACTGGATGTAAGAAGAGGATGATGGGCAGGGTTGGGTCGATGCTCTGCGCGTTCTCTGCGTTGGGCGTGGAGATGGTGTAGTTGATGACCGCAGGGCCTGAAGAGCTCGTAATTTTAACTTGAGGCATGGGGGCATGAAATGGACAGGAGGTTTTGGGGGAGGGCGATTCGGAGGAGGGATAGAAAAGGGAGTAAGCAGTCTCTAAGTACCGGCTCGGGCTGGGAAATAAGTATCACCAAGGGCAACACATATGAGGACAGGGTCATCGGATTTTGATGATGTTTGTCTTGATACCTCGAGAGCAGTGAGAGAGCAATCGGAGACATTGGGTGGTGCATTCCATTATTTGCGATAGATCGCGACTGCCGAACCAGGGGTCACTATCAGATCGCCAACTGTCATGGGTATGAGAGGTGATAGGACGTGATAGGACGTGATCCTGGATTAAACAATATGGCTAGGTGAACAGACGCCGAACATGGCCAAGTCCGCTGGATGTCAATTTCATATCCCGTATCCGCGATGTCGCGAAGGTGGTGAGGCTTGAGCGCAGCTGCTGTTCAACTTGGTGGCGGGCTGTATAAGGAGCTGGTTTGGCAAGCTGGGGAGGTGGAGAAGAACGTATGTATGTAGCCAGAATAAAGTCGTCCAATGATACTCCAGTTGAATCAGAATCAACAAGAGCGCTGTTCATCAATGAAAACCACTGCCAGGAATATGTCGGTGGTGATGACCAGGCTTTGTACATGCGTTGAAGCTGTCTCCGTAGAAGCCCCAGTGGACGACAGGCTAAGTTTACACGGCATAAATGAAGAGCGATAGTTACTTCATTTTTATGGGCGCCATGTGAAGATTCCGTTTCAGCGCTGGCGGCTCAGCCGCAGCTAAAGCGAGAAATGATCAAATGGGTATCATGACAGGGGCGAATGTGAGGGCATCCGAATAACTGCCATAGACTGGTCTACGTAGATTCGGTAGACTCCGAAAGTCATGTGACCCTTCCGCGCCCTCATTGAGCGTACCACGGCTATCACGGCGCCGACCCATCGTCCGACGTCCGTACACATTATAGTAGCCAATGTTTTCTGCAAGGTTTTATTCAATTTCGAATCTTCAAATTCAAAGCTCGAAGTTCAGGTCAGATTAGAGTGAGTGTAGGAGCCCTCAACTTACGAAGCAACGGAAGCAGAATCAAAAAAGTGTAAAAAGCCTTTGTATCTGCCTCGTCGGCAATGTCGGCGTATTAGCGACGCAATTTGCTGTATGGACGAACTTTTGGCATGCTCCATATCTACGCCCACTCTTGTACCTTCTGTGGTGAGTGCATTAATACTTAACTCGCATATCTTTATGAACATAATAAGAACGAGACGAGCTTAGCAACCCTAAAGTAAATTTGACAAACCAAGTTAAGCAACGCAGTGCGCAGTGCGCAGGTACTTGTACGGCGTCTATCACCATAACGAGGCGTAACCTAAGTCAATTTTCACTACTGCAGCATAATTTACAAGGTGTAATAGTAGCCAACACAAAAGTATACATATTATAATTTTAAATCGTTCATTTACACGGCGGACAAGTAACTGTCAATTGGTGCCGCGATGTGTCATGACGATTATACTGTCAATTGATCCGGAAGCGTGACCGCATGTGACATTCTGCGAAACTCCGCTTCAAGAGCCAGAAATAAGGACGAATCATCTTGCTGTCGTCACTGTGGGCTTAGATAGCGAGTAAATGTGCTTCATTACAGGTAATAAATGAAATTATTTATTTGAATAGCATTCAGTGCACTCATCTCACATGTAGCCTGAGTCAGATTTTAATATGCCAGGGATATATCAAAATGACTTTTTTGCGAATGCTGAGAAATATCTAGGAAGTACTATGGAGCTAGTAACACTGGAAATAGGTATCTAGCAGTATCTCTACCTAAATCAAGTACTTTAAATGGTCGCATCAGCCTCTGAGCAAGGGAGAGAACGACCGATTCCTAATTAGGTGTGACAAGGGTGACAAAACAACACATTCGGCATATATGCCGGATCAATCTTCAGGACACATTCACCGGCCAATCTTCAGCTACATGCCGGCCGTGTTACTATTCATACTTTACTTTCCGATATCTTTTTCGGTGGAACGTTAGCAGCTATTGGGCGTCGCCTTATTTAAGTTATGCTCCTAGTAAAGGGAATTGTTACAATTTTTTACTTTAATCCACCCCGAAGCGTATGGTTGCAGACACGAATAAATGGTGTTGAGACAGCGGGACTACAGCCTGTGCTCGAGTACACGATAACATTCAGGGGAGGGCAAAAATTTGAATGGAAACACAATGATCGGAGCTCTAAGCGTTGAGCTGCCCGGCAGCATGCCGTTGTTTGGTTTAGAGGCTGCAGACCCCGTGGGAGTCTTGGGAATCTCGGTAGACTGGTCTATGGCAGTAATTCGGAACTTCTGGCGAATGTAATGTTCTGTACATCGAGCCCCGAATCGGCAAAGCCCGGCAAGCAGCGTGGATAAATCAGGCACACGAATCCACGAGGACGAGATTGACGAGAGCTGATCTCCAACGATTCCTCAAGACTTCCAAGGATTCAAAGGTGTACATGGCTCACAACACAACCCTGGAAACCTGTCAGCTCGCAGAGACGGTGCAGAACTCAGAAGGGCAGTGGGAAGAGTCTTCTTATCTAATCTTTTATTGGGATATCATAAGTAGCACCCATCGCGTGATCGTGACGCGTAAGAAGAAACCTGGCCAGTCAAACGGCTACGACGGACCGTCGACGATGCTGGTATTTATTGAGTCTTTTGAGATTTACTTTTGCTCTCCAACCACGACAGACCGCTACCGTCACATCCCAGATATCTGCTCGAGTACTATCACAACATCAACAGGAAGCATACCTTTCTGCTGGGTCGTCCTACGCAATATCTTTCTCCACGCCGCCCAGCATATGCTCGTCGGCGAGTTCATACCTCGCCACGAAACACGACTTTAGAACTATGCAGTTCAGCAAGTACAGACTCGGGCGGGGAACTCCAATCAACGATGCTATATTCTGTGGTAGGCGTGGCCCCAACGCCCCGCTTTTTGAATTCAGTGGCAACCGCGCAACGAATTCTGTCAGCGTTGAAAATATCCCTGATCATGGTGAGCTTGTGATACCGCTGTCATACGAGCGGGTTGATTTAATCTTTACCTTTTCATATAGTCAATCGACGCGAGGTTGTTGCATTATTTAACAGCTTGATAGGTTTGGATTCTTGTTCTCGCCCTTATTAGAATATACCTAATTAAAGTCTAGGCGAGGTTCGTGGGTGTCGAGATATCAGAAACGGAGACAAGTGGACCTTGGAGATTACTTTTTCTGACCGGGAATGTGCTGAGTGTGTCTCTGCTTATTCCGGTGCTTTCCAGTTCTGACCGTACCCAGCAAAGCGTTGTGCATGAACGGATTCACTGTTGCAGGTGTTCCTCTGTGCGTACTTTCTTGAACTGTAGCAAGTCTTAACCGACAGAGGCTGTTGTGATATGTGAATGTGTTACGTGCATATATCTAACTGATGGGCCCCCTTTTAGTGTCGTGTCGTCTACTGCAAATGTCACCTCCAGTTTCCCGTCGAACAAACCTATGATGGACGACAGGCGAAACTTATATGTGCTTGGTTTGCCGTTTGCTCTCACAAAGTAAGTCGATTGACTTCTATGGGAATGATACCCACACTCATTCTCATCAGGAGTGAATTTGCGTCTATCTTTTCCCAATATGGCACCGTCTCTCATTGTGTCATTTTGGCGACGGTGGACAATTCCTCACGAAGACGAGGTTTTGTTGTGATGTCTTCTCATGAAGAAGCTCTTAATGCGATGGCATCCTTAAGCCATACTGTCATCAAGTGAGAGTACTGCTGGTTCCGGAGGAAGGAAATGCTGACGTATAGTACTCAGAGGACATACTATTGACGTTTCATGGGCTGTCGTCCAGCGCTCTCAAGGTTCGTATCGACATTGTCACGTCGCTTTCAAGTTTAAGATTTTTCATCTTCACCACTCGCAGGATTCCTGGACGGAGGAGATCGTGCCATGCTTCTTGAAGCTCGTTCTCAAGTGCTCACACCAAGCCCCCGATTGCAACCAAGACAAAGTATCCCATCGTCTGACTCATCGGATTCCTCTTTAGAATCTCACGATGCTGATCCTGCATCGCTTGCAACCTCATCTGGCCCCACCCAGTCTCTGCTTGTTATGAATCTGCCGACTTTACTTTTCTCGCAAGCACAAGACCTTCAACCTCTGTTCCTGCCGTTCGGACATATCGAAAAACTGGAAATTGTTCAAGTGTCTCCTCTGGGTACTATGTCTGTCCTCGTGCAATATTCGCATGTGAGCGTCGCACAAGAAGCCAAGGAAAACCTCACTGGGCAGCTCTACGGCAGTTATCGGATTGAAGCTCGCTATGTCAGGTCTGCAAGTCAGGGTCTTCCGAAAACAAACCACGCTCCAAGTCTTAGCGATGCAGACATTGGCAAGAGGCCTAGTATACTTGAAGCTGGAAGCTCGACCAGAGGCCTCGGACATATTGGCAGGTCTCACTCTTATTCTGGTTTTGCCACCAAGGATCACAATGCATTTGATCAAAACCGGCAATCTACCAACCTACAACCTCATCTTGGCCTTCCCACTAGCACCTCTTCATCTGTGACACCTTCGCCTTTCTCCAACGTTTTTGACGGCTCTAAACTGCCTTCTGTCTCTGCTGGCTTGAGGTGAAATGACATTTATGGGTTCAAAGATATCTCTCTCACGCATGCATACAGGTGGGATCTCGACTTCTTACCGAACTATGGTTCGGCATTGGAAAATCGACGCTCGTATTCTCTTTCTAACCAACTGCATTTCAACTCTCTCTATCCGAACTCTGCTGCTTGATTACTCTCTGTTTCTTGGCATCCTCACTAGGTGGAATGGTTATTGGTGGACTATTGTTATTTCGTTTTTATTTTCTTGCTTTCAGGTTTTCTTCGGGATTTTTTTCTCCATTAATGCTGCGCTTTTCTTTATTCTCTCTCTCTCTCTCTCTCTAATCGTCATAATTATGGCGAGTCTTGTCCAAGTTTTACCTCGTTACTTGCAGCAAATTCCCAGTACATACATATACATTTTATGTCTAATTCCATCCTGCGATACACACATACCTTTACCATTTTCACGTTGATGAACGTATGATACGGTCATCTCTGAGATCTAGGATGGAGTGCTCAGTCAAACCAGAGTTGGACAGGAAACTTAGCATAAAATGTCAGGAAGACATCTTGACCAGGCGGTCGTCGCCAAGTCGACAAGACAAGACGAGCATCAATGGCCAATCCGAATTTAGCAACTGAGGTCACGTGCCTGAGAATGCAATGCAGGGTTGCGCGGGGTCAAATCAAGTCCCAAGCTCTTTCTCCGTTTCTACCAACATCTACTTTCTTTTTGCTTACGCTCGCTACTTCGGACGGTCTCTACCTGCTCTCTGAACTTGCCAACGCCTAGACTTGGTCTCTGTCTAATATACTTTTACCCCACTATGATAAAGGTTGCATTTATTGCATCGATTCCGGTGCTGCTAGCATCGTTCGCTCGTGTAGCTGAGGCCACTGCTTGGTGCGTTATTGTTGCAATATTTACATCAGAAATCACTGCTTAGACTTGGAAATACTATTAGCAATGCTACGACTCCTTGTCCTTCGAGCGCCCCATGCTGCAGTACATTTATCTGGCACTCTCCCAATGTATTCATATGCTGATGAGCCTTAGGTGAATTCGGGTTCTGTGGCACTGGAAGTGTATGTTATTCAAAGCATGCTAGATTCGGATTAGGCTCATGTTACTCCTTGACAGTTTTGCCTGGGTGGTTGCAATCCATTCGCCTCTAAATCCCTGGACTCTTGCCGACCTGAACCAATGTGCAAAGACCAAACTGTCAGTAGTTCGTCCATATTTTATCGTACCCACAAACTCACCGCTCTGCAGCTCACATTCTCGGACCAATCCCGCATACTCACAAATGCTACGTTCTTTGATGGCAACGCTACTGAATACGGTGTGTAAAGACCGTGAATGTCGTGTTCTTGATGGATCTGATTGTATGTTCCCCAGACTGGGTCGTCGACAAAGGAAATATCATGAATAGTAACGGAGATATTGCCCTTCTTTTGACGGAGACGAATGGCGGTACACGTCTTTCGAGCACCCGTTATGTTCACTATGGAACCATCACCGCAAAGCGTGAGTTTTTCAATGTTCCCAAAAATAATTTATTTTTAACAAGCGGCGTAGTCAAGACTGGCAAATGGGCCGGTGTTGTGACGACCTTCATCACCATGAGCGATGTAAAGGATGAAATTGATTGGGAGTTCCCTGGTGCCAATACCACGTCCGGACAGAGCAACATGTTCTGGCAAGGTCTTATCCGTATGTTGCTATTTTGTAGTTGGTTCTTTGCAGATATTGATATTGTCCATCCCTTTCAGCCGAAAAAACAATCGGATTGACCCACGACGTATCTTCCGACTCCTTCAGCAATTATCACGATTATACTGTCTGTTGTATTCTTTGCAGGCTTCTGGGGTTATGCTGACAACAGTCTTTAGATTGACTGGCAACCTGACGTTCTTACCTTCTTGATCGACAATAAATCCGTTCGTACAATCAAGAAGTCGGATACCCTCGTCAATGGAGTTGCTCATTACCCTACCACACCATCGCGTATACAACTCTCGTAAGTGATAGGCTACGACGAATGTTTTCCGAGAAATTTAGCATCTTTTCCACAGAATCTGGCCTGCAGGCATTCCTAGTTCTCCTCAGGGAACTGTCGAATGGGCTGGAGGGATGATCAACTGGCAAGACCCTGATTACGTCGCTGCTGGCAACTTCTATGCCCAATATCAGTCCGTGACCATCAAATGCACAGGAACCCAGCAAGTTGCACCAAGTTCTGACCTCGTGTCCTACGTCTATGGTGGCAATCGCTCCGACCCCGCGCCGACGATTCTCTATTCGAACAGGACTACTCTTCTCAATGCCGCCTCTGGAAGGTTTGGCACCGGTGGTACTGGTACCGTGCTTGTCGCGCTTGTTATGGGTGCGGTCATGGGCGTCAATGCTTTATTACTGTAATCTTGTATGTACGATACTTTGGTTTATCACTCTTGGGTTTCCGTTCCCAGTTGTGGGGTCTTTTATTTGACGCGATTTTTAGGCACGTCAAGGTGTCAGACACTGGATAATGAGCTTTCTACTCACTCTTGCCGTGTTGAGTCTCGTGTCTTCGGGAAGCTTACCCGATAATTTTCAACAGCACTCCAAGCGGCTTGTTGCTGTCTTTGTTATTCGACGCGATACTATTACTCAGCAAAACATACGCGCCGGGTGTTCATCCGGAAGTACTTCCGCGTTCTTTCTTCCTTCCGTCAGCACCGCAGAACTCTAGCATAATTGGACTCAATATCCACTGATAATTATCTGTTGCCCACTAAGCGTGTTCGTTGTATTTTTATCACTCACGTCTCATATTTAAACAGGGTCAGCTTGTGCACTTCGTTCAGCCTCACTCCATTCTCTCATTTGCATAGGGCTTCAACGCATTAACAATCTCAATCGCCATGTCCGGTAACGTCGAGAAAAAAATGACCTATGGTACTTCGATTCGCATCCGAAAGACTTGTGCGATTGTATAGCTGACATTCATCAAAGTTCGCCTTGGAAATTCAGGTTTGAAAGTGTCCAAGATAATCCTTGGGACGATGCAGTATGGCAGTCCTGAATGGCAAGACTGGGTGATAGGGGACGAAGAAGAGGTCTTCAAGCATATCAAATTTGCGTATGATGCTGGGATACAGACTTTCGACACGGCTGATGTGGGTCCAAAACGCCAGTGGCATTTCAAGCAACAGTTTTGACACTTTTTTTCTTTAAAAAAAAACAGATGTATTCGAATGGACTTTCAGAAATATTGCTAGGAAAGGCTATCAAGAAACTTAACCTACCTCGCGAAGAGATTGTTGTGATGACGAAGGTATGTTTTCTGACCTCCACTGATAATGGATTGTTCCCCATTTCTCAACACTTTCTGTACTGTAGGTGTACAGTACCGTTGCACGCGAGCATGGAACGTATATGAGTGCATCAGGCATTGATCCTGATGCACTGGGGTACGTTAATCAACGAGGATTAAGCCGGAAGGTTAGAGGGATAGTGTCAATGCCATGCTTTCCTGCGCGACTCATATTCTTATACAATAGCATATATTCCAGGCGGTTAAGCATAGTCTAGAGCGACTTCAGCTGGACTATGTAGATGTGCTTCAGTGTAAGTCGTATCTCTCGAAATGTTTTGCGTCTCTAAAATTGACCATCTTTATCAGGCCATAGATTCGATTATCACACGCCGATAGAGGAGACGGTCAGTTTTATATACCAAAGCTGGTACCACTTGTCGTGTTTGCTGATCGTTCTTTCTGTAGATGCAAGCACTTCATGATGTTGTACAAGCTGGGTACGCCCGATACATTGGGATGAGCTCTTGTTGGGCATGGCAATGTGAGTGTTCGACATACCTAAGATCCACATCACATATGGTTGAGCTTACATTTCTAGTCCAAGCAATGCAAAGTAGGTGTCTGATTTGAGTATGTTCTCTGAACAACCTTCACCAATTCGGGGAACTACAGACTACGCCATTCAGAACCGACTAACTCCTTTCATATCCATGCAAAACCATCATAATCTCTTGTATCGAGAAGAAGAAAGGGAAATGTTGCCCTATACCAAGGTAAGTACTAGTACATGCCACGCCATCCCACTGCAAAGTTATTGATTGCCCGACCATGCGTCCGACAGCATTTTGGTGTCGGATGCATTGCATGGTCACCATTAGCTCGAGGACTGCTCACACGCCCACTGGACGTCAAGACCAAGCGCGGCGCTGTTGACTTGTGAGTTTACCTGAACAATTGAATGTATCGCATAGTGATTACACCTTCGATCAATTAGCTATATAGGGAAGTACACCCAAGCACAGGGAACTCCTACGATTATGAAACGGTAGGGATTTGTTCTTTCTGCCTTCTTCTGTGCTCGAAGAAACCCATGTTCACGAACCGGCAACAGGTTGGAGGAGACTGCCAATAAAAGGGGAGTCAGTATGGCGCAAATCGCTATAGCGTGGACTTTACACAAAGAAGGTTGTGTATTTTACTCTTTTGTAAAATTGAAATCAAACTTATATGCTCATGCCACGCCTACTATAGGGATTATCGCCCCAATCGTAGGCACCACAAGTCTAAAGAATCTGCTGGATATCATCGGTGAGTTGATTATAGCTGGTCTGGAGAGAGATTCCTCATCTCAAATTCCTCTAGGTGGCGCTCACATTACGTTATCGAAAGAAGAGATAGAATATTTGGAGGAACCGTACCAGCCACAGAACGTCTTTGGTCACATCTAGGTTTGGTCCACATAGGTCCACATTATTGATCAATTGCAGTACATGTACAATCTTTGGAACACAAGCCTTCCAAATCGTCAAAAGTCGGGCGATGGGATCTAGTGTCCAACCGGACGAGCTTGTATAGATAGTATCATGGCAATAGCGCTAGTAGTTGAAATATACAATCCTCTAAAGTCATAATTTAAATCAAGAAAATAAGTAACGTAATGAAATGGCAGTTGAAAGTCTGGCCTGGTTATGAAGTGTTGTCAGAAGTAAAGGAAACACGCGGGTCGACTTCGACCACCATTATACTATCATCGTCCGGGGAGAAAGCTTCCTCAAACTCCTCCAATAGGTCTTTTGCCTCCTTCATGATAGCAGCAAGGGCCTGTTGCTTCGACCAAGTCCCAAATGCTGCATCAGCTGATTCCTCTCCCGAACCAGGCATGGGCAGGAGAAGATCATAGCCCATGAATAATTGCACCCCTCTAATGCGTCGATATGTCTCCTGTATGAGTTTCAACGACCTAATTTTGGTAGCGCGCGCCGCGATGACTGTTTCATTGCTATCTGAACTGACTCTACTCAATCTGGCATCCGCTGGACCACCGCCGATCATAGGAGAAGGAGCTGGAGGAAAGGCAGAGGGTGATGTAGGTCCTAAATGTACGATTTTCGGTAATCCGGAATCATTGCGAGGAGTGATAGGTGATATTTGATATCCTGCTCGTCTAGTAGGGATTTCAAGCAAAGACTGGGCAGGCATCGCGCCCAAAGAGGAAGGCATGATTCTAGGTGATGCATCCGGAGAGGGCGCCAGGGAGGTTGAATTTCGTTGGCGAGATCGAGAGAAAAGCGATGCTGAAACCCTGCGGCTGCTCGGAGAAGTAAGAAAGGGACTCAGACTTCTTGTGCCTCCCTTTTGATATTGCAGTTCTCGATCAAGGGCCAAAACCTTCTCCATCATCAGGAGTTTAAGTTGCATCCTGAGAGGGCTGCGATAAGCACAGACGAGTTCCAACATAGACCAGAGACAGTAGTCAACGATCCGTGGTCGACGAAGTTCTCGCGGTGGTTCAAGATGTAGCGACGTCGAGCGACTGAGATTCGAAGATACTGAGCTGAAAACGTTTAGGTTAGAACTTGTGGTCGACGAATCGAATTGCGAGCTAGCTCTAGGTGATGCTGTTGGCGTCACTACAGGGGAGTTTGGATCTTGCCTCAAGGCGAAATCTGCACTGCCTTCTGTGAACATCGTTGCAAAGAACACCGACAGCCTTTCCCATATTCCGATGCGTGGCATTGATGAGATGTCGGCCGAGCCTCGAACAACGACGACCTTGATTACTTGAAGGCCCATCATGAAAGTAGGGAGATGAGACCTCCAAAAAGACGCATCTTGACGATTTCTATCGCTCTTGGACCGGAAGGATCCAGTCAGGCCACGCCCTCTCTCTTCCATCGACGTGTCATCCTTCCGACTTCGTTCGCATGCTGTGATGGCGTAGAAAAGGATGCGGACCCAGGCAACAGCCAACATCTTCCGATCTGCATCATTCATGAAACCGTCCAACATACACTGTGCCTCTGTTTTCATGACAAGAGTGAGAGGAAGTACCACACCTGCCAGGTACTGATAAGTGGGTGCTCGTTTCTCTATATGCCCTATGACGTCGACCCCCTTGAAGAAAATACACACAGCCAAAAGCGAAATTAGGGTTGGCCGATACTGCAAAGACATCAAGCGGTTTTCCGACATCGCCAGATCGCAGGCAAGCAAGCCAGCTGTACAGATTTCATTCACCAGGACTTCGCAAAAATGGCGATCGTCAGTGTAAGTCTGAATCTTTGCTAACGATAAGATGGACTGGAAGACGCCGGTGAGGTCGAGTGCAACAATGGTATGCATATGAAGGATAGGTGCAATTTCCCGAAGAAAAGCAACCACAGCTTTCGAAGAGGGAGCTTCTTCTCTATCTAGAAGCATTTTGACGAGATCGCGAAGAAAATTGGAAAGTATTTCAGTGTTTCCATCGCCCCACTCCTTGAGTAGACCCTTTAAGACGTCAATGGCGTGTCGGACGACCGTAAGGGTCACTTGGCCTCCTGTACGACCGAATGCAAGGATCAAATGCAGATATTCTAATCGTATAGCTTTCCAGTCACTGGGGGTCCTGTGATCTTGTAATCCCGTTTGATCAGATAGAGAAGCCTTTTCTGTGCCGAGGAAAGCACTGTCTCCTTCCTGCGCGGACGCCTTCAATCCTGGTTCGCCCCCTTTAGGTTTCGAATTCTTGTTGAGGATAGCACCTAGAGCAATAGTGCCATCTGCTAGTACGGTGCGGGTAGAGGCGGAGGCATTGTACAAGTGAGGGGTAAGGAAGCGCAGTAAACGTAAGAAATGCTGAGCTCGCGCAATTGACAAATCGTGGGCGATAATAGTAAGGAATAAGCGGACAAAATTGTCCATGCTAAGACGATGGGTCTCGTATTCTTCTGGCAGACGTAGAAGCATTTGGCGTCCGGTCTTGGTTTCTGTTCTTCCTACAGCGGCGAAAAAGGTCTGAGGCTTCTCGTCTACCGTATGGATTATCAAGTCCTCGCGCTCTTCTGCCTTCGTCGCATCGCGAATGCCCACTGCATCGGCGGTTAAAGGCACAGCGCCTTTACGAAGTGAAGCAAACAAATCGAAGACACCTTTTGAAAACCATTCTATGTCAAGGTCGGCAAACATCGAGAGCTGCCCGATAACATTGATGCTCTGATAAAGGAAAGAATCCTTGTGCAGAGCATAGAAGCGGCTAATTGCATATTCAATAACAGCGTGGATGCCGGGATGGTCGGGTGTCTCCGTGTAGATTTTGACAAGAGCAGGCATGAACAACGTGTATCCACCACCTGTAGTAAACAACCTCCTAAACCGAGAACTTGCGACCATATAAGCTAACAAAAATGGTTTAGCGGGAAATGAAGTAAGGGCGCAACAATGAGCAACTAACCAATAATCACTTGACTAACAATGTTCACGTCGTCACCGTGAACTACGAGGGCGCGATTGAGGCCATCGATAAGGATTGCGAGCTCGTTTCGGTCGTTTAAATGACGAGGCATCGAGCGAAAAATTTGAGTGACCAAAAGAATATAACTACGGGCCAGCATCATGGAAAGGATCT
The DNA here is from genome assembly GCA_013053245.1 of Agrocybe pediades. Taxonomy (NCBI): domain Eukaryota; kingdom Fungi; phylum Basidiomycota; class Agaricomycetes; order Agaricales; family Agrocybaceae; genus Agrocybe; species Agrocybe pediades. The sequence continues at coordinate 1,580,115 of JAACJL010000017.1, forward strand.
CCACTGTATGATTCTTGGTAGGCGGTCGATAATCCGGCTGATACCTGCGTGGAACTAAATCAAAAGCGTCCAAGGTTTTGGTAGAACTTTGGTCGTCCAGAGAAGGCAAGATGAGTTGGGTCATATTCCTGCGTATAACTTGGACGTCTTGGTGGTTTTTTTTGAGCATGGAAAGGAAAAAAAGGTTCTGAGACACCCGGATCATGGTGATGGACACCAGATCTGGTGGCACGGTTTCGAATGGGTTATTCGATTTTTTCAAATGTCTTGGGAACATGTAACCTTTAGGTGCTGTCGGAGTAAACCATAGAGTGCCCGTCGGGACGACGAAGTGTTCAATCTTCGAACGCCTGATTTCTTTGATCGACATACCACTAACTTGAGTGGCCACAGATGACAGGACAGGCAGAACTAAAGCAAAGTCTCGCAGTGAGTCCGTGGCCTCTGCGTTGCGAGACAATGTTTTGAGAAATCCGGCAAGATTATTGAAGACATTATGCGTGAATGGTGGAGGCAACTGCCGATTCACATGCAGTAATGCTGTCAGGGTAGACACTGCCTGTCCGATGTCTTTCGCGTCGCCACTAAGGCCATCCAAGATTGGGCGTGTTAACAAAGCAGGATCATTTCGCATTAGATCTAGGACTGTCGTCCGCGCAGCCGATGCGATGGCATAGTTTTCATCAAATACTAAGCTTGCCACACGGCTGAAGACAGTACTGAGGGGAGGAACGAATATCGCGCGTCGTTTAACACCGCTAGCGGGTCCACCAGAGCTCGAATTTCGACGGAGGAGAGCCGAAGCTTCTTCGGTTTGCGATCGATGTCCCTGTATGCGCGCCTTTCTTGGAGACGGCTGTGGACTTGAGTTGGGAGAGAGGCTAGGCGTGAGAAGCATTTCGGTGTTGTTAATGACTTCGAGACGGTCGAGCTGATTTGCTGGGAGAATTGACATCGGCGTTTTGATCCATTCCTGTCGTGGATCTACGACTACTGCGTTTTCTTCAGCCCATCCAAGTTCGGCCAAGCGCTGCCGTAACTCCAGGGGAACGTCATCTTTATTCCTACTTTCGTTCGGGTCCTCAACGTGGATATACAAGCTGCTTCCTATGTCGGTAGCCAGAAACGGCAAGGGTGGGCGAGCCAGTTTGAAAGGTCGGTGGGTTCGATCCATGACAAAATTTTGGGTGATTATTTGGAACCTCCAATTGACCAATATGCCTATTTTTCGAACAGCTTCCAGGCGAGTGGTGTCATCAGACCTTCGCAAGGAATATTAAGGTCAGGCATTGAAATGCATCGCATGGACTCACGTTTGCAGATCAACTTCAATGATAGCAAGCAAATCTAATGACGTCTTTTCGGCACATTGCATAAGCAGGAAACAGGCCTGACGAACAATTTTAGGAAATAGATCCCAGTGCACAAAATAATTGAACTTACAGAAGCCGTGGAAGATGAGTCAATATTGTCTAACAAGCAGTGCTCCCACAAGATCGGTCCTAGAGACGAGTATTCCGATTCCGGAATAAGCGTCGACATAGTCACAAAAAGTTTCATGGCCCTAGACGTATAGCCTTTGGATAAGGAGTCAATCACTTTGCGATTCCGGGCGAAGGCCGCGACCAGATCAAGCGTTGCTGTAGATTGTAATTGAACGTTCTGTTTATTCTTCAAAACATGAGCTCCTAATACCGACGAACGTCGCTGGATGCCAAAGGGATAAGTCCATCTGTGAAAGGAGGAAGAAGAAGATCTGCACTACCTTTTGGCCCTGTTGGACACCATCTTGTGCAGCTATATATAGCCCCTGAATACGTTCTGTTGAAGAGACTACCTCTCGCTCTAGATCTTCGGCATCAGGAGCATAGTACACCTTGAACCATTCTAATGCACGTTGCAACCACGGAGCCCTGTTTTGAAAAGTTAAAATCATACATGTTAAGCATAGAGTGCTAGCTTACGGTCTTGTTGATTTGGTAAGGAGCCTTATCTCGCGGAATAAAATTGACAGCAACATCCGCTGCGATGCTGGAAGAAACATGCTTCGTTCCTTTGAAAACATCCGACAGTCAAAATATTAACAATACGTAGAATTAAGAAACTTACCTTGGTCTCAACCATTGTCCACAGACGAGTCTCTAATGATGTTACGAATCGCATTATTTCGGCGAGACTACCATCAGGCATCTTGGAGTTTGATTAGCATATTTATGCGAATCGCAAGGCTGAACATACACCCAATGATGATTCCTTTTTTCGTCTGACTTCCTGAATCTGTCCAGTTAATTCGACCAGGAGGACGAGCTGTCCGAGTCGAGCAACTCCGAATGCGCTGGCATTGCTGCTTGCAGTCGAAGGCATGGCATCACCCAGAAGGGCCATGCACATCATGTCTGCGTCGCGGAACCAGTAATCGCTGACATAGTTCGAATGTACTTGCAGAGTACATAAGTGATTTACCACGATGACTTCCTTATCAGACGCAGCGCACGCAAACAGGGGCTTGAAAAAGACAGGGGGTTGAGATTTGGAAAGAGAAACCAGAAATTTGGAAAGGCCAGAACATGGATTCGGTGGAGGGTCCTCAACAAGTTGCTGGGTTGATAAAATAATCAGTCGTTTTAGAAGTTTCTGCGAGCTTCTGTCACTCACATCATTTAGTATGGGCATGATGAAAGAAAACAGGTTTTTCTTCAGGTCGACAGGGATATATTTTAATATAGAAGAAATGATCGGCACGCATGTTGTCCATCCAGCGATTATCTGATTACGTGTAAGTCAGTAATGACAACTCGATCCTGGGTGATTTAAGAACCTACAATCTTTCGGAGAGCTGTTTCAATGACGGCTTTCCAAGAGGATGCATCTGCGCCTCTGTACCACTGTGCAATAATTGACATCGCCGTTTTAACAACGCCTTTCAGCCCACCGAAAGAATCATCCAGTCGCCTTGGGCTGATGGAACCGAAAACATCTCCGCTAGGACTTCGTGCGACATCGGTGTCCAGCTCAAGGCATAGCAGTTGCAGCAACATGTTGGCAACTTTGACCCGGATAACCAAGACCTCCTTTTCATCAAGGTCAGGGACGTCGTCCAGTGCTTTCAGTTCAGGTATAACCCTACTCTGAAGAACTGCCACGATTTGATAAGGCATTTGTTCAGATTTCCGCTGAAAGAGTACCATATCCAACGATGTGGAGGAAGAAGAAGATAAGGAACGGGCCATAGAATTGTCATTAGGAGATTCATTGGATGATTGCGAAAGGAATGGTCGAAGAACCATACTTGAAAATCGACAGAAAGAGCTCAATCGGCGACCGCATATTGCTGCTTGCAGGGTAGACTTGGGCTCAGCTGCTGGGGTGCCCCAATAATGCTAAGACAAAATGAACGAGGAAACTCGAGTGGAATAGGATGATAATACCTCAATAACATTGCAGAAGAGCCACTCTCCCGTCCCAGGTGTGTGTTCGATCGTCAGGAAAACAGCGTCCATAAAAACGGCCTTTCTTATAGTGCCCATGTTTCTTCTGTCTGCCATTTCAAATTGAGCACCGTAAACTTCTTCTAGCCTGTCGTCGTCGAGTTCGCCCAACGAGCCAGAAAGCAATTGAGGAATGAGATCTTGCAACATGTGAATGTCCGGATGTGGTGGGTTCTGGAAGTCGGCACTAGCTGATAGGAAGTAACTAGCCGGAGTAGATGGAGGGGAAGCTAAAAGACTTTGACGGTGACCAGGTGCCGGTAGTGACGATTGGTAAAGGGATGAAAGAAGAATAAGTAAGGCACTTGATATCGACTGAAAACCCTCCATAGTTAATAGGATTCTCTTCCTATCCCCCGGAACAATCAGCTTCCAGAGCAAGCCTAATATTCGTTTACGGGCGGGGCAAGGAGAGAGGTTGCTTGCTGCTTTCGTACACCAAAGAATTCGGTCTACGGTTGCCGCCTAAAGGAAGTTTGACGGTGAGCCAGCTTACAGCAGATTCCAACAGACGAAACGTACCTCATCCGGTGGAAGCCACCTATTGCATAGAAGCTCGAAACTATCTATCGCCGTCGTTTTCTCTTCTTCTAATGCAGAAGGCAAGAAGTTCATAGGTTGGAGAAAGGGAATTAACAAAGTCGACAACACTTGGTTTTCAAGAGGCAGATATTCCGAGACAAGGGATTTATCAGGTGCAGAATGATTCACGAGAACTTGGTATAGAAAGCGAATACTGGGTGCTGAAGTCGCTGCCAAGTTCGACGGTAATGAAATCGATGAAACTGACTGCAATCGACGATGGTGATCAAGTTTTTTCCCTGTGGCTGTCGACGCAAGTGTACCAGCGGTACCCGTCAAGCTAGCATTCATTTCCCTTTCCCTTGCATGCTTCAGCATGTCTGGATACCGAACAGCAGCACATCCACGCGTAATTTCTTCTATTAGCTTTCGTGTATCGTTGGCCTGATCCTGAGCTTGGTCGACAACTTGACGGAGACCCAGCCTACCCAACCTAGATGGCTTGGGTGTATTCGATCTTAGGGGTACATTGCTAACAGATCCTTGGGCGGAGGGAGGTCTAGGCGGAGGAGTCGATGAACGAGTTGGAGGCAGAAAGTGCTGCCTGACGTTTTCCCATCGGGCGCGCGTAGGCGAGAACGTCTGTTGTTGCAAGTCCGTAGTTAATGACCTTTTCGGTCGCAAAGGGACAGGTCGAACTGGCTCTAGTCCAGGAGACGTCGTCTGGTCTCCGAAAGGGTCATACAAAGGACGGTTAACCAACGTCTCATCACCTTTGGTTGCCCTTGCAGGTGTTATTGTCGTCCCGTCTAGGTCACTGTCGCCCTCCTCCACATTGGACAAGTCAAACGGATTCAGGGGCCTGGTACCCTTGAACGATGCATCGAAGTCGGACGAGGAGCGACGCGACGACCCTGTCTTGATGGAATCGAAAGAAAAGAGACGCCTTGGCTTTGGTTTCCTAGTTTCGGTATTCTTCACTTCATGGCCTTCTTCATTTGTCGGCATAGGTGTGAGTACGATATCATAGAATTTGAGAAACTGTTGCAGCCGACGCCCGAGACAACCGTGTTATTTGTGCCTGCTTGTCATGACCATGCCACCACTGGCGCTTATACACAGCACTCTCTCCGGCTCACTTGGCGCTTTGACTTCTATCACACAGACAAGCTTTACCCATCTGGCTATCAAACCTGAGGCCTGAGGAGTGATACGGATCTAGGTCGTTTCATCCACGAGTAAACTCCGAACTCTTCAAATCAGTCTTCGGAAGAGAGATAGCTCAGAAACCAACCTCATGTTACCTCAATACGTAGGTGACGAGGGCCTTCCAGGGTAAAGTCGTACAGTCCGTCTAGGAGCACACTGTCTGTTTTGATCTCCTTCAGCCTTGATCTCAGCTTTGCCTATAGACCATTTTTCAGATTGGTACATACCTCATGGAGACTGGGACTTTATGCGCGAGATGGAAATGTCATTCGACATCCCCTGTGTGTGTGACAATGTCAAGACTCAGGAACAGTCGTCAATAAAAAGTCAGGAGATTGAACACTACTGCAGTGCTCTTGCCCACCTTCTACCCTATCATGCAACTCATCAAATTGCTCTTTGCTTTGTCCTATATAGCAGTTGCGGTTGCTGCTACATTTTCACCCCGCCAAGGCACCCTTGGAGCCATACCGCTCAGCCAGTGCCCTACTGGTGACGTTCTGTGCTGTACGTAGCTGGCCACACGTATGTCGACCTGATTTATAATAATCTTTTTATATTCAAGGCAATAGCGTTCAACAAGCAGACAGCCCATCCTTGACTACGCTGCTCGGTCTTTTGGGCATTGTCATTCCCAATGTTAGTGGTTTAGTGGGTCTCACCTGCGACCCTATTAGCGTTATTGGAGTTGGTGGTGGCTCATGGTTAGTCCTTCTGTACTTTACACTTCTCTTCAACGTATAGCCAACTTCAATCTCCTCCAGCTCAGCGCAGCCGGTCTGCTGCAGTAATCATAATTTCAGTTAGTGGATACTTTTAGTCATCGTCGTTAATTCTCGGAGCTAACTTTTTATGCACAAGATGGCCTGCTCGCATTCGGTTGTGTCCCCATCAACCTCAATTTATAGGCCTTGGTTCGCCTTGCAGGAGTGGCACATGCGTTGGGCTTGAGTAGTATAAGGGAACCGTCTTCTATTCGAGTACATTTTCGAAGCCCAACTACTTGAGTCCTCCCTGTCACCCAATGAATGAAAACGCGTAGTCCTTCTCTGGAGACTGGTCATTGGTATCAGATTCAATAAGTATATCGCTCCTATTCACTGTGTAACATCAACGTCCGACATGTCTTGCCCAAGTCACGCGTTATCCCGCTGCGTTTACCTGCAGACTGCGACGCAATGAGTCCATCCCGAGACCAGACAAGGCCATTTCACAATCACAATCTGGTATAAAATCCCAAGGTCTGCCACCAAGAGTTTTGGTACCTACGAAAAGAAAAGCAACTCTCCTATCAGCGTCACTACCTTCTGGCTTAAGGCAAAATGACCGTGTCCACCGTCCCTTCCATGTCTGGCAACAGGATTCCGTCAAATCACCGTTCAGTCCCAGTCGACTACACCAACGCTCTCAGAGAGAGACCCTCCGACCCTGCATTCCATCCTCCCTTCTTCGCCGCAACTGCCGCGAATCTCCTCATCGACACATTTAACTGCCACTTTGAGGTCCTCGAGAACGACAGGCACAAGAATACCCCTCTGCCAGAATACATCGACAGTCTGGTGCAAGCCACCAAGCTTCCCTTCCAGGTCACTGTGGCCGCCCTCATCCTACTTCAGCGACTGTACACTCGTCTGCCGCCACACATCTACCAACACAGGGATCTCCTCTCTCCTTACCAATTGTTCACCGGCGCGTACATAATAGCAGCCAAACAGTACACCCAGTTGCGCCTCGGGCTCGACGTAACCCAGCTGATCACCCACGAAGAGAAGACCACTTTCGAAGCGGACGGCACCACTGTCGCCTTGGTCATGTCCACCGCGTTCTGGTCCCGTCTCACCACGTACTCCATCTCACAGCTCAAAGAGATGCAACGCCAGTTCCTCAACGCCTTGGGTGGGAACGTCTGCGTCTTCCCCGTTTCCAGCGTCGAGTCCCAAGAGTTCTTGAAGAAGCTGCCAGCTTTCCCTCTTCGACGCGGGTTACCTTCCAGCATTGCGCGTCGGCCGCATTTGGGAAGTATGAAGAGGGGTACTTTGCGTTCCAAAGGCGTCGAGAGTTTCGGTCGGATGACAGCTGAAGAGCATTTGGACCATTTCATGGAGAACGGGAAGAAGTATGATTCGTTGGCGAGAGGAGTAAGGCAGAGCGACGTGCTGGTATAGCGGTTGGATGATCCTAGCTTCACGTTATATAGTTTCTCTTATTGAACGCACGGTTCATTGACCGACTTGCGACGGACGATTGGGGGTATGCTGGGAAATAGGCTATAGAGTAGCTACAAATAAATAAAGTAAGTAGTCCACGGTACAATAGTTTAGATCACTTATTGATTACAACTCCCATGCATGTACAATGTGTTGACAGCTTTTACAAAAAAATGTCACTCCTTCCGAAGCAGTTCTACACTGGCATCTACCAGATTGACCCTCGCATACTAGAGCCGCCACCAAGAGACCCTCCGTTCGTCAGCTACAAAAATTGTCAATGAAGCGCCAGATTAAGCTCAAGAAAATACTTACCACATTAGTGATTTGTTTATGAAGAAGAGCCAGATCTAAGATGAATAAACAAGTCAGTATTTGCATCATCATCACAGAAAACGCGAGGATATTCACAATCGAGATACGACATAGCACCGTTGTTTTGATCCTCTACCAGCATATCGCTGAATTCTATCTCTGCAGCATCAAGGTTTTGGCGCGCTATCAATATCTTCGTTGCCCTGCCCCTCTCTGCACGTCGATGAGCAAGAATACTTTGCACCTGCCGCGATAAGGTCGAAGGAAGTACAGGTAGTGCATGCTGAATTGAGAGAACAGTAAGCCGGTATTGCACTAGAGTTTGGTTTCAGATTACCATTTGACTATCCACGGCGTTGATGTCATCCACTCCAAAGAGGTCGAGAAGAAGTTGAGGAGACGCGCTCGAACCGATCCAGAATATTGTCGTTTCTTCATTGTCTACAATACTAAATCATCAGCCGCTGTGAGAAAGAAGAGTAGATGCAAACAAACCGATCATATAGACACCCCCTGCCTCCATGAAAAAGTAACTATTGCGCATACAAGAGGGCATCAAAGTTGCCTCCCTTTTCCCTCCGTCGTCTGTCCGCACAAGTTGAGGCAAAGCAATTTCATCATCCAAGTCATGTAAAGCCAGCAATCGAGGATACAGATAATGCATTAGCGTCCTGGGACTCATGGAGAGTATCCGGTGGACGTGATAGTTGCGAACATCAGAAGATACTTGACGCGCTATAACGAAATGGAATTAAGTGTGAAGATACGGCATGAAGACATCGGGGAAGATACCTTTCAACGGTTTGGTCTTTTGAAGCGCCAGTGTAAAGGCTGGAAGAGCACGGAAGGCTTCAGGAATGATTAGCTAGTGCGAAGTAAATCAATAACGCGTTGCTTTCAACTGAAAAGCCAGCATGACTGACTTGAGTCGCTCGTGTCGCAGCGGCACACTGTTTCCGATAACCTAGCAATATGCTTGCGCACTTTTCCGTCAGGTCTTCCCTTATGATTAATGTTCGCTGCTGGGACATCGAAGCCATCGCTGTTGAAGTAAGTTTAGTAAGATGATTTTAACCTTAACGAACGTCATCGATGCACCTTCTTTCGCAAAGTGACATACTACGCTCTCCAAATCCGCGAATTGGAAAAGGCTGCCAGCTAGCTCGACCACATTCATAGCGAGATTGAGTACGCGGACTCTCCTTTGTCCTTCTACGCTTGTATAAAGGACTGCGCACTGCAGATAGGCATACGCTCTCGGTGAAAGCGAACCAGTGTGTTCGAGCTCTACTGTGAACGCGTTGTCCGCTGAAAGATTGCCAAAGATTATTTCGTTTGGAGACGCTTGTTGGAATGACCCTTGGTATGATTTCACTTGTAGACCTGTGGGTGAAAATAAAGAGGAGCTAGGTGATCCGTCGATACAGGGACAAAGAAAAAAAGCGACAACATAGAAAAAGAGAAAAACTTACCATTTGAGCAACGGACACGAGCAGTGCAGTTGTAGCCTTGCATTCTCTCGATCAGCCTTCTCAATTGGTCTTCGAGTACTGGACCGTCTCTCTGCAAGGAAAATCGAGGATGCCAGAAGACTTCGCCCCCCGTTTGCGTCGACACAAGACAGACACTGCCTGTGTCCATATAACGACCTGGAGCCAGGAACATGCTCACGCCTACTCCTTCTTCTGAGCATTCGTCGGCAATCAAGTTCCAGGTGTCTGAACGTGGCTTGTGGAGGTTCTTTTCCTTGTCTGTATCGTACAAAGCAGTTTCGGATGGTGGAGTAAGAGGAAGGGCGCCTGCGCCAATAGTTGGTAGGGCGGAATGGAAGAAGACAAGGTGTCCTCCCCGGCCAGCCTTGGAATCAAGGGTTAGATGAGAGGCTGCAACGCTACACAATACGTACTAGTGCTGCAAGTCCGGCGCGTATTGCAGATCCAAAGCATGAATCAGCAGATGTGTTCTCGGCATACTGTAACGGAATACTATCAAGCAGGGCTTCAATTGCTAACCTAGTAGAAGGTTAGACACTTCGAAAATGACGTGTAACTCTTCTCAGAAAACATACTTCCGGCTCAATGGTTCGACAAAAAGGGTGCGAGATGGGACAAAAACCTCTTCGACGTCAGCAACGACCGCGAGTTGAATCATTTCTGACTAAGACGATAACCGCCTTCTCGGTAAATCGACAGGACTCTTCACGAAAAAGAGAGACGCACGGTGAAATCATAAAAATGAATGTTTTTGTCGTAAGTAATAATAGCCACCCTGTTAAATGAAGGAAGGCAAGGTTTTGATCCTGCCTCGTTCCCAAAAAGTAACAACTTCAGCGAGTCGCATGCAGAACGGAGGAATCCTGAGGCAATTGCCTCATTCGAAACGTCGAACGCGAAGACATAGTCCATAGGAACCGGTTCTCTGTGTCCAGAAGGCTGTTCTTCGACAGAATAATAAGGTTGGGAGATAAGGTGTGGTGGATTCTGAGCCCAGTAATCCTCTGAAGACGTAACAACGAAGTCAACTGTGCCCTTGTTCAACTCTGGTCGCTGTAAGTGATCCAACCGAAGAAGATTCGCGTCAAGGTTGCAGACGTATTCTGGAGAGACTGCAGATTCGAAAAAATCAGCAAAAAGAGCAGTGATGAAAGCCAGGTGACAAACCTTCTGTTTCATGAGAACATAAGTTGCATTTCCAACGGACACCACCAGAAGCCCATGTACACCATGGGTTAATATATGCCCGACATTTTGCACATCGAGCCGGACCCTTGTTCCCATGATCTACCAGTGGTATTGGCTCTTCTCCGGGACTAAGATCGGCAAAGGGTTGAAAGACAGCCACTACAGGAACGCTAGATTCTGATGCAAGCTTGGATGTGCTGGGCATATTCCAGGTCGAAACCCTAACAAATTTGGGAGACGAATTTCCTACAGAGATGCTGTAAATGAGTGCGTTTGGTAGGCAGAGAAGTGAGCATACCTTGATCCACCGCAACAAAGTCTGAGGTACATAAGGGCGCATGGGTTCCCGGCAAAGTTGTATGTGTTTTTGACTCCCATACTTGACGGTCTCTCTCGATCGCGTCAATAGGGGAGGGAACCTGCGAAGGGTCGATACGAGGGCGTAGACCTGGCAGTATCAACTGAGTTGTTGGGCACTATCAGATAGGGGAATACAATTGAGATACCTTTATAATTCGTGCCTGCTGAATGAGGTGGCTGAGGAATGTGGTTGGGATGGGCATACATGCTGGAGAAGTGTGTGGCCTTGAGGTCGTCCATTGCTGTCCATGTCCCTGTCTAGGACGACGGGAAAGTTCGCGCTCAAGTGTAATGTGCTTGGTTCCACCGTCGATTCCTAACAAACTCGGCGCGTCCGCGTGCACTGTGACGGGATTGTTACGGAGCGCGTCGTCCATTAACCTCAAATCATTAAGCACTCAAGGCTTCGAGCTACACCCTTTCATACTAACTTGCGGACACATAACATTCAGTCGTGCAAGAAACGCTCTAATCGGCTGCGTTTTGCATTTATTTTTTTCTTTACGTAAAAGGTTCGCTAGCACTGATAGGGTCGCGCATTCCATAATAACAACTTACAAACAGTGCCAACGCGTTCGAAACTTGCCTTCTACCAACATGGCACCCAAGCCCAAACCCTCAACGGAATCGCTGAAACAGAAGAGCCTTACTTCCTTTTTTACCAAAGGGGCACCCACAGCATCAGCGTCCAAGTCAACCACTGTTGCAAGCACGTCTCGACCGAACGGAAAAGACAAGCCTAGTACAACAAATGAACAAAAGGACAAGACCAAGATCTCCCAAGCTCAACAAGCGTCGACAATCCAGTCTGAAAACGAATCTGCTTCCTCACCTCGTGAGCCCAAGACCCCAGACGTGCGACATGCGAATCATTCTTTTGCTGGAGCTAGCTCTGCGGCATCATCTCGAGTGGCAAGTTCTCCGCCAACCAGTGAAGCTATCGACGTCGATATGATACCTTCTGATGAGGATATCGACAAGAGTCAACCATCTTCTGCTGTTTCGGTGTGTGTTGTCCCTTGCTTTGCAGACTTTGCCTGTCTAATTGTGGATGGATTATACAGACGCGTCACAAACGAAAAGTTGTCATGGACTCGGATGAGGAAATGTCCCCCGGAGAGGATTCGAAGGGCAGAAGGAAACCTTTAGCGCGCGGCTCTTCGCCCACTGATGCTATCAAAAGTATGTTGCTGCTCATCCGTTGTTCTTTTTACACTACCTCATTTTTTGCTACAGGTCGGTCAAAAAGGCCCAGGTTATCCACCGTCATCTTGGATGACGATGAGGATGATGATGCTACAGAAGAAAACAACATTAAGCAGTCATTCACCCAGAAACTCAACCGGTTCAAAAAGTCGCCAGTAAAGAAAGGTCTTTAACTCATACTACTACACGGAGATCCTTCTTTATTGACTTTCTCTAGGAAAAGCAAGGTCTCGAGCGTCTTCTGATGACGACGACTTTGTTGTCCCCGACGATTCTGACGACGACGATACCCGCTCCATCAAATCTCTCAAGTCAACCTCCTCAAGACGCTCTTCAACATCGTCAAGATACTCAAGAACATCCAACGAAGATGATGAAGAGCTTGATGACTCCGATTTGGACGATGACAAGCCGAAGAAGAAAATTACGAAACCCAAGGCTAAAGCTGCACCTGAAAAAGGCGCGAACGCTGCGAAAGCCAGCAAGTCTTTGGGAACTTCCGCTGACGGTGCGGGAACAGGCAGTTTTACGTTTTTGACTGCTGCGGAGCAAAGGGAGCAGGATAAGAAAGATGATAAGAAAGCATCAGAGTCACCTTACGATTTCCTTCTTGACGTAAGAGATGTGAGTTGGTTCTCTTTGCAGTAGCTTCTTGATCGATGACTTACCTGTTGCTCATTTCCCCAGAAAGATGGTAGGAAGCCAGGAACAGAAGACTATGATCCCAGGACGCTCTATATTCCAAAGAAAGCATGGGCATCATTTACACCTTTCGAAAAGCAAGTAAGTTATGTATCTTATATTTTCTGTCTATACATTCTGATTCTCCGGGCATAGTTCTGGGAGGTAAGTTGAGTTATTATGCAGTTTGATTCTCGCTTACCCTAGACTAAGATCAAACAAAACCACTATGATACTGTGGGTCTGCTTTGAACGTATCAGCAATAACATACATTAACTTTATTACCCTTAGATTCTGTTCTTTCAAAAAGGGTAAGTTGACCTATGCTACTACTGGATTGCGCGCCCAGTCGCTGACTAACACCTCAGAAAATTTTTCGAGGTGCGGCAGGCATGAGTTCACCAACCTTGCGTAGCCATCTAATAGAGATCTATGCGTGGTGTAGTTATACGAAGATGATGCACGCATCGGCCACCAAGAATTCGACCTGAAACTCACGAATCGAGTGAAGATGTGCATGGTATGTGCGATAAATACCTTCAAAACTTTCGCCTCAAATGAACTTCATTACAGGTGGGCGTACCTGAGATGTCATTCAACCTCTGGGCGTCGTACGTCATGAAGCTATTTCTCAATGAACGTTTCTGATAGACTTTACATCAATCCAGTAAATTCCTTGCGAAAGGTTAGTAGATCTATACAATACTATGGAGTACCAAATCGAATGATGTGACGTTCTGCCTTCAGGCTACAAAGTTGGTCGCGTGGAGCAAGCAGAGACTGCTCTCGGTGCCGAGATGCGCATGGCTGCCGAGAAAGGCCAAAATAAAGGGAAGGGCAAAGGCGCTGCTGGGACGCAAGACAAAATCGTTCGAAGGTGCTTACATGGCCCTGTTATCCTACCGCGCCGTGCAAATAACTTCTTTAATGTTACAGAGAGTTAAACAAGGTCTATACAACTGGAACCCTTGTAGATCAAGAATTCCTGACAGACGATCAAGCTGGACACTGTATTTCCATCTGCGAAGCAACGACCTGTCGGGAAGATGGCACTGAACTCGATTCTGAACGTCGATTTGGGGTCTGCGTCCTTGATTGTTCGACTTCGCAATTTAACCTTAGCCACTTTGACGACGACGTTTGCCGCACTCAAATGGAGACACTAATGCGTCAAGTATGCCCCAAGGAAATTTTGTACAAAAAGGTATGCGAAGATCTCTCGGTTAAGGTTCCACTAGATTCATTATGCTTGTCATCACGTCTTACAGGGCACACTTTCTAAGCACACCATTAGCTTGCTGAAAAACGTTCTGCCGTCAGGCTGCTTGTGGACAGCGCTTCGTCCGGTGGAAGGATTTAACTATGAAGAAACCTTAACGGAGTTGAAGACCATTTATCCTGCGGAATTAAACGAAGACGTCGAGATGGAAGACGAAGATTCATCTGACAATCTTCTTCCAAGGAGCGTTCCTTCCCCTATCCGTGAAATGGCCCATGACAGGCTGGCTATCGAAGCATTAGGATCCATGATATGGTACTTGCGGCAGCTCAATATCGATAAGGACATCTTGAGCATGAAGAACTTCAATATTTACGATCCAATGAAAAAGGGAATGGGTTTGACACTGGATGGCCAGACGCTAGCTCATCTGGAGGTTAGTGGCCGAGCAGTTCATCTGTTATGCGTGGAGTTCAATTTCTTTTAACAATTCTAGGTTTTGGTCAACAACGAAGGAACCGACCAGGGATCTTTATTGAAGCTTCTCGGAAGATGCATTACGCCCTTTGGAAAACGTTTGTTCAGGATATGGCTATGCATGCCCCTCCGTGACGTCTCCGACATAAACACCAGGTATGTCCACCGCTGCTGAACTTTCACCGATATCTCATTTCATGTTTTTAGACTGGATGCCGTTCAAGATATTCTTGATCATCCCACTTTTGAAGCCACGTTCGCTGAAGTAGCCAAGGGCTTACCGGACCTGGAGAGAATTGTTTCTCGCATTCATGCGAAAAGCTGTCGCGTTCGGGACTTTTTGAAGGTCCTAAAGGTGGATTCTCTTAAGCCCTCTTAGCCCATGGTTGGCAGCTTACGGTCCTTCTGCGCAGGCGTTTGACAGGTTGAACAAAGGTATAGCAAAGCTCGCAGATGAATCAGAGTCGTTCAAGAGCAAAACTGTTTTGGGCTTGCTGAGAGGCGCTCCGGATATTCTGCCTCATATCAGGAACATCCAGAGCATGTTCAAACCCACGGAAGACGAGAGTATGAACCCGACCTCTGCTGCAGAACTACCGAAGCTGATCGTCCTTTTGTCCTTTTCCAGAAGTCGATGAATTAATCCCAAGAGACGGCAAAGATGAAAAATATGACGAAGTCGTTGCTGAAATAAACGCGTTAGAAGCAAGTCTAGATGCTGATCTTAAGAAATTCAAGAAGTCACTTGGGTACGTCATTCAAATGACGTTTCTTGTCGACACAAAGCTGACTTCTGCGATACAGGATTGATCTAGAATATTGGCATAGTGCTATCGGTAACAAAGTGCGTATCGCATGACCATTCATCTGTGGTCGTCATTGATTTCTTTCTACTATGTAGGATATCTACTTAGTGGAAGTCTCCACGAAAGTCGACAAAAAGAAGTTCCCTAGTGACTGGACCAAAACCGGCGGAACCAAGGCTTGTTAAGGAAAGGCTTACAATTTGATTTTGAGCTAACGTCGGTTTATCGCAGGCTAAAAACAGATTTGTTGTCGGCTCCTTACAAAAACGGGTCCGACAACTCAAAGAAGCCCAAGAAACTCGTACCGCTGCAATCAAGGCCTTCAAATTTAGATTATTCTCAGAGTTCGATGCGGAACGCGCCATTTGGCTCCGTGCGATACGCGTTTTTGCAGAATTAGACTGTCTTTTCAGTCTAGCAAAATCTTCGGCAGCTATCGGAGAGCCAGCTTGCCGTCCTGTTTTCGTTGATGGTGATGCGGTGTTGAACTTCAAGGAGCTTCGACATCCCACGCTGTGCATGAGCACGAACCTAACCAACTTCATTCCTAACGATGTGAAATTAGGAGGAGATGTTGGGAAGATTGCTCTGTTGACAGGTGAGAATTTTCCAAAGGAATGTCTTGGAATTGGGGTTGACTCTAAGAGTAACAGGTCCTAACATGGCGTGAGTGTAGTCTTCTCTGCCTTGCACTAACATTAGCTGAAGTAAACCGCAAACAGTGGTAAATCTACGGTATTGTCTTTCGGTTCCGTGATCGGGGTCGTGTCTGATATACCGCTAGGTCATGAGAATGACTGCCACTGGAGTGATTATGGCTCAGCTTGGGATGTTAGTCCCTGCTAGAGAAGCACGGTCAGATCATGGCTTATTTCAACTTCAGCTCTTATCTCTGACAACTTTACAGGCTGAGTGCCGTTGACATGATAATTACCCGTATGGGTGCATATGATAATATGTTTTCGCACGCGAGTACCTTCAAGGTCGAATTGGACGAATGGTAAGGACATCACACGAATGGCTATTAGGAACCAAGAATAACGATTGTGTACCCAGTTGTAAAATCCTCCGCAATGCTACTCCAAAGTCATTGGTCATTCTTGACGGTAAATCATTTTTTGCGATGCGATGTGAGGAACTACTAAGTAGAGTTTAATACAGAGCTTGGCAGAGGGACGTCCACTTTCGTAAGTTCATAAATTTCATTTTTACGGCAGCTAGGTGTATTGATATTTACCCGGTAACAGGATGGAATGGCGATTGCAAGTGTATGTATAGACGTCTAGTAACATCCATTCATCTTGCAATATGTTGACCAAGCCTAGGCCGTGCTTCACCAATTGGCTACACATACGCTTCCGTTATCCTTCTTCGCCACCCATTATGGCTCTTTGACCGACGACCACGCATATCATCCAAACATCCGGATGATGCACATGTCAACGCTCGTGGACGACGAAAAACACGAAGTAAGCAGAGCTTTAACCCTATGCACCTTTACTAAATTTTTGCTTTAGTTGGTATTTTTGTACAAGTTGATCGAAGGAGTCGCCGAATCATCATTTGGAACGCACGTCGCAAATCTTGCGGGCGTTCCACTGCCTATCGTTGAGCGCGCGGACATCATCTCAAAAGACTTCGCCAAACAATTCAAGGAGAAACTGCAGATCAAGCAACAACAGCATTCGTCCTCAAAGATGCCTCTCGTCGCCCAAGCCGATTTTGCATGCCTGTATAAATTGGGAACCGGAGAAGCTCAACTTCCAGATGATCCCATACGAAGGAAAGAATTTCTTGTTCGGATGAAAAAAATTGTAGCTCGTTATGTCTCCATGGACTGAAAGCATACGTCGCGTCCGAGACTAGTCTTTTCCCCATATCCTTCATCCTATTCTCTCACTGTCATGATTTGTACATACATACCCGATTGCTACCAGGTCGTAATCCTATCATATTGATACCAGAGGTTTTACGTGTCAAGATTTTCAGACATTCGGTACAGTTCTTGCTTAGCAGGTCTTGGCCTATGCCAATCATAAGAGTATGAATAAGCCTCCGGAATCCGGAATAGATAGAGCAATGGGACGCTGCGAGACGCCCGTCGACTATGTTGGATCGAGTAGTAAGTCAACTAGTTGCAGAGGGTGTACATGGCGTCTAAATTGCATATCCCTCCGTTTGCCATTTTCAGTAGATTGAAGCAAAGAAACTTTCTTGGGACAAGTAGGTAGATAATTTGCAAGGCTAGAAGGTCTGGACAGCAATCTGCTCCAGCCTCCAAAGGGCCTATATTTGTTCAATGTGGAGTGCTGTAGCCTGAGGCCAAAGCGCCTGTGCTAAGCGTTCTCTTCATTTCCCAGCGTGAATTACAAAGATCAATTGGGATGGTGAATCTAATCTCGAAAAGCTAACGGAAAGATTGTTACCAAGCCACTAATAGGCATTATAGACGTCCTAACCGCAGTAGTGATGACATTGGCAGACAACCCTTCAACTTGTACACTTTGTTAGTGGCTGAGAAGTCAATATGTTGATGTCGGACCGCTGGTGTTAAGACATCGACCATACCAAATGTCGTAGGTCGCGCCCTGGAGTATGTACGGGCGTGCTCATAAACCGGTTTTAATCCGAAAAAAGCGAAAATTCCCATGGATCCGTATTGGCCGACGACTTTTCATCGAACCAGAGGCGTCTTAGGCGACAATTTGCATAGACGCGTACATATAGCACGGAGGAGTAAGTACCAGTAGGGACGGAGCTTGGAATGATGGATGTGTTCGGAAGCGCGTTGGAAGACCACCCCCGCGATTCGGGACTTTCTTGAGTATCCTCTTCTTGATCTCCGGAGGCAATGATAGGTGACGAAAACCACGGAAGAAGGGAAGGGAAATGCACGTTGATAATACTCCATGGAGTAAGGCGACTTGAAGAGTGAGAGGGGAAGGAGAGGGGGAGAAGGAGAAGCGGTGGATGTCCTGGCTTCTTGCGGTTCAACTTCAGACGAGGCGCTTTCTGTAGTCATGCTGGTCAGCTGCTATGCCGTCAGGTTTGATAGCTCAGAAACAAAAGATGTATAGTATGTGGCTTCGACATGTATAGGCTGCCAAAGCCAGCAAGTCAGTATGCATAGCGGCGGACCGACGGAGGTACACTCTTCAGATCGTCGGTCATATCTGTAGGCCGTGTCTTCAAGTGAATTAGAGTTACAGAGAAAACCATTCTACACGGCAGAATTTGGGTTCTCTACCCACGAATAATCCTCTCCTAACAGGGTACAAAGAAAAGGATTTACCTGAAAAGTAGAAAAGCGTATGATCCCCATTCGTCCGGCATGATCCACGATAGCTGTCTCAAAAGACCATTCTCGTCCTAAATTGCGCACTTGAAGATGCATCCATGGATGCTTTATCCCCAAGCCAATAGGCTGTCCGTGTTCGCGCTCATCAATTTCTGCAAAAGGAGGAAATACGGGTGGTGACTGGATATAGGTGGTTCGGATAGTCGGGGACTGAATGTGTAAAACTGTTTGATCCAGCTCGCCCGAGCGATAAGAAGCCTCTTCTTGATCATCATGTCCAAATGATGGCAGTTTTAACAACACCCTTGGAGAAGGAGGCATAGGACTTGAAAGGCGGTCATGAAGATGAGCGACAAAGGAATCAGAAGGCAAGTCCTGATCGGTGGACACACTGAACAGGCTCAGGGGTTCTGAGCTCGTGGATGAGAAGAGGCATACAGTGGAGGGTTGCGTAGCCGCCGAGATTAGCATTCCACAATCGCCTTTGTCGTTATTATATGGGCGTTTAAGTTCAAGTGTGTGCAACGCCGCCAGCGGTCGCGTCCCGCTACGGAATGCCGGGTCACCCAAACAATGTGCCGCGCTTGCCGGACAAGCTGCCGAGTTCTTTTTGAGCACACTTGTTTCCATTTCCATTTTTTCCACATCCTGAGCGCAAGCTTCCATTAAAATATTATCTGTCTTCTTCAAGTGATCCGCGCATAAATTAATGAATTGGCCAGCGAAAGGCATATCGTCAAGCTTTGTTGCCATCGATCTTGTGAATGTGTCGAACATGCGCAGTTCATCGATAGACAGAGATTTGGGCCTCCTGACCAGGTCGTAGGCCCGCAATGTACCGCAACTTCAACCCCTCCTCACGGACCACCGTATGCACTCCTTCACGGAAGCCTGTGACTGGCTCCAGGAGAGATGAATTTCAATTCGCAGTCGGACGTCAGTCGGGAGTCTAATTGGTGCTCCAAGAGCAGGGAGGGGTACGAACTGACTGACTGGAAGGCTCCCTAGACGGTGAGCATGTGCAATATCCCCGTATCATCCAAACAAGCCGCACTACGCCCCAACAGTGAATATCCACGTAGACGCGATGATACCAAAGAATCGGATGCGAACTACCGGGTAAAGACAATCTGATGTTGAAAACCAAGGTACATTCCGGGACGTAAACGTTTTGACAAGTTGGCGTCGGGGGCTGTCGGGGGGCAGCATAAGCTCACAATGTCTCTAAAGCAGGTTTAGCACATGAATCCGCAGCCATAGTACTACTAGCTACTAGTTAGACAGCGCATGGATGTTACCCCACCACTGCACACGCCGCAGAGTACACTGGCGCAGCTCAAGTTTGGTCGACCGACAGGTAAATAAAAAATGTAAGCCTCGCTGCCCCGTCCTAGCTAGGTGACGGGGGAGACTTCGTAAAGTAGCGAGATGCCTGAGCAACAACATCGCTGTGCAAAACCCGCTAACCTTTATAGATAGGGCTGAAGAAAATATCTATATGATCATCCTACAGCTCGAATCTTGAAATATAAGTCGTTTTACGCACCGAACAAGGGTCCCGAATATGCCTAGGACCGATCTCGGATACGGTACATACAAACTATATTTCCAAATTCCATTTACCTTCAGTCCAGAGCTTTCAAGTTGACCTCGCCACTGGAGCCCTTAGAATACTGGCAGCTGGCCAAATAATATCTCGAGTATGTAGACACCACAAGCATTCTGCATGGCCGCTCCGTTGTCAAATGTCATGGCAAGCTACTGATTGGCTGCATTGACCGCTTGATTTCGGCAAACGCCGTTCTGCGCAGGGTCGCCTCATCGCGTCTCCTCCGTGCCTTCGAGCTCCTCTTCTCTTCCATCTTCCATTATGATTTGCACGTTCACCAAAAGCGTAGCTCAAAATACACATCATTTGAAGGAAGCAGCTTATCAGCTCTCCTTCCTTTGGTTGGAGAGTGTCAAGTACAGGGCTCCATTCAATGGATGCGGTGCTGTATCCGCACGTGTGGCGTATGTCAGTCATTTTTAAATATTTATTAGCGCCCGAACGCCATCCGGATAACTTCAAGTGTGCAGGCCATGATGTATAAGGCGGACACCCCCATAATATTATACATACTCATACCATGGAAGTGGTCTTTAAATGTATTCAACATGGGACACATATTTCCTTCCAGTTGGTTAGGGTCTAGGGCAGAAAACCATATCCGACGGTTCTGCGAACCTTATTTGTCCCATGGCTTTAGTATGAGGATCCTGTACATGGTCGATTAATTTATGCGCGAGAAATGATTCATCCAATGGTCTTGCGTCTCTCATTTACGACCATGAAGTCGATTCGTGGCTCTGTAAGAGCAATTGCTTCTACTCATTGATGGGCCATTGAGATTACAGAAAGCGCAGTTAACTGACGGCGACAAACATGACTGTATTGGAATTTGACTTGGCTCATCACGCTTCTCATGTGTCGGCGTGCATCCTTTCATGATAATTACGAAGAATCATAAAGCTATGTTGACTGGCCGCGTCTTCGTTTTGTATTTAGAGTCAACTCCACCAATGAGGGAATTGCTCTCATAGAGCATGCTTCGCTGTGCTCACAGCCGTGAGGTAACTTCGCCCGCAGGAGGCAGCCTCCCAAGGTAATAGCTACCATCTACCCTTGCCACCATCCAGTATAGAAGAACCAAAGGACTAATATTTCTTCCGATGTGAGATATAATTCATTGCGTCACGACAGCCTGATCCTACGGTACCTCATATATAGATCACGTCCTCACTTGGTCTCCGTACCAATGTCATATGTATGAACGACGTCTTGTGGCTCAGGGTGGGATATTTTCGAGCCATCCACTCGTGCTTGGTACCACAGATATTTAACATTCCACACGTCCTGCCACCAAATTCTCGCTTTCCTGTTTCTACACATTTCCATCCGACATAGTGGCACCGTCGCAGCGCGTCCAAATTCTCCAGATATCATTATCTAGAACTAGAGCCTAGAAAATGATGAAGGCCAGAATTACTTGTGAGAAGGGAAGCTTGCTTTGGCATGGGTGGGCTTGACACTTAACAATAGGTCAGGTTCCTTCGCTTTTAGGGTGCGAAGTCCGCTTTTGGTTAGGTCCTGAGTACAGAGTACTCGAGTGGTATCTTATAGTTTAATAGAGCAAGTCAATATGATCGTCGACATTTCGATGTCGCATCATCGACATAGATACGTATGCTTTAGAACATAGAACGATTTGAAGCTTTCTGCAAGGCTGTGGGGTGCATACACAGGCATCTGTTAGAATGCCGTTCTTGCTTAATAAATCGATGACATAACCCACCCAGGTATGACCTGGATGCAAACAAATCCGTCTTTAATTCCTTGAAGTTGATAAATCCGAGTCCCTCCCATACCTACTACTGTCGGATTTGACTGCAATGCGATACATACACGCTAATCCACGAACATGATCGTAAATGGCTATAAATAGAGCGCTTAAACCGCACCTTTTCCGATCGCTTATAGCCGACTAGATGGGCATCACCGAACTAGTGCTTAGGCCTCCTGCCAATACCAGGAACGGTATGTATTCCGTTTGGCCTTCTTCCCACAAATTCAGCCTGTAACAGTATTTTCAACCTTTGAAGTCCGTAGTCTGCATTTTTGCGACTACATATTACGCGGAGGCAGTACTAGACTGAGGATACAAGTTGTGCATGACCATCCTATGACATACAGTAGTATACTTATTATCAACACAGTACATAGTAATTTGCAACCATTTCGTACCTAGCTTCCTTTCTCTGCCTTTGGTAAAATGAGACGGCGGATTTTAATATATAGGTGCGGGACATGGCATACTAAGCGAATAAGCAAAGATACGTCCGAACGGCGAACGGTGCATCAAGCGGCGTCTCCGCGATGGTAACTAGAAATAAGCATTGCTCACCCACTTTACTCTACATATTATTCAACCACGTTCGTCGACACGGTGTTAAGAATTGACGTCAAACTTAAAGCCAAAATTGACGCATAATAAAGAAACCAAGCTGATAACCAGCGATAATGACCCAAGGTTTGCCTTACGAGTAAGAATTTGTGGTTTTTTAGTGCATTCTATAAACATTGCAAGAAAAACCTGGCTTTGGCCTGAGTGATTCATGAGCGCCTCCGTAACGGTCGAACCGCCTCAACTAAAACCCTATTAAAATTCCCAAGGATACAATCCGAATAAGAGGAGATCGCGATGACGCGGAGAAGTAAATAAACCGTAAGTAAGTAACCGTATCGGTTCGCGTCATGGAATCAATGGCAATGGCGATGACCCGACCCTTCGCGCCTTCTTCCCTTCAACCAGCTGTCACGTTTTGCAATGAACCAGATTGGTATTCAATTTCATGGTTGCCCATGACATCTGTCGTGAAAAGGTCGTCATGTACCGAGTCGTTATTGAATTAGGAGATTACATGTCGTCGGGACGGATATTTGGACCGGGAGATCGCTCCTGTTCGCCTCCCCGGAGTCACTGATAAGGTGGATTAGTGGTTTACAACAATGTGATCGTGATCGAGACTAAAACTATCTTCAGTTTAGATGGACAAAGTGTATCCCGAGTCAGAGAGAGTGCATTGTGAAATACAGAGGCGTACATTGGGTGCACAAGCGGCTAAAAATTCGGAGTAGATGTCGTTACACAAATGGAGCTGGATGAATTTCCTATGTAAATTGCACGTTCCAGAAATTGGCTGCACAGAAAGAAAGAAATTGATCGAGGCGTTGCAAGCGGACCATCTGCGTGGGGATGTGGGCACAAAGCGACCGGGACATTATTAAGGATTGATGTTTATGTCTTATAGGTGGACTGGGGTTACTGGTGACCAACCGAAGGGTGATGTCAATGCAGTTTAATGAGAATCAGTCAGGCTTCGACCTCGCTTCTGATCCATGTGAACCACCAGAGCGATCAAACCCGGCTCGAGGGGACAACCCTGAATCTGCGTCCTTGTTTAATTATTTCTCGACGTTAAACAGACTTCCGATGGAATTGTCTTCCACAGTTGGGACCTTGATTTATTTAGAATGACGGGTATACAGTTTCCGATAATACTTATCACCCATAGCATGCGTATTCCACGATTCCTGTGAGATAGTACTCCTCGACAGTGCTGAGTATGAGCAATCCTCTTCCATCGTCAGTCGCAAGGCCTTCGAAAAGATCGGTACGCATGCAAAGGAAGAATGCGAGATGAAAGCAACGCTTTCTGAGAACGAGAGTGGTGAAGACAACGCGCAAATCCGTGCAAATTGGGCTGGAAAATGCTGGTGGGATGGGATATATTTAGTTGCCGAACGGAGCCGAGCGAATGAGGAGGAGGCGGAGATTGGAAAACAAGCACGACGTGGCGTATGTTGTGGATCCTGTCGCGAAGTAGAGCCATATTTGGGAAGAGGAAGCAAGGGAGGATGCCGCGTGTGTCAAAAAAGTGCAATAACTAAATAAATATTAGCTGGTTCGCGGACGTCAAGCTATATCTCCTTCAATCATCGAAAGGCACAAGGAGAGATCGCTACATCTAGATCTCATCCAAAGATAATGATGATCCTCGGTACGAGAAACGACCACCAGCTGCCATGCTATTGCAAGCCAGCTCTCAATTTTGTCGACACCTACAGGCGTTAACCCAATCTTGTACAGATGGTCTTCTTTTTAAACCAACTCTCCGTCTCCGCTTTCCACAGTATCCCTTTCCCTTTCCTGAGCCATGTCTCTGTACCCAAACCCTCCAGTCGTCGACAAGTCTCTTTCCTGGACATCTGCATACTATCAGAGCTCAGATAGCGCAGCCTGTTCCTTGTCGATGCCACATTCGTCGTCTATCCAGAGTAGAAACCACGACTGGTCTCCTTATTATGTCAATGACGCTTCCCAAGCATCCTCCTCTTCGTCCTTCGCAGCCTATCCAAATCAACTCCCAACGGAATCCTCGTCGACATGTGGTTCCTCTTGGAGAGACAGCATGTACTCGAGAGAAATCCACCCTCGATCGCAGCAGCTCGTAGCAGAAGACGTCTACCAGACGTCCGTATTGTCCATGCCCGTCCCTGGTTATCCGATCATGTCCCAACGCGCTGTTTTGTCGTCACCGACCAACCAGTCGACCACCCTACCCCATCATGGCTTGAGAAACACGCGTAACGATTCTCCCTCCTCGCGCACATCTTCATCGGATTACGGCACCGGTACAAAGGGATGGGATAGCCCTCTGTCCAGCGTAGAATCATACACACGCTATACTCCATCCCAGATAGGTGCTGCCGAGGAAGACGAGTCTGCGGAGCGGCCAAAATCCAAGGGCGGTTGCTTTCCCGTGTCGGAGTTGACCCACATATCGACTAGGTCTTTGGTCAAAGTGGAACCAAGTGACCAAGTTGGATGCTTCATATCCGAGAACTCGGCCTTTGTAACGTCGGCGTCGACGGTCAAGAAGAAGGGTACTTCGTCCACTCCATCTAACACGAGCAGTCTCTTCAGCCAATTGGCCGCACCTCCTACCGAAGTCCCCCTGCGTGCAACACAAGCAAGCAAGCCGATGCGACGGATGATGGGAGTCTTTAGGCTCAACCCATTCGCGATGCACAGCTTGAGCACCAATGCCGACGAAGAAAATATTGATGTGGATGCCCAAGCACCATGGTGTGGAGAACCACGTCCCTTGGAAGAGGAACCTGTGATGTTCGAATTCCAACTCCAGCTCGAAGGACTTGATATTGCGGACGATCACAGAGAGGGGCACAAGCCAGAGAGTGAAGAGGCTAGCCCCGTCGTCGAGACACCAACATCCCCGACCGGCGACAACGATCAGCTTCAGCTCAGAAGTTTTTCTCCGGGCTTCGAGCTACACCCCGACGACGCCTACGACTCCATTCTCATGGCCACCGAGGGCGCCCTACGCAACCAAAAAATGGAAAAGATGCAGGCTAGCCAGGAGGCCCGGAGCGGTTCATGCTCCGGCACTGATAACGACCAGTCTGAGGTCGATAGCACCAACATCCATTCCATTCCCTCTGCTCTCCACCAAAGTCCTCGGAGCTCACAAGCGCGCGAACACACGCCATATGAGACCTCGTCTGATGATCACAGCTACTTCCCGCCTCCGTCGACAACGACATGGAAGGCTAGTCCCCAACAGTACCATGCAAATACAGTCTATCCTTCTTCAGCACCAGCGTCCCAAACCAAGTTCGAGGTAGGGTACCCAGGAGGAAAGCCTAGGTTACACACTAGTGAGTATCCGCATTGTCAAGCAGGATGTCAAAGAAAAGGCCGCTAATGGGTTTCGGTAAAGCGATTTCACACCCGTATCTGCGCAAGGCTAGCATGCCGCATCTGGGAATGAAGCATCCACAGGACCATTCCAACCTCGCCACGTATGGTCCTGCGCGTGCAGTTTCCATGTCAGGACATAGCATCCTCCATCTCCCGACCCATCATACGCAGCGAGAGACGCATACGCCTACGCTTAACGATCACACTTTTCAACGACATGGCTTCTACGTACCTATGAACCCCGGCATCGGTGAGATCCCCAGCTCCGTTTTGGATTACCAGACACGCAGAACAATGATCGGTGCGCGGGGTGCGGGCGCATATATGCGCGTTGAACACGATTTCGAGCTGCCAGCGCGCGATTATTCTCCTAGTAGCGCGAGCAGCATGAGCAACGAAGCGAGTGGTTATAGTTCTGTGGTACGTAAAGGAATTCGCATAGCTTGCCGAGCCGTCCCTCACACCTTGTCTTGTTTTGCATTGTTTGACCTCATAGGCCTCACAGTTCCCGGCCCCTTTGAATGTTCAGGACGACCAGTATGTGGCTACTACTGGCTTTACGACTATGAGACGCTGGTCGCTGCCGGATATGTTGGCTTACCCCTGAGGCGGACGTCTGATTATCTTCTCAATGTTGGTATTTGTTCCAAGCAGTTAGTCCTACTTGAAGTTTGCTAATCCAAATTATCGCAGGCCCTTCTATATCTTCGTTCCTTTGTTATTTTAAGTGAAATTTGTTCTCTTCCTATTCTTTTACTTGCTTTGACAGCACAGTATCCTAGATAGAACCGCCTACACTTTGCCTTTGCCATTTCCACGTTTTCTTTGGGTTATTTAACGCTGTGTATGAATCTCAATATCTTCGTTCGTTTCCTGGTAATACTGGGCTTTTTTCTTCTATGAACAATAATAGAAGTACCTAAGATACCCTATCACTACCGTCGCTGTACAACTCCTTGCTTTTCTCGTACTCTGTTGTCGTACATTATTGAGCATGAGAATGATACATTTCTCTTCCATGAAAGGCCACTCCGTTCGTTCGAGAGGTTTCCTCGTTCTGTCAGTCAGCTCTGTTTCTCAGACAACGCCGGATTATCCGAGATCTGCGGTATTTTCAACTGCCGCCGGCGCCGCTCGTCAATATTCAATTGTAGCATATCTTACTTCACGCGCTGCTAATCTTTCAGATTATGTCATCTTCACTCCCTATTTCGTCTGACTTCACCGTTGGGCAAACATACCATGTCAGGACAACGTATCTTTCTGCCAACGATAGATCCAAGCTAAGGCTTTCCAGTGAACGCAATTGCCTTTAATGCATTGAGCAACACGCTATACTGAACTCGTCGGGTGACGGCCGAACGAAAGAAAAACAGCTTATTTAGCTGACAGCAGATAGCGTCTCACCTTTTGACCCGAACGAAGTTTAGTGGTTCGATGACGACAATGATTATCATTCAACATGATGTATGTCATGGACTTGAACTTTTAGTCCATTCACAGCGTTCGTCGGAGGAAGGGGTGGTTAGCTCCAAACCTCTATTAGGATTCAACATGATAACCATCTCATCTCAATAGATCAAGAAGAAAAGACTTCAATTTGGCAACCTCTTTCCATTATTACACCTATCTGTGATAAATTGAGAGATTAAAGTATGATGGATTTACTTTCAGGGAGATAAGTATCATGGGCTATTTTTAGCCACGATTTTGCCCAGAATCCAGAGTTATTTTTACGCGTCGCGTCGCAGGATATCACTTTGGTTATAGGCCCTTGACAATTAAGTATAGACGCTGATAAGAAGAAAAGTACTAACGATTTCTCGGTAGCTTGTTTTTTAAAGTAGAGGCCGGCGGTCCGTCGGCTAGTGGTACGTCCGAGTGAGGCTTTCAAAAATTGGTCTGAACTTGAAGAGCAAGATAGCTATTAGATCACCAGCCGCATACGGGATCTCCGAAGAAAAGATGCTAACATGCCTTGCAAATAGTAGGCGAGGAACGTGGATCCCTGCTTTGGATCACCGCGACGGTTGTATGGGATGCCCTGAGGTGTGTACACTCAGACCTGACCGACATTTGGCGTGTTCTCATTTGCGAGGCCATGAGGGTGCTTCTTTTTTCTATACGACATACGCATTGAAAGACGCAAGACAGACCGGTAGTATAATAAGGACAGGTAGGCTCATAAAAGAAGGACTCCTACAGGAGTCCGCGGCAAAGTTCTTCGACTCGGAACCGATGCTAGCGCTTTCTACAGATCTTCAACTGGTCTTTTTGTCCTAGTTGTGTATCACCCGTCATGCTTGTGTCGAACTTGCGCAATCAATAAAAGCGCCTAGTTTCAAAGCTTTGACATGGAAGGGCCCCCACTGGGAACAAAACTTTCGAAGAACTATAGTAAGCGGGAGAAAAGTGGAGATTTGAAGCTATTTTATGCATAGCTCAAGGCGCCAGTAGTAATTAAGCATGGAAGACCTGTGTATTTTCCTTACTCGTGATCTTCTTTGATTGCGTCCGGTGAAACTGGAAATCCCAAATGCGGAAAGAAGGACAAAGCACACCACATATGTGAAAGCAACATTTTTTATGCTTAAATGGGAAACTGTTGGCCACGAGCCCTCAGGCACGAGGACGACATTCGGGTCGATCAGCAGCGCCTGCAGGCATTTCCATGATGTTATCGGTGAACCAGGTAGATTAGCCAGAAGAGAAAAACATTGCAACAAATATATTCGTATGCTCTCTGTTTCGTGGGTAACAAATATTTAATTGTCGCAACGGTAAGTATGTTGGTATTGAGATGCTTAATAGAGAGGATGATTCTTCTAGCTACGGGTCTGGGCCTAGTATCAGCCACCCCGAGAGCCGAAAGAGGCTTCTGGAGAGTAATTTATAAAGAGAACTCAGAGATTAGCAAAGCTTTACTTAAATACGGCCAATGTGAGGGCGGTTGCGGAATACAGGCAATGCTTGGACAGAAACTCCAGCATAGTAATCGAATGACCGTGGCATCTGGAACCGTGTGCGAATACTTACCTTAAGGCTATAAGGTTCCCGTCACCGGCGGCGACTTTACCGGGACCTTGGAGACGGGCGCCCAAGCTTGCCAAGAGATCAGAAGTCAACAAGTTGAGGGTGCAAACCTTGAGTCCTTGAAGGATATTCAATAATACTCTGGAAAGCGACATATCAGACATGTACTGTGTGTTGTGTCGGTTAGCTAAATGACGGTGCTCCAGGGTGCTCCCTGGATGGAGGCCAGTAATTCAATGGACCTCGGACACCGGCCTTGCCAGTATACGCACAATTAATTGTGTCTCCGCGCCCTCCATAGGGCTTGCGAGATTTTGACGATTTTGACTCTAAGTCTTTAAGGGAGCATTTCGCGTGGTTTGATTGTTTATCAAGTCTGGACCTTCTTCTCGGTTGCTAAATTAAGGGGTGTTATGAATACGCTACGCGATGAACAAATACGGGTAGGCTGGTGGTGTGGTCACTTTGCCGGAGTGGTTAACGGGATCGCCTGCTATCAGCCATTGCTTTGGGTTGTGCTTTCAGCGGTTGGGCTTTGCCCGCGAGTGTTCGAATCGCTCAGGTGACGCAATTTTTTGGTGGAAGGAAAGGTCTGGTTTCGGGGTCCTGGGGAACGGAATCGATCTGCCCACGCGCAGGCCACGAGAGCCAGGAAGCCGGACTTGGCAGACTGCACAACTCCCCCACACTCACCTCTGCTAACATTATCCCAGGCCTCTTCAACCACCTCCGTCGCCCTCGCCCGTGTTCAGCTCGTAAGCCTTTCATTTCTGTATGCACTACAGCTCATGTTTTTACTATGCACTGTAGGTCGTTTGGGACGGTACTGTCGGTCTAATCTTCCCCAACCGCCACTTCTTCCCCAGCCCAAGTCGTCTGCCTGAACGATGTGTCGCGCACTCAGCCTAGATGTCCCCCAAGGAATCGCCAACAAACCGCCATCGATACCCGGACATGCTTATCCTCGCGATTGGCGCCGCCGAAGTGCAGATATCGGGGGCTTGCAGCTTGCAATGGCCACCAGTGCCGCTATGGCATACGATCGACAGGCGTCGAGCCCAGAGAATGCATCAGCTATCTGGATGAAAGATAACAATACCACAGCTCTTGGTGCGCAGGGGCAAGGATGGATGGGTGGGGAGGCTGGAGAGGTTGAGTGCGTTCTTCCTCCTTTTTTCTCCCTGGATCTCTTTCCCTCTTTGTTATTTTTTGTTGCCTTTCCCCCGCAAATGCACTTTTTTTGCTGATGAATCGGTTGAAGAACTCTTTATGCAGAACTTCTGAGCGATATGTACACGCAAACGATCAGTTCGGTGAAGGATAACAGTTTGACATCGTGCGTTCTTTGTACATCCCCGCCTAGGATATGGCTTGATCAATGACTTGTCAACAGCACGCCTCCGAGCACGCCAGAGCACGTACGCTCTCGATTAATTCGCGATCTAGGTCGGTGGAACTTCGAACCTCACAATTTGAACGAGGACGAGGTCACATCGTGTACTCTCATCCTCTTCGAGGTTCTGTTCAGGATTGAAGGGATGCATGAAGCCATCCCAATCTCAATGGGTGAGTCTTATGTGCCTTAAACCATTTCCCAGAGTCAATTTTCTCACTGTGAAGGGTTAGAACAAATAACCTCTTTCGTGCATCATCTAAGGCGGATCTATCGTTACGAAAACACCTATCACAACTTTGAACATGCTTTGGATGTTCTTCAGGCTACACAATCTTACTTGAAATCTGCCGGCATCGTTCCGCCCCCGTCGTTCCTTTTGGAGCCCCCCGGAAGGACATGGGTCGCCCCTAAAAGTGTTAATGATGGCAGCCTTCTGGCAACTCTCGGTCACCGAGAGCTGTTCATGTTGTACGTCGCGGCTATCGGGCACGATGTCGGACATCCGGGTTTCACCAACAATTTCATGGTGCGCACTTTTCGCTTTTAATCTTCAACCCTAAATGATCTGATTTATTGCACTATAACGACCTTCCTTCAATCCTATGTAGAAGAACGCCAAAACGCCGCTCTCAATGATATTTGACCACACCTCTGCGTTAGAGAAGATGCACTGTCAACTCCTGCTACGGGTTATGCGCCATCATGGGTTTGGAGTACTGCTCGATGACGCTCAACATGGCAATCACATGAAAAAGGTTCTAGTTCAAAGTGTCCTGGCGACAGATATGGGCATACACAACGATTTCATGTTGAAGCTGAAGGGCGTGGTCGAGGGTGAAATTGGCAGCCTTTGCATGCGCCAGATAGTCCTTTGTCAAGCCATACTCAAGAATGCGGATATTAGCAACCCCGTAAGTGATATCCTTTGTCGGGTTAGCACTATACTTTACATGGCACATTTTCTGACTCCATTTTCTAAATCACTTTATCGGACTTAGTCGCGTCCTTTCCTTGTATCAAAACATTGGGCGTCGATGTTGATGCAAGAATGGACGGCACAAGCAAACTTGGAGGAAGAGTTCCAACTGCAGCCCACCGTGATGTCCTCTTCGGATCCACTGAAAGAGGCTAGCTCGCAGATTTTCTTCATTCAAACTTTTGTGAAACCCCTCCTGGAGTTGACTGAACGTGCCATGCCGTCCATGGCGATGTACGTCGGCCATTGCAAGAACAACTTGAAGACATGGAAACACAAACGAAAGACCTTAATTGCAGAGGCTGGGGCACATACAACCACCACGACAACTACCACTGCATCGTCTTCTTCATCAGTTGCTTCATCTTCGTCCGCCTCCGCTTCTCAATCAGCCACATCCCCTCCTCCAGTCTCGCCTCGCCAATTTGACTATTATCACACGGCATTCCCATTGACGCTGCCCACGTATCACCCGTCCTCTTCCGATAGAGATTCTTCGACTACCGGTGGTCGTTCGGAACGCGATCAAGATTCTACATCGACACCACATTCGCCTACAGAGTCTGTCGCCTCTTCGTCCGCTGTATTCTCTCCCGTGGGATCGGAGGTGGCTAACTCGCACCGATATCCATCTACGGCGTCCAATGTCAACTCTATAGCTTCAGCGAACACTTATCTCTCCGTCCCTGCGCCGCACGCAGCCATCCGTGCTGCAACAAAAGTAGGGTCTCTCAGGAAGAAGAGCCAGACGAACCTGAACGAAGTAGGAAGTGGGATATACAGAAAGTCGAGGAACTCGTGGTGTGCGAGTCCGGTTGGGCCTGGCACGGACATCGTGTCCATGTTCCAGTCAAATTCGACAGATGGAGCGAATGCTAGGTCGTTGCCGTTGACGACCAACAATCTGCAGAGCGTGGCTGCTGCTGCAGGCGATTCTGCTGACGGCGCCGGTCCACCCTCGGCGTTTTCTTCTACCCAAGTTCAGACTTCGGTGGCTAAGCTTGAAAAGTTGAAGTTTTCTTCGTCGTGATGATTCCCCAATTTCCCATTAAATCGCAGGCATGCATCTATCTATCTATCTTATCTTATAATTTCTTGCAAACACTTGGAAGAAGCCCACACCTACCCACCCACCTACCTACCTCTTCGATCTTAATGATGGTTGAAATTTGAATGGTGGACCGTTGGTTTGGTGATTTTTTGGGGATCTAGTCTTGTATAGGAGGATTTCTCATATGGTTTATTATTGGCGGAGAACTGGCAAAACATCACAGAGCGGGGGATGGAGAATGAGGGTTTTCCCAGACGCGGTGAGGGAGGGAGCATGGCTCAGGGCTGCGGGTCCCCCGGGCCGGGTGTCGGTGCGGCAGGGGTTGTGCATTCCCAGTCATATTTTCCTGTGGCAGATTTTCAGTGGTTCACACCGTGAGGATGGATGAAAGACGAAAAGGATCCGCGATTGGGGGCTCTATTCCACTTTTTTCCACTTCACTTCTCCACCCACTCCTCCCCTTTTAACAGAAAGAAGATCGCCGCGTTGGCTATGATTCCT
This sequence comes from Agrocybe pediades, assembly GCA_013053245.1. NCBI lineage: Eukaryota > Fungi > Basidiomycota > Agaricomycetes > Agaricales > Agrocybaceae > Agrocybe > Agrocybe pediades. The sequence continues at coordinate 1,612,864 of JAACJL010000017.1, forward strand.
AACGATTGTAGTAGTCCTGCATCGAGGGGATTCGCCAAGGGTCCGTCTGTTCTATATTTCCATGGCTTCATGATGGAGGATGGATCTTCGATGCGATGCGATGCGCAAAGGCCGGTTTATGCTCTCTCTCTTGTTGTAATGTGGAACTGCAACTCCCATCGACCCTTTTCGTTTCGTTATGGATTATCAATGTAGTTCAGCCAACTCCTCCAGGTTTGGATTTCCATCTCCTCACAAAATCCCTGAACACCCAGAAGCGAAGAGGAGACGCTCTGCCACCATAAAACGCCAACACCAACGACGTACTGTATGTATACCGTCAAAGGAAATACTGCCCCTTCTTCTTCCGCGAACCTCATTCTCGTCCATTTTCTTCAAAAAAAAGTATCAATAAACCTTGCATATAACTTACACCAGTTTTTCCCCTTCATTGTATCCACCGCTTCCCATTCCCTCCTCCATTTTCCTCCCGCTTCAAAAAACATTTCCCCACTCTTGATATGGATTTCATTGATTCGATTGCGATGTTTTCTTGAACGCTGATACCCTTTTCAATTCCGCCTGTGGGACAGTATCTATATTACGTACATACATACACTGTATTTTTTTTTCCTCTCCCTCTCACCTCTCTTTCCTCACCTTGTGATTGTCATTGGGTCAAATCACGCTGTAGCCTTTTTGTGTCATGTCTCTTCGTCTCTCAAGACGTTTCGCTTTACTCTCTCGTCTTCCTCCTTTGAGGCGTTCCAGTTTCCTGTTCGTTTCATTTTGTTTTCTCCCTGCATATGTATGTGGCGCATTGGGATAAAGTTGAATATATTTTTCAGATCATTAGGGTTTTTTTTTCGATTTCGAATGTATCATTTTGCAATTGTCGTCCTTCTGTTTTTTTTTTCCTATGTCAGTTTATAGGTTATATAATGCAGCGTGTATAGCGTGCACGTCGTACGCGCTATGTCGTTTTGTCTGTACCACCTTCGTGCACAAGGAGGAGAAAGGTGTGCATCTTCTCTCGTGGATTTCAATACGGAAAGACACGCGCGTACCAGCGGATAAGAAGGTCATAGTATAAGCAAGAGAAAGAAAGGAGTGGTATTATTTGAGATATGTACTGGCAAAAGAGATACTGCATACAGACAAAAGACGCGTGAAAAAACTGGAAGGAAGGTGACTCAGGCATGGAAACATGTCAACGAGAAGAGACGAGAAGAGAGAGGGAAGAAAGTAAGAGAAAAAAAAAACTGTAAAGAGTGTTGGTATGAATGGCCTCGGGCAACAACCCAAAGGACCATTTGTCAAATGAGCTAAGCATCGAGCACGAAAGCAAGCATATACTAATAGGAGACGAGAAAAAAAATACTAAGAGGGGCACAGACAAACAAGTAAACCAAAAGCTTCTGTAAGGAGGAGGATGATACTAAAAGGAGGGCGGATGGTAGCAAGTATTGAGGGAAAGTATATGTTCTACGTAGTATTCTTCTTGATTGATGAATGGATAATGGAAATGATGAGATGATAAGTCCGTTTGAATCAGTCCTGGCCTACAGGAGCAGTCGAGGTTTTGGTTGACCTTCTCGAGCCAAAGCGCAGCTTCCCGTCCTCTCCTCGACCCCAGGAGAAGATACCGCCATCCCCATGCGATTGTGTGCTGCCCGTTCGTGACCTGAAAGACCACGCTGGGGAAGACGGCCTCACTTGGTCTTGTGCTACATCCAAGTGACGAGTATCCGTGCTCCTCCGACTAGTGATCGTGCCTTGATTCTCACTTGGATGGTCATGGTGATGATGATGATGGTGCTTGCCCGAGGGACCAACGGTGTGTCGTCCATCGCAGCAAGCGCGGACGTTCTCCAGACCTTCATATCCCTCATCCGACATCGTATCATCGTGCAGCTCAAAATCCAGATCTTCCGGATCCTGATGGGGCACGTCGACGAATGACCTGTCGGGGCTGTATGGGCTTTCAGGAGCATTCCATCGCAGATACTCTATAGCAGGTGTGCCAGATCGTTTTCCGACCGAACCGCCAATGGACACCTGTGACCTGCTCCTCTGTCCACGAGGCGTTGTGTTCCAGGGTTCTCCAGCAACTGCGCTACGCGTGCTGCGTTGGCTTTGGGGACTAAGGAGAGGAGGCCTGCGGTCATCTCGGCGCTCAGGGGTTTCGGGCAATATCGTGTTGTTCTGAGGGGACTGCACAGTGGGGTTGTTAGGTCGGGATAGCAAGTATTTCAAAGCCTAAATCAAAATATGTCAGCGAAAGCAGTCGACAACAATGAATGAAATCAAGCCATACATTCAGCCAAATGTCATGTCTATCTTTGGTCGGGGCAGTTATCTTCATCTCACGTTGAGGGGTGGAAATTATCACGCTGTACTGATAGAGACCCGGAGGCATGGGATTGGGATCAAGGACTGAACGAACACCCTCAATGTATGCTAAAATCAACGCATAAATCAATCTTTCTAAAATAACCCACTTCAAAGAACAAAAAAGAACATACCACTTTTAGCGCTCGACTCCGAAACGTTGGAAGATCCAGGATCAGCCGAGCTCCAATAAAGCGTCTTCGTATACGGATGCACCCAGAAGAACCGCTTGTGCCTCTTCTCTCCCACACCCTTGCCAATCGTCTTGCGCGTATACTTGTACAAGAACTCGCCAATCATAGTCTGTGTGATAGCATGGATGATGGCAGGATCTGTCGAGAGCATCCCGTTAGCACGCGGCGTGATATCAGCCGATTTATTAGGCGTCGTCGGTTCATTCACAGGACGATATATATGGTGATCGGACGACATGGACGAACGATGAGAGCCAATGCTTCGGTCTGAAGGGAGCGATGTTGTCGACCGCTCCTTTCTTTCGTTCTCTCTGACGCTGTACGACGACAACGCTTTCGAAGGTGGCAAAGAGGCGTGCCCATATGTGGACGCATTGCCCCCGGACCTGAAGCTACTGGTCGAAGGTGGCTGCTTGAGGTTACCACCGTGCGATGGAGGCAAGCTCGAGCCCAGATGACGAGAGCCATATCTACCACCAGAACCAGAAAGTATCGAACCGAGAGGAGTCGTCGCCCTCTGTATAAGTTCTGCAGGAGGTGGAGATGACGGCCTCGGAGGAGGCTGATCGTTATTCAGGTTTGCCAGGACCTTTCGTTCAGGAATAAAGTTGGGAGGCAGCATACTGTTCGGAGGAGGTGGCAATTTGGGCGGAGGAGGTAATGACATTACTGGGGGCCTTGATTTATCCATTGAAGCCAGTATCGTAGTACCAGATGGTACCCGAGATCGGCTTGGAAGGTCTTCATGACCTGTACCCGAAGAAACTAAAGATTCAATAGAAAGACGCCTATCCGAAGTCGTAGTACGACGAGAAATGCCACCATTGGAAGATTCGCGGAAAATGCTCGACATCGGCGTAGGCACAGGCGAAGGAGCAGTGAAGACAGGAGGAGCACTCGCAGAAGCAGACAGGACATTGGATGAGGTCGAAGAGGAGAGTTGAGGAGAGGGAGGAGGGATGAATTGGAACTGATGCGAGTTCGAGCTTCCAACACGATAAAGGCCCGTAGGCTTGGGAGATGGAGCAGCCACAGGAGGCAGTACCGGCGCAGGTGGTTTCCACTCGTCCGTTTGTATCGAGATTTCTTTGACCTCTGGCTTGGGCGCCTCGATGATAACAGGAGAAGGGGGCTCATACAGATCCGCACTCACACCTACGTCCTCATACGACACAGTAGGAAGAGGTGCAGGTGGATAGTAAGAAGAAGAGGTTTGTGGACGATTAAGAGACGTCGTCGACTGCTCATGCATACTGGTGAACTGGGACGCTTTGATGCTCTCTCCATCATCCTCCGAGTCCGAATAGTCATTCTCAGTCATAGTGCGCACAGAGTGGAAGTCTTCTGTCGGCGTGGACATCATGATACTCTGTCGCGCATCATGGTAATCGGTGTCTGCACCTGTCTCCGTCTCCTCTCCTTCATCGTAACCATCTTCTTCCTGTGCAGGACCTTGCGCCAAGAAAGTGCGAGTAATAGTAGTATCACCTGCACTAGAACTTTGCGACACATCTGACTGAGTGAGCGTCGTCTTTCTACTTCTCTCTCCGATGATAAGTGGAGGAAGACCTTTCCCAACAGCGATTGGTTCCGGCATGGGATCTGTGCCCATACCACTGTCAACCATAACCGGAGGAGGCGGCAACACAGGTTCTGGCGTAATATGTTGAATACCCATCTCCGCCTTCTTGGCTACAGGCTCAGGCTCAGTCTGCAGTGACATCTCAGAAGTTTCGACCTTGGGAGGAAGCACGGGTTCCGGTACAGGCTCTGGCTCAGACTGCACCGCCATCTCCACACGTACAGGCGAAGGAGGAGGAGCCGCCGCCACCACAGGCTCTGGCGCGACAACAGGAGGCTCCGGAAGGATTATCGTCTTCTCATCCTCAACCACCACCTCAGTCTGGCAGCCGAATTCCGCTTTCTGCACCTTCTTCACTCTGATGTACTCTTCGCCGTCATCTTCCTCCTCCAGAATCTCTGCCGCACTCAACAAGGAAGTGTTGCCAACTTTCGTCGGCGACGAGTTCACGTCGCCAAGCTCAGCAGCCAGCACCTCGGGCGCGTCAACGATCGAGGGTGGCCTAGCTTCCTTGTACGCAACGCCGCCCCTCTGTCGTCTTCCAACAGTGCCGCCTCTCGCAGAACGGCCGAGCACAGCCTGGCGTAAAGGACTGCGCGTGTACGATGAACCGTTCGACGGGATACGGCGGAGCACATTGGCAAATGCCGGGTCCATTCCATCCACACTCGTACGGTTAGACGGAGGCTCTTGAGGCGATGGCGGAGTGGGCGATGGCGACCGCGAACGTGAAAGCGATTCGCGTCCTTGGACTTCATCCGCATTGCCATGCCCATGACTGCTGCCAAAGAATTGAGAAACTTCATCGTCTTCATCCGCAACGCTGTATCTCGAAGGGACAGAAGGTACCGGGGGCGGGGGCGAATCGTCCATGCTGCGTCTCGCATGGTCGTCCTCATCATAGTAATCAGATGATGGACTGGCAGCGGCCATTCCAAGTCTTTGAATGAGCGTGATCCCTCCTCTTCCACGTCCTCTTCCACGACCACGGGTAGCCCGACCACCAACCTTGAAAGGCGTGATAGACTTCTTGCTTCCTCTCTTATTGTCTGCTATGGCGGTGTCTTCTTCTTGGAATTCTGAGGACGGGTCATCTTCGCGGTCGCCTGCATCGCTTGCAGCAGCTGCTGCTGCTGCGTTCGCGGCTTGTTCTAACCTGATACGAGCCTGCTTTTCGCGATTCAACGATCCTTTGAGGGTATTGATCTGTCGCTGAGAATGCGCCAAACGTTGTTGAAGAGCTTCGATCTCATTAGAAGGGTGATTGGGCGCCACAAACGGCCTCTTGATGGGCGACGCGTCTGGAGTGTCCCCAAAGTCATCACCCAATTCTTCAGGAGGAAAAAGTGCAGCCACGTCCATGTTGCGGCGGTTGGTTGATGCTCTGCCGGTAGTCCCAAACACGTCTTCGCGGTCTTCAGAACCGGCAGGAGTAAGGAAGCCTTGCTCGTCGAGGCCACCAGGATGCAAGGGTGAACCGTAACGTGGAAGACGTCTCGATGCGCGAGCGACGTCAGCCTTGAGGGTGTCTATGGTTTGCTGAAGGTCTGATTTGTCGCGCAATAGTCCAGCAGCGTGTTTGCGAGCTTGCGCGACGTCCGTCTCGTGTTTATTCTTCATCTCCTCAATAGTGGTCTGAAGTCTCTCCAGCTCATTCTTCTGCTGCTCGCCCGAATCGCGCGAGTTGGAAAGTGCCTTTGTCAAACGTTTGCATTCCGCTTCAAGACGTTGAACCGAAGACTGAGAGTCGGCGTGTTGCGCCCGTAACTCTTGCAAAGTGACTTCAAGGTTCCAGTTCTCTTCCTTGAACTTGTCTGGGCAATCATTCAATGACCGGCAAAAATTAATTAAAAGGGAGAGAACATACCTGCGCTTTGTGACTGCTGCCGAAGAGCGGTCCTCAGGCTCTCCACCGTTTTCTCAAGATCGTCCTTCTCTTCTTTCATGTCCTGAATAGCCTTATCCCGTTCTCCGAGGAGACTCTGAAGGCGTCGAACCTCAATCAACAGCCCACTTCCGATCTCAAAAGCGAATTCTGAAGAATCGAAGAGTGAGCATTCTCAAACCGAAGTGAAGATGGGAATGATTGACTGACCGACATCATCAGCTCTATGAGCCGCATTTTTGGCGCGTCTAGATTGTGCAGCAGAGGTCCCAGAAGAGGCCTTGGTACGCTCAGGTTCGTCGCGGGGCAAGTCTGCAGAAAGCATAGCTGGCGAATGTGCGTCACCATTGAGAAAACGCTGCAAAAGAGTAATGAAAGGAGGTTAGGTCGAAAAAAGAAAGTCATTGAGTACAATGTTGTGGCACGTACCTTTGAGTTCCCAAAAGCACTAGATAACTGAGCATTCTCTGCATCCCAAGCGAGGATTGTTTCGGACAGTTCACGATATCGTTCGAGCGCCTCGTCCTCGATGTGATCGTTTTCTCCTTTATCTGCCTCCAACTCCTCTAGCTGCCGTATACGCTCCTCCAATTCCATCTGTTGGGCAAGAACCCGCTGCCCAAGATTGCCTGCTTGCTGCAACTGCTTCTCTTTGTTGTCGAGCAATGTCTGCAGGTGGAACTTCATGTCGCCAGCGGTCGAGAAAGGATCGTTTGAGGGTAAAGAAAAGTCCGGCATTGGTGGCAGGACCGGTGGTGAAGAAGCCATGGCTTGAAGAGCCGTGAAAGCCCTCCAAAGGGGGCCTGGTTAAAGTGACTTTAGACCTCGTAGCCTCCTGCCTTCTCGACAAACTCAACGACTCGCACTTTCTCACAGTCACGATGTTCACCAACCACTCACTTCCTTTTAATTTAGGGGCGAACAACAATTATGTTTTCCGAAATTTCTTGTAAAGAGTAGTCAAGGACCAAGGTGCGGGGTTTACCTCAAACCGACCCCGCTCAGTTATGAAGACTACAATGCTCCAATGTTTATAAGCTCACGTTGAACAAAAATAAACACGACACAATTCAAACGCCTTGCAAACTTTGCAATTTCAATTCATATACAGATAAATACTATCTACACCTCTAAGCTTTTCAATTGGGTTGCTCTGCCGTCAAGCTACCATCCTCAGTGTACCACAGCTCCCTGACCTTCACACACCGCAAATGATTCTTCCCTCCGCTCAAACTGGCATCATGATGGAATAACCACCAACGACCCTCGAATTCCACAATGCTATGATGGGTCGTCCACCCAGTCACAGGCTCCAAAATCCTGCCACGGTACGTGAAAGGACCGAGAGGAGAGTCGCCCGTCGCGTAGCACAAGTAGTGCGTGTCGCCTGTGCTGTAGCTGAAATAATAAACCCCATTACGCTTGTGCATCCACGCCGCCTCGAAAAACCTCCTATCATGGTCCGACGAATGCAACAACTCTCCCGTCGCAGGATCGCGAATTTCCAATGCTTGGTCCGCGCCAACAAAGCTCTTCATATCGTCGCTCAGCTTCGCGACGCGTGGACACAAAGCCGGTCCCTCCTGTGCCTCCATCTGTGTATACGCGTCCTTGTCAAAGTGACCCTTCGTCCAGCATTGCAGCTGGCCTCCCCAAATCCCGCCAAAGTACAAATACGCCTGTCCGTCGTCGTCGACAAAGCTCGCTGGATCAATACTGTAGCTGCCCTTGATTGGCTCGGGTTCCGGTACAAAGGGTCCGTGCGGCTCGTCCGCTACCGCGACGCCGATCTGGAAATACCCTTCATGGTTCCGTGCGGGGAAGAAGAAATAGTATTTTCCGTTCTTCGTGGCGGCGTCAGGAGCCCATAGCTGCTTTGAAGCCCATGGAACGTCCTTCAATGAGAGGACGACGCCGTGGTCGGTGACTGGACCGCCGATGCTGGGCATTGAGAGGACATGGTAATCGTCCATGGCATATTGGTCGCCGTTATCGTTATCCTCGATGTCTGTGGCGATATCATGGGAAGGATAGACGTAGATCTTGCCGTTGAAGACATGCGCAGAAGGGTCGGCGGTATAGATGTGGGTGACCAGGGGTTGGATTTCGCGGGAAGTCATGGCAGAAGGAAGGGGTCTGATGTGCAAGGCGGGTTGACTGAAGTTGCGCCATCCAAGCTCTGTTATATACCGAATTTCGCAGACACTCAGGAGGTCCTTGTGAGTTGCTTACTATTTACGCCGAGATAAAACTGGGGAAGGACGCCCTGAGATACCGCTGGGGTATAGCCGAGGTTGACCCGCTATTGATCAATTGAGAAATTCAAAACCCATGACCGTGATCGACAAGGCCTAAAGCTAAAGCGTAGCAGAGATCCTTGCGGCATCGAAACATGTACACTGGTTTACGCTGCCTAAAAGCGCCCAAAAGGTAGGTCAAGCTCAAGGATGGACCTGCACTCCCATTTCCTCTGACACGGACAGGACTCCTTTGAAATAGCATCAGATCAAGTCCACCCCATTCAGGTACGTTGAGCCCTACGCTCAAAATATGTGGGTACGGATGATGGTGTGAGGAGTTTACCGGAAAGCGGAAGTGCTATCCATTTGGTGCTGCGCCGACGATCTCCTTTGTGATTATAAGATTAGATAAATAAAAAAGATGACGTCATCACATTGGACACACAGTTGCTCGTCCTGCAATGATCAAAGCTTGAAGCTTGAAGAGGCCGCAGGAAGGGTGTGGATGACTTCTGTCGAGGTCTTTATACGCTACTGTGGCTGCTTAAAAGACTCCTGGGAAAAATGACACCTTGCTGTAGAGTCTATGTACAACACAGTGACTTTTACATGCCATCATCGCAGGGTCATGGATAAAGCGAGCGTACGCATGCGCACCTGTACGCGCTCCAGTCTTCTCCAGTCGGCGATGGACATTCCGTGAGTGGGAATGGAGAGATCGCCCGGATGAGTCCCGTGAACGGCCATGGTCCTTGCCGCGGTCATGAGCATATTCCCGCCTTCCTCTACGGCGCCTTCGCAGATCCTTCTTCGTGGGGCACCAATCTTGTGACTTCATCCTTGACGCTCCGTAATAGTTTGTAATATTTTAGCCTCCCAGCTATTCCATAGCATTCTACTGGAGACATGCATCATTGTTTGCGTCTTCCAGGCAGCTCCAAACCTATGTTGAAGATCGATGGCCGCCCGAAAGTACTAGAAATCAGGAAAAGGATAAATACCAGAATCGTACGGGATTGATCCTCCAGTTACCCTCCAAACCCCGTCTCCCTCACCATGAAGACTGCTTCCTTGTTGGCGTCTCTCACTTCATCCATCGCTCTTGCCTCGGCTGCTAGATTGCCTGTCTTGCCGCCGGGAGGATTAAACGTCAACGGAACGCCACCTGTCTATCACCCTCTCAGTGACTTTGACTTCCAATCATTCGTGAGCGCTTATCCGTTACTCGCTTAGTTCCCATGATCATTTGTGTACTAACCACCCGCGAACGTAGAACTTGGCACTTAACCAAGAATGGATTGAACTCGACCTTTTCCGGTTTGGTCGTGAGAGGTTCTCCGACGAGGACTTCCATAACGCCGGCCTGACAGACGACGACATCAACCTGATCGGCTTCATGGCTCAGCAAGAAGTCGCTCATGGACAGCTCTTCACCAACATGATCGGCCCCGACAGAGCCGCCAAGCCATGCAAATACCAGTACCCCTTCGACAACGTGCGGGACTTCTTCGAGTTCTCGCAGCGTGTCACACGATTTGGCGAAGCTGGCACACTGGGCTTCTTGGAGCATCTCAACTCTAGGGACGGCGCGCAGATGATCCTCCAGACTATCACCACGGAATCTCGGCAGCAGATGGCCTTCCGCCAGCTTGAAGGCCTTCACCCCATGCCCGTCGATTTCCAGACTGGCATCACCCAGTCCATGCATTGGACGCTTCTCGCCCCTTACATCACAGAATGCCCGGCTGAGAATCCTCGTATCGAATGGATGAACTTCCCCGGCTTGAACATCACTGTCAGTCCAGTTGTCGTTTTTCACTCATTGTGCCATGTGCTTTAACTTGTTTTTTTTCCTTTACAGAATGCACCAAACGCTACTGAATTCTTTGACCCTTCGAACAACACATCTACCAACGACACTTCCTCCTCTTCCGGCAACAGCACCTCCTCGGGTAACAACACTACTCTCGATACTACACCCGCTATCACCCACGACCGCAGCGAGCCGCTTACCTCGCCTGGTCGTGAAATCCTCCTTTCATGGGAATTGCCCGGCAAGACGGTCGGATACAACAACAGCTACACCACTAACACCACTGCTGGACCTGGCAAGGTAGGGAGCTCTTCTCTAATCACACGACGCGTCATGGTACTCACGGAACATATCTTCACAGTTCGTAGCATGGATCTCTCAGTTGAACACCACCTACACACCATTGACCGACGTCAACGGTACGACTGGAAAGACCGTTCAGCCCGACCTCGGAACTACTTTCGGCTTGAACAACACTTCCACCGTCGTCAACAGCACTATGTGAGTTTCCTGACTGCCTGATGCTGCCTGACTGAAATACTGATCAACACGTTTTGGGTTTTAGGTTTGTCTTGATCACTGATGCTAATGTGACCGTCACCCCGGCCAACATGACCATGCTCGACCCCCATGTCGTTGCTGGTCCCGCTATCTACACTGTGGGGTAAATCGCCTTCGATGTGCTCCGTGCTATTGTAAAAAAAAATTGAGCTGACTGCGGACGGACGAGAGTAATGTAGGACATGACATGATATAATTTTTGTATTTGTTTGGACAGAGTTAGCGTAATCTTCTGTCATTGGACTTTTTGTACACTTGTTTTCTTAAATAATTGCTTATATACTGTACCCGACCCTGAAAGTGACCACCCCGGGAAAGTGGTCAATCGGCCTCCTCCATGAGTTCTGGCTCGATTTGGGCGATTTTTTTTGCAGCATACTCTGCCAGACACTGAAAAGAACCAATAGAGTAAGTTTGGTAGTGGTAACGAATGTATACTACGAGATAGAGGCCATTTAACACCTCTGATGGCATCAAATCGCGATTTTGCTAAGCGTCCCTACCACCCGGTCGTCTTGTTTTGGCCTTGGTTTTCTCATTTTATGGGATGCTGCCCAAAAATTCCGTGAGGTGGGAGGTAGGTATGCTATACACATAAAAATCTTGTTTATCCATCACAGTGAGACTAAAATCAATTTCAAAAGGCAAGTTGAGTAAGGCACCCAAATTTCATCGGCTCACAAAAGCCCCCTCTACAGGGCCTCGTCATAATGATAAAGTAACATAATTCGGGAATAAAATTATAAGAGCATAATTTACACATGTAGAGCTACATAAAATTCAGGCTGGTATAATTTATCGGATTTTATTGACGAAGTAGAGGCGCTCGCAATGTGGTGCCCCGAATTAAGCATCAACACAGATGAGCACAACAATAAAGGCCTGTATTCCGTCTGGAACAGCGCAGGCCAAGACCTACAGGCTCACAAAGGAGAATAATGTATTAGGAATCGAAGATTTCACAGTTCTCATAGGTCTCCAGAGTAAAGTAGGAGATGAATAATGGAAAGAAACAGATGGATTCGTAGCAGATTCGTAGGCCGATGCTTCTCCCTGATTAGCCGACGGCATGCCGTGGCTGCTACACAGGGGTGGTCACTTGCCGTGTAAAACTGATTTTCAGACATATTTCAGTAAAATATTCGTAGGGACATGACAAAGTTTTCTAAAATTCTGAGAATCAGGAATATAAATTTAAACACAAATGTTTACCTATATTCGAAGTTACAAGGCTTCAAACACTTTCATGACCAAGAAATTCGTCTTACAACTCAAAGTGGCCACGTTCAGGGTCGAGTACAGTACGTATTATTCACCTTCTACATGACATGCTTTGTGTTTTTGTTTATTATCCGTCAGTGGCCATGGGCTACTAGGAATCATGAAGTTCCAAATTATACAGGCCCAGGGTACTAGCTGTTTTAAATTGCGGCTTATTCCGCTAAGTGATTTCAAAAAACCCTTCTTTCACTGAGGGACGTGCGGCCTACCGCACATCGACGCTCCCGCCCACGCATCGAAGCCAAGTTTGACATTACACGAACGCGGCAAAATAAGCGCCGACCGATCCAGCAACTGACCCGGCAGCAATCTTCGGCAGATATGTACTAGAAGTTAACGGAGAAATCCGGCGGGACGTACACCGCGTACCTTCGACTTTCCATGGTTCCTGCTCATCGCCTGTCTCACGAACGCTAAAAACCTGCTTCTCCCACTTCGGTCTCCTGGTTTATTTTCGTATTGAATAACAAAATCAGAGGGACTTCTTTGGCTGGGAAATTGCATCGTCGGAAGGAAAAGGTCGAGACGGAGCTCCTGGGCATTGCCTCGAGCTCGAAGAACTTGGAACTGAGAAGGCGTACGGCGTCATGGCTTTCGTCAATTTCCTGGCGATTCGGATGTTTGCTATGTATGACCTCGTGGTCATTACACTTTGCACCTCGACTTTGCTTTGTGTGCTTCCACTGGATCGACCTACTAGTACTTCTTCTGTCTGGTGGTTCTAGTGAAGAGGCTTCTCGTATATCAAGTTACATATGCATACGGTTGGCGTGCGTCGAGGCTTGCTCGAGAATTATAGGCATCTGCACCTTTTCGTGCCTCACAACGAGAACGACGGGGGCTAGCTGTGGACTCTTTGTCCAGCGGTGCTGGCTTTGAGACAGTGAGCGTATCCAGTCATGAGGCAGTCGTGATATCAAGGTCTACGCAGCACATAGGGCTTCTAGCTCGCGATGTCCTGCTCTCCAGGAAGTCATCCCTTGAATTTTCACCCCACAGATGTATTATGAAATGCCACGACGTCTGGCTTCTCTTTTCTCTCACTGCAACCTACAGAGTAAACTCCGCATCACCGCATTTGTTTGTGCGTTGACTGCAGGCGTTTGGACAGAGGGTACTGTTTGAGAGTTCGAGAGGTATAAAAAGGGAGATATCGAACCTCTTCAGTCTTCATTCGAACAACTCCCAAGTAGTTCTTAGTACCCCAGCAGCAAGCAGCTTCCAGCTAGTAAACCAACTCTAACAACAAACATGCAATTCAAAGTCCTCGCTGCTCTCGCTCTCGCTACCGTCGTCGCCGCCCAGACCAACGTCTGCTCCACCGGCGCTCTCCAGTGCTGTAAGACATCATCATCTCTATTTGATTGAGTAACTCCGAGCTTCAATCTAATTAATACTTCGCGTCCACTATCCTAGGTCAAAGCGTGCAGTCGGCTTCTAGCCAGCCTGCCGCCTCTCTCCTCGGCCTCTTGGGCGTCGTCGTCGGAGACGTCACTGCCCAGGTTGGCTTGACTTGCAACCCAATCACCGTCATTGGTGTATCCGGAAATTCTTGGTATGCATGCAAATTATTAGGGAAGTAAGCAAAAGGTGTCTGACTCTATTACACAACTAGCTCTGCCCAGCCCGTTTGCTGCGAGAACAACAGCTTCAGTAAGCTATTCTTTGGGACATTTTCTTGATCAAATACTTATTGGCACATTAACAGACGGCATCGTCGCCCTTGGCTGCACTCCCGTCAACCTCAACCTCTAGATTTTTTCATGACAGAATAGGGCCGTCGTCTCATGGAAAAGGAACTATTTTCGCAGTAGTAGTAGTGACGGCGACTCTATAACGCAGCGTACAGTGTCTGAATGTACAAAAGTACTGTTTTTCTTTCAAATGGACCTCAATTATGACTCGCAAATCCCCATCATAAATCCATACCAAGTCCTTACGTGGCTTTTCCGCATGCATGTTACCTCTCAGATGCGACCAAGCAGCTACGCTGCGGCTCAAGATTGAGAAATGTGCGCGAATGGCGGGCCCGGGGTTCTACTCTGCTCTTTAATAATTAACTTCCCTGTGTTCCTCGCTTTTCCTTGATCTGTTCTTCTTCTTATCCTCGTTCTCTTTGGAGTCAGGCTGATGCGCTGCCCATTCTCTCTGACAACTTCTCTCTTTCCATTTTGTCTTTTTTACAAGTCTTTCTCCCACGTGTTGGAACTCGTTCATCCACTCTGTGCTTTGTTTATGTGCGCCTGGAACGAATTTTAACTGATCTGGAATTGAACTGCGAACTTGGCGACCACAACATTACGCTGACTTTCGGCTTCGTACTGCAGCTCGTCACCGTTGTTAGCACAGTCGAGCTTGTGGTTTGAGTCGCCTGACATAGCTGTCCGCGTCTCGTACCTCGGGCTTCGCTTCTTCATAATGGAATTGAGGAATAACAAAATCGGAGGCCGTCTTTCCTAGTTGCGTAGATTCTCGAGGGGAAAAGCCGAGACGGAGCTCCTGATCATGAACATTGCCATCGAAGGAGGCTGGCACAAGCGTCATGTCTGTCGTCAATTCGAATTCCTTAACGATTTCGGATGTTTGGTACGTACACCTCGCTGTTTACACGTTCGCACCCCGGGTTCATGTTCTTCGACTCGGTCTATTTCTTCTGGTGGTTCTGGTGAAGAGGCCTTCTCACGGTCAAGTTACATAGTACCGCGTGTTTGCTCCCACGTTATACTACTTAGGCGTCTGAGAATATGTGGCCTTTGCTAGACAGAACGGCGCGATGATTTGAAAGCTCCTGCACCAGCAGTCGTCTTGGGAGGGTTGAGCACAAACAGGGATTAAACCAAAGTTTACGCAGCATACACAGAGCTTCTAGCTCGTATCATTCTAAATTTCAAGAAGTCATTCCTTATTTTTCACTCCACAGACGTATTAAACTCCACCCCGTCTTCTGTTTCCCTCAGGACAGCCTTTGAATAAAGTCCGCATCACCGCATTTGCTTGCGCTTTCAAATTAGCCTTTTGAACATAAAGCAAAAGGTATAAAGAGCTGAATATTGAGCTTTCAATCTTCATTCGAACAACTCCCAAGTAGTTCTTACTTCAGCGCAGCAAGTAGCTTTACCAGCCAAAACCCCCTACATCCACAAACATGCAATTCAAAGTTCTCGCTGCTCTTGCTTTCGCTACCGTCGTCACTGCTCAGGCCGACGCTGGCACTGGAACTGCTCCCCCACCTCCCGTCAACGTCTGCGACACTGGTTCTCTTCAGTGCTGTGAGCTCCGTTATACCATTTTATGGAGAACTTTTTTTTTGTTGCTAATAGTACGTCTCTCATATAGGCCAGAGCACCCAGTCGGCAACTAGCCAGCCCGTTGCTTCTCTCCTCGGGCTCTTGGGTATTGCCCTTGGAAGCGTCACTGGCCTGGTCGGCTTGACCTGCAGCCCAATCACTGCCATCGGTGTCTCGGGAAATTCTTGGTAAGTGCATGCTTGAGGCATGGTGACGATAACTTTTCTGACTGAATTTTATACATTAGCTCTGCGCAACCCGTTTGCTGCTCCAACAACAGCTTCAGTGAGTTACTGCGCTAATGAGTTTCTATGCTAGATATTTATTACCACTCTGAACAGACGGCATTGTCGCTCTTGGCTGCACCCCGGTCAACGTCAACCTTTAGATTTCACAACAGCAGCAGAGAACCGGCCGTCACACGCAGGAAAATCAGGACAATCTCGTAGTAATGACAGATGATACTCTCTAGTAAACATGGCGTACAAAGTTCGAATGCACAATATTGTTTCTCAAATCTCAAATATTTCCGGTAAACTTTTCCGAATCAAAAAGCCTAGGGCGTACAATTGGCAATGGAGAAACATCCGTCCCGTAAGTACGTAAGTTACAACCTTAAGCTCAACGATAAAGGCTACTGCGACGCTAAGTCCACCTTCTACTAAGACCAGGCAGTGCTTGGAGATGCTAACTCCGTCATGGGTGACCTAATATGACTATGAGAAACGAAGACACATCCAAGTCAGGGGACAACTTCTCCCAGGACAACCGCAGGAAAACATAAATCTAAAAATAGGTTGATTACCGAAAGAGGGAAGTTTATAAAGTCCGCCTTGGCATTGACTTGAGCGGGGCACGTTCCAGTCTTGTCCATATCCATTTCTCTTTCCTCTTCACTCACCCTTTCCTTCGCCACTACTCTCATGCTTCGCTCACCGTCTCGTTCGTCCATCCCCGTAACTCCCCGCTCCCCTTCCAAAAGGCCCTTGCTTGGCATAGCTGGCGTCGCCAACCTCTTCATACGCATGCGCAGGTTTGAAGAGAGTGCCATTGGAAAGCAAGGGCACATTCAAATCACCTCGGGGGAGCCAAAGACCCATCCTGGAATTGCTGAAGGTAGCAAGGGACAGGAATCGATATCAGTGGAATTTGTCGACCATTTCGTCTGTGTTGGCGGAGTGAACTTGGCGATACTGCTCCGCGCTTGCAGGGCAGCCTTGTTACAACGTGTAAGCCCGACGGGCGCGAATGCTTTGCTGGACGAGCAGTAAGTCCCTCGGATGGATGGTGTACCTTTACCTTCTTTGCTAACCCGACCATCGCACTAGGTGGGAATGCATCGTGTCTGGCCCAAAACCTCTACATAACGGAAGCTATAAAGTCCAGGTATGTCCACGTCTGTCTGTCTTCACGATCCTCGACCCCCTTTCTCATGGGCGCTCAGATACGGTACATCGCACTTGCGACGAGATCGTCAGTACCAGACCCTCGGAAACCCGTGGCACTAGAGAAAGCCAAAGGCATCCCCGGACTGATGACTATCGTGAAAAGGGGCGACGACTGAGGTCATGGGCTCCATTCATCTCTCACCGGCACCCTCCAATCAAACACATTGCAATACGTGGCGACACACTCCAATATCCAATAATCCCGCACCTTACAGCTCTTGAAACTTTCTGGACAATCCTCTCATACCATACTATCCCTTTTCGACAGGTCTCTCGTTTGTCATCTTGCATGCCATTTCCATCTCCCTCCCTTCCTTGCTTCGCTGGTATCGCTTACACTACGGACAACTTAATTCTTTCCTTTGACGTGCTTTAGCTTACGATCTGCTTTCTTTGATTGATATATCATGTACCAACACCAACACCAACCACCATCACCTTCGAACGTTCATTCATTCGCTTCTTGCCCATCATCATCATCATCTCGCACTCAGTCCATTGTTTTCGTATCATAAAATTCTCAAGGCTTACCAGAGTTTGGTGATATATGATGTACCTCCTAGCTCATATATATCTAAAATCAATTTGAGAAATGCCGCTTAGCTTACTTTTAGTTCGCCTCTTAACTTAACCATTTAAGACTCCACGCACCTTCCACGTTGGCGAGCTTGCAGGCTAGTAAAGCACAGTGTCTTTCTCGGCAGATAAGGATGTGCCCATATCTTTGACAACGGTTTTGATTAACACGTCTGTATGTAACCGTTGCGCATCTGGGTTTTGTTCTTGATTGTTGTTGTTCGTAGTCGTCGTCAGCGTTTTGGGTAGGTAAACGTCCAGAAATAGCCTCTTCGAGAGACGAGACGAAGCTTGGCATGCTAATTTCCATAATAAACTGCAATCTCGACACCTGGCACCGAAGCAACGTTGTTCACTTCTTGGGGAATGTGGGGTAAAGTGTTCAAGCGTAAGCTTTTAATGATGTCGGGGCACAGTCCGAGTCTATGCAACCAGCAAGCAGGCTTGTTTCGTATGACTGTACCCTAAAGCTTTTTCTCCTCCAATGATAATCGATAATCATTGATAGCAGCCGATAAAGATAAACGGATTCAAACCATAAAGCTACATGTTACGTTCCTTGTACTACTTAAAAATGTCTGTTTTTCGCTTCCGATTGGTATTCTTTATTCTCGATCAAGGCTTTCCTCACGCAGTTCACCGTCAATGCAATGGTGACCTGCCCTTATTACCATCCAGGAGGCCCACCTCCACCATAGTAGTTGTTGTTCCCACCTTGGCCAGGAGCACCAGGGAACTGCGGTGGTGCATCGTACGGGTCTGCACCTGGGAACCCGAAAGGTGCCTGTCCAGGAGGAGGAGGACCTCCATAGCCTCCTGGAGCGTCTGGGAAACCTTGTGGACCGCCTGGAGGAGCGCCGTACCCTCCATGGACGTGTCCGTGTCCGTGCCCATGTCCGTGCTCGTGCGCTCCAGGGAACGAAGGGGCTGCGCCAGGGAACGAGGGCGCATGACTATGCTGCTCTGCTCCAGGGAATGAAGGCGTATGACTATGGGCATCGGCACCTGGGAAAGCGGGCGGCGCTTGAGCACCAGGGAAGGATGGCCCAGCACCAGGGAAAGAGGGTGCCTGTCCTGAAGGAGGCGCATCGTACGAAGGCGCATACGACGGACTATAACCCGTGCCTTGCCTCTGTGGTACAGGCGGGGCATGCGAAGGCGGAGGATTTCCGCTATAGGAGGACTGAGCACCGCCGTAAGCGTTGGGCTGGGGCGCAGGAGTGTTTCCGCCTCCATAATACGATGCTGCTTGTCCGCCTCCGGAATGTCCTGGGCCACCTCCTGGCATATCTCTCTTTTGACCTTGTCCGCTGAACTGATTGATTAGGTTGGACGCTTGAGCCAGCCCAGGTATATTCTGAGCAAGGTTATGCTGGAACTGATGCGCTTGTGTTTCTGCAAAGGATCCTTGAGATTCTGCTGGTCCACCTTCACCTGCGAGACGGAT
Source organism: Agrocybe pediades (assembly GCA_013053245.1). Lineage (NCBI taxonomy): Eukaryota > Fungi > Basidiomycota > Agaricomycetes > Agaricales > Agrocybaceae > Agrocybe > Agrocybe pediades. The sequence goes on from JAACJL010000017.1 coordinate 1,631,548, forward strand.
GTTTTGATGATTCCGCACTGATTCCTTGGACAGACGTTGTATAACGGAGCGCTGATTTGGCACCTTGGCGATCCAGTCTTTCACACACTGCATCATCTCCCGCTGGATTTCCGACTGGTTGTTGTGGAAATCAGGATGGAACCTTTGAATTGGTTTGGTCAGCTTTTATGAAATGACTCGAGCACAGTTGGCGAAGAAGATAATTACAGGCATTGCAAAACATCCTCAGTGACCTGGTGCACATTAACTGAAGGATCGTCCCATGCTTTGCTGACCAATTTCACTGTGTATTTCTACGAGGCGTGTCCCGTAAGCTTTGGTATGAATAGCACCGTGAATGAACATACGACAATGATTCTAGCAATTTGGCCGGCAGGTTCGTTCAAAATCAGATTCTACATTCTGTATTAAGTACGATTTGTTATGATTGAAAAGCCATTTACTTACGAAGTGATCTTTGCTCAGGAACGAATGGGTTGGGTCCGACTAGAAATATGCAGATCAAAGTTAATTCGCTCTTACTAATAAAAGTCTCGGCAAACACGTACAGCTCTTGGGTCATTGAAGACCTCGTATTGGTCCCTGTTGTCAATAACCTCTCCGGAAACGCTTTGCAAACCAGACGTAGCCGACTTGAGGATAGGTTTCAAGAAAGGCTAAGCCGATTTTTTGTTCAGATCTAATCAAGCGGAAATATGACAACAACTACCTCAAGGGTGGTAAACACAAACACTACCAGGACATCCGAAAGGTCAAAAAATTTACCCGAAAAGAAATTACTCCACTTACCGGAAATCGAGTCCATGATCTTCTCAATGAGTGGTCCTAGACCAGGAATCTTTTCGATCGTCTTCGATATCTTCTTCACAACTGTACCACTTGTTAACATCACTCGTAACATGGATTGAAATTTAACTTACCAGAGTCTCTGAACGTGAGAACCTGCCAAAGCACTGCATGCAGTTCTTGCGGGCTCATTTGCTCAGGATCTTTGCCGCCTGCAGCTGGTCCTGCTCTGATGCGCTCAATATTATCGAGGTCGCGACTCATGTCACTGCCAGAACCTCCTGGTATGTTGAAGAACAAGTCGCGCAAGACGTCGGCTGGGCTAAGGCTTTGCCCACCGGGCCCGCGCGTTTGAGACATAGATTTGGAACGCGCTTTATCCAATTCTTTATTCAGATCAGTCACCGAGGCCTGAAATGGGCATACATGAGTAGAAAATAGACCAGTCACATCGGATTACTCACAGAACTCTTTAGTTTTGAGAGAAATATAATTGTCAGCAATCATATTCCCTGACCGACTGAGTACAACTCACGAGATGATCGGTAGCCTCTTTCAAACGGGAAATTCAGCCACATTTCTTTCAAAAACTACATGTATGCATACCTCCGAGCAAAGAGTGAATGAAATCGCTGGAACCGAAGGATCCGGTGACAATGGGGGCCACCCACTTCCCATTAGGCGCTTGGATACGAACTTGGTCTCCGACGTGGACGAAAACTTCTTGGTGTCCTAAGGATACAAGAGCCAACTCGCAGAAGTTAGAGTGTGCCGAGAAGTCCTCCAAGGTATGCAGCTAATCGTAGATGGAATTAATGAGGAAAGGACAAAGCTTTAGCAAGCAATGAACAGGAGACATACCGCCTGGCCTAGAAGACGGAACGCCTCATATTCGTCCAGTTTATTACCACTAGAACGGTTCTGCCTGCCTCTGTGAATGCACTGTTCAAGAGTACGTCTGACGAGAGCTTTGGAAGTATCCCAAGATCCCTGTTCTAATGACTATGATAAATTAATTGCATTCGGCGAATAAGACACACATACCATTTGCAATGTAGTTCTTCATGCCTGTACGAGGATCAATCTCAAGTTCCCTTGGCTAGTTTACGGAAGCATAAGTCTCGTTTCGGGGAGCTAGGAAATGTTGACATACGTCAACTGGGCCCCGGAGCTGCGGATGGTACCGCCTTGCGTCCTCGCCTTCACCGTAGCCTTTGGGATTGTCAATATGTTCAGTCTAAACGAATGTCAGTATCGCGGGGGCCGGGCGAGACGAGACCCTTACTGGGAGGTAGACGCCTAGCCTTTCCGGAGTGACTTCAAACTCATGAGTAGCATAGCCATGAGCCTGACGAGGATATGAGCATGAATGGATGGATTAATATAAAATCAAAATCATACCATGAAGCCAAGAACCATGACCAAATTGATGATTGTCTGTAAGTAGCCCATAAGCTTCGCAACCCATGTTTGACTCCTATCGCGACTTACTTGGAGTTGGACCTTCTTGAGTGAGGCTATGTCCACAGCTTGACTGTAATCGCGCAGCCAATTGCTGTGCAGTAATCTCGTTAGCGGCGAACGCGGGGTAGTTCCAACCCCCTCACCCAAAGTACACCCTCTTGATGTCTAGGCCGTTGAATTTGTGTCCTTTGGACAGCATACTGGCAAGGGCGAAACCACCTCCAGCGCCTCGTTTGATCAGTTCTGCGAGGATATCTTCCTATAAGGGTACAAGATAAGTCGCGAAGTTTGGTTCCACAGATTTCTTCGTACAATATCACCATGACGGAAAGCGCGCCCTTCCATGTAGGCAAATCTATCATGTAGGATAAGGATCAGGGTTACATGAAGTCAAGGAAGTCAATACATACGAAGGAATGTTTCCTGCACCAAATGCATATACGCCATTATTTGAAAGACAGAATGCCAGGACAACAAAGATCGTGAGTAAGTAAGTTGTATTAGAGAGGGCCATATTGGACCTCGACGGTGATGGTGGTTGTAGGAAGAAATGCAAAGGTGCCTATGAGATCGGCCAAGGCGCTCCATGTTAACTTTGGATGATAAGATAAGATCTTTGCTTCATTACTGATCACGTGCGCAACATCAACCGAAGGTTTTGCTGTCGCTGACTAATGCGCATCACTCTCTGGTCTATACCACATTCAAAATGGCAAGCAAATCACTACCCTGACTGCTTTTGTTCGTGTTTTAATGATTTTTTCATCTCTTTTCATTGTAGATCATCCCAGTACGTTGCTTCTCCTGCGGCAAAGTTATTGGCGATAAGTGGACAGTCTACTTGGAGCTTTTGGCAAGGGATATGAGTGAAGGGTGAGTTTCAGGTATATTCGATTTGGTGTAGCTACTCATATACCTCCTTATCAGTGACGCTTTGGATGAGCTTCAATTGAAGCGTTACTGCTGCCGTAGAATGGTCCTGACTCACGTCGACTTGATTGAGAAATTGTTACATTACAATCGTGAGTTTCGTTTGGGTCTTTCACATTGTCGTTGCCTTACTAACTGATAATGTTGTAGCCATGGAACGTACGAAAGACAAGTCGCAACACCTTTAAAATTGCCAGCAATCACCTTGCATTTTAAAAATCATCACTTCAACGCATATGAAGACGACCATAGGCCACTAGCCTTCGATTCTGCGCCATACGCTGCGATAAATCCGGGCGAGCGGGCAGAGTTTCCAGTGCCTACTAGTGGTCCCCCAAAAATCTGCTGCAGGGTTGTTGCTTTCCAGCAAACTGGCTGTACCCACTTTCTGTCCTTCTGCGCCTTTTGGTCTACCTGTGTAAGGTCCTTAGCAGGAATTAATATTCTTCGGCAGCTGCCGTCCCCATTTGTGTCCCCATTTGTGTCATGATATTTGTCTTTTTTCGAGTGCGATATTTTTGCCATGTTGCAGGTAAATTGCTTCTTTTTGTCAGAACCGAGTGAGTGAGGCTTTAACGGTCGTATACAACAAACTAATGAAGACAAAAGGGAAAACAAATGAAGAAACAAGGAGGGCTTCCAAAAATGGAAAACGTTGTTCTTGAGTACGTAATTTATGAACGATCGAGGACCGAAAACAATGGTAGCTTGGACTTGAACACAAACAAAGGAGAAGGTATCAAACAATCCCAGGCAATACTTTACTGACAGTCCTGTCTTGATATCCGACATCTACTTCACTTCGACCTCCCACCATCATCACGGCATAGATTGTCGTTTCGATTTTGATGGCTCACTATACATCCGCGCGGAATATGGCAGGACGGCCACCAAAGACTGCAAACCAAATCCTTCGTTCTAGCGGACTGCTATCCCACTCATCTCGTCGCTTCACAAAAAGCAAACCTGTAAATAAGAGGGCGGCTGCCGTAGCTGGTTTGCAAGAAGCAATCAATGAACTTCCGCCTGACTTTTTTGTGCCTTCAGAAGAGGAAATTAAAGCAACTCGGTATTTTTTCAACGCTATGAACCAATCTAATTCACAGAGGTAGGTCGCTCAGTTTATCTTTTTCTTCGTTGCTTATATAGAACACTTATTTCTAGTAGCTCGCAAGCCCAAGCGTCTTGGGCGCAAGCCACAAATAGCGAGGTCACTTATCAAAACGTGCACTCCGGACTTGCTGTACCCACGTCTTACGATATTAGTGTTCAAGCGGGCTTACAGACTTCAACATCACCTTTCCATACCCTACCTCAAAGTACTTCGTCAATACCTCCACAAAATGTAGATGTTATGTGCAATGGATGGAATTCCGCGCCTCATGGCCACAACCAGCATGCAATATTTAGCAATACGCAAAGCATAATCAACGCCGCTGCTCCAAGCACTTTAGCACATCAACAGCCCTTTCTTCCTTTCAGCCAATCTTCAGTGCAAGAGCAACAAATCCAGAGCAACGTTCCTGATCCAAGTATTCCTCCCACTCAACACCCGATTTTCCAGTTCGATCAACAATTCGCAGGGCAAGGGCAACAAGAACCGATAAACATCGCTGATCCAAGCCCGTCTGCCCCCCAACAACAGCTTGATCAGCCTGCACTGCAGGAGGAGCAACAAAGCGCGGTAAATGTCGATGGACCAAGCTCTTCGGAGCCGCAACTTTCTCAGCCCGATAAGCCTGCAGTGCAAGAACCAGAATATGTCTTTGATAGAGTATCCAATACAGGGCATGCATTCCCTTACTTTGGAACCCCTCCCAAACGACCAACGCAAAGAGATTATATTCCTGACAGTATCGGCATTCTTCTTGCTGGACATGTCAAGAAGAAATCCAAGGTCGTGAAAACGGCAGCTTTTGGGAAACATTGGGATGCGTTCGGGCGTTGGCGTTCGGTGAGTTCATTGAGTGCTTGACCGTTTCTTTGGCAATGTTCTTGAAAACTGACATTAAGGCGTTGGTCATTAGGTTCCTCCTCCTCCTAAGAGTCGCATCCAATTCGATGGACATCTGAGCTATCAATTTCGACTCCGTGAATATCAGTTAGAACAAGAGCGAGCCAAACAGTCCCAACCGCCCCAACCGCCCAAGTTTGAGACCTATGGGCGGACTCCTGTTTACCTGGAAGTCCTTACTCTTGCCTCAGACATCAAGAAAGAGAAAGAGCTTCGCAAGCGTAGTCATGCTGAGGCTAACATGGATCACTCGAGCGCAGAACCTTCTTCGTCAAAAGACCACGAGAAAAAGCGGGCTCGAAAGCGTTGTCACGAGGAAATCAAAGCGGATTGCTTGGATGCGAGAACGGAAACTTCTTCGTCTCAGGACCATAAGAAAGAACGGGCTCGAAAGCATTGCCGTGAGGAAGACGAAATGGATCGCACAGGTTCGAGAACGGAAGTTTCTTCGTCAAAGGACCGTACGAGAAAACGGGCTCGAAAGCATTGTCCTGAGGAAACCGACTTAGATACCTCGAGCTTGAGAGCGAAACTTTCCCCACAGGGTGTCATGAAGAAACAGACTCAAAAGCGTCATCGTGAGGAAGAAGACTGTGCCGATTCAAACCCGACCACGGAAAAGCCTGAACGTCCTGTCAAGCGTGTCCGCTTTCTCGTCCCGGAATCAACTGTCGAAATTTCCCCTGCTCCTACTCTCCTGGACATGGAGGAGCCAGAGCAGAATTCTGCGCCAGTAAAGCGCAGCTGGTTCCCTTCCTTCAGTTCTTTGGCCAGATTTTTCTCATTTTAAGGGAACGATCAGGCGTCGGCATAAGCTCATGTTTTGGGAAAGTGGCGATGAGGACGTTCGGAACGCATATCTCTCTGGTTCTATATCTCTTTATCCGCCAATTCGTCGGTGGATACAAGATCATTTTGCGACATTGTTGTAATCTTCGCCCAACACCAACTACTATTAAAGGATAATCTTTCTTCGCCTACACGATGCCCCTCCTCCTCCTCCTCTGCACCTATACCCTCCTCTTAATATCTTTATGTCTGAAGCAGGCTTCAGATTTATTATCATAATTTATACCGTGCACAACTGGTTGTTGGCAATAGCCTTCTACTGGTTTTTCCTATAGCCTGTCTTTGCGCTGCAAGCAGTGAGTCCGAGTTCTACTGATTTCACGTTCCGAAATGTGTTTCTGATTTGTCTTCCATGGTATAGGTGCATGTAATATCAGACGAAGTGTTATCTCTCAGTGGGAATCCTCAAACTCGCCATTTTTACCCGTCCGACGCTCTTCATGAACAGTTCCATTGTTTTTATCTCACAGCTATCCGCCCACACCGCTAATTTGCTTTCTTCTCCAATTCACGCTGTTGTTTCTGTCGATCTATTTCCTCGATGTATCATGTATTTTCCTGTGGTCTTTTGCTGCTTTCCTCCAATTTGTAACGCTTTTTGTCTGGAAAGTTCTTTGTATCCCTCCTGTCATCTATACCCATCTCCTTTTCTTGCTTTCTGTATACTAGTTTCTCTTCTGTTATCTTACTTTGCTGTCATCTTTGCAATAATTTTCATCTCTCGTCTCTCGGTCCAAATATCTTTGTATATCGTAGATAGTACTTTTCTCGCGTTAGTTAAAATCGATCGCTTTGGATTCGTTTGAACAAAATGAAGGAAAGTGCTACAAAATATGGGCTCATCATTATTGATAGAGTGAATACTAGCAACCCTTGGGTAGGACAGGTGGGTTAGCAAGGCTCGGTACCTCCACGCCACCACTGTAAACCGTGCAGGCCTGCAAAGCCGCTGATCCCCACGTACTGACCACTTTCGGAAGCACACTCCGCTGATTGACGACGAGCTTCGTGTTCGGGATGGGCATCGGTGCTTTCACATTGGCATTCAGAATCCCAGGGTACGAAGCGTTCAAGAACGTCTGGGCCAGTGTGGGTGACTTGGGCGCACGTATGACATCCCCAGTGACGTTCGCGACGAAACTGTAGACGTTGGCGCCTACGTCGTACCTTCCGAGAGTGTGTAGATTCCAGTTGGCTTCGATGGTTGCTAGCTCGGAGTAATGCGTGTAGAAAGAGGCGTCTGTCGTGCCGACTAGGTGAGAAGGAATGGCGGATCCGAGAAGGAGGGTGTCGATTCTGTTTTGTTGGTTGTCTGTTTTGTTCTCGTCGAAAGCTGGACGGAGAAAGTCATAAATCATGAATATGTCTTCGTGAAAAATGTATACATACTCAATACTATGAGGGTTTTAGGCCCGTTGAAATTTGGATTCTTCAGTAAAGGCGTCAAGAAGCCGTTCGCCCACTTGCTGGCAAATGTGACGTTTGTATCGTGGCCATCGTTCGCTAAATGTTCGTTTTAAACAAGGAGTCATATGAGGGAAAACGTATAACCCACTCATATTCGGAGTGATGAACATCCATTGTGGGAGTCTGTTCGCGGCCAAGTCTTGTTGAAACAAGGTGAAATTCTTGATGTTCAAAGTACGAGTATTGTTCGTCGCTACAGAATCGTAGGTGATTAAAGGGCTACGAGAGGAATACATAAGTTATTGAATATCCGAAAACAGTTGCCGGCATCGCGATTTTGTGTCGACTTACTTGTGCTTTCGAACGTAATCGTTAGCTCCAGCGGCGTTGAGCATTTGGAGCCCCTGGAAGCCTGTCGAGGGCATGTCTTCTTCGTATTCTGCCCATGATATGCCTTTATCTTCAAGAAGGTCGACGAGTGTCGAGACATTTGCAGGGACGTTATTGAGATTGTCGTTTTGCAACCCAAAGTACTCTCCTCCGACAGAGGATATATAGTTTGGTTGCGAAGGGTGTGTCACAGCAAAAAAGTTCGTTAATTGTATGCCTTGACGCGTCAATGCAATGAAGTTGGCTGGAGAAAGAGATGTCAGGTCAGCATGTTTGACTTCAAATTGGGTCACAGCGTGAAGAATTATAGGCTCACGATCAGCAGCTGCCCCCGGGAAATCAGTATTTTCCAGCCAAATGCTAACATAACGATCAAAGACAAGTCCTGGAACGCTAGGGGAAAGTAAGAATTGATTTGTGTTCATAGAAAGATGGTCTTCACCTGGTCTGAGAAGCCGAAGGAGTCACAGAAGCAGCAGCAGACAGGAAGTGCGATGCACTGAGAATGAGATTGTTATAGGTGATCATCCTAGATACTTGGTCAGATAAAAGTTGGAAAGTACAGACCCGCCGTTTTATGGGAAAATCCTGAGAATATTTCCTCTCTGTCTGTGGGCACATGGCATAGGCTCCGGCATGCCGACCTATATCGACAAGAGGAAGAATGTAGAAATCCATGCGGTCGAAAGTAAAGAAAAACATCTTACTGTGGACTCTACCCATTCGCTCAGGCATCATTACCGACTCAGTGGTGAACTGTGTCAAAAGAAGCAGTGAATACAACACTGTACCCATGACAGGACAAAAAAAGGTCAGGTTGTATAGCTCAGAGGCAAAAGTGATCCGGACGAATGCAAGAAGTAATACACTCCCCCTCGGGCTCACACGATCCTTCAATACAAGGAATTCGGTACACATGGTGTAACAGAACAAGGGTAACAGCTGTAGGGATAGCGCGATAGAAACCTGCAACATGTGGGTGATCTCTCGCGCACAAAAAAAGAAAGATGCACAGGATTTTGAGCATCGATCCTTGAATGACTGACAGATGCAAAATAGTACATATTAGTGCAGGACATCCCAAAGTCCAGCACTAGAAGATCAATGACGCTGGGTTTCGGTCCCCGTTCGTCCTCGATTGTAAATGAAGGTGGGGGCGACTTCAAGCATGACGAGGTGTTGAGTGATAAGTCGTCCATTCAGATTTCATTGGCAGAGCGCCGTCAGCCTCAGAAATCCATTTCCCGAAGTAACGTTTATGACCAATATCAAGTTGATATAGAGTAGAGGACGAAAAGCGTCAGTAAAAGAAAGCGAGTCGCATGTGCGATGTAAAGTGGGAAACTATTTCTCACCATCACATGATACATACTCAAAAGTTAGGCTAATTACTCGGGCCGGAAAGGAGGATGCGGGTTAAAGTTGACGGTCATCGTCATCGCTGGCAGCAACCACCCCGCATTGATGCATCCATGCCTTGAAGCTTGAGCTTGAACTCTGTATACATGGAACATCAAGGTTGTCATTTTACTGAAGTTGCACCAGACACGAAGGTTCACCATCAAGACACAACACAGACAGATCCTGTCGGGCGTCAATCATGGTGACGAGAGTTTGTATATAGGTCCGACTATTTGCCGGTAACCGCCCATGTCACAGGAAACGGGAAAGGTACTCCTGAACACTGAAGATCATCATATGGAATACTTTGAAATGACATAATTTCCGTTCCACAACCATCTACAGCAATCCAGCCAATGGAGTGCAAGGCCTTCCGCTCTGGGAACGATCGATAACAACGATCCGTCCGAATATATAAGCCCTGCTCGTCTGGGGCCCAATTTTTAATATCTTTCCCCCCATACCCCACAATCATTCACCAAAAATGCCTGCAACTAAAACCGTCAAACTTAGCACCGGCGCAGAAATGCCCACTCTCGGTCTTGGTAACGCCTTTTCAAAATTATCATCCCCCGACGACTTATCTAACACATAACTTGCAGGAACCTGGAAGTCTGGCACCGGTGAGGTCGCCAGCGCCGTCGAGTTCGCCCTGAAGAATGGCTACAAACACATTGATACCGCTACCGCCTATGGCAACGAAGCTGAAGTCGGTGCCGGAATCCAGGCATCAGGGGTTCCCCGTGAATCTTTCTTCCTCACCACCAAGCTCAACAACAACGATCACCACAAGGTCGAGGAGGCCCTTGAATACTCGTTGAAGCAGCTCAAGACTGATTATATTGACCTATGTAAGTCCGACTCGTAAGGATTATGTGTGGCGATTTTTCTGAATTGCATGCTTTCTTAGGGCTTATGCACTGGCCAGCCCCTATGGTCGCTGACCTCAGTGGCCCCGAACGTTCTGTGAGTGTGTTTGACGCAGTGTAAGCCGTCTACTAATGCCACCCTCCGTAGATCGACTGGCTCGACACCTGGAAAGCAATGGAGAAGGTGTACAAAGCCCATCCCGAGAAGGTCAAGGCTATCGGTGAGCAATATACAGATTACCCGAGTTGAAATTTGTCCTCTCATCACACGTTCCCAATAGGAGTCTCCAACTTCTCCATCAACTTCCTCGAGCGCCTCCTTCCCAAAGTCGAAGTTGTCCCTGCTGTCAACCAAATCGAACTTCACCCGTATGTATACTTCGTACTTTTCTTTCTTGTTGTCATATTTGAGATATTAATTTTACGTCGTCAGATCATGCACTCAAGAAGAACTCGTTGAGTACTGCAGGAAACGTGGTATCGTCATCACCGCCTACTCCCCTCTCGGCTCGAACGATTCACCTCTATTGAAACACGAAGTTGTGAACAAAATCGCGGAGGCACACAAAGTTTCTCCTGCGAACGTTCTCATTTCGCTCCAGGCCAACAAGCCCGGCGTATCCGGTGCGTTGAGACCTTTCTATAGACTCAAACGCATCGTTTCTGACTTTTCTTCCATTAGTCCTATCAAAATCTGTAACACACTCTCGTATAGCAGGTTAGTACACCATTCTTTGCAGAACGTCACGGGTAGATGCTGACGAGTACCCCTTTATAGCTAATGCGACCATCGTTGACCTCACTGAGGAGGAAGTTCAACAGCTGCAAGACATCGATAAGAAGGAGCACTTCCGTGTCTGCCATCCCCACTGGACCGGCTGGGGCTCTCTTGGTTTCCCTGACTGCGAGTAGACTGTCTTGCCTCGTTTTTGAGTTAGAGAAGTTCTTTGTATGTTAATCTATGTATAAATCGCAGTATAATTTGTAAATTGCACTTTTGCCAGGGAAGGCGTTAGCTGTCGAACTTGAAACTCATCGCACGTTGCGTCAGTTAAAAAAAACCCCCCTAAGGTGTGCAACTTGAATGTAGGAATATAGGTCGACGCAATTCCTCTGCGTAAGCTGGTACGCTCAAGAGTTTATGAATAGAAACTAGAATGAAACATTGTTTTTTTTATGATTTACGGGATTTTATGATTTAACCACCACCCAAGGATTCGACACCATTCAATTGACTATTTCAGAACCACCACTGGCACCACCGCTTTACAAAATTACTCGATGTGATGGAACCTGAACATCTGCATGACTTCACCGGGAGCAAGCGGGTCAATAGCAAACTATGTAAATGCAAGTGTCAATCGCCGCACACATACAGACAGACAGGCTGGAGCCAGTGCTACTCACGTAAGATTTGCCTCTCGAAGAAATCTGCCTCGAGCTAATGCTCCGCTGCGGGTCTTGAACATCTACTCGAACGATGCTGAAAAAAGAAGATGATCGCCGTTACCTTTCTGTCTAGTGTTGCAGTGAAGCAGAAAGTAGGAAGAAATACTCACTGGAACACATCTTCGCCAGGCTCGAGGCGAAGGACGGCCCATTCCGTGCCATCAACCTGCGAATCAGTAGTTTCAAGACGTCCACCGTTGACCGGACTTGCAACGACGTAAGAGCGTCCACCATCGGAGTCCTTGTAAGAAATCGTGAACTTTGCAGTGTGATTGTCTTTGTAAGTGATCTGGAACTGTGGAAAAGAAAACATCATCATGGGAAACAGTCAGACTTTGATCCAACGGTCAAAGGGATGAAGATGCATACACGCGTGCCTCTGGTTCGCTGCGAATCGAATGAAAGCTTCTCTGCGTCGTTAACGACCAACCAAGAGTTGTTCTGGCTCGATTCAATGATGTATGCACCAGGCGTCAAAAACCTCGAGTGAGAGAATGATGCCGATCCGAGAGACTCCATGGTTTCGAACAACCAGATTTGGCTAGCAGCATTCTATTTGGTGTGCAGGTGTTAGAACAATGAAGGCGAAGAGTGAATTCGATATGCTCACATCGCTCGTGGTCAAAGCGACCTGTTTAGCCTCGTGGGCGTCATAGTCCGCAAAGCCCATCGACAGTGTTGCAGTTGGCACCCCAATGCTATCACATATTTGAACAACCGTGATTATCATACTACAGAAAGGTAGACTCACAAGAAAAGTACTCCATTGACGGATTGAATATTCCACTCGAAGGGTTTTGGGTTATCCGTCATGGACTGACCAAGGAGTAAGGCGCCCTTTGTGAGGTTGCTAGACGGGGCCGCGAGATAGCGTTCGTTGCCCGAGTTTGAAATTGTATACAAGCCATTTTCTTTACGCGTAACTTGCCACTGCAATACAGAAAATTAGTACGTTGTTCGGTTGTAACTTCAATTCGTGAGGCAAGTCACTGACCCCTTGATATTCTTTAATGGGAGCTTGGCGAGACACATACGGAATTGTCTTCCCCTCCGAATTAATCGGTTGTACGGGCATAGTCAGGAGGTAGCTTCCGGTGAACGAGCGAATCCGGTAGAGCCCTGAGGGCAGGGGATCCTTCTTTATGATTGGCGATACAAATTTGGACTCCTCAGGATTGGGAGTAGGGGGCAGATCGGAAACATTTCCTACAGCTTCAAATACCCATCGAATCGGAGCGCCGACGGCGAAATATTGGTTTCCGTTGCTATATGCCTAGAAGATAGCATGAGACTCAAAACCAGACTAGAGATATAAGGACATACATATGCAAAACCATACACATCTTTTGTGTCGGTGTACACGAGGGTAGCATGTGTTGTGTTCCTGCCTTTGAACCTTACCGCGCATGTTAGTTAGCAACTTGCTTTCGTAGGTCCGGGAAGTAAGTACCCACAAGATAGAATACGTCGATGGCTGAGCTACATAAGGAATAAGGCTCACAACTGCGGTGTTGGGCACGGTCGTGAGTGCAACTCCGTTCGCTGCCCAAGATTGTCCTTTGCTGGCAAAGGTCCAGCTAAAATACTTGTTCGTGCCAACGTTTTTCAAGAAATAACCCATGGCAGGGGCCGCTCCTGGCACTGAGTACTCAGAGTTAGTCGCAGTTACGACCCACTGGTGCATGTGTAAGCCTGCATAAATGGGCCCATATGCATAAGTGCACTTACCTTGGCATTGGCAGTCGAGGCAATGCCAGGCGCAACCAACTGGATTATACCATCTGCTGCGACGCCAAGATAAGAATTAGCGCTGAGGCTCTTGATCCTGAAGACTTTGGAAGTGTCCAAAGGCTTGACATAGGTAGAAGTCATGATTAAGTCTCGATGCAAAGAAAGGAACTGTGTTGGAGTAGAAGGTATCGTACAATACACTCTTTTATACTTTCCATGCACAGTGCTAATCCGTCGCATTACGACAGAAGCAGATTGTGCCGAATCCCTAAAGAGCCTAGCATCATAGCTTCAGAAGAATTAAGCTCAGAAAAAATAAATGACAAACGTAATTCGATAATGGATGCCGTACCGCTATGTATCTATCGGATCCCAGGAAAATGACCCAACATAGTACCTAAAAAGACGAAGAGGTGACTTCAAAGTGAGGAGCACGCATACAGCATGCGCAATTGGACGCCTGAAGGATAGAGTAAAAAAGCCATTATTGTTCCATGTTTTCCAGGGGCGGAGGCCTTGGGCAACCCTCGCGCTGTGGCAAAGTCGCAAATTGTTAGAGTTCCTGATTAACTTCAATAATCAGGCTTCTCAGTTCGGGGCCTAGTCAGACTAGTTTTGGCGAACAAAGGAAAGGTTTAATTTGGACAGGTAAAAATGATAATATGCTCTCACATTGGTATTCATCTCGAACTCCTCCGACCGTGTCTACGTGCATGTAAGTACCGTCCGGCAAGACATATTTGCACTAACCCGCTGGACAGCAACTGGACAGATGACAGCTTGAAGTTCGCTTGAAGTTAGGCTGTTGAAAGTCGTATGATACAGATCAGTCCGAACAAGCATTGCAGCGCAGCATCAGCAGACTTCAAGGTATCAGATACGCCAGTACATTGGGTTTGGCAGCTCGCCGTTGTGTTGTATCTGATCCATCGAATGAACGGCGAGGTGGACGGTGCAGAATAAGAAATGACGTCGCGAATATGAAAAAGTTACTTCTTCCTCGCGTTGATTACCATCATAATTCAAATATTCACAGCCGAACCGTTGCGACGCTCTCATATCCTTCTCACTTGGACCTCCTACTCCTCCCGACGACCTTACCACCGTTTTGAGTAATAAAGTCCCTTGCGGCGCATCCAGAAATTGCATTAACCAATCAACCTTGGTTACTTTCATCTGTGTGCCAGGTCGGCATAGTTACAAATTGTGAAGCCAGAGCGACACCGACCAAGAATGGCTCCTAAGCACTCAAGTCCAAATATACTGACAAATGGCCTTAAGTATTCGTCATTGGGAGCGCTTTTGGGTTGTCCACCACCGCTTCATTTTAGAGAAGGGATATCGCCTACCGGAGAGATATGACCCCGACTGGGTACCATCGTGGTTCCGAAGGAAATACAATTCTGGAAACATAAACCAAATGGAACTGGATGGAGTCGTATTAGATGTGCGTATATCAACACTAGTGACTGTTTTTTTTTCTACTATGGAGCTTACGTCGTATCGTGTATATAGAACCCAAAGTTATTGAACGCCATTAGGATCCGTGATGGGAAGAAAGTTGTCCTGAAGCGAGTCTCAGTCGACATCGACGTACCAATTCTGGAGTTCTTGCATTCTCCAGAGTTTGCTGCTGACCCCAGGAATAATACAGTCCCTTTGCTCGATGTCATATATCTACCCGATGACGAGAACACCGCTTTGATTGTAATTCCCCTCCTTCTGCACTTTAACGCGTTGGCAGCACCCTTTCGATTTGTAAGTGAATTTGTGGAAGCCATAGATCAGTTTCTACAGGTACGTCCGCTTTCAAACATATGCGCCAGCAATCATCCAACTCAAAAAATATACAGGGGCTTTCATTCTATCACGAAAATTATATTGCTCACAGGTATGTACTAGGCTCATCGACGTTTGGTTTATCAAGCCTGATTTCATATCTTCCTATAGAGATGCCTGTTATCTAAACCTAATGATGGACCCCAGCAACATTGTTCCCGGGGGATTCAACTTCAGCTACCCGTCCTGGCAAGAGGACCTGCAAAAGATGGCAAAGTACCGGGATCGCAGATCAGTCCGCCCTGTGAAATACTACTTCATTGACTTTGAAACCGCCTTAATTCTTCCGCCAGAGACCTACGGGGACGACCCTCAGTTCTTTGGGATGATAGGTCAGGACAAAACTGCCCCCGAGTGGTCCACGCCGGATCAGGCGTACAATCCTTTTAAATTGGACGTCTATCAATTGGGAGGCGACATACTGAAGGTGGTGGAGGTATGTGACTTCAACATAGCCCCATGGCAAATATCATCGACTCACATTCATCTGGTTAGCGATACGACGGTTTGGAATCGTTCCTCCCGCTGTGTACATCTATGATGAAGAAGAATCCTTATGAACGACTGACGGCAGCAGAAGCATGCAAAAACTTCCAGGACATGGTTTCTGCAATGACTATACAAGATTTGGATAGCAGAGTAGGGCCAAAAAAATTGGGTGCAAAGCAACGCCGTCTCATCGCAAGCAAGTCAGAAGGCCTACTGAAGCGATTCTGGGTGCCTATATACGAATTCTTCCAAGAGGATGATTGACGATGACTGTATGGTTACGGGTAACAAATATGAGAACCGTGATATTATACGATATGCCATGTTCATTGACGTACTTCTAGAACTTGTTATTATGACTGCCTCCGTCGATTCCGCCGGCGCTGCCTTCTTTCCTCCCGAATGAGAAGGAGTTGGTAGAGAAGCAAAGTGAACAGCGCCGCTGCTGCCATCTCTTCTTCTTCTTGTTGTTGGATGGCAAGTAGAGCGTAGATGAGGTTATTGTCGGAGTCCATGGTGGTGGTGGTCGTTCGTGGTCAGGCTCAACCAGGACTCAACGCGTGCGCGTCTCGCGCACAATCATGCATGAAACGTCGTATTGTTCTTATTTATCTATGCATGTACCAGTCAAAGACGGCGATTTGCTCTAGATTGGGCCACGGGAAGTCATCCACTTTATCAGCAAGGCGTGCAGGTCGTCAAGCTGGGAATTCATCGCGAGGGCGGCTCTCATGCGTTGTAAATTAGATGCCGAATGAATATTGAATAGTAGTACAACAGTTAAGGAACTCGAAATTTAGACCACATCTATCCTTGTTCTTGAACGTGAAAACGAGCATTTAGTGCGCTTCTTCCATCTTCGCAGCCATGCTTTGTCCCATCTTCTGAGCGTGCGACTCCTTATCACCAGAAGATGTCTGGCTCTTTGCACTGTGAAACAAAGTCTCGTCAGTGTCGGAGCGAATTGAACGGTTCCTTGAACATACTCATGGAAATATTCTGCGGAGAGAAAAATAAGGCTATGATCTGTCTGTTAAGATTAAAAGACACGTACCTCCTCGCTGTTCCTGATCTGACTTGTGTCCTGCGTTTACCGAGCCGTCGACGGACGATGCACCCATAGGCTTATCTGCCCCGGTCGCTTCAAGAGGAGGGGAGTTGGTACCGGAACCAATCTTGCTTTGTGTAGTGTTTGACGACATGGTTATGAGTTGGGAGTTGGGCTGTGTGTTATGGGTTCGTACTTTCTGGAGGGACGCTCTTTATAAAACCTTACGAACGAGAATGACATCAAGTGGAGGAAATGCCTGTGACGTCAACCATGGGTACATCACGTGACGCTACCAGTAATACCTGGCCACTGGCCAGTCAACTGGTTATACTTTGGGCGGCGGTCGCGACGTTCTGGGATCTTCTTCGAGCAACGATGCGATGCGCCTTGGTGAGAGCAAAGTTCCATATTGACCTAACAAATCTTGAGAGCCGACCTTCGGGTCGGAATGTTCGATAAGTAGTCTTGAGAATGTTTCTGTGATGGCCGTACCAGCTGGGGAGTTTCGTCCTAATTTCCTTCGACCATCCAGAACGCTGAAGGACATGGTCTGAACGTATTAAATGGGACATAATACAAGTCCACGCCAAACTCAGACAAATCGTTGAGTATTAGGCCAGATAGGTTTTCCGCAGCATCGTCGAGAAACCAAGTTCCCTAGGATCCCCTACGCCCACCCCCGGATGATCACATTCCGAGTCTTAATACCAAAAACTGCACACGAAGAAACCGGAATGGTCTGTGAAAGGCGAGACAAAGCCTACGCGACGATAAGGTGTTAATTTCTGGTCCAGTGTGTTGCGCAGTGTGAACGAAATGACAAATGAATAAGGTTTGGCTGGAAAGAAGATCCTATAGCAAATGATACTGTGCTCGTCGGAAGTCTCTTTGGGAAGGGCATTGAAGGCTTTGAAAAGACGGAATGCGTGTTGAGATCGAGAGAAAGGTTCCATGGAAATTCCAGCGTTGGATAGATTTCATAAAGTATCTCGAGACCGAAGGCTGGGATTTCGTAGTGTCGTTATATTGAAACATTGGATATTACTCGCTAGTTCGAGTGTTCAGCAATTATTCGTCCGTCGAAAGAGCTCATTAGCCTTTCCCTGCAAAATAAAGTAGTCGAGGCAAGAGATCAGCACTGGTTCTCGTGAGGTGAAAGGGTAAACGGTAAACTGCATTGGATTGGACTGAGCAAAGAGCATCGACGTGCAGCAGGCACATTGACACCAGCATTGATCGAGTTCCATGTCATCAACGTTCAAGGGCCTAAAATGCTCGATTCCCCTTTCATCGATATGTGTAGCAAGCTGCCCTGCAATCACCGTGCATGAGGCGTTGAGGACGCGTGTCACAAACACAATGCACATATAACAACCCGCATACAAAGGTAAGATCCAGATTAGGCCTGTCATCCCCTTCCTGTTTCGTTCCATCTTCGCCATCGATTGCAGTAGTGAACCAGAACACCGCCAAAAAAACGCTCGTGCGTAGTCTATATCAAAGGGAGAATGAAGCAGGCAAAAGCCAAAGCGACGGCTAAGACTTGTCCAGGATCCGAACGGAAGCAAAATCGGCTTTGGGAGGGCAGATTTGCCTCCGCGAGACATGATGACAACTCGCGAGCAGGATGTCTCGAAAATCAATAGACTGATCCTGAACGGCGGAAACTAGCGCACTGCCTGGCACTGCTGCCTGCGGGAAGCAAGACACAAAACGTGGCCATCCGAAACTCAAGGGGGAGGAGGATGGAAACAAGCCATGAGTCATGACGGCACCTCGATGCGCAAGAGTCAACCAGGACGCAAATCACCTCGTCCGGCATCACATAGGGGATATGACGGAATTCCTTTTGGCACAGGCTCGACAGAAGTTCCAGCACCCTGTAATTCACGGGTTTCTATTTATCGCTGCTGGCCCATCCTGCGGAAGGACAGACTTCATGCACCT
This sequence comes from Agrocybe pediades, assembly GCA_013053245.1. NCBI lineage: Eukaryota > Fungi > Basidiomycota > Agaricomycetes > Agaricales > Agrocybaceae > Agrocybe > Agrocybe pediades. The sequence goes on from JAACJL010000017.1 coordinate 1,650,164, forward strand.
GTTCCGAAAGTGCATACCATAAAGAGTCCCACAGGCGTTTCAAATCCTCGCACACTGCACGTTCTAGCAAAACAGCAGCTGCAGCACTACTTCTTCTTTCTCGTGCGGCCATTCGTTAAATTGCTGGTAAGCCTCCTTTGGTGTTTCTAGAGGTTGCCTTGTTCACCCCCCACCACCTTAACTCAGCACCCTCCCATTCGCCATGTCGAAGAAACCCATCTCCATCCCTTCTACGCACCCAACCTTGGGGACTCTCATCGACAACAACACTCTACAGCTCGTCGAAGCCCTGGGGATAGGGGGATATGGCGTAGTGTATCGAGCTGTGGAGACTTTCTCGAGCGCGCGGCGTTCGTACGCTGTCAAATGCCTAGCGAATGCGCATGGCAAACATGGACACTCTCTTCGTCGCCAGGTTCACATCCGCGAAATCACTTTACATCAGCTCGCGTCTGCACACCCCGGCATCGTGTCGCTTTATCGTGTCGTGGACGAAGCAGGATATCTATACATCATCATGGAGTTCGCGACGGACGACGACTTGTTCACCCAAATTCTGCATCGCAGTCGTTATCTTGGAGACAATAACCTCATCAAGCACGTCTTCTTGCAGATTATTGACGGGGTGCAGTATTGTCACTCGCTAGGCATATATCATCGAGACTTGAAGCCGGAGAATGTGCTTTGTTTCGATGAAGGTTATCGAGTCGCTATTACAGACTTTGGATTGGCCACCACCGACAAGTCAAGCAAAGAGTTCAGGACAGGCAGCATTTATCATATGAGTCCAGGTACGCTTCTTCTATCTTGACGGACAAAAGGCATGAAACTGAAAGAAATCACAATTAAGAATGTCAAGTCGAGGATACGGACACGTCGCCCCCCTACTCACCCAAACACAACGATATCTGGTCGTTGGGAATCATCCTCCTCAACCTCGTCACAGGCAGGAACCCATGGAAGTCGGCCACAGCTGACGACCCTACGTATCAGGCCTATCTCCAAAACCCTTATCAATTCCTTCCCAGCGTTCTGCCGGTATCGCAGGAGCTGAACCGTCTTCTCGTGCAAGCGCTGAACGTGGACTGGAGGCGTCGGTTGCCCCTAGCAGACTTCCGTGCTGGTGTACAGAAAATTTCGAACTTCTATTCCGACAACGCCATCTTAGAAGGAAGCTTGGCTCGCTGCCCGTGGGAGGCAGGCATCGATCTCGGAAATGGAAAACCAGCTCAACCCAAGGAGAAAAGGGCGGTACCAGACATCCCAGATGGCATTGAGCCATATTGCGTCGTCTCCATGTCGGCCGTTATGTCCAACATCAAAAGTCAAGCTTCGGGCGTGGAAAGCTACTTCGAGAGAGAAACGTGGGATGGCGAACACTCTGAATATAATTACAGCCAGAGTGCGATGGATGCATACGAAGACGACTACCAGACGCCGTATAAGAGTACCGACCGATCTTCCTACTCTTCAGACCCATCGGAACCTACTACTCCAAGCAGCACAGGTCGTTCGCTGTTCGCTGGGATCCAAGATACGTTTGACTTGGAATCATTGTACGATTACAATGATGGTATCCACAATTATGCCGATACGACGACAACGAACTCTGCATCATTTGCGGGGACCGCGACGACGGCAGGTACAGATGATACCCAAATTGCGTCCTCCATGTTCCTCGAGACGCCTACAGTCGAGTCAAAACCCTACTTCCACCACACCGATATGCCATACGGGGGTGCGTACAACGCACACAAGCGATATTCTTCTCCAAACACATCCCTTTATTCAGCTGGAGAATCTTCGTTCTTTGCGGATACGTCTGACGTGGACGACTTCCCACCCAGCTCTCCCAACTTCGCGACTTGGACAGAGAAGATTCCTCCACGGCAGGGCTCTCGTCCGATAGACATCCCAGGGGCTCGACGACAGAGGGAGAGCAAAAAGAAGAGCCACAACATTTTTAATCCCATGCGCTTTTTCCCTCGTTCGTCTGGGTCGTCATGGTTGAATACCAAGTCGAACGTTCCTAGTCATCATGCCAATATGGCATCCTCATCGGGTATTCGTGTGCAAGCACCCGGTCCACCTCCTCAAGCGTCTGCCGATTTCAGGTGGGATGACCATCGCTATCCTCCACACGGCCAGACTTGGGATTGGCAAGGTATGTCGAGTCGCTATCCACCTCAAAGACAGTACGCAGGCCAACAACGACATCGAGAGAGGGAATGGTGAGATGTGGTGGAGGACCCAGCGATTAGTTCATTAGATTTTGTTTCGACCTTCTTCCTAATTCTTTTTTGCCCTTCTTGGTTGTAAATTATTTCCTCGTGGGTTTGACATTGCACAAACTATGATTTTCGTTCTTTGGGGACAAGGGTTCTGTGAAATTCCCTTCGTGCTGGAGCGTTTGAGGATCGTGTAGTAATAACGGAAATTTTTTGGACGAAATTTGGGCAAAGGTTTTGAAAGTCCCGATTATCCATGGTATTGATGAGGAAGATGGTCTCCATACCGTCAAGACAAATATCTGGATGATAGAAAGCAGGGATGCTGGTAGCTCGCCATGGACGTCATGAGGCAGTGGATGTCGACGTTGGATGGACGGGCTTGCAGGATGAGGCCGAATTGCCCGGGGTGTTGACCGTGGGAGACTTGGGAAGACACAGCTCAAGCGCATCCCGTGTTCAGCCAATATCCACCATAGACCATGTCGTCGTCGACAACAGCCTCCCAAGAAGAACTCAAGGCTAACAGGGTGCCATTAGGCTGGAGGGACTCATGTTCTGCGTGCGTATTTCTTCAACCTGTGTATTCATGCTTATTCACATAGTTTCTGTGGCCTTTGCCAATCATTCCTGTTATTGCCTCTCGCTTTGACCGTTGCATTCTTACTCTACCCATACGTGCTACGGAATGACGCCTTCCTCCAAAATCTCTAAACGATAATCAGCCTGCTCATTCCTCTCAACGTCTGCCGCAAGAAGAATCTGTACAAAGTTTGGGAATGTGAACACGAGCGCCATACATACGAAAAGTAAGTAGTGTGATGATGAACTATGCGCCACGTTTGACGGGTCGTTATTCGACTGTGCAGATGCCAATACGACGAGTAAATCCCTTTCCTTTCCCGACTTTCCTCTATCTCTGACGATGTCCTTTTGACAGCTACGTGCGAAGGATGAAGGTGCTTGCGAAACAAAAGTTGGAGGCTGCAGAGGCTTCGGATTAGCTTTGTCAACACTTCAATTCGATTTCGGTTGTCCATGTTACCCATGAATCAATTGAGCGGAGTTTGTCGAAAGAAGTCTACGCGGCGAGATTATAGCCTTATGTCAAATACAGCAAGGGTCTACGAGCGCAATTTGGACAAGAAACGGTCCAGGCCTTCAGCAAGCTATTGTAAGAGATATTTCTGTCATTTCTGAGTGAAACTTGTCAGATGGTCGTCAGTAAGTACTACACCACGTTACTTACAGCTAATCTCGTGATATGGTACAATGGGGGCGAAGTTTTTTTGTGGATCGCTTTTGGTGTTCACCCAGACGATCTCTTTCCTCCTTACCATTTTGAGCTCAACTAGTGATCGTCGTCCAGGATGAGCGAACGGGTCCACGCTCTTCCTGTTGAGCTCATATATAAAGTACGCTTCCGTTTTCTATTCCTCTGCCGGCTCATTGATTGTTCCGTAGGGCAAGTTGATCGCGGAGCTGTGACATTTTTCCTGCATTTACTGCCAACATCCCTAGTTTTCCTTTTCGCCAGCGTCGACAAAGCATCTATACCCATTCTCCTTCTGGTCTGCAAGTCCTCATACGCTTGGCTTGTCCCTATCCTATATCATTCGATTGAATTCACTACCTCGGACCAAATTTCCAAGTTTCTGCATAGCCTCGATACCGATGCAGGACCGCTTGATTCACCCTTCCCTTTCGTCCGCAACCTGTATATCGGAGAGACACCCTCCAATGTGGGAGATCTTAGCTATGCTTCGACCAACTGGTCTGTAACCACCCTGTCCCGACTCCTGTGGATGAGTCGATCCCTCGAAAGACTTACTATCATCAATCTCGACCAGAATGAATGGCACAAGCTCGATCACACCATTCCTTCGTCCGTCGAATATCTCACCATGGGTCCTGTACACGGGTCATTTCGGCCTCAGGACATGAAGCAGAAGTTGTCGCTGAAACACTTCACGAGCATATCGACGTATATGAGGGATGATGAGATCCAGGACATTATTTGTTATCCCTCCATGCGGACCTTTCGGAGGATACTGGAGGCGTCGACCATGGCTCCGCAGTGGGCTGTTGAGCAAGTCGGGTGCATATCCCAGTCGAAGCATCTGGACAACATGGAGATTCTTCTGTTTGGGAGGCACGAATATACTGTATTGGTAGCCGAGGTCATACAAGAGCAGCTCAAAAGCATTACCCAAGATCCTCGTGCGATCATCACCAGGGATGGGAGGACATGGAATGCTATTGTGTACGGCGAATATCAACGATCCAAGTTCGCCTTTCAGAGTAAGCGTCTTGAATTTCTTCCTTTTTGCTTTGGTCCAGGCTAACACTGTCATCAGGGTTGCTGGTCGAGTAAGTTGTGAGTTGAGCTTGACTCTTGAGCTTGACTCTTGAGCTTGAGCTCGAGGGTCTATTTTTTCTCATGCGGGCTTCTTAATGGGACTTTGGAGTTATCATGCGCGTTCGTTCCGATTTACATACTATAATTTACGGGGTGCCATCTAGCTTTACTCTATTTTTGATAGCAATGATAACGGGTTTAAACGGAATGCTGACGTTGGTATGTACCTTTCATGGCGGAGCAGACTGCAAGCAAGGCCTGAGCGAATATTAGAAATCGGGAAGACGAAGCCGTTTATGTCAACGTTCCGTCCGTTCCTTCTTCTACTCCCAGAGGCCAGCTTTGCTTCTTTTTGTGCACCTGGATGGGGGATAAAATTACACTGTTCCTGGGTCTAGACTGTTCTTCTTGCTTATAATTATGTTAGTGAGAGCGTTGCATATGTTAAGGGATTTCATTAATATGACTGCCGCCTGCAGTGAACTTGAATTCACTTGTGTTCACTGCGGTCTAAAATAATAACGCTTATGCAGCTTCAAAAGAAGCATGAGGCGGGTATGTACTATTTACTAGATACTTTATAAGTCGCCGTTTATAAGGATCCATATTTCATTCATCTAAGTAGTCTTACGCCCATACTGTTCTGAAAAGAGTGGCTACCTAAGTTGATTTGGCGATCGAATTCCAATGAAAGCTACTTTTCGCACCTTCGAGTTGTCTTCGGTAGTGATAGTTCTTGTTCAATGAATTGTCACTCACTGATAAGTAAAGCTGCTCAGGTTTTGACTCGTCGCTTGAGTTTGAGCATCGGGGTCGATGGGCCCTAGAGATACGGTTAGTATCAGATTCACTACACTGATACAGCTTTCTGCTGCCTGGGCTGAATACACTATATGAAGTAAGAGCAGAATCATAGGTCCTCAAGTCAGGCATAATACCGGCCTCAACTATTTTCAAGGCAGCTCATTGGGCACTTTCCAAGTTCAAGTTGTAAGGCAAGCTGCGCAGTGTGCACCAGCCTGGAGCTACACCCCTAAGTCCGCGCAGTCACGTGTGGAGTCATAGCCTTGGTCTTTCTAGCCGACTTCCGAGGGACCATGACTATTATAACGTTTAACGCCTTCACGAATCACCATTGCTGCTTTAACGCCCTGATCTAGTTTCCCATACTCTCTAACCCGTAGACTGCTACGAGGCTCCTGTAAACTCTACCACCATATCCAATGCATCCTCGTGGAACACCATTCACATTATAGAGCACCTCAAATTCGTTGCACATTGACCGATTCAATTAACAATTGTCAACTGTCTTACCATGATTACTATTTGCCGTGCTGAAGATGGGCAAGTCACCCAGGTGTGTATCTGCTGTATATGCAGAGATATCCTCTCATAACATCTCTAGGTGAACGCTTCTGTTCGTGATATCGAAGCGTACGTTCCAGCGCTGCATGTCTAACGCGTGGTATATCTGACGTACCACCAGCATAGGCAGTTTGGAGCTTTTCTTGCAACAAGAAGTTGGGGTCCCAGCAGAGGCTGCATTAGCCTTCCTTTCCGATGGACGAAGGCTCATGACGAGCAACATTAGAGACTTGGGTAGTGTTAAAGACCAGGTGCGTCATAGTAGTGCCTCGCGCATGTTTTTGAAATCTTAACACCTGCAATAAACAGTATATCTTTGTCTTCAACCAAGACTATCTCGAATCCGATATTGAGGATGCGATGGCGCAGCTGAACGTCGAACCTCCTTTCCAACCGGCCATAGAAGGTGCAGTGGATTGCTTGACAGTACCGTGTCTGGCTCAGAATTAAGATCATATCTAGATGTAACTTCCACAACACCTCCAATCCGGCCAGCAACATTAGCCACTTCCTATACGCGAACTGCGCAAATTCATCACGATCACGTTCAGCAGACTCTTCGCTCTTTGACGCTGCAACGACAAGCGCTACAAATAGCTTCTACAAATCTCGATTATCACGTCTTGCAGCTGCATGAAACATTTGACGAATTTGCCGTCAATGCAAGAAAGGAACTCGAGAAACAGGCATCTTTGCTTGAAGGACTTGAAGCGGATTTGGACTTACTAACTCGAGTTGCTATTCACGTCGAGTTCTGTTCCACCGCTGTGAGGTTGGCCATAGAAGCGGGAGATCCACACCGCGTGTTGGCGGATTACGTGTCGAAGCAAAGGATGAGGCTGGTTGGAGAAACTTGCGCGAAAACTCATGGCAAGTGATTCGTCGAGAACTGAATGTCCGGTCTTGCTGATACTTTCGCTTAGACGATTTGCAGTCTCGCTTTGACCAAGTCGATCAGGCCGTTGAGAAGCTCAAGGAAGGCGCGAACTCGGTCCGCTCGACTCTGGCTAATGTGAAGTGGGTTTCTTGCTATCAGGATTGTAAGCACTGCTGAGATTGTTATGAAGCCTGTACGATGAAGCCACCACCAGTTCAGGGCGTTCTCAAGACCTCTTAGACCGAATAATGGACGCTTCCGCCTCTTTAGAAAGTGTGTAGTCGATTCCAGCATCTGCGCAACTTACTGAACATATCCCAGGTCCTGCTTGTAATGCAGAGAATCTGTTACGAGGTTTGTATAACTTATACCATTAAAGCTCCTAACTGACTGAATTGTAGAGCTGAAACAGCTTGACGAAGCACATCGACATGAACTGGAAGAGATAACGCGTAAGAAGGTGAAAAAAGTTCCTCGCTGTCGAAGTTTTCTATCTGATATCATACTATAGAATCTTTGTACCCGACAATGTCTAGCCATCCTCCGCCATATTACCGCTCTGAACAACGATATCGTGCATATTCCTCCTGCATTGTCTGCACTTGTCGTCAGTTTCCGCGGGAAAACAAGTTTCTCGCATATCCAGAGGCTACACAATATGCTTTATGCATATGGTGCGACTATCATCGAGATTGTACGCAGAAAAGAGTTTTGTAAGTGTATATCGCATTTATTCGCATGACCTACTTCAACCCAACATCGTCATCACAGCTCGATTTTTCTACCATCGTGCCCAGAGTATTCTGGAAGTAATGGCAAAGGTCTCGTAAGTACCTCGTGAAAACAACCGTTGATCTTTAATTTGATACCATTGTCACCGCAGTGCCAGTGAGCGCAAGCGACGACAAGTTTACCGTGGTGAAGTGCATGGCCAGCTTCCTTTTGAAACGAAAGGCATGGACGACCCTGTACCTACCATCGACTTTTCCCCAACGGGCGGTACAGACTTCGTTTACTCCTTCGAGCGTGCAGACGTGGAAGGTTAGTCATCTATCAACTTTACTAATTCTCGTGGAACTTAATTCTTTTCTGGTCATCACAGAACTCTTCAGAGTGTTGGAGGATTTGGAGAAATACTCCTTATCAAACAGCAACGAAATTTCTTTGAAGACAGTTCGAGAATGTCGGAGCTCTTTGGAGAAACTAATTACAAAGATGGATAACTTGGAAGTTGGGTTTGATAAAATTGCTGAACGCTCTCGTGAGGATATCATTCCCTTTTGGTTAAGTATGTTCGAAAACTGATGAGCATCGTATGCAATAGTTCTATCAAGGTCACATATCTCTCTGTCGCGCCGACGTTGTGAGTAAAGTTCCACTTTCGGTTGAATTACTTCCTTACTAAACATTATCACAGCGGCCGAGGCAGAAGAGAAAATGCTTATGGATATGACCGAAGAGTTGCGTGCGCTGCAAGAGGCCAAGGCTCAACAGGAGCATTCATTTCAAGGGGAGAAATCGACGCTCCAGGCTGACATCCGTATTTTAAACGCGAGCAATATGGAGCTCAAATCTACGCTTTCTATGGAACGAGAGAAGTCTGCGCGTCTCGAACGAGAGCTTCAGCAAGTCCGTGCTCAGATGGACAGCGAGGCTGTCACCCGGCGGATCTTGGAGGAGCGAAACTCGGAGTTGACGCACGATCTCTCGAAACAACGACAGGAAATTGCTCGGGCGTTAGGCGATGCCACGGAGCAGGCCCGACAAGCGGATAACGTCCGGCAGGAACTTGCGCAGGTCCGGGCTGAATTTGAAGAAGTGAAGCAGTTGGAGAAAAGGAATGCAGACATCATTTCGAACCTCATGGAAGAGCAGTCGAAGAATTTATCGCATTTGGAGGAGACGAGGGCCCGTGGGGAGGACCTGGAGTCCCAAATCCAGCAAGTGCGCATGGAAAGCGATCAACTACACCGAGCTTTGAAGGAGGCTAGTCAAGAGAAAGATAGGCTGTTGAAAGATCAGGCATCTGAGCATGATAGAAAGCTCCGGGATCACATTGCCGAAGCCGATGGCGACCGAGCGGTTCTGGACCGTCAATTTTCGGAGCTTCAGGCAGTGCAGGAACACAACGAACGACAGCTCAAAGACCTTCGTGCAGACCTTGAAGTTGCGAATGCAGATGCCTTTGGACTACGACAGGAATTGCGACGCGTTGAGTTCGAACTTCAGAAGTCACGACAAGCAGAGCAACTTCTTAGAGATGATCTCAGGGCGGGCCAGGTTTCACAGCATGATTTCGAACAAAGGATCGAGGATAGTAGTCGTCTTATTGCCCAAATTCTAGAGGTGGCAATTAACTTCCGGAACACGCATTTGAAAGCTCTGCAGCTTGCTCAGTCGATCTCATCCCACCCCAGTGCGACACGCCACACTTCCGCTAACATGGCGGAATCTACTTTCTCCGCTCATGGATTCCGTCATAACCTCATCGGCCAGCCTGAAGAACCTTCACCCATTGACCCCTCTGATCCTGGTACCGCCCTTGAACTCCTAAGAGAACTCGACCACGATATCTTCTTGGAAGCTATCACGAAAACTGGCTCCACCATTCGCAAGTGGCAAAAGCAGTGCAAAGAGTATCGAGAACGGGCAAAAGGCAAGATATCGTTCAGGAATTTCGCGAAAGGAGATCTGGCCCTGTTTCTGCCCACCAGGAACTCGGTTAGCAAACCTTGGGCAGCGTTTAACGGTGAGGTCACAACTCTGCCAAGCTTATTACCCCAGTGTGGGATTGATCCGAGATTTGTCCTGACGCCGCTTCATTCCCATAGTGTCATTTCCGCATTATTTTTTGCAGGCAACCGGTCATTTAGCGGAACAACTCAAGACGAGAGAGTGGATTGTGGCACGAATAACGTCAATTGAGGAAAAGATCGTTGACCAAAAGGTAATGTACCTTAGAGTATTACATACGCGACATCCTCCCCTGTCTCGGTTGGCTAATATTGATTTTTTGTTGCAGGATCCTACCAGCAATCCGTATGGCCTTGGTGATGGGGTAAAATACTACATGCTCGAAGTAGAGGATTGGACTCAACCAAGCCATAACAAAAAGAAGGCATCGTCCAGGAAAGTCTCTGCCAGCGACACCGAAACCAAAGAGATCTTTCCTTCTGCCATTGGTAAACTAAGTCCATCAGCGCTTCCGCCGGGGCCACCTGAAGCCGAAGTGGAAGACACCTTTTTGGTAACCCACCCTCCGAACTCGCATTTGTTCCCCGTACGCGCTCGGTCTAATAGTTCACCATCTGCTCGCCCGTCGAGCCTGTCTCGCCTGCTTGCTCAAGCGTCTCCGGTTCCTGAAAGTCAAATGGAAGACACTGCCCCTACGCAGCCACTGACTCCTCCAATCCAGAATGGAAGCCCTTCTCCTGCTACCTCTCCTCCACCTCCTCCGTCTCCGTCTCTCCAAGCCGAATCGGCACCGCAAAGTGTAAATTCTAACAATCATAATAACACAGTGCATCCGAGTTTGCCTTCACCGCTGCGACCTGGATCGCGGGCATCACGGCTCTCAACAACTTCGAAATTCTCTGTTGGCCGTATTCCTGTCCTGGGTAATGCTGCTTCTACGCAGCCTAAAGCTGCACCCACGACCGCGTTAACAGAACATCCGGTGGCAGTCTCGCCATCGTCATCGAATGAGAATCCATTCGTGTCCCCCATTACACCTTCACCTGATGCCCGTCCAATATCACCCGTTGTGGCAGCTGCTAGGCAACAACATAGACCAAGGACGCTTTCGTATCAAGCCCCACGACTGTCGCCCCTTGCTGCTTCTCCGTCGCAGAGCACTGTGATTACATCACGGCCATTGGTAGCTGCTCCGAACACATTGGCCAATCTCGCCAGCACCTGGGGCATGTCGTTCGGTCGAAAGAAGAAGGCCGACCCCGGTAACGCGCTTTCTGAATCATCCACAGATGCAGGCGGTGATCATGGCGAAAGTCCTAGGCCTGACTTTCCCATCTCATCTCATTCTGCGCGAGAGCTGTTGAAGAGATTCTGATCCTCGTCTTCCAAGTTGTTAATTTTTACTCTATATCATGATTCTGAGAGTCACGAGCTACGCGACATGTTCTATATTTGCAAGGAATGTAATATAACACTTTTTAATGAACTCTTCTAGGAACGGAACTCTCACACGTCCTAAAAATGAAAAGTGACCATGTTGTCCAGAGGTTAATTAGGATTAGAGTCGATTGATGAGCGCTAAGTAGTGCGGGACCGCTGAGTGCCGCTGGCACTTCAGCTCGCAGATCCTTGAAGTTGCGCGGTATGCACAGTAATACTGGTAAGTTAGACGTGGGTGCCCAAATTTCGGCTGCGGAGAAATGGACAGGGTCTACATTAGCACGATTTTCGTATTTCTTGGCTGTAATGCATTGGCGAAGTGCCACTGGTACACGCTACATACCACTTTTCGCGCCGTTCATAATGCCCCGACGGCTTGCAAACTGAGGCCACCAACGTTACAGCTGTTCTACAGCGTCATTTTACGAGTGATATTGCGGAGGTTTGTCGGAGGAAAGCTACGCCTTCGGCGCCTGGAGCGTCTGGGATGGTATATGAACGTATTGCTTGAGTATTGCTTGGCCTTGGATAGACGGCAGAAAGGGGGCGCGAGTCTGTAAACGGTATTCAAATTTGAAATGATATTTTGCCACGATCTGGAAAAGGTCCGAGTGTATGATTTCCTGATGGGGAGTTCCGTCTCCAGATATGAAGTTGGTATGCCGCTCCATATCCCCAGTCCCCAGATCCCAGACCCCGCGCTTGCCTGGAGAAATGTCGTCGAAACCTTTCAAAACGAGTGTCGCATATCCATCACCCGCAAAATTGAATGCAGGAGAAATAGTCAGGGCGAGCGACCTTTGGAATCATGCTGAGGAAAGGGTTACTTACATCCAGTTATCCTGTGCTTTTCAGGGGATTCCAGAAGAAAATTGTTTAGGCGTCTGCGATAGCCCGAGCCGTGCGCAACAGGGGAAGAAAAGAAAGGCGACCCACAACCCGGCTGAGCCGGAGATATGATCGAAATGGGAAGGTCGTATGTTATGGGCACCGACATCACTTTTTTTCATCTGCCGTGGGCATGTGCAAAAGTTGCCATACAAGTCGTGAAACCCACGGGGTACCTCTGGAGAAACTCTGTCATCTGGGCAGATCTCGTACTGGCCATGCAAACCCATGCAATGTTATAAATACCCCCCCTCGCTTCCTGTCGAGACCTCCATCCGCTTCCCCTCTTCCCTTACTCGGTACTTACTCAAGAACATACCTACGATGGGTGCAGGACCTGTTGCAACCGGTGGCACCGACGCCGCATACGCTCACCTCGTCAATCCCAACAGGAAGTGGTACAACAACAAAAGGCTGATCGCTCTCAACTTCTGGATTTTGCTCCTGTGAGTTTGCTAGGTTCAATTTGTGGATACAAAAATACTGACGAGTCGTTATAGGCTGATCACCTCGTCTACGAATGGTTACGATGGAAGTATGATGAACGGTCTCCAGTCATTGCCTCAGTGGGATGGCTACTTCCACCACCCCACCAAGGGCAAATTGGGTTTACTGAACGCTATCCAGGTAAGCCTGAGAACCCCTATTTTCAGTCGCGGTGCAACTTACACACGATTTTCAGAACATTGGTTCCCTGGCAGCGTATCCTTTCAGTCCCTACCTCTCTGATGGTCTCGGTCGTCGTACTACTGTGTTCATCGGTGCATTTATCATGTGCGCTGCCACTGCTCTCCAGACCGCGTCCGTTTCGGTTGGCATGTTCATTGGTGCTCGGTCAGTATCTATCGTCCTCTCTGTTATATACGCAACTTACGGGAAATGATAGTTTCCTCATTGGTTTCGGTTTGACTTTCGCGGCTGGAGCGGCACCCATGTTGGTCACCGAAATCGCCTACCCTGTCTACCGTGCTCAATTGACTTCGACCTACAACTCTCTCTGGTACTCCGGTGCTATTGTGTAAGTCTATCCATGTCCTCGTCTGTCCCTAAACCCATTCTCACATTTTCACAGTGCCGCCTGGACGACATTTGGATCATTCAAAATTCAGAGTACCTGGGCATGGCGTCTTCCTTCCGTCCTGCAAGCTCTCCCTTCCATCTTCCAGGTCGCCCTCATCTTCTTCGTCCCTGAATCTCCCCGTTGGTTGATCTCGAAAGGCCGTGATGCGCAAGCCCTGAAGACCCTCGCATACTACCATGCAGATGGTGACGAAAACGATGGCCTTGTCCAGTATGAATTCAACGAAATCAAGGCCGCCATCGAGCTTGACCGCGAAGTCGCAGCAAAGGTTGGCTGGAAGACCCTGTTCGCCACTCCCGGAAACAGGAGACGTATGAGGATCATCATCGCACTCGCCTTCTTCTCTCAATGGTCTGGAAATGGTCTTGTCTCTTACTACCTCACCAAGGTCTTCATCACTATCGGTATCCTCGACCCTACCATCCAGCTTCTCATTAACGGTATCCTCCAAATCTGGAACTTGTGCTGGGCCCTTCTCGCCGCTTCGCTTGTCGATAGGATTGGTCGTCGTGTCCTCTTCTTGACCTCCGTGGCAGGAATGGTCGTCGCGTTCACCATGCAAACCGCCTGCTCCGCTGTCTACGACCAAAAGAAGACCGAGTCCGCCGGACACGCAGTCATCGCCTTCATCTTCATCTTCTACGCTTTCTACGACATCGCCTTCTCCCCCCTCATCGTGTCCTACACTGTCGAAATTCTTCCTTACGAAATTCGCGCCAAGGGATTCACCGTGTTCAACTTTGCAATCTCGTTGTCCCTCATCTTCAATCAATACGTCAACCCCATTGCTCTTGGTACGTACAATTTTATCTCACCTAGCCCCGTTGAAGTTTTTCTTATGACTTCTTTCAGACACGATCGGATGGAGATACTACATCGTCTACGTCGTCTGGCTCGTATTTGAGGGCGCATTCCTCTACTTCTGTACGTGTCGCCTGTTGCCTTTCTTATTCTTCTTCGATGATTTACCTCTGGCTTTTGCAGTCCTCATCGAAACCAAAGGTCGCACGCTCGAAGAGACTGCGGCTCTGTTCGATGGCGAGGATGCTGCTGCTGCCCTTGCGCAAGCCGCTCACACCGGCGAGGAAAGAGACGAGAAGGGTTCCTCATACAGCGAGCGCGTCGAGAAGGCTTGAGCGTCGTCTTATGCCTCGGATCTTACTGTAAATTTCTCTCATACCACTCCACGTTTTTATTTTCTGCGGTTCATGAAGTCGGCAGGGTTTTGCTGGCTTCAATCGTCTGTATCTAGTTTGTTTCCTTCACGCATATCCCACCCCCATGTTACCATCGCTGCATAATGTTTTAGCGTTGGTTGTAATTGTAACATTATTTTTTCATTAGTAACGTTTTTAGTCATCTTTTTATGGAAAATTTGAACACTCAATCCAAAATTCGGTATTGACCGATTGACCACTGAAGCTGAAGCTTGAAGTACTGATTGTAGAGGACGCCTCCTATTAAATAAAGCTTGGGCCTTCAGCAGCGCAAACTTTCAAACAAACAGGAGTAAACCAAAAATCATCAGCTTATCATATACTGTGCAAATTCTGAATACTATATTTCGAGTCTTGATTACAGAATCTGGCAGAAAGTTTGCAGAAAGTTGACATTTTATGCCAGGGCCTTCCAGGCGGCGCATAGCGGCATGCCACTCATTGGCTGACCTTCTCCCAACATGATCTTCTTGATAGAAAATTCACCCAACCATATCACGTCAATTAGCATATTTCACCATGCATACCTATCTAGAGCTGATCTATGTCAACAGTCAGCCGGTGCTTTAAGAGAAGCCTCCATGCTCACGCTCGTCCCCACTTGCAATTTGATCCGTATCCAGAGTCTTCCAGACACTCCAGAGTCCAGAGTCCAGAGAGTCCGTCAAGCCTCCAGCAGTTCTTCGTACGTATCAATTAACCATTCAATAATTGACAACCACCCAAGCAGCCCACAATGCGGCCCTGCAGGCTGCCGCTGCGCCGCATCACGAATCACGAATCGCGACTCGGACCAAATCACCGTGACGCTTATCAAACATCAAAACCATAAACTCCCAATCAGGAATTAATATCCTTTAAAGGAAGGCCTGCTACTTGCTCCCACAAAAGATAACGTCATCATACCACGAGTCATACCACGAGAACCTCACATGCCCACCTGTCACCCACGTTGTCGCTAGTTCGCTTCCCACGTACGACAATGAGACAAGTGATTTATTCGTAGTACAATAATATCCAAGTTGAAGCTTAAAGACCGATGATCGTTGTGCGACAGTGTAAGTATAAAGGTAGCCACCGAATTCTAATTCTCCCTCCAAGACCCCACCGAAAAAAAGCTCTTGCAACATTAGCATAAGCACGCCCACAAAGATTCGCATAGGGCCCTCCTCGTAGCGTATAGCGCATACGATGGTACCAGATCCAGCTATATATGAAATAACAAGCTCTCCACCGTGACGCGCAAGAGTTTCTTGTGGGGGGTTTGCTCTGCCTTGAAGTTGCACCTCGTGCCCAGTCATCATGAGTGTACCGGGAAGAAAATGGGCGAAACAAAATATCACAGCGACTATATCGTACCAACGCGAGAGAGAGAGAGAGAGGTAAGAGAGAAGAAACAAAGAAAATGGAAATCAATAGGATAATAAACAAAAGAAGAAAGGACGAAAAAGGGGGAAATCGATAACGCGACAAAAAACCAATAATGAGCGTGAACGGAGGGAAAGAGAGAGAGGGAGATTAAAGTAAGGCTAGACGAGACCATCGCGCTCGAGGGGTAATATGCGAAAAGTGTGATAGAATATGCAGCCAAAAGGGAAGGATGATAGTCGCTGTTTGATAAGGACCTTTTTTCATGAAAGTCCGCCCTTGCATAACCATCATTACCATTAAAACCCACTTCCCTTCCCCCTTTACTTGTTGTCCTTCTTCTTGGGTTTGCGCGGTGGCGTCACGGGTCTTCCCATGTTCATTCCTCCGTACGGATACTTCGCCTTTTTCTCTGCAGGTTTCAATATCTAACAAGCAGACCAGTTTCAACGTTTTGCTTCAACCGTTTGGCATAAGAAAACGAACCTGGAAGGAACATAGTAGCGTTTCATCTACGCTCATCATAGCGCCAGCATTGTCGAATTCTCCGCAATAATTGGGCGCAGAAAACAATGTAACCAAATGCCTTTTCGCGAAGAATTCGTAGCCGTCTTCCACAACCTATTTTAAAACCATCATCGTCAGCAATCACGTGATTCGATAACAGGAGAGCGCAACAAAAGCCAGGGATATGAGAACAAAAGCCTTGCTTCGTGATTGGGAAAAAAAGGTGAGGACTGACCTGATGTGCTCGACAAATTAGGTCCATGTCATGCTTCTGTAAAAAGCGCGACACAACATCTGGTCCAAACGTAAACGAGACACCTCTGTCGTTCTCCGACCAACCAGTGATATCCTTGTCGGGATCTGACCATAGGAGATCGCAAAGAAGACCTATTATGAACGTTGAGTACCGTTGCCCGTGACGAAAAGGAATATTCAAAGACTTACCGGTATCCGGAACATCGGTTGGTCTCATAACTCTCCGTATTTGTTCCATCGACTGTAGGTCAGGACTCAGACCACCATGCATCGTGAAAATCTTCTCGTCAATGATAGCAGCGATGGGCAAGCAATTGAAACAATCCGTAAACGTTTTCCATAATTTAATGTTATATCTGCGTTTGCCTGGGAAATATAAAAAATATTAGCAACCAGATACACCGGTAGATGGTTCAGCAGAGCAAATATGACTCACATTCATCGTAAAAGCCGTATATCCTGTTGATACTGGCGCATTCGTGGTTGCCTCGTAAGATGAAGAAATTTTCGGGATATTTGATTTTGTAGGCGAGAAGAAGACAGATAGTCTCCAGAGACTGCTTCCCTCTGTCTACGTAATCGCCGAGGAATAAATAGTTTGCTTCCGGGGGAAACCCGCCGTACTCGAACAGTCGCAGAAGGTCGTAATATTGGCCGTGAATATCGCCTAGTTCACGTCAAAAGATGGATGAATAACAAAACAATGCCACCGGTGCAAGCCATGGCGTACCGCAAATCTTAATAGGCGCCTCTAACTCAAGCAGAATGGGTTGGTTGATGAAGATTTCCCGAGCTTTCGTACACAAGTATTTGATTTCGTACTCTGCCAGCTGAACGGGTTTTCCAGGTCGGTTGCCACGCACTGGTAGGGATGACAAAGATCGTTAGCGAAGGTGCTTCTGTTTCAAAAAGCAGCAGGAAGTGGGGTGAGGGGAAGAAACAGTGCCACAGGTATGATATAAGCAGAGCAAATTCCAGCCTGCGTTGACGGCAAAGCAGCGAAAGGTGAATCAGGGTGCGGCAGGAGTCTTGAATCGTGCGCACGACCACCAACGCCGACAGTGTGGTCCCTGAGCTTGCATGTAGCTCTTCCCAATGCCCATATATCCCCTATACAAGCCTCGAAATCCGCATATTCCACGTTGGAGCCACATAAGTGGTGTGCCAGCTCACCTTCCAAAAGTCTGTCAATGACCGAGTCAAGATCGATCTCTGTTGCTGTATCTGCCATGCTTTCCTACACTGCGAAACGGTTGTATTTGTTTCTTCAGTCGAATAGAGGCGAGGTATGTCGATTCTGCTGACCTGAGTCCAGAAAAAGAGATGGAAGTTGGGGAAAAAGAGCGGGGACGGCGTAAAGGTGGATGAGTGACAGTCGATGCCAGGCTCTCAGAAAAGGGCCAAAGTGAGATTTTTAGCCGGATTGGCAAAGGCAAGAGTGGCAGAGGAGGGAAAGTGGTGGTCGGGAAGGTTGTTTTGAGGATGAATGAATATCGATGGTGGGCGGTGCTGATAACAGCGGACCTCAACACGGCCCACTTCGGATTTCACCCGTGGGAAAGTGAAAATAGTTCAACTGTTATTCATCACAATCACTTGAACTCTCTCTCTAGTATTTAACTAGACTGCGTATAATTCCCTTTCCGCAGGATCAAAGTGAAGCTTTGCTACCTCACTGGGATGCATATGGAGTAAACGCTATCAAGCAGAGCTGCCGAGCAGTGTGTACTCACTCGTTCTGATGTTGTCTTATACAACGAGCCACGAGAAGACTCTTGCTTCATGACCTACCAAATTGTGTTCCGCGTCCAGCACATCTATGCCCCTTTCCGGGCAAGCCTCTGCGATCTTGTCACAATTGTCCGTTTTACTCTTACATGTCTTCTCCGCGGTCATAGGCAGTTGGTCATAAACTAGGAACGAGATTCTTCATCCTATGGCCCTTGAAACAATTTTTGTACAGATCCCAAGTCGGTAAGATATTCCGCCATACGTGAACCCTCCTTCTTTTGGTTCCAGCTTGCTATTTGGTGTCTCTGTTCGAGTATTCGACTCGCCAAGGTACCAAACCATTTTGTTTGAATAGTTGTGCTCATATCCTTCGTGTAGGTTCGGACGTTTAACTGCATCCTCAGAAGTTGCTTCCACGAATGAGCGTCATGAGCGTCATGAACGCACACATGCAACCTAAATCTTTTGGCAACTAGGTAGGAGTACAACTTCAGGATGTGGCATCTGGATTACACGCCAGAAATGCCGATCTCCAATCTGTGCCTGTATGATTCGGCAACCGTGTTGCGCTCCAGCTTTTTGTATACAGCGAGGCACGAAAAGATTCTTATACTATGAAGTATTGGACTTCTCCGTCTGGACGTAAACTAGGAATCCCGATCCGCACCTAACATCATCGACACCACAGGACCTGGACAGAGCGACAATTATACGCCATTTTTTTCTCTCTTTCTTCTAACGACATAAAACAACACCTACACAATTCCTGAGTATATTGGATGATCGCTGACCGGTGACCGGTGACGCGGTAATGTCGTGCACATTACCATTTTGGACCCCTCCAGACCCCTCCACAACGCTGATCTTCCTTTTTGCGTGTGGACATCCTTGCGCGTTTCCCGGAAACCCTTGTTCCTATGTTCACTGTACCCAATGCAAGCACGCGTCACCGGCTGGCCTGCTATTTAACAAATATCACCTTGCCCTTTCCGGATTAACATCAATTTCCCATGAGCCACTACGTCTTCCCTCGAATTCCGCTAGAGCTTGTTACCGAAGTCGTTGCCAGTGTTGAAGATACGCAAACGCTCCTGCAAATCGGGTTCGTGTCGAGGTCATTCCGAGACATTGTACTACCCTTCATATATCATGCCTTGATCATCAACAAAGGTACAAGTGCCGTCAAGAGTCTTTCTTTACAAAATTTGTCAACCAATGACAATATCAGGAACTGCGTTAAAGAGATCGAGTACGACTCTTCTTTAGTCGATATCGCTGCTACAAGAGGTGTGTTCAAATACATTCTCCTTTCGATTTTCTCTGAAGAATATCCCCTGCAGAAGAGGAACTGCAGAACTTGCTGCAAGATCTATTGTACCTTCCCAACTTTCCGCGAATCGGAACCCTCCGTGTCTATTTTCCCTTCCTTCCTGATGGCGAGGAGATCATCGGACTCTCCGACCCTGATCAACCATTCATCAACCATAGTCGACACTTTCAAAGGCTATTATTCCAGTTATGCGGCAGGTTGCACGCAGGAAACAACTTTCATGTGAAGTTTTTCGAGATACACAATGTGATTCCGTGCCCCAACGAAGGCTTGAATGACCCAAACTTCAGACAATTCTTACGCCCACTCAAAGGCATGGGCATCTCCATCATCCGAGCCGACCCCGACCCTGACGAAACACAAGAAGCATGGCACGCCTTCCAGGCATTCACCACCCAAATGGTGCAAGTCCTGCAAGCCCCCATGGAGCTCGAGTATCTGAGTTACGGCGGGGACACCATTGTCTGCGGTGCGCAAGAACGATGGGAACAATGGAACGCGCTCTTCTTCCCCAGGCTCAGACACCTGCATCTGAAGGGCCTCCTGCTCGACGACGTCTCGCCTGGCAAGAGGGTTTTGTCCTCTAAAGCGATCCAATTCCTTCTGCGACACTGCGACACGCTCGAGGATCTCACGTTTGAATCGTGCTCGATAGCCATCGACGACTCGTTCACTTGGTCAGAGATTTTACCGGTCCTGGAGGAGCGAATGCAGAAGCTCGTTTCATTTACTTTCGTGCCGTTGCCTGGGAGGAACTATGGGGGTGGGAACGTACTCGGCGGGTATTCCTTGTTGAACCCCGATACTGGAGTTATTCCTGTAACGACATATGCTAGTTCGCCAACGGGCGTTAGCGACGAAGATGACGGCGAGGAAGACAAGCTCGCGCTGCGCAGGTTCTTGGCTCACCTTCGGGAAAGACGCAATGAAAGTGGGGAAACGGGGTAGGTTGAGACTTTTCATTTATTTTACTTTATTCTTTTTCTCACGGGTGCTTGTTCCCTCGTTCTATGCGCAAGTATACATATGTTGCTGCTATATGAATTATATGAATATGGATGATATATTATGAGTTCTATATTGCAATCTTACAACCCCAGACCCTATTAAAAAAGATAAGTAGAAACGAAGACATGAAAACCAAGGGATATAACAGAGCTCTCACGACGTCAAAGAATCGGTCGCAAAACAGTCATGGCCAATCATCATCGTCTTGAAAGAATTCGTAGACAGGCACCCATAAACACTTCAGCAGGCCTTTCGACTTACTCGCGATGAGATGCCATCGCTTTGCGCTCAAGGTTTTTGGCCATACTCTGCTATCCATATCTTGGGCAGTCATCGCAGAGACCATGCTGTGAAATTTGCTGCACCCTTCTGCGGCCGTCAGCCGCTCGTATTGGTTTTCCTTCATCATAGATGTACAAAATGGGAGGAACAAGTCCAAACCGTCATATTCCTACCAAATGAACATTAGATGAGGATTTCGCACTGCCCATTGACGTTACATACCTCCACAACCCTCCGCATAACGCTTCCCAACTGATAGATGTCCAGCCTGAAAGGATTGTATGCCTGGACCGATTTGGACCACTCAGGAACAGTTTTGTCCTGGCCGATGATCCGTAATAACTGGGGATCGTGCCCATAGGTCTCTGGTGGAAGGATTCTCGCGGTTTCGAAATCAATGAAGTAGTATTCCACAGGGGAAGCTGATTTTCGATCTAGGTACTTGGCCTTCCTTTGCAAGTCCTCTTGCCAGAGCGGATACTGGTAGTTGAATCCACCGGGAACAATTTTGCTCGGGTCCATCATTAAGTTGTAATAGCACGCATCTCTAAGGGCGGTGACAAAAAATAAGGCAAAGGCTTGATCAAAAGGCGGTATCAAGAACAGAAATGTGCCTACCTGTGGGCAATGTAATTCTGATGTGAGGAGGAAAGGCCCTAAGATTTTAAGTACGAATAGTAATAAAATAAAGATAAAGCATAAGAGCCAACAGAAACTGGTCTATGGCTTCCACGAATTCACTGACAAACCGAAAAGGTGCAGCGAAATCGTTGAAGTGCAGAAGAAGAGGCATTGCAATCAAAGCCGTGCTCTCGTGGTCAGGGAGGTATATGACATGAAGTAAAGGAACCGTGTTATTTCTAGAGTCAGCAACAAGCTTTGGAGAATTCAAGAACTCCAGGTTCGGCACGTCGACTTTGGGCGAGACTTTCTTCAGGACGACTTTCTTCCCGTCACTAACCCTAACTGCATTCAACAATTTCGGTAACTAGAAAAAATTCTCGTCAGTCTCAGAAGATTAGCAAGGATGACCTATCTGGATATTCTGCTCACCCGTAAGAAAACTCCGTCTGGTTCCGTATCGTGTAGGTTTTTATCGGTGTACTTCTTTCCAAACCACGAGGGTATCCAGTCGGGGTTATATCTCTCTGGCAAGCGATATCCTTTCTCTAGAATAAGGGGCTAGTCGTCGACCCAGAAACGCTCCCAAGGACGAATGAGGCCATTTGTCAGTGTAAGGGGACTCGAGAACTTGGGCGCCATGCTTGTCCGTATGGTATACAGCACAGGTGGTCTTGATTGGTTCCAGCGAGCAGTAATTGGCAAGCCAGTGTTTGCTCTGTGATGCGCAGGTGGCTGCAGCCTGTGTGGGAAACGTACCAAGTTGCTTCAATGGTTGCATTGACTTGAACTTAATTATTTCTCACGACTGCTATTTATTTTTTGGGTTACTACTACAAACACTAAGTACTCGAGTAGATGATATCCGAATTCTTGAAGGACTTCGATCTTTGAGACGTTCCTTTGCATACATGATACTACACTTAAAATGCTAGTGCTAAAGCTTGCTCAGCCTGTTTCAGTGCAATCGTATAAGAATCATATAAAATGGTAAAATATCTTAGGAGAAACCTGTTTTGCCAGGAACGATGCCAAACACTTTGCTGCCTTTCCCAAACATGCGCCTCAAGTCATCAACAAGTGCCTCGGACTTTTCGTACGCGGCATAATGCCCTCCGGTATCATGCTCGGATTCAAATACCAAGTTGGGAGCTTTGAACCATCTAGAAGAAAGGATCAGTACCTTTATGACAAAAGACCGATAAACTTACCTCCGTGGACAGTCGAAAACTTCCTTTGGGAAGTGGGACATGCCAACAGGTATGCTCTTCACGGAGGCGGTGAGGTTGATATTCAACCTTTGCACCTCGCAATAAATGCGGAAAGAAGCTGTTGGTCCTGCGCGAGAAAACCAGTATATTGATATCCATGTAAGGGCTATCGTCAGGCTCGTTAGTGAGAACCACCCCAATCAGCACGACTTCGTCACCTTCATCATCTTCCCAAGGATATTCATCGCTGCCCCAAACAAGTTTGTCGTAGATCCAAGAAAGCAAGCCAACAGGAGAGTCCGCAAGGCTGTACCCGATGGTTTGTGGTTGGGTAGACTGTTGAACGAACCAGCCACTCATTTTTTCTTGAAACCATTGGGCGCGTTTCAGATTGGCCTTCTCCCTTTCCGTATAGCCAAAGATCAAGTCGGCAAGATATACCAAGGGCTTGCTGGTCAGAGTCGGTGGTGAAGTGCTACAGTACGGGTTACTTAACAACCTTCAGGCTGCCGCAATCAGACTGGACGTACCGAGGCATATTCGTATGGAATGCTTTGATATATGTTCCTCCGTACAATCCCGCCATTTTTGCAGTTATCTGAGAAAAATTCACATGTTAATTTGGTTCGAGATTTGCCATTCATGGATGCGGCATACCACAGCGCCCCAGTCTCCACCTTGGGTGACTTGAAATTTGTTCATTTCAGTACAAACTTCAAAGCACCATACTCTGCGGCGAAGTGCATACCATATTCGTTATACCCCAGCGCCAGCATTAGCTTATGACAGACCTAAAGAATCGCTAAGAAAAGGTCCAAACGCTTTATCAAAAGTGGACGCACCTCGGCATACTGTGTAACCTCGAATCCTTTCTTCCTCGGCCCTTCCGAGAATCCATACCCAGGAAGACTAATGGCGACCACATGAAATGCAGGGTGGTCAGGAGAGCCTTGAATGAGTAAAGGCAATATTTTCCGGACTTCTATGAAACTACCAGGCCCTTTGGAGTTCAATATGGGGTATAAGTTTTAAGCCAAGAGCACTACGTCGATCACTCACATCCATGTACGAAGAGCAAAGGTATGGCATCAACCACGTCGCTCTTCTTGTGAACATAGTGTACATTCAAACTGCCGTGGCCTTCAACATCGATATCCCGCGTAAATTGAGGTAATTCGTCGTTGAGCGCGGCTTCGTGTTTCCTCCAATCGTAGCCATCTCTCCATCGTTCAACCAGCCGTCGCGTCACGGATAAAGGTAGTCCATAATCCCACCCCGAATCCTCCAGCTCGTCAGGAAAGCCGGTAAGAGTCAACTTTTGCTTAAGCTCGTAAAGACGTTCGTCAGAGACTGATATCTTGAAGGGTGTTTCGGACATGCTGGATCTGTCTCATACAGGTAGTTTCCAAGAACAGAGTGTGAGAAACATTATTGTCAGTGACTCCTAAACATGATGACATCGACCGCGATATGGAAGGCAGTCAGTCTCTGGGAAGACGAGGTCGGACCACTTAATGATTTCGGTGTAACTAGTGTGTGTCTGCTTCTGGTGGCCAGCTTGATCAGAGGACACGAATCCATAGACACTTGTACATGCTGGTGGTTATCGTTGTCGTAAATCTGCTCATTGTGCCTCGGTCGTCGCAATGCTGGCGCCTACCGCGCAGTTGCGCCTGGCGCCATGATAGGAACTTAGGAAGACGTCGTGAATCGTACTACGGTTCGTGACCCCCATTTTCACATGGCACAGCCACTTCAACATTATTCCGTGAAAAGCGGTTTCCTTTCTGCATTGTTGATGTCTCTTTTGTAGCTGTTCACGTTAGCCGTTTAGCGGTAACTTATGAACATACGGACATAACGAAACATTGTCTCTCTTCACCGCAGTGCTTCCCACCATTGAAGCCACCTGAGTAAGTCCTAAAATATATCAATTATCCCATGTGCTTAAGAAAGAAAAATCTGCAGCAAATTCGTGTATCCAGAAGCGTCGGTATACAAGCTTTAGCTTTAGCCTCTGAAGAATACTTGGAAACCGCAATTGAAGTCCGTAGTATTCTATGACGCAAAAAGCGCGGGTCTCGTTCTGTGGATGTCACCCAAAAAAGCCAATATGCAGGGCCGATGGAGTACATATTTTTGTACACCTTTCAAGTATAAAAGGGTGGCGGGAATTCCATCCACAGATGTCCCGAATAGCTTGATGAACACCGACTCCCATACACCACGTACACTGTACGATAAAATATGGGATCAGCATGTAGTGTAAGTGAGGCTTTAAAATTACTGAGAATCTTGTGGATTTGTTAAGTAACTTCAATCTACAGTGACGTCCAGGATTCGGATGGTGTATCTCTCATCTATATAGACCGGTATGTGGAAATAACATCATTTTCCTGTCATAGTCTCTGATCCTCCAAAACAGGCACCTTATCCACGAGTTAAGCCCACAGGCATTCGAAGGATTGTATGTACACGTTCTTATTTCGAGGATAACATAGCCTGACCAGGCAACAGGCGTAGCGCAGGACGACGAGTACGGAGACCTACATATACCTTGGCCACCGTTGATCATAACGTTCCGTGAGTTCCTTTGGTTGGCATGGGTCACATTTGGCTGATTTCTGCTCCACTTTCAGAACTCAGTCACGTAAAAACCTGAAATCAATCGAAGCATATGTGTCCGACCCTGAATCTCGCGCCCAGTGCCTTGCAATAGAGGAAAATGTGGCAGAATTTGGTATTCCTTTTTTCAGTGTTAAGGATCGCCGCCAAGGTATGCAGTGACTTGACTTAGATGGCTGGAGTATCGCTAAAACGCACGTTGAAAGGAATTGTCCATGTCATTGGACCAGAACAAGGCTTTACTGTACGTTCACCATCGTACCCATGCCATGATTCGAAAGCTGATCACTGCGCTCTGTAGTTGCCTGGTATTACGTGTGTCTGCGGTGATTCTCATACGTCCAGTTGAGTATTCACTGTAACAATGGTTATGCTATGAACTGACATGGGTTTAGCGCATGGTGCATTTGGATGCCTCGCCTTTGGCATCGGAACATCCGAGGTTGAGCACGTACTCGCCACTCAGACTTTATTGCAAAGGAAGGCCAAGAACCTTCGTATCAACGTCGAAGGCGAATTACTTGAAGGCGTTACTTCAAAGGACGTGATCCTTCACATAATTGGCGTTATCGGAACAGCAGGAGGGACTGGCTGCGTTATCGAATACACAGGCTATGTCTTTCGCAGTTTCAGTATGGAGGCTCGAATGAGCGTTTGCAATATGAGCATTGAAGCAGGGGCTCGCGCAGGACTGATCGCGCCGGACGAGGTTACTTTCGAATATTTAAAAGGACGTCCGCTTGCCCCCAAAGGCGAAGATTGGGATACAGCAGTCGCCTATTGGAGGACGTTGAAGTCTGACGAAGGAGCAAAATTCGACATCGAATTCACCATTTCTGCCTCCGACATTGTACCAAGCGTTACATGGGGTACGTCTCCACAGGACGTAGTTCCTATCACCGGCGCTGTCCCAGACCCTTCTACAATCGACGATCCAGTTAAACGGGCCTCCGCCTTACGTGCTCTGAAATATATGGGCCTCGAACCGAACACTGTTATGGAAGAAATCAAGCTCGATAAAGTATTCATTGGATCATGCACAAACGGCCGGATAGAAGATTTGCGGTCCGCGGCCAAGGTCATTCTCGCAGCAGGGCCTGACGCGAAAGTAGCTCCTAATATCCAAGCGATGGTCGTTCCTGGATCAGGCATCGTCAAACAGCATGCGGAAGCGGAAGGATTGGACATTGTGTTCAAACGAGCTGGTTTCGACTGGCGCGAAGCTGGATGTTCGATGTGTGTTGGGATGAACCCCGACCATCTGGATCCTGGAGAACGATGTGCGAGTACTAGTAATCGAAACTTTGAAGGTCGACAAGGGTCTGGAGGTCGTACACATTTGCTCAGCCCGGCGATGGCTGCAGCTGCAGCTCTTACTGGGAAGTTGACCGACGTTCGGAAGTTCATCGGGAAGCAAGAGGCTGGAGTTGAGACTGTGACTCTGGAAAGTCCGCTGAAGGTCGTCAGAACTACACGAGCATCTGATGAGGAGACCACCGATTCTATCCCAAGACGACAATCTTCAACGATTTCAACCCTTCCGGCTTCGTCTTCCCCTTCTGCAATGCCCACATTTACCGTTCTGAAAGGACTTGCTGCTCCTCTGCACATGGCCAACGTTGACACGGACGTGATTTTGCCAAAACAATTCTTGAAAACGATGAAGCGAACTGGACTGGCAAAAGGATTGTTTTATCCACTTCGCAAAGATCCGCTCACCGGGAAAGACACAGACTTTATTCTCAACCGCGTGCCATTCAACAGAGCAAAGATTCTGGTCTGCACTGGAGAGAACTTCGGATGTGGGAGCTCGCGAGAACATGCGCCTTGGAGCTTGTAAGTACATTGATGTCATCCCTACGATCTGTTTCTGACTTGTGAGGTAGGAATGACTTTGGAATCAGATGTATCATTGCACCAAGTTTCGCAGATATTTTCCGGAACAATTGCATGCAAAACTCCATGCTTCCTATCTCGCTGCCTCGCGACCAATGCATAAAATTAGCAGAAGATGCGGAGGCATGTCTTGAACTGGAAGTCAACTTGCATAAGGAGGAGATTCGACGCACGAACGATAATCCCCCCATCAAGTTCACTACTGATCCTTTCCGCAGGCATTGCTTGCTGAACGGACTGGACGATATAGCGTTGACTCTGCAGAAAGAAGAGGCTATTTCAAAGTTCGAAGCACGAAGAATTGAATCGTGGCCGGGGCTGGATGGTTTTGATTATGCGGGGAGAAATGTGCTTCTTTCACCAGCTAGCATTGATTGGTGAAAGTACGAACGCAGGTGCGTTTCTTCCGACTACTCTTTCACTTGGCATTTCTTATTAAACCCCGAACCTGAATTTCAGAAACTGCGCAACTAGCTATAGGTCACTAACAATCGTCCGCAACAACAAAGATAATGCCGACAGAGACGAGCTTGTATTCGCACAGTTCATGACTTATTTCGAGGAAAAGTCTAAGGAAGCAATGGATTCTCTATCTTCCGTTCTATCGTTCTTCTTTTCCCCCTTCCTTTTGTCTTGCGGCGGCTATTTTTCCTCTTGACACGGACAAGTATACACGCTCTTCTTTGTATACTGATGGTAATCAACGCAAGGAAGAAGCAACTTTTTCGTACACACGTCGACAAGGGAAATTCGTAATCTGCATCGTCCAAATCACCATTCATTCAATGGATCGATCTTCCCTCCACCAACTCAAAATACTACCTGACGGGATACCAGACCCAGCGTGCTGGCGTGTCTTGTACTTCGAAGTCTGCTGATGGTGCAACACAACGCTTGATCGTCTGTCCAGTTGTTGTCCAGCGTGTCCAAGCAAGGATGCCATGCCGGCCGTGATTCTAATTGTTATCAGTTCTGGCGTAGGAGCTGTCGGAGTGGCGAATGTGTGGTCGATGCAGCTACATACATAGACATGGTCGATGGAGTTCAGGATGAATACCAGTTCAATGTGAGGGCATATCATTCTTATCAGTCCAAATCAAACGATTCCTTTATTCCCACGCCTATCATTCTGTGCTTTTCTTGACCTGATGACCCTAATCTTGTTGACATGATCGCAAGGCAATTCTTTGCCTTGCTTCAAGGTACACGTCCGCTTCGAAGACTGCAATGTGCATCGCCTTCTGGTCTCGGCCAGTGGGAACGCCGGACGAGAACATGCACCTCCACTATCCACATGCCGGCTGGCAGGATATTCCTGCAGAGTGACTTGCTTATTTCTTTGCCACAGCCCGGGTTACCTCCGCGACTGGAAAATATAGAACGGCGCCTTTTTGGGGCGTCCATTCGCTCATGCCGCATGCGTGCTCTTCATTTTGAACTTTGGAGTTCCCTCGTCGCCTTTTCAGGGTACGGCATTTCATTATCGAATTACGTGACTGTCAAACGGTGCTACTTTTACAGCTAAATTCATAACGATAGACCAACTATCTAAAATTATACACACAGGCGGGGAATTGTGGTGATTGAATTGCGGTTATGGCATACCGGCACTCCCCTTGTCGTCCTCAGACCAGGAAGGTGGTGCCATTTTGTGTCTCTATAAATGGGTATTTTCTTGTTCGGAACAGCCCTCGGAACCCAAATTCCAAGGGGCGCCTGTATAATTATATGTACTTGGTGCTAAACGGTTTATCGATATGAATTTAGCTGTAACATTTCCCATGTCGTTTGACGCTTCTCAATTCTTCTGAAGCTATGATTCTTGACACTTTAAGGAGTTAGCGTAATCAACCCCCGTTGAAAGAAATTGGAGACTTCCCTTCTTTTGTCGGATGGTCAAGTATGCGATACGGACTACGCTCCGTGCATGGACAGTATAAAAGAGTATTGTATCATCCCTGCCTAGTCCCGAAACAACTTGAAATCCCTCCTTCCCTCCTTTGTATCAAGACTAAATCATGACTTCAACCTACGTTAGGCCTTTGGACACTTCTATGGTCTTCAGGATCAGGTCTGCCAACGGCAATTCCTATCTCGGCGTCGCAGCAGATGGTTTTATCGAGTTGGTCAGGCCCGGTATTGCCTCGACTGACAATGACAAGGTGAATACGTTTATGCATGATAGGCTCGTTTATGGAGGCTGATACTCTCGTATCTATCATAACTAGTGGGTCGTAACTGCGACTAACTCTGAGTACTCAGTGCCAGGAGCGGCCCCTGCCATGGGTTATTTCTTGAAAAACGTTGGCACGAACAAGTATTTCAGTTGGACATATGCCAGCAAAGGACAGTCATGGGCAGCTACCGGAGTTGCACTCACGACCGTGCCCAATACCGCGGTCGTGAGCCTCATTCCTTATGTAAATGAGGGATCGACCTATTCAATCTTGTGCGTACACGCTGTTACTTGTAAAGGTACATTAATATTCACTGACCGACAAACGTGACAATTTAGGTTTAAAGGCAGGAATACGACCTATGCCTCCCTCGTGTACAACCCAAGTAACGTGGATGTGTACGGCTATGCCTTTGTAAGTTTGCCATACGTCCACAATTTTGGGCCTTTCACGAAGCCCATAATATTTGCTTAGGAATATAGCAACGGAGGGCAATATTTCAACGTCGGCACCCCGATTCGATGGGTATTTGAGGCTGTTGGAAAAGTTTCCGATCTGGTCCCTACTACCGATCCCGTGGACACCAAATTTGTATCGCCAATCGTAAAGAATGATCCCCTCCCCAAAGGCCTCTACCGGATCCGGACGCTCAACGGAGGCTACCTTCTGACTATGCCTGTAATGGCAAATAATTCAGAGGGGAAGGTAATTCCGTATGTGTCCCGCCAAGTACCCAAGAACGAATACCAAAGGGTCAGTGACTTTCCTCGTGAGTTGTCAATTACGATTTTACTAAACCGAGGAATTTCCACGATGTAGTGGCAAGTTACGCGTCAAGAAAACGGCTTGTACACCATTTCAAACTCGGGCAACGAACTCTATCTCGCAGCACCTTCTAGCAACCTCATAACGGGGGCTTTGCTTCTCGGACAGTCCTTGGGTCAGAACCCGAAACCCTTCGAGTGGAACATTCAATCCATCAATGGGGTGTTTTTCTTGTGAGTTTACGCTTTCTTTCTGCGATAAATACTGATGTTTAAACATGTAATATTTAGTGTCGGTGTGCCGACTGCAACACTGTCGATGGGCTTTGCGAGCTACGACGCTCACGACTCTGAACAGGTCGCTTTGACCACAAGCGCCGTGAGCACATCGGATTTATTCTTCTACCTTCACTGCTCTGACATCCGTATACGACATAGAATGCTGCAAGCCAAATCTGGTTATTCGAAATGATGGAGCCTCTTGCGCCGGCAACTTTCTCTCACTCGAGGTTGTTGACACCCGGTCCATATATCATTGAACTGAGCGAAAACAACTCTTACTTGGTTGTTAACGACTCGGAGGAACTTTCAACCACTTTGCAGAAGAACGGAGGCACGCAAGTACGCATCAACGTTTTCTTTCCTTCTGAACGCTGGGTTGAAGTTCGGTGTTTTCTTTTCTACAGTTCCAGATCGCTTACAAAGACGATAACACTGCGAAGTTTACGCTTTCTTACAAAGATTCCGACGGTGGACGTTCTTACGTTGTTGCAACCGAGGCCAACGGTGGACGTCTTGAAACCACTGATTCACAGGTTAATCCCACGGAATGGGCCGTCCTTCGCCTCGAGCAAGGCGAGGATGTATATCAGTGAGTCTTTCTTATTGACTTCGATATGACCGACAGAAAGGTAACACGATGTTTCTTTTTCAGCGTCATCCGAGCAGATGTCCAAGACCCGCAGCGGAGCATTAGCTCGAGAAAGGTTTCTTCTCGAGGCAAAACATACGTGAGTAGCAGCTCCAGCCTGAGTGTATGTATGCAAGGCGATTGACAGTTGCATTTAGTTTGCTATTGACCCGCTTGCTCGTGGTGAAGTTATGCAGATGTTTAGGTTCCATCCCGTCGTGTAATTCGTAAAGAGTCGTGTCTATGGTGGTTCTGGAAATAGTCGAGAATGTTGTCGAATCCCCAGATGTATGGTACAATCATAAAATCTTGCAAATCATAAACAATTCTGTACACTAGAGGATGCGCAGAAAGGCATATACACTTGAGCGAAAGGCAGTTCCTATGACAGGGTAATGTGAGTATGCCGTATGGCTTGCAGAAAGCGATGGATTTCATAATTCTACTTGTCAAAAACAATATTTCACTCTAGCTTCTATTCGTAAACGACACTCCCAGGTCAGCTCCTGAGCGCACCAGCTTACGCAGAGGAATCTGCCTCAGCACCGGCAATCCTAACCTCTTCCATCCTCGCACGCTCCTCCGCTTTCACTCTTTCTGCCACCTTTTTCGACCTCCAGATCCCAAAGGATGCTGATACGCTCGTTTGAAGTCCACATAAATGCTAAACACAGCAAAAGCCTGTGGGGTTGCCTTGGAATATAACTGAGCTTTGCGCCTTGTGCGTAGTTCAGGGCGCAGTCAAGAGACGTGGTTATATGTTGTAGCAAGCGAAGTTGTCAATCCAGGGGTCCTGAAGCATATGTTAGCCGGGTGAAAAAAATCTTTACAGTAGGGCGTGGGCATGTCTCACCCATTATTTCCAAGCCGGACCTCGTAACTGTGCTCTGCCGCCTGCCGCCTGTGAGAACTATAGCAAGGCATTGGCGTTGAGTAACGAACTCCGATATCGGAGATCACTCAACAACCGGCGACCACTATCGCCAGTTCAAGAAACACGAAGCTCCGTTGGTGGACGGCATGAAGCTGCCACGGCGTTCCTGGGGATGCACAATTGAACATCCCAACGTCACTGGCTACATACGAAGTTCCTGTGAGCTTGGTGCATTGGCTACTGGCAGGAGAGGGCAGGGAGCGGGAAGCCGAGATAGCGGACAGGAAAGAAAGATTGAAGAAAGAACAAGACGCATCGTCTTGGTGCCCCGGGGCTCCGAGACTCCGAGAGACACGCCTGTAAAGGAAGAAGACGACGCGCCCAGGAACTTGAAAAGGATGAACATAGCAGGCCAACCTGCCTTGACATTAGATCTTGATCCTTGAAGTCTTGAAGACACTTGAACAGAGTCGGGGAGTACAAACAGGCGAGGTAACACTCACATGACCTGTGACTGAACCGGTACACCCGCGCCGAAGGCCCGAAATTGAACATCTGTTTGCCCGCCGTGAGTACACTCCGCATCCTGCACGCAGTATATAAGTATCTCTAAGTATCTCCACCTCCTATTTTCGTGCTCCTTGCCTTGCCGCGCTGTGTCCCTTAGTCTAAAACTCTAGAATCTTTCTCATGTCCGGGTTGACATTGTTTTCAAATCTGCCGTCCATCATCCTTTTATAGGAGTCGGGACAACCGACCCCCAGAAAACGAAATCAGACTCTCAGAGTCCTCTCTTGAGGTTATCCTCCTCCGTTTTCTGGATTTGATATCTTCAACGATATAATCTTCAAGATTTCACAAGCTATCATATTGACTTCATACAGCATAGTCCTTCTTGCATGCGGTACAAGGCTCTGCATCGACTGTGCGCAGTATCCCCACCTCCTATTTCCGTGCTGCATGTTTTGCTGCGCCGTGTCACTTAATCTTCCTTGATAGCACTAGGATCCTGTCTCATGTCCGGTTTGACATCTTCCGATTCTATGGTTCATCATCCTTTATAGAACTCGGGACAATCAACCCCCGATAATGACATCAGACTCTCAGAGTTCTCTCCTTGCAACTTTGTCAAATGGTTAGGTGTGCTACGTGGATGGAAACTATAAATCTGGCTTGTTCCAACATGTCTTGTTACTGCAGTCTGAAACCCTCCCTCGCATCGAAACAGAGTCATGTCTTTGGACACTTCCAACATCTTTAGGATAAGGAGCATATTTTCTACTAGTAATGACTACTATATCAGCGTCGCAGTGGACGGTTCTATCGAGCTCATCGACTCCAATGTTCCCTCAGCCCCGAATAGCCAGGCGAGTACAGTGGTTCATAAATGTTATAACTTGTAGACTGATGCTTTTGCAACCCTCGATAACCAGTGGGTCTTGACGCCAGCTACCGCTAATGTGTCGATCTCTGGCGGCGACCTCACGGGATATAATTTGAAGAACCTCTGCACGAACCAATATTTCGGCTGGACATCTCCTCCTGCCAAAATACACGTCGACGCAGAGCCACTCATAACTGTACCCAACCCCACGGTTGTGAACCTTCTTCCTCACGTACCAAGCGGAACATATCTCATATTGTGAGTACTGCCCAACAACTGCCCAAATGAGAATCTTCAACTAGTACTGATTCATGAGCACGACGATATAGCTTTAGAGGCAGGAGCCCAACGACTCCTTCGGGCGTGTACGCCAATGGCACTTATATATTTGGTTGGATATTTGTGCGTCCGCCATATTTTTGAGTCTGGCCTCGATGCTCACAATACTTGCTAGGCCGGATACACCGCAAGCCAATACCACGCTATTGGCACCCAGCCCAGATGGGTATTCGAAGCCGTTGGAAAGGTTTCCCCGCCTACTACTAAGCCTGAGTTTACATCGCCAATCGTCAAGAAGGAGCCGCTCCCCAAAGAGCTTTACCGAATCCGCTCGTTCACGGGCGGTTACCTCCTCACTATGCCTGAGAAGTCACTTGATGCAGGTGGGAAAATGATACCATACGTAGCAAGGCAAGTGCCAAAGAATGAGTATCAAAGAGTAAGTAGTTCTGCGCTTAGACTGCCAACTTTATTTTTACTGAGCACGCCGATTTCTTTCCTTCTGAAATGTAGTGGCAAGTTACGCGGCAAGAAAATGGCTTGTACACTATTTCAAACTCGGCCAACGGCCTGTATCTCGCCGCACCGTCTAGCAACCTTACATCGGGCGCTTTGCTTCTTGGTCAGTCTGCGAAGGAGAATCCAAAGCCCTTCGAATGGAATATTCAATCCGTCAACGGAGTATTCTTCTTGTGAGTCTGACTTTCTTTACTATGATAATTACATATGTTGAAACACATACCAGTGTTGGGGTGCCGACTGCGACATTATCAATGGGATTTGCGGACTACGACGCTCAGGAATCCAAACAGGTCGCATTGACTGCAAGCGACGTGAGCATATCGGCTTGCTATTCTTTTCCTTCCAGTGCTCTAACGTTGACATCCTATATAGAATGCAGCCAGCCAAATTTGGTTGTTCGAAACCATGAAGCCCCTGGCGGAGGCCACATTCTCTCACTTGAGGTTGTTGACGCCTGGTGCATACATCATTGAGCTGAGCCAAAGCAACTCTTACTTGGCTATTACCGACACGGACGACCTTGCAGACGTTTCTTTGCGAAGTCAGGCAACGCATGTACGTATTGTCTTTTTCTTTCCCTTTGACTGTTGGATTGAAATTTGACTTGTTTCACCTTGGTGTTTTCTTTCCCGCAGTTCCAAGTCATTTACAAAGACAAGCATACCGCAAAGTTCACGCTTTCTTACAGGGATTCCGACGGTGGACGATTTTACATTATTGCAAGCCCGTCGAACGGCGGACGCCTTGAAACTACCGATGCCCAGGTCGATCCCACGGAGTGGGCCACCCTTCGTCTTGAACCTGGTGACGATGTATACCAGTAAGTCCCCCTTTCTACGCCGATACCCGATAGATAGATGACTCCGGTTTTCAGTATCGTTCGAGCAGACGTCCAGGACCCACAGCGGTCAATCAGTTCGAGGCGCATTGTTTCAAAGGGCAAATCTTACGTGAGTAGCAGGCTGCAGCACTACCTTACCTGAGGCGTCGGAAGGACGACTAACAATCTCGTTTAGTTTGCTATTGACCCGCTTGCTCGAGATGAAGTCAGCCAGATGTTTAGGCTCCATCCCATCGTGTGATGTCAAGATCAGGTCTATGGTAGTTGGGAATGATCTTGAATGATGTCGAATCCGCACATAAGTTAGGCCAAAGGTAGCTCTGAGATAGTCGGAAATCATGTCGAACCAAATGCATGTATTGTAAATAACCACAAGGCCTTGCAAATTGTAGAGAGTTCTATATCCACATTTCCTGAGTACACTGCACGCCTGGCAGAAACGATAGATTTAAACTTCATTCTGGCTACCATTTGTAGCTTAGGTCGCTCTCAGCTCCCGAGTGCACCAGCTTATGCAGCTTCAGCCTCGGCAGCAGCGATCCTAACCTCTTCCATCCTCGCACGTTCCTCCGCTTTTACCCTTTCTGCCACCTTTTCAA
This sequence comes from Agrocybe pediades, assembly GCA_013053245.1. Taxonomy (NCBI): domain Eukaryota; kingdom Fungi; phylum Basidiomycota; class Agaricomycetes; order Agaricales; family Agrocybaceae; genus Agrocybe; species Agrocybe pediades. Next base: position 1,685,497 of record JAACJL010000017.1, read on the forward strand.
CCTCCGAATCCCAATTGGTCCGCAAGCTCACATAGGTTCCGGCGAACGCGCAATATACGAGGGAGACTGTCAGGCCAAGCCAAAGGCCGTGCAGGTTCATGTGTTGTTTGAATGCGAGGTACAAACCCAGTGGTATGCCTATGATATGGGAGAGAGGCGAAAAGGACGATAATATCAGTGTCAATTCAGGTTAGGACGACGCCCGGAGTCAGGGAGGGAAGGAGAGGCTTTACCTAGCATGTAATACGCGCTGTACAGGGGGGTTATAGCAGTTAATTCATTGGCTGTGGCGAGTATGACTATATGCGAAACGAACCTCAAATTGAAGAGGGCACCAAGGAACTGAAAAGAGCAAATGCAATTCAGTAAATTCCTATACGAAGCTTATCTATATTCCAAAGTGGACATACCTGGAGGCCTCTAGCTCTCAAAATCCCACCTGTAACGCCCGCCATACCGTCGAAAACTTGGAACAATGCAACGATGGGCATGATGGATGCGACAAGAGCAACGACCTCTATCATGATATGTGCCAGCTCAGAAAATATATGGTCAAATATACAAAAACCATGCGAACCTGGATCATAGTTGAAGATGTAAGCCCATTTCTTGCGGAAAACGAAGAATATCGTGCTGGATCGCTCGAGTCAGTCTGGGAAGAGCAGAAGTGAAGAGCAGAGGTGAAGACCGGCTTTGACCTACACACCTGCTGCAGAATCCAATAGCTAAGGCGAGTAGCATGGCTGTTGTGGATGTTACAGCTGCGCGTTTGGCATTACCCTGTCCTAATAGGTTCCCGATGCTGGAAAGGTCGACTTGTTAGCTAGGTAAAAAGACCTCGGATCGTGAATTTTATACCGAACGGCTGTGGCAATACTAAGAGCGTATGGGGCCTGGAATGTTGTCGAGGCTGAGATTAGACAGATGGATTGGGTGGCTAGGGAAATGGGACCAAGTCTAACGGCAAGGATTCAGTTGTCAATGAAAGAAACGATACGAGCATCGGTTACGCACAAAGATGCAGCGAGAGCCATCAACTCCCATGCCCACCATTCAGAAGCTGTTTGCCCTGCGATCGTTAAAAAAATTCGAGATCAAAATTGCTCTAGGACATTAATTAATCATAAAAAGTACCACCTACCTACGCCGCTCAGGCCTAGCTGCACCAAGATTCCCAGGTTACTGAACATGCGACGCGATGGTGTGCACCACGCAGTTCTAGGCGCGTATACGACTCCATGGCTACCTTCTGACTATGCCTGTAAAGTCAAACACGCCTGTAAAGGAAGAAGACGACGCGCCCAGGAACTTGAAAAGGATGGACATAGCAGGCCAACCTGCCTTGACATTAGATCTTGATCCTTGAAGTCTTGAAGAGACTTGAAGAGAGTCGGGAGTACAAGCTGGAGAGAGCTGGAGCCTGCTGCCTGGCAGCCTGGAGTATAATAATACTCCGACTCGAGACTCGAGTAGTGTAACGGACATGTGATGGACAGTCACATGGTCTCAACGGTGCGGGGCCCGGGCCTGCGGCGGTGGACCGTGGGACAATGTCAATATAATACAGCTTCGGTTCTCGTACACAGTACGAGTTTGTCTTTTCTCTCTAGGAGTTCTTCAGGCATGACTGCGTCGCGGCCTGGCCAGTCTCGCCGTTGCGCTGTGGACCAGCAGCCTTCCAAGTTCCATGGAAGCCAAGGTGAAGAGCTAGAAAATCTGTCCCAACAACTTGATGAAGTTGCCGGATATCTCAGGAATCTGCTGAGGAACTAGTGAACCAGCCGACAAACGTTCAGCCTCGAAAATCAGGGATATCCGAGTAACTCAGGGAGCGATGTCGGTGGTCCGGATGCCAGCCTGAGCCTCTCTCACGGATTTTCGCCAGATCCCCAGCTAGTCAGACTGCTCAACTCTCCATCCCATTGCAAGATCGCCTATGCAGTGTTACTCGAGTACAAATGGAATTGATGCGATAATCGCTCAGTCACGATAGTAGGGCAAAAGCATTCTGCCGACTGCATCGTCGAATGAGACGAGCCCCACTACCTTTGTATCCATACAGAGGTAGCGCGGACAACTTCCAGATCCCAATCACTCAGGCAAGTCCAATCCCACTTCTAGAATCTAGTCGTATTCTTGCTACTCATTCGGATTCATTCAATTGTCTATTCTTGCACGTACTTAGTACGTACAAGGCCCTGCATCATGCGCGTAATATCTCCACCTCCTATGTATGTTTTGTTGCGGTGTGCCGCTTGATTGTCCTTGATAGCACTAGGATCCTTTCCATGTCTGGGTTGACAGTTCATTTTCAATTTCGTAGTTGATCATCATCCTTTATAGGAGTCGGGTCAACCCGAGGCAACCCCCAATAATGACTACGCGTAGCCTCTGGATCCTATTTCCGTGCTGCATGTTTTATTACGCTGGGCCACTGGATCTTCTTGATAGCATTAGGACCCTTTATCATATCTGGGTTGACATTTCATTTTCAGTTCTGTGGTTCATTATCCTTTATAGAAGTCGTGACAATCCGTGTCAACCCCCAATAATGACTGGGCATACCCTCTGGATCCTATTTCCGTGCTGCATGTTCTGTTGCGCTGTGCCACTTGATCTTCCTTGATAGCACTAGGATCCTTTCTCATATCTGGGTTGACATTTCATTTTCAATTCTGTGGTTCGTCTTGGGTTCATCATCCTTTTTAGAAGTCCCGGGCGCAACCGACTCCCCGTAAATGAAATCAGACTCTCAAAGTCCTCTCCTTGCAACTTTGTCGAAAGGCCGTGAATAGGAGCTATAAATCTGGCTTCTTCCAACATGTCTTGGTACTGCAGTCTGAAACCCTCCCTCTCATCGAAACAGAGTTATGTCTTTGGACACTTCCAACATCTTTAGGATAAGGAGCGCGCACTCTAATGGCTATCTCGGCGTCGCAGCGGATGGTTTTATCGAGCTCGTCAGCCCCGGCGTTGCCTCAACCCCGAATAGCCAGGCAAGTACAGTGGTTCATAGATGTTGAAAGTTGTCCCGACTGATGCTTTTTGCGACCGTCGACAACCAGTGGGTCGCTACGGCGGCTTCCGTTGATGTGGCGATCTCTGGCGGCCCCCTCGTCATGGGATATAATTTGAAGAACCTCGGCACAGACAAATATTTCAGCTGGACATTTCCCAATGGCAGAGTACCCTCCACGGGAGATTCACTCACGACCGTGTCCAACACCGCGGTTGTGAACCTTCTTCCTCATGGACCAGACGGATCATATTTGATATTGTGAGTACTCCCAAAATGAGATAATCTCATCGATTAATGCTGTTTCTTCATGGCGAAATAGATATAGAGGCAAGAACGCAACGTATCCTTCGATCGTGTACACGGACAGTAGTAGCAGTGTCGTATATGGTTCGTTATCATATGTGCGTTCGCCATATTTTCGAGTCTGGCCTCGATGCTCACAAATACTTTCAAGGCCGGATACACCGTTGCAAGCCAATACTACGGTATTGGCACTCCGGTCAGATGGGTATTTGAAGCCGCTGGAAAGGTTTCCCCGCCTACTATCAAGCCTGAATTTACATCGCCAATCGTCAAGAAGGAGCCGCTCCCCAAAGAGCTTTACCGAATCCGCTCGTTCACGGGCGGTTACCTCCTCACTATGCCTGAGAAGTCACTTGATGCAGGTGGGAAAATGATACCATACGTAGCAAGGCAAGTGCCAAAGAATGAGTATCAAAGGGTAAGTAGTTCTGCGCATAGACTGCCAACTTTAATTTTACTGAACACGCCGATTTCTTTCCTTCTGAAATGTAGTGGCAAGTTACGCGGCAAGAAAATGGCTTGTACACTATCTCAAACTCGGCCAACGGCCTGTATCTCGCCGCACCGTCTAGCAACCTTACATCGGGCGCTTTGCTTCTTGGTCAGTCTGCGAAGGAGAATCCAAAGCCCTTCGAATGGAATATTCAATCCGTCAACGGAGTATTCTTCTTGTGAGTCTGACTTTCTTTACTATGATAATTACATATGCTGAAACACATACCAGTGTTGGGGTGCCGACTGCGACATTATCAATGGGATTTGCGGACTACGACGCTCAGGAATCCAAACAGGTCGCATTGACTGCAAGCGACGTGAGCAATGAGCATATCGGCTTGCTATTCTTTTCCTTCCAGTGCTCTAACGTTGACATCCTATGCAGAATGCAGCCAGCCAAATTTGGTTGTTCGAAACCATGAAGCCCCTGGCGGAGGCCACATTCTCTCACTTGAGGTTGTTGACGCCTGGTGCATACGTCATTGAGCTGAGCCAAAGCAACTCTTACTTGGCTATTACCGACACGGACGACCTCGCAGACGTTTCCGCGCGAAGCCAGGCAACGCGTGTACGTATTGACTTTTTCTTTCCCTTTGACTGTTAGATTCAAATTTGATTGGTTTCACCTTGGTGTTTTCTCTCCCGTAGTTCCAGGTCATTTACAAAGACGAGCATACCGCAAAGTTCACACTTTCTTACAGGGATTCCGACGGTGGACGATCTTACATTATTGCAAGCGCGTCGAACGGTGGACGCCTTGAAACTACCGATGCCCAGGTCGATCCCACGGAGTGGGCCGCCCTTCGTCTTGAACCTGGTGACGATGTCTATCAGTAAGTCCCCCTTTCTACGCCGATACCCGATAGATAGATGACGCCGGTTTTCAGTATCGTTCGAGCAGACGTCCAGGACCCACAGCGGTCAATCAGTTCGAGGCGCATTGCTTCAAAGGGCAAATCTTACGTGAGTAGCAGCACTACCTTGCCTGAGATGTCGGAAGGACGACTGACAATCTCGTTTAGTTTGCTATTGACCCGCTTGCTCGAGATGAAGTCAGCCAGATGTTTAGGCTCCATCTTATTGTGTGATGTCAAGGTCAGGTCTAGGGTAGTTGGGAATGATCTTGAACGATGTCGAATCCGCACATAGGTTAGGCTAAAGGTAGCTCTGAGATAGTCGAAAATCATGTCGAATCAAATGCATGTATTGTAAATAACCACAAGGCCCTGCAAATTGTATAGAGTTCTTTATCCAAATTTCCTGATATATGAAATCCGGGCGTGTAATGCAATGACTATACTGCACGCCTGGCAGAAACGATAGATTTAAACTTTATTCTAGCTACCATTTGTAGCTTAGGTCGCTCTCAGCTCCCGAGTGCACCAGCTTATGCAGCTTCAGCCTCGGCAGCAGCGATCCTAACCTCTTCCATCCTCGCACGTTCCTCCGCTTTTACCCTTTCTGCCACCTTTTCGACCTCCAGATCCCAATTAGTCCGCAAGCTCACATAGGTCCCGGCGAAAGCGCAATATACGAGGGAGACTGTCAGGCCAAGCCAAAGACCGTGCAGGTTCATGTGTTGTTTGAATGCGAGGTACAGACCCAGGGGTATACCTGAAAAGACGATAATTATCTGAGGTTAGGGTTTCGAAAATCAAGGCACCAGGAGGGAAGGAAAAGCTTTACCTAGCATGTAATATGCGCTGGACAAATGTTAGGAAAATCAGCTCATCAGCTGTTGCGAGTATGATGATGTGAGACTAACCTCAAATTGAAGAGGGCACCGAGGAACTGAAAAGAGCAGATGCAATTCAATGAATTCCCATTTCATACGAAGTTTAGCTATAGTCTGAAATGAACGTACCTGGAGGCCCCTAGCTCTCAGAATCCCACCTGTAACGCCCGCCATACCGTCAAATACTTGGAACAATGCAACGATAGGCATGATGGACGCGACAAGAGCAACGACCTCTATCATGATATGTGCCATCTCAGAAAATATATGGTTAAATGTCTAAGAACCATGCGAACCTGGATCATCGTTGAAGATGTAAGCCCATTTCTTGCGGAAAACGAAGAACATTGTGCTGGATGAATTCAGTCAGTCTGGGAAGAGCGGAAGTGGAGACCAAAGGAGAACGCCGGCTTTGGCCCACACACCTGCTGCAGAATCCAATAGCTAAGGCGAGCAGCATGGATGTTGTTGATGTCACAGCCGCACGTTTGGCATTGCCCTGTCCTAACAGATTCCCGATGCTGAAAAGGAAATCCGATCGTCAGCAATGGTTAGAAGGCTTCGGATTGTTTAATTTTTATACCGAACGGCAGTAGCAATACTGAGGGCGTACGGAGCCTGGAATGTCGTCGAGGCTGAGATTAGACAGATGGATTGAGTGGCTAGGGCGATAGGGCCAATTCTGAGATGCGGGATTCCCTTGTCAATGAAAAGAAACAGCACCAACATTGGTTACTTACAAAGATGCAGCGAGAGCCATTAACTCCCATGCCCACCATTCAGATGCCGTTTGGCCTGCAATTGTTAAGAAAAAAAAGTCCAGATCAAAAATCTGTTCTAGGAGCATAAGGTATAGGGATCAAAAAGCACCTACCTACGCCACTCAGGCCCAGCCGCACCAAGATTCCCAGGTTACTGAACATGCGATGCGATGGTGCGCACCACGCAGTTCTAGGTGCGTACACAACTCCATAGATAATGGACATGATTGAGATCAAGTTGAACGATATCGCTGTGGAAATCGGTGCCCCGATGAATCCCAGTCGGAAGGGTTCAGGTCCCCATACTAGTGTAGAACAGTGTTCAGTTTTTCTCGCTCTATATCCAAGATACAAGGTCGAAGGTGATGTTGAGCTTACCTAGAAACCAGTTCAACAATATGTTTATCGGTGCTACTATTAAGACTATACGCGTGGGCACGGCAAATAGACCTGAACATAGGAAGTTAAAGTCGAAGGTTCGACAAAATATATCAGTACTAGTTGAACAACGTACCCTGGGACTGAAAATAACGACTATTGGCACAATACGATCAGAGGGAGCTAAAAACGCTCTCGAAGAATCAATTTCTCACCGGCTGATGCTATTGAACGCATAAGCTGCATACGGATAAAGAGATTAATTCTGCGATAAGCTTACACGAGATCAACGGATTGGAATCATCAACTACGAACCTGGAAGTCCTAGAGATATCCAGCGAAGATAGAGCGCAGCAAGACGTGCGACCTCCGGATCCTGCTTGAGGAAAAGGAGTATTGCCTCAGCGTTGAACCAGGCAATATACATAGGCTAAACACCAGACGTCAACGGCCGCACATGTATATTACGATATTAGGACGGGAACCATACTATTAATGAAGCAAACATGACAATCGCTGTAGTGAAGTAAAATAAGATAATATTAGACTTGTCATGAGTGAATGACTCGGGTAAAGGGGCTACTGACTCATTCTTTGAGACCAAAGACCAACAAGATGCGGCTGTGGCGAAGTCCAAGCCGAGGGTAGCAAGGTATCGAGAGCATTGGCCAGCCCTTGTATGATACTGAATCCAGTCACGTTCGAGGTCATAGTTCCCAATGTGATACCAGCCAGCGCTGTTGTCGAAAGATGGCCAATGGATATGACAGATGCGCTCACGAGAGAATATTCCAGTGTTTGTGTGCTGGAAGTATGTATCTTCCGTCAACATGGCATTCTACAACCTCGACGAATTGAAACAAACCCGAATATAGGCAGAGCAAATTGCAGCAGAGTCCACAGTTCTTGTCCGAGTACTGTAGCTTTGGAACTATTTTGGGTGTCGAAATCGCGGTCGGCGCATTCTGCGCACGGCTGACTGTGTAAGAGAGGCGTCTGCTCGGTAGCCATTTCGCGGAGGAATGCTTGATTCTAAGCAGACTATTGTCAAGGTTTTGGCCGGTCCCTGAACGAAAAGGTGGATGCACTCGATGGAGGGAGAAGGAAAGGAAGCAAGATACATGACCATTGGAAGTCAATCTATTGACTCGGTTCCGTCGGGAAATTAGCCTAGAATCTTTGTAGCAAGCGAATTGGGCAACAAGTTTACGATGGCCTGTGACATTTCGCCGAAGTCAACCGAAGAACGCAATAGGCTTATCCTCCAATTATGAATATTTGGATCCTGGGACTTTCCGGTGCACCCGGGGATCTTGCGTGCAATCACCAACGATTCTTGGATTCAACTTGAACCTGGATTTTGACGGTCCTTCATACCGGTGGTGATAGTAGACAACCAATGATAGACACACACTAACCATTGGTTACCGTGTCACATTCCTAGTAGACATTGATAATTGAGGTTAGTATGTGTAGCTCCGGACCTACTTTACTTTGACTGTTCTGGTCAGGAAGCTCAGGAACTTGGTAAGTACACACCGGGGTAGCCAGTTCAAACAAATCTCGGTCCGTTTAGGCCTTGGTAGTTTTCAAGCCAGGCTCTAGATTTGTTTAAATCCGTCAAACAGAGTCAGTTTCAAATCCCGACGACTTCAAAATTCCTCAGCCCAGGTTCAAACAAATCTCGAGCCCGCGGGTGATACCGCCCGCATGAAATACCATTCAGGGGGCACCAAGAAATTTTCAATTCCGAATCAGACCGATGGGCAATTTTTGTTGCACTGCAGGGTATGTTTTGATAGAGACAGTAGCAATTATACAGAGGTCAGCCGGAGATATCATATTTTCCATAATGGACAAGGACGGCCGCCAACGAGGTCTTATGTAAACAAGAACTCTTGTGGTTTTTAAGATGTTTCAATCCCTCTAGGTTGAATGTCTTTCTCCGGTACCTATCACACCTTCAATCGAATCCTTCCTTCCTGTTTGCACGGTGCCACCGCTGAACGATGACGAAGCCAATCTGAAGTCGGAACCTATATATAAATATCGTTGCACCTTTAACCCCAACGTCATGGATAGTAGCCAACGACTGACTTATGATACCGCCATTCTCTTCTGGCGTGTCATAACCCAGATCTTCTTCAGAGAAATAACACCTCGAGGTGGATCCAACATTCCTCGGGACGGGCCCGTAATCTTCGTTGGTGCCCCCCATAATAACCAGGTCAGTTTTATGTGTGCTTCATCCGTGCAAGGTAGCTGAAATTCGAGGTTTAGTTTCTAGACCTCATTCTCAATGTTCAAGTCTATCAAGAAACCGGTCGACATGTTCAGTTTCTTATGGCAGCTCATAGCATGAAGCGGCGGTGGATTGGTTTCTTTGCCAGGTTAATGGCTTGCAGTGAGTAATGTCATTTTCAGTATAAACAACGTAACTGATGTATTTCAAGTTCCTGTTACTCGAGCCCAAGACGAGGCAAAGCCGGGCAAAGGTCGTATTTCCCTTTCACCTGACGACCCCTTCGTCGTCGTTGGGCATGGAACCCAGTTTCTTAAGGACCTCAAACCACGTATGCACATCATGCTGCCTAAATCCCTCAATGCCGCCACTGCAGAAGTGGCCGAGGTCATCTCCGATACGCGTGTGCGGCTCAAGAAGGAGTTTGAGGAAAGGTTCGATTCTGTGACGGAATACAAGGTCTTACCGGTGGTGGACCAGTCGGACATGTACCACCATGTCTACAAATGCCTACAGAGCGGCGGGAGCATTGGAATTTTCCCCGAAGGTATTTGCAGAAATCCAGGTCTTTGATTCTTTTCTGATGTCTTGTTACAGGTGGTAGCCATGACCGAACCGATCTCCTACCCCTAAAGGCAGGCGTGTCTATCATGGCACTAGGTGCAATGGCCGACGATCCCGGCGTGAAAGTCAAGATCGTCCCTGTGGGTCTGAATTACTTCCATGCACATAAATTTCGGTCTCGTGCAGTTGTTGAGTTCGGTACACCTCTCGACGTCCCAGAGAAATACGTGGAAATGTTCAAGCAAGGCGGAGCTCAGAAGCGAGAGGCGGTGACTAAGTTTTTAGACTTGATTTACGACGGCCTGAAGACAGTCACTGTTAGGGCCCCAGATTATGAAACACTTATGGTGAGTGGCAAAATCTCCTAGTAGCGAAATGGGCTGACGAAATCGCACAGCTAATTCAAGCTGTTCGACGCCTTTATCAACCACCCGGGCAACATCTGACTCTTGATCAAGTTGTGGATCTGAACCGGAAACTGTTGGTGGCGTACGGAAAATACAAGGAGAAGCCAAGGGTTCAAGCCCTCCAGAACGACGTCTTAAAATACAACAGCCTTCTTCGAAATCTAGGGCTCCGGGATCACCAGGTTAGTAGCCATATTTATTGAAGTAATGATACCACCTTACCGTCGAAAACAGGTACCCCGTGCACAGAAAAGCGGATGGAGAACACTCGGTCTGCTCCTGTACCGAATTGTCCTCTTGCTTTTCTGGACAATCCTGGCTCTGCCGGGTACTGTGCTCAGCTCGCCTATTCTCGTTATAGCCAAGATCATATCGCGGAAGAAAGCAAAAGGTTTGTGAATTCTCGATATTCGTTTGTAGGCTGTTACTCATAATATAAATGTGCAGAGGCACTGGCAGCTTCGACCGTGAAGATCGCAGGAAGAGACGTACTCGCGACATGGAAGGTTCTAATTGCTTTAGGCCTCACGCCCGTACTCTTCCTATTTTACTCCATCGTTGCCACCGTGATGGTGACTCGTGCCAATGCGCCTTTTAAGTGGAAGGTTTTGACTCCGTTTGCCACTCTCGTTGGTCTGCCTATCATGAATTACGCCTCTCTGAAGTTTGGGGAAGCTGGGATGGACGTTGTCAAGTAGGTGCATGGTTTTTTTTATCTTCTGAGTTGTTAACATGGTTTATAGGTCCCTTCCACCTCTCATCGTTGCGTTGATACCAGGGCAGAATCGTTCTCTTGAAAAACTCAGAGCTATGAGGGCAAACTTGGCAGAAAGGGTGGCAGATCTCGTCGACGACCTAGGCCCTGAAGTAATCGATGATTTCGACGAGGTATGTGGACTTTGTATATCAGCCTTTTTCATGTACTCAGTTCTTTATATAGTCACGTATCATCACGCCGCGGACGCGCTCGTATGGTGATCTGAGTAGCATAGCTGGGTTGAGACAACGGAAGACGGACGGTGCTGCCGATGACGAAGGCAATTATACTGACAGTGTTTCCAAACATTTGTCTATTTGAGGTTCGAATGTCAAACAAATGTGTCTGCGCACTTCGCACATAAAGGCTATTTTTGGTGTTGTTTTGTTGTGTCTTTTCACCTGGAGCTCGTCCATCGGTACCGAGAGCTAGGGGTCCAGTTCGCATAAATACAACTAAGCTGACGCGCTCAAGTACTACTGATAACTAATTGCTTTTCTATCCCAGTTTCTTCCGTCGAGTGTGTTCAATCATCGCACAGAAACGAATCAACGACGCGAGAAAACAAGCTCAATTGAAATCCAATCAAGCAAAGCAATTATGGCTACCGAAGAGACGCCCCTCTTGCATCAGCCAGCGGACGCGGAATGCATTGAAAGTGATTCCAGACCCAAAGCCGCGATACTTCGAGAAGAACTATGGACGCTAGTGCGATTCGCTCTGCCTATATTCGGGTCTGTGTAATACCTCGAGATTTCGAAATGCGGTTTTGATGGGCATTCTGCAGCACACAGACCTTGGAATACACGCTTGTGAGCGCGTCGGTCATATCCATTGGCCACCTTTCGACGACCGCGCTGGCTGGCATCACGTTGGGGTCCATGACCTCGAACGTTACGGGGTACAGTATTATACAAGGGTTAGCTAGTGCCTTAGATACCATGCTCCCCTCAGCTTGGACTTCTCCACAACCGCACCTCGTTGGTCTTTGGTCCCAGAGAATGAGTCAGTAGTAGCCGCTTTGCCCGAGTCGTTCTCTCATGTCAAGTCTAATTTTGTTTTGTTTACAGTGCTGGTTATATTTGCTTCGTTGATAGTATGTTTTCCGACATTATATTAGAAAGTGCCGACCATTGATATCTTTATTTTTAGCCAATGTATATTGCCTGGTTCAATGCTGAGACGATACTGCTCTCCCTCAAGCAGGACCCGGAAGTCGCACACCTTGCAGCAGTGTATCTTCGATGGATATCACTAGGACTCCCAGGTCAGTAGTTGATACGAGGCAGCTCCAATGCACACGTCAGGCTTACCCCGCCGTCTCGTACAGCTTACGCGTTCAACAGCATCAGTCGGTATGTGAGGAGTTTCGCGGGATATATTTAGCACTGACTCTTACTGTATCTATTAATAGGCGTTATTTTCAGTCCCAAGGTCTGTTGGTTCTTGGCGCTATGCACTGATTGAGTTCGAATTAGTCCCTAACAATCGTGGTCTTTCAGGACTATTTGCGGCACCCACACGCATAGTCTTAGCAGTGGCGCCAATCAATTTGTTATTGAACTGGCTTCTAGGTAAGCATTGAAGCTCTTCGTTCTTTCAAGACCTGCGCATCGATTGAAGAAAATTGATATTCATCAATGTTAGTGTGGGGACCTGAACCGGTCAGACTGGGATACATCGGCGCACCAATAGCGACAGCAATATCATTCAACCTGATCTCAATCATGTCGATTATGTACGGAATTCTGTACGCTCCCAGGACGGCCTGGTGTCCCCCTTCACGGCGCATGTTCAGTAACTTGGGAATTCTAGTGCGGCTCGGTTTGAGTGGTGTGGGTAAGTATTCTCCATTACCTTAGGCGTCCCCGGGTACGGCTATTGATCTTGAACGTTTTGCCTGCCGATTATAGGGCAAACAACTTGTGAATGGTGGGCATGGGAGTTGATAGGACTCGCTGCGTCCTTGTGTGTACGCTCCTTTTCGTGTTTGATCTTCTTTTCTCAATTCTGCTTTCTCGTCTAGGCTCGGTCCTGCAGCACTAGCTGCTCAATCCATCTTGATAATATCGGGTACGACTACATATCAGGCTCCGTACGCTCTCAGCGTCGCTACAGCCGTCCGGTACAATCTTTCCCCTTTCCAAAACACCATATTAGGCTAACAAAGTCAAACCTACATTCTATAGCATTGGAAACCTATTAGGAGAGGGCAATGCCAAGCGTGCAGGCGTAACCTCCACAACGGCCATGTTGCTCGCCTTGACTATTGGATTACTCAACAGGTGCGAGAGTGGCATTGAAATCATCATTATATTTGTCGACCAACTCATGTTGAAATTCAAACAGCACGATGTTCGTTGTCTTCCGCAAAAATTGGGCATACATCTTCAATGATGATCCAGGTTCGCTCAATCCTTAGACTCAAAGCTGTTACGGTGATTGAACAGTTATGATGTTTATTAGAGGTTGTTGGACTCGTCGCCTCCGTCATGCCTATCGTCGCCCTTTTCCAAGTGTTCGATGGCATGGCTGGCATTACAGGTGGAATCATGAGAGCGAGAGGCCTACAGGTAACGTACTGTGGAGGCACTCCTCCTGGATACAAGTTGATTGTGCTTTTCTCCCTTAGTTCCTCGGTGCAATTTTCAATTTCAGGTTAGCCTCACATTGCTTTGATTGTGCAGAGCGCCAAGTGCTGATGAGAATATTCTTTAACTCGTGTTCAGCGCGTATTATATGCTTGGTAACGACCTAAATGACTCCTTGCATGCACGCGACACGAATGACGCTGACTTCGTTTTTTCTCTACTCATATAGGTATACCACTCGCCCTGTTCTTCACATTCAAACTGCACATGGATCTGTACGGTCTCTGGCTTGGGCTTACTTTCTCTCTTGTATATTGCGCAGCAGCCGGAACCTACGTGAGCTTGCGCACCAATTGGGATTCGGAGGTGGAAAAGGCAGCAGAACGAGTAAGAGCCGAGGAACGTGAAAGGTTGGAAGAGATTAGAGTCGCCACAGCTACCGAGGAAGCTGAGGCCGAGTCTGTTTAGACCGGTATATCGGAAGTGTAGTACTGGTCGCTTCTTCTAATGCTTCTGGAGTCAAGGGAAGGTGGCACTCATGGTAGAAAGAAATTCTGATGTCCCAGTGCTTCTATCATAGAAGGGCTATAAAACAGTCTGTTCATTTTGCTGAACCTGTATTTCTTAATAGTACATTTTTAGACACAAAACTATAGCTATACGTTTAGCAAACCGCCGAGAGGAAGTACACTTTCACATCTTCCTTCAGATACCTTGACTTGGGCTACAAGGGTCCGTGAAACCTGAACATCTGCATGACTTCCCCTGTAGCGAGGGGGTCGGTGGCAAACTAAACATGATGGTAAGCCTCGTGCCTCACACTGGAACCTCAAGGACTAGTGTTACTCACATAGGATTTTCCGGATCTCCTCCTCGACTTGATGCGCCTCGAGCTTATTGCTCTTTGCGGGTGTACGTCCGCTCGGATTATACTGAAGAATATCGTTATGGATCTCTCGGTTATGAGCGTTAAAGGATGAGAGACTCACTGGTATACATCTTCGTTGGTCTCAAGGCGAAGGAGAACCCACTTCGTAGCTTCACTCAATGACTCGGTAGTTTCGAGACGACCGCCGTCCGCATCAGCGTGCTCGACGAGATAAGATAGTTCACTATCAGAGTCTATATACGAAAGCCTGAACGCAGCAGAGTGGTCATCTACGTAAATGACCTTGAACTGTGTAAAAGAAAAAAACGAATCAATACCATAGCCAAAGGGATGGATAAAGTTAAAAGCAACATACACGCGTCGCTTCACTTCGCTGAAAATCGACTGAAAGGTCTTCTGTTTCCGTCACCTTCAGGAATGCGTTATTGTCGCACAATTCAATAATATATGTCCCTGGATCCAAGATCCGCGGGTAAGAGAACGTGGGTCGCTCAAGGGGCTGGATGGGTTCGAACAACCAGATTTGGCTTGCTGCGTTCTATATAGGGATACCAACTTCAGAGCACTGCAAGGAAAATAATTGACGATATGCTCACGATGCTTGTAGTCAATGCAACCTGTTTGGATTCCTGAGCGTGATAATCCGCAAATCCCATCGATAATGTTGCAGTCGGCACCCCGACACTGATATGTGTTTGAGCATATGTAATTGTCGTAGTGTGAAGAAAGTTAAACTCACAAGAAAAATACTCCGTTGACGGATTGAATATTCCACTCGAAGGGTTTTGGGTTCTCCGTCACGGACTGTCCAAGGAGCCGAGCACCAGTTGTAAGTTTGTTTATCGGTGCGGCGAGATATAGATCATTGCCCGAGTTAGAAATGGTGTACAAGCCATTCTCTTGCTGCGTAACCTGCCACTATATTTTAGAAGAAAAGAAAATTGGTTGTTTAGTAGGAAGAAATATAAGAGCGAAAAAACCAACCATTTGGTAATCATTATCTAGCAATTGTCTTGCCACGTACGGTCTTGTCTTTCCATCTGCATCGTTTGCCTTTGCAGGCATCATAAGAAGGTAGCTGCCGGTGAGCGATCGAATTCGGTAGAGGCCTTTGGGAAGCGGGTCCATCTTGACAATTGGTGGTATAAATTTGGGGTCTCCAGGGACAGGGTCGGCATTTCCAGCTTCTTCAAATAGCCATCTAATCTCAGGGCCGATGCCAATGTAGTCGCTTGTGCTGTTGTACTTGGATCCCTAGAAGTCAAGATGAGCTGCGCGTCCGGACTAAGGAATATGACGGACGCACATATGCGTAACCATATACAACACTGGTGTCGGTGTACACGACCGATTGGTAACGGTGACTTTGGTAATAACTGCCTTGAAAGCTATATCGCCACGCCCATTGCATACCCATGAATCAGTAATCCGTTATCTCTCGGTTTGGAAGTACTCACAATATCAAATATGATCCCTCGGCTGCATACCGGATAAGGCTCACAACCGTAGCGGTGGGCGAGGTTGTAAGTGATTCCCCTGAGGAGTGTACTCTGGCATTGGGAGGTTTCCAGCTGAAATATTGGTTTGTGCCGAGGTTCTTCAAAATATATCCCATAGCGGGGGTCCCGTCATTGACAGGTACATCAGGGGAAGCCGCCGTCGCGACCCACTGATTATTGAGGTACAAAAGCATCAGTCACTGCTCGGAAACAAGTAACAACATTTGGGAACCACTGTACTCGCCTTGCAATTTGGGGTTGAAGCGGCAAGTGGGCTGATCAACTCGATGTAACCGTCCGCACCGACGCCGAGATAGTTAAAAGAGCGGGTGCTCCTTATCTTAAAGACCTTGGAAGTGTCCAAATACTGAGTAGAAGACATGATTCTGTTTCGATGCGAATGAGGGTCTCGGAATGTACGAGAAGGACGTGTTGAAAGAAGCCAGATTTATAGTCTCCATGCACGTTGTAGCTGGCTCACCCGACCGTTTGACAAAAGTGCAAGAAAATGGTGTCCGACTCTGAGAGTATGATTTCATTATCGGGAGGTTAGTTATGCCGACTTCGATAGAGGATGTCAAACCACAGAATCAGAGAGTTCAATCCAAACATGAGAAAGGGTCCTACTATCAAGTGGCGCAATTTACAAGGCGGAGCGCGAAGATGAGCGCAGAGGGTAAAGGTAAGAATAAGAAGATGACTACACGGTGGATGAAGCACCATCGGCATAATGAAGAAGAGCTATTGAATTAACGTCAGACCCGTCCCACCGGCCAGTGGGAAGTGTTGGCCTAAAAGCGAAAGGTACGACTGAGATAGTCTTCTAGGAGCAGAAGCAAGTCATCGGAGTGTCGGCAAGGACAGGAAAATACAAGGACTCCAGAGACGATGCAGTGATGTAATGCAGAGACCCGAAGAGAATACCCTCACCGTGATGGAGCGATCGATGGAGAGCTGTCGTCCTCTCTTTGGGCCCTGTGACATGCAGTCCCCAAGAAAATAGGCGGGGGCTATCCTCCTCCGTTTCCTGGGGCCATATCTACAGCGACGAAGTCTTTGAGAACCCCCAAAGCTACCTTGTTGAAGTAACTCAGTATAGTAGAGCCTGGTGCAAGATGAAATCGTCGTAGTGCCTGTGTGGTGAGCGTGGGAGGTGTGATCAATTTTGATGGGATGTACTTCAAGCTTATTAGGCAATGTTTGGCCTTTCTCTTTCCTCTTGCCTCGAGTTATGCTCGCATGATCAGGCGCTTTGCACCACGTAGCGACGAAATAATAAATGCGTCATATCAGATAAGAAGGTCGGGACAACTTACTACTACAAGCAGCAAGTAAATACACGAGGGAATAAGCTAATTTTGTGAGAACAAAAACACAACAACATAAGAGTCAACGGCAAACGCAGCAAGCCACAATACCCACGAAAAAATTAGTACTATAAACATGATATCTAGAAAGGAGAGTACCTCTAAAAAGCAAGACCAAACGAGAGAATAGAAATTAGTAAAAAGGGCCCTATCTCCTGACCTTGATACGGTCATCCTCATCGTCCGCATCGTCTTCCCTACTTCTGTCGTTGAACGCGTATGGGAGGGGCACTTCTCGCGTAACCCGATATTGATCCATGTTACCAAGATGTTCGTTCTCCAAACGATCTGTGAGAAAACGAAGCTTCAGAACGCAAACAGGGAGAAGGAGGAGCGAAGCTCACAGAAGTTCCACTGCCACCGTCGAAGCATCTCCAAGACGGCGACGATGAAGGTCCGAACCATCATGTTGGGACCGGGTTTTGGGATATAAATGACCCACAAGAATCGGATGATGAAGTTAGTTATCTGCAAATTGGTAAAATGAGTTTCATTCGCGGACGGCCTGCAGTGCCAATATTTTCTCACTATGGCAAAGTAATACATCTAGTAGGCAAGGCAATGGCATGAGCGAAACCGAATCTTCATAAAGAAAAAGAAACAACTCACAGGCAGGTGATTAGTATATACAAGTTCCGGACGCAAAAGAGGGTATTTGCCATGCAGTCGGAGGACGGACCAGTCCATCAGAAAATCCTATAGAAAAGAAAGCACGATAAATGGAATAAAATATCAATATTCTCAGACTGCTTGATACGAAGTTATTCCGAAGAGGGACAAGGCACGAGCGGACTTACCCAAGCACAGGCGTATGCGGAGTAGCAGACGTTGGTGAGAACCCAAAAGGCAAAAATCGTACCACGGCCATCTTCTGTGGAAAAGGAAAAAGGGGTTTGAGAGATTTGAAAAATAGACGAAATAGGCAAGTTGTAAAACATACGATGGCGTCTCCATAAGTAGAAAAAGAGGGCGGACACGATCCCGCTCGCGTATTTCCCACCCTGTAAGCAAAGTCAACTACGAAACAACGTGAGAATTGGAATGTTGTGACTTACGTTGATTAGATGGGTAATGAGTTTTGAGTCGGCGTAACGTTTGATGGATTGAACGAGACGAATGAATAAAGGTAAGGAACCCAAGACGAAGTATACGGGCCAGTTGAGGCTGGTTACACGGCATTTGGCCCAGTCTTGACCGAAGTCGTCGGCATAGACACAAACGAAGAAATACAAATTTGACAGAGTGAAGGTCAGGCTGCAAAATTGGTCGCTGCACAAGATCGAGAAAGGCAGTGTTAGGCACGCAATGACATGCAATGAAAGACACGTACCCCATCCAGAAATCGCTGAACTGTATACTCGCATTTAGAGAGGAAAATTATCGAATATGGCAGTTTAGAACGTACCTCGACAGGTCTCGTGCCAGATACAAACAGCTTCGCGACGTTTTTAATGAGCCAATAACGGGACGACCGATACAAGAAAGGGAAAGGATCGAAAACTATAAGAGCAGCGAAAGCAAGCCACACAAGGGGCCATATAGTGGGAGAGATGTTCGGAGAATCGACGATAGTGAAAGAAAGCCAGAAAGCATAGGATAGAGCAGCTAATAACATTGATGGAGTCTGTACGGGAGTTAGAAAAGCGGAATGCATCACAAACAACACTGACTTTACCTCAAAGAATTGCCTGTGATCGAGTTGGGTGAGGACATTGAGTTCTGTCGCGTTTCATTAGCTGTTTATCCATAAAAGACAGAAGGAGGCACGAACCAAAGATAAATACATAGTTAATTCTGGAGTTGGCCCATACCAAGAGGTTAACACCAACAAGGAAAGTGAAAAGTATGGGTATAAGGAAAGTGGCGTAGACATAAAGCAGTGCACCCCATGCAGGAATTTTTTGTCTTGTTTCGTGCTGGAAAACTGGATGCGAAAGAGAGTTGAAAGTTTATCAGAATTGAAAGTATGAAAATAATAATAAGCTGCACCTTTCACCAAGCCATCTATGAAAGCAGGAAGAGCTATACCGATGTACGCTCCTGCACGGAAAGTGCTGAAATGATGACTTTTAGAACTATTACCAGCCCGTAGACGTCTGGTTGCTCGTTTCTTATCGCCTCGAGCTGTCATCATATAAACCATGAGAGTCCATAAAATCACATAGACAACTTTCACATTACCGAAGGCCATGGCATATAAATCTTCCATCTCTGTCATCATTTGTGCCACTGTTTTATGAGACGCGAAGGCGCTTTTCTCGACCTGTTCAAATTCTTTAATAAAAGACTGTTACCGCCGACACTACAAAAGAGCTCACCTTTTCGGACATATACTGCTGTTGAACCGGGATCTGAGACGACACGATGAGTCAAAGTTGCAGGCAAATTTCGTCGCCTTACCTTCGTCACTTTTTCGAACTTTTTCAAAGCTTTTCGAAACCCAGTAATGTTAAGCACTCGGTAGTTGTGCAAAACTTCCAGCCCCCTGTTAGAATAAGTTCAACAATTTATTCCGGTGCAAGGAGAGTTGGGGCTTTACCGGTAATGCTCTAACACGGCCTTTTTAAGTCTGCGTTTGGCGTATAAGTAGCTATCGGGATCCGTAGCAAGTGGCATGAGTTCGGGGCTTTCATTGTTGTCGTCTTCGTCTTCCCTGTCCGAAGAGGCCTTGCGGTGCACGGAACTCGAAGAGTCTCCGACTCGAACTTCGGTGTTTCCTTCTAAAGAGTTGAATACTGACGTGCTGCAACCCGTTTCGTCGATCTCTTCAGGTTGAGTCTGGAGGGTAGCCTTCTTGCTGCGTACCCTATCTTTACTGAAGTTGACTTTTGGCGGGGACAATTTTCCTTTCAGCTTTGACTGTTCAATTTTGGAAGGCGGTTCAATGACCCCAGCAGGCTGCAGTCCTATCATTGTTTTCAAGCCTGATAGTGCGTTAGCCGTCCAGTGTACAGCAGCCTGGGCTTCGTGAAATAATTTTCGGTGACCTTGAAGTTCCATTAATTGTAACTTCAAGGCACGGCCTCTCGCGAGCATTTCTTTCTCCCTCGCGAGATAAAAGGATTCGACTTTGTCTAGCTGAGCGTCGAGCATAATAAAGAAGGAAACTTCTTGAGGAGAAAGCTTGGTCAACAGGTCGTGCAAGGGAAGGATTGCCAACGGATCTTGATGATGCCCGCCTATGAAAAATGCAGGTTAAACCGGAAAAGGCATGTATCCAGGGCACAAATACTGACTCCTGCCAGAAAAGCTAATCTTCCGTCCGCCCCCAAGGCTGATACTAAAAGAAGGCCTACTTCGCGCAACAACTGGACTGGGTCTGCTCTCAGCAGACTTTGCATTCTCCTCCGACGCTAGATTAAGGCTCTTGGCTTGTGTCGAACGAGTAGTTTCCGTAGACTTCCTGGATTCTTGAACTGACTGACGCGAAAGCCTCGTTGACTCGACATCCGACGCTCGGGGGGCGGCAGGTGGGGACGGAATTTCGTCTGGCGATTCGTCGCTGGGTATAACATGAAAATTCTGGCCCTGCTGAGATTTTCGAATGACCGTTATCCTTTTCTTCAGGCCCCGATAGTCACTATCCACGTAATCAGGTACTAGCTCGTTGTGAATGATGGACTCGCACATACATGTAAGCCTTTTTCCATTCCGGAATCTGAATAGGCAACGTTAAAGGGCGGCCTAGGGCTAGTCAATGTATTACAGACCTGTGTATCTCGTAGATATCTACAGGAACGAGTAAATCGGTATTCTCTGCTTTGGTTGAACGCAGACGAGTAACTCAACTGTGCAAATTTCATGGTAAAAGCGAAGCGAATAAGGAATGATAGAGGTTGGGTATGCGGCTTCCAGTGAATACAAGGTGGTTATACAGAAGAATAGGAAAACAGCCTCCTAGTCGTGAAATTTTTTCATGAAAAAGAAAAAGGAAGAGAACAAAGGGAAGTACGAAGCGCAAGCGACCATGAAGTTCAACGCGTAGAGGCCATGGTCCGCATATGATGTAATATTCAACCGGGCCGCTCAGCCGCCTGGTATTCGAGGCGCGACTCTTGCGCGACTCGCAGCAGCTTAAGCGCTTACCACCACCACCTTGGCAGCGATAGTCATGGCTGACCACCCGACGGCATCATGGCAAGCAATGCAAGAAGGGAATGTCTTTTACAGACGCCAACAATGCTATTCAATACCGGGAAAGCTTCCAAATCTCGCGGATTATATTGTTGCAGGATGTCGGTATGGTGGTCCAATAGGTATGAACTACCCTCTAGTATCTACCAAGCGCGTACTCTGGTAATAATATGAAAGCTAGCACTAATGAGAGACAACACGAAACTTCTCTCATTGGGACGGTCGACGCCTGCGGTAGCCAAAGCTCAAATTCAAGTGTTCTCCTCAGCCGGAGAAGGATTGCTCGTTTTCAGTGTGGATATTTTTGACTCTTTGGTGGCACAATGTGACTAATGAAGGACGTAGTGGGACCAGAGCAAGATCGTCCGCTTTGGCTGGACCATTGAGGAAAAGTTGACAGTGTTGAATGAAGAAGGCACTTATAGATTGTATGACCTTCAAGGAGAATACGAACAGTATTCTCTGGGGTCAGAAGCGGCCGAGCTTGGTGTAATAGATGCAAGGATTCATGAGAACGGTCTTGTGGCTATGACCAGTTCTCTTACTTTATTGGAAGTGAAAGGATGGGAAGGCAGTAGACCGCTAACTCTCGCAAATCCAGGTGCGTGCTACGATGACTTCTTGAGGATTCTTACTAACATCAATATGAAGGACTTAATGAACCACCGAACTCATGGGCTGTTATCCCACCTGACCTGAACATATCTCGACACGTCGAAGTGCTCCTATCCGTCGATTCAACTATCCTTTCCGTGGACAATCTAGAGAGCGTAGATCAACGACTTTCAAGGGGCCCCTTTACACACGTGTCTCCTTCACCGAACGGAAAGGCTTTAGCTCTTCTGACGTTCAATGGCACGCTCTGGGTCGTGTCATCAGATTTTCAACGCAGTATGGCAGAATTCGAGACTTCAACCATTCCTGGAGCCGATGGATCCGTGCGTCAAGTAGAATGGTGCGGTAATGATGCTATCCTCGTTACCTGGGATAACGCAGTGGTCCTGGTTGGTCCTTTTGGAGACGTTTTGCAGTCAGTGCAACAGATTTCTCTTGTATTCGCTTGCCTGATGTTATCGCAGTTACACTTACTTTGGTGCAACCTTTGCCATTACCGAAACCGATGGAGTACGAGTTTTAAGTCAAGACGTCTGTGACTTTATTCAAAAGGTCCCAGGTAAGGATGCTGTTGGTTCATTACACATCAACTGATTGATATCCTACAGCATCTTCGTTATCTATATTCAGACCGGGCTCTACGTCGCCCTCTGCGATCCTATTTGATGCTTGGGAGAATTTCACGAATAAGTCGCCAAAGGCGGACGAGAGTATTCGGAGCATCAGGCCTGAACTCGCTAAGGCGGTAGACGAATGTATTGAAGCGGCCGGCCAGGAATGGGAACCATTCTGGCAGCGTCGACTGTTGAATGTGAGTTGCTAACCTAGCTTCACAATACTGGTCTGATGCTGATTTATTCAGGCCGCTAAATTTGGTCGCGGGTTTCTTGACTTTCATAATCCTACAGATTTTGTTCATATGGGTCAAACTCTGAAAGTATTGAACGCTGTACGATTCTATGAAGTTGGAATTCCGATCACCTATACCCAGTATGATATGTTTCATGCTCGCATTACTCTAGGCTGATTTGTTTTAACAGGTACAACTATGCTTCGCCTTCCCGTCTGATTACCCGTCTGACTTCGCGTAACATGCATCTGCTTGCTTTGCGAATCTCTTCTTTCCTCGGACTCAAGCCAGATGCTGTTTTGAAACACTGGGCTTGTGCTAAGATCATGAAATCACGACCTACCACTACGGGCACGGACAAAGACGCCGAATTAAGTGCCGACGAAGATGTCTGTCGTGCTATTGTGCAGAAATTTGAGGAACTCGGGGGCGTAGACGTCAGCTATGCTGACATTGCGAAGAAAGCTTGGGAAGTTGGCCGTGCGGGTCTGGCAACCAAGGCATGATGTTCATCGCTTCTGCATGGATTCAGGCTAAACAAAATCATACAGTTGCTTGACTATGAGCCAAAAGGATCAGATCAGGTGCCTCTTCTTTTAGCTATGAAAGAAGATAAACTGGCCCTTGTCAAAGCGGTGGACAGCGGCGACACAGATCTTGGTGAGACATTTTATCCTCCATGGCATGTTTCTTCGTGACTCATTGATTGTTCGTTGAAGTATATCATGTTTTACTACATTTACGCAAGCGATTGCCATTAGGATCTTTCTTCAGGCTGCTTGAAGATGGTGGCAAAGCATTAGCTCCTGCAGCAAGGCTCCTTGAAGTATATGCTAAAGAGCAAGACAGAGAGATGTTGCGAGACTTCTATTACGCGGAAGACCGTCGAGTTGAGAGCGCCGTGCTTTCCTTAGACGAGGCATCGCGTATGCAGGTACTAGCACCCCATCACGGACAATTCCTTCATATTCTTACACTTTATATTACTAGGATCAAACATCGAAGATATCTGCTGTCAAAACCGCGCATAAGTTCTTCTCTGAGGACAAGGACAGCCCATTCGAGACCAAGGTATGTTACTTAGCGCAGCGGCATGTAACGGGCGCGGCTAGTCATCTGATCTTGATACATCGTTTAGGCCACGGATGAGTACGCCAGGTTGCTTGCGTATCAGCAACAGTTGGAAGCAGAGGCAGATGGGAAGTTTAAAGTGTTTGGCGCTAGCCTGAATGAGACCATGAGAATCTGCATCCTGAATGGGTTGTCAAAAAAAGCGGACAAGATAAAATCGGATTTCAAGGTGCCGGATAAACGGTTCGTCGTTGAATTGATTGTTCAAATGGGCTTCTCCGATGCGGTAACAGATGTCTGATTTCTGTCTCTCTTCCCGCTTTGACAGGTTCTGGTATGTCAAACTGTACGCACTGACAGAAGCTCGAGATTTCGAAGCTCTTGAAGCCTTTTCGAAATCCAAACGAAGTCCGATCAGTTACGAGGCGTTCGTCAGACATCTTGTCGAAAAGGGGCACGCGAAAGAGGCTGTAAACTATGTGCCCAAGTGCGATCCGCCAAAACGTGCCGATTTGTATGTCGAATGTGGTGAATGGCGTATGGCTGGTCGAGAGTGCAAAGAGCGGAATGATAAAGCCAAGCTACTGTATGTGCCACTAAGACTGTTTCATTGCCCCGAGTCGAAATTGCTCATACGATATTACCCATCTCACAGGGAGCTGCGGAAGAAGGCACCTAACTCTATGGTGGAACGCGAGCTCGACCAAATTGCTACGACGATGAAGTAACTCTATGTTGGCCAATAATGTTGGATACCTTGAAATATTCCATGTTCTATCTTTACCAAGGCTCTAAATACATATACCCCACTGGCGACGATCCGAAAACCGACGACCGAATTGCAAGCACCTGGAGAGCAACCGTTAGAATCATTCCAAACCTCGGCCAAGAATGTTAAAAGGCAAATAAACGTAGCATTTGATTCAAATTGGGTCCATGCCATTGCGAAGACGCACTGCGCCATTCGAGAGGGAACAGGCGGGCGTAGACTACATCTACTACGCTCGACGATCTCTACAGAGGAACTAATAATACAACTGTTGGTACACATTTTATGTTGGGATGACAGCAAAGAAGATAGCGATTACATACATAGATAGCAATAAAGATAAAGATAGGATGAAAAATAAGCGAACGAAGTGAGTAGATATAATGATAGTTGGCATGACAGCCGGTGAAAGGTATGAGAACATCAAAAAGCAGAAAGAAGTAGTAGGCGAATTGCATAACGAGGGAGGAATGAATGAAAACGGGGGTAAAATATCTACACGATTCGGATTGGGATGCGGGCACGGAGGTCCTCGTGCCCAACTAGAACAGACACGTCCAGGAAATACTGAAAAAAAAAATGATATCAGAAACTGCCTACCACTTCCAGATAGACGACGTATTATTGGGGTGACTTACTTTGACGCTGATCCCTGCCCATTCTATGGTGGGCAGCATATCACTCCGCAGAGGCATTTTACTTTTCCACAGACCATCCGGAAGAGCTGAAATTATCTCCAAAGAGGGGTGTCCTCCTTCTTTGTCGCACACTTGACGAGGACGTTTTGGAAATCCTATAGACATGTCGTTTTTTATGGGCCGCATGTCAGAGAATGCTTTCATAGGAAGAGCAACTGGGATTTCTGGTAAAGGCTTTTCACGAGAGGCCGCGACAGGCGCAGGTATTGTTCCCCCAGAATTCTTCCTTATACGTGAAAGTCGGGGTTGTGACTTGGCTATCCGTCGTAGGATTCGAGGTCCTTTTGGTAAAGAGGGGAAAGAAGGTTCGGACTCTTCACTTGTAGGTGTCAAAGGAGGGGTAGGAAGGCAGGTCGCCTGGTCGGTTATGGATATCTGACGAACGAGAGAGACTGAGATGCTCGAATCTGCTGCTACTTCCTTTGCCATCTCCGTAGAGCGTGGGGTGGTGCTGAAAACCACGAAGTAAGGTATTGAAGATGGCCGGGAAAAGGATAATGAAGTAGGTAGCGTGACCTGAATTCACAAGAGTCAGTGCCGTTCGCATTGAAGACATTGAGTAAACTAACAGCACAGCGCACTGGGAGTGGGCGGTCAGCATTGAGAGGCATTTCCAACCAAGATTCCGGGACAGTCGCGGACGCATCTGCGCAGTTGAACTCCGTGTCCGGTTGCAGCAGAAAGGGGACCTCAAGACTGCGGTTCGACAATATTAGTCATTCAGAACGCCGAGTTAATATTGAACGAAGACCACTGACTGGGAAGGCACCTCGGTTGAGTCGCTAGGTTCCCAATCAACAACGACCTTGTACGACACTTCGAAGTAATCTGGCGACGTTTTGTCTTTGGAAAGGGTATACGTGGTTGGCAGTTCCTCTCCGTCCCGAGTGTTATTAGGAAGAGAGAAAGAAAAAGAGTGACAGCGTAACGAAGTTGTTGGAGTGAGGTTGATACTTGAGACACTGGGCCGACGTTTCAGGAATGCGTCGCGGAACACTGATTTAGGTGAGCTGCCTTCCCAATTAGAAACCGAAATCGTATTTGTGGCGGTTAAGAAAACATGAGTTTGGGGTTCCACGACGGCGTTAGGTTCATCTAAATTTTTAGGTGGGACATATGAAAACGAGCCTTCGACCTTATATGTAGACCATTAAGTATGGCTTCGGGCTCTATGAATAACGGGCTCACTCACAGTCAAAGTTAGACGACCTGATGGACCACAACTAGAGTCTAAAGTGATTTTTCCTGTCACTTGGTCATGGTCGCTGAACACTGCTATGGGTCCACTCCTGTCCTCATGATGAACTTTTAAAGAAGGGCTATACAGTTGAAGTTCCAGTCTCGCAGACCTTCATAGGTAATGTTCAGTTCATGATGTCTTCGAAGTTTTCGAAAAGAAAAGCATACCGGTAAGTCGAGACATGAGAGTATATAGGAGCGGGAGTAAACTTGGCAACTGAGCGAGAAGTTTCTGTGGAAGAATTGGTGTCTGCACGCCGGCGCATTGGGGAAGACGGCTGCTGTTCTTCACGCGTATCGAAGGGACAGGGTATCACTCGACAAAATGCCTAGCTCAGGGGGAACCACCATGCTTATAAGTTGGGTACATATACCCGTCGGCATGTCATTTTTAGGCGATGGATCATGGTAGGGTGGCTCAGCAGGTCCAAGGAGCTTTTAGACGCTACCCAGCCAATGGAATATTTTGCTTAATACGGTGCCTAATCCGGCGACCAGATTGGGGATCCGCTTGCTTGGGACCGAGCGACTGGTAAGACTTACCTCCAACATCTTGAAACAGATTCGAAGATTGAGTAAAATACCAAGATGAGGTTTGGTATCTCACGGTTTCGCAGATACCCCTCGCTTCAATTGCCATATGGGACATGCGTGCGCTTTGACATAGGTGTGGTTCGCACGGCTCGTTCCTTGCGATGTTGACACATCGAGAGGGGTGAGTCCGTAAAGAGCAGTTGATCGTCTGGGCCCAGCGTCGATTCTCAAAAGAAAGGGACAGCTGCAATAGGCAGCGCGAAGAGAGTTATGGTGGATTGTGTGTTGATGCTACCCTTTTCCCAATCTTTCACTCAGTGGGCACCAAGAATTAGACGCTTCTTATAACACGGTGCTGGGGTGGAAGTCTCCAACTTCCAACTTCCAAGACTTCAAACCACGATTGATATCCCCGCGTGTCCATGAAAAGTAGGCGAATCGCTACTAAATTCCGTGTTAATCTCTATTTGATAGACGAGGGCGAGAACCAGATTTTTTGCTTACCAACCTCCAAGGCTCCCTGACAACAGGCCTATTGAGCTGATGGGCCATTCGACTTGATACGACCCCAGTCGACGTCTTTCGAGTAGCCCGTTCATCCATGTGCCATGTACTCGAGAACACGAGTTTTCGACTATTTTTGGGATTTTTTGGCATCGAATCGCGTCGATTACTCTGAGTAAGATTGATGATTGGCTGAATCCACTCCGTGCACGTCAGTCTGCTATGGAGATTTACTGCGCTTAAGTTGTTTCTGCACACGGCACTGAGTTGAGTAGAGTGTCATAGGCAGAGTTCGAATCAAAATCATCCCGGATTAGTCGGATTTGGCTCGGATGCCATAACAAAGGCTATATTTACGCTCGCTGCTCTCCTTTCCTTGCAGTGGCGTTAGTGTATCGTCTCTTGACATCGTTGCTCTGGGTTTGGAGGCTGAGCAGCGTCGCGACTTGTAAGTTGAAACCAAAACCATAAGCAGGCCCAAAGGTCAAAAATTGAGCTATTTTAGGATGTATGCCGTGGTCTGTGTACATAAAATTCGCATCTATGTAGCAAAGTGAATCATTAGTCTTTTGCGGAGTAGAGATGACATATGCAAACGTAAACATACGCTGGAAACCAGATTCCAATTGCATCATCATTCCTGCGCCAGGGTAAGAACCCGTCCGAATGTATTGGCAAGGGTTAAAGGTGATCTACGTAACGGCTGAGCGCCGAGCGCTGAAGCCCTATGTTTGGCCAGGCAAAGATTAGCAAACCGGAACGACAGGTCCTTCCAGAAGTCATAAAAACAAGACGGCAGGCATTGAAGCCGACCCGGTATTGCTTCTTAAGACATTTCGCAGACAGTCGTGCGATGAGAAGAAACTGGTAAATTGGTTGGCACCCGTGGAATGCTGCTACCAAGGGTACCACAAATTGGCTATGCTGACGGAACCGAACTTGCCCAACAAGTGAAATGAATCCCATTCCGAAGCTTGAGAACTTTGCATGTAATTTCCGATCTAGGAAGTCGTTGGGCTTTGGGATTATGCCGTCATCTCCACTTGGGATAAGATTGAGAAGGCCGTACTTCCAGTATCGTCCCATTCAGTGAACGGATTTGCTTCATTGTGTTTCGAATACTTTCTTCAAGTTATAGTTTTCGTTGGGGAAAGAAGTCTATTGCATGACTTTTGAAGAACTGTGATTATGACAGCGTGAGGTCAGCAAATCCGTTGAAACATCCATTGAGAAGTAGCTGAATAACTGGATGGTATTCTCACAATAGTAAGGTCTACCCCATGACCAACTTGTCGTTGGGAATGGGTGGTAGGGAATAAGGTAGGTTCCAACTTGAAGCATGATCGCGGGACAGCCAAAATAAATATTCTTCGCGATTCGCCAATAGAGAGTGTCTCGTGAATGTCAATGAAGTCGAGCCTGACACCCTCACGTTGGCTGAGCAGTTTGATAATGCTGAAGGATTTGCTAATAGTTGTTAACGTCAGGGCTTGTCATGTCTAAACAGACCGGAACGTTTTTGGTCAGAATTTGAAAATTCGGTCGAAATAAACCTTCCTTGCCATCTGTCAGAATTTCTAATGGATGAGATTCAATATTCAGGATCCAATGGGGCCGGAGGTCAAATAAACCACAGGAGATCACCTGGTAGACATTTTCCTTCCAAAACCTCGATCTGGATATGTACGAGGTTTGAAGGGTCCTGGAAGGTCCAGAAAGACGAATAATTAGAAAAGACTAAACGAGAGCTTTGAAGTTCCCGAGCGTACTGTCATGCAAGCCCTTGGAGGAACTGGGGTTTCGAGGAACACCGGACGTGTATTGGCAATTGCGATGTCTGACGACCAAGACGAGGTTACTATAGGTTACTGCTTCTCGTAGTATTTTCGGAAAAATGGGCTGAGAAGCAGGCGAGATTGTGATTGACCTGAGAAGAGAGTAAGAAGCAAGGTTATTTGCTTGAGTTTCCATGACCATTGGGAAAAAGTAGTTCATCCATGTGAAGCAGAATATGGTGCTTTCCAGGACGAACACCGGTTGCGTCTGCAAGCCTCAGTGATGCGCTGAGGGTACACTGCGACAGAGCTGACTAGTAAGCTTTCTTCGAGCGTAATCTGGTATTTTGAAAGAGAAGGATGAGGAAGACGAGTGCCTGGCCTCTCAAGTACTGTCGAGTCCTGGGCGAGTAAACGCAAGGAGACATACGGTTGCTCGGGCAACGGACATAGACACGGCCGGTAATTGCCGAAGCCTTGTACGCGATTAGATTGATCACTGTCAGTGGTTATCTCTGTCCTTCAAGGGGTCATTAACTTCCTGAATTCTGGAAACATGAAGGTCGTTGTTACAGGTCTGTTTTATCATTTTGCGGATTTACATGACTTGCTGATAGCCATATTTCCCAGGGGCGTCTGGCGTCTTGGGCTCTGCAGTCTACAATGCATTCAGGAACGCAAATATCGACGTTATTGGTCTTGCACACTCTCGATCCGACGGTAACCTTGTCAGGCTCGACTTGACAAACAAAGAAGAGGTGGAAAAGTTCTTCAATGACCGCAAACCTGACTGTATTTGGTCATTCTACCAAATAAATCTTTATTACAACACTCATTTTTGCGTGAATACCCAGGGGTGATACATTGCGCTGCGGAGAGGAGACCTGACGTCGCAGAACGCGTGAGTACGCAGGCACATACAAGAATGTAGAGCAATGTTAACGCACTCTAAAGGATCCGGAGGCAGCTCAGACGGTATCATCTTTTTTCGGGATTCAGTGTTGAGGGTGCCTAACCAATGACATCGATATAGCTTAATGCAGATGTGCCAGGACATCTGGCAACGCTCGCAAAGACTCTCAAGTTCAAGCTGATATATATTTCAACAGGTGAGAATTCTCAAAGAGCATTGTATAGCCCCTTGAATAAACCTATGATTTAGATTATGTGTTCGACGGCACATCTCCTCCGTACACTCCTTACTCGGCTACCAACCCGTTGCAACTGTACGGCAAGTCCAAGAGAGACGGCGAACTGGCTGTTCTTGGGGTTGACAATGCAAAATGCGTCGTCCTGAGAGTACCTGTTTTGTAAGCGTTGGATCTAGTAAAGAGATCTTGAACGTTCAATTTCTCAACCACTACCATCAGATACGGTCCTGCGCCAAAGAACTCCGACTCTGCCATCAACATCCTTCTCGATGTCGTCCAGGATCAGTCCGGAAAGACTTACAAAATGGACCACTATGCTACACGATACCCAACCAACGTTGTCGACATCGCCAATTTCTTGGTGCACCTTACAGGTGCGTTCGCACGTCTCTCGGCAACTTATTGCAAAAGTTCTGATATCTTTTTTTTTTTATCTCAGAGCTCAAGAAGCCTATTCCTCCCATCCTCCACTATTCTAGCGACGAACCATTCACTAAATATGAAATCTGCCTCACATTTGCGAAGATTCTAGGTCTTCCGCACAAACATATTATCCCAGACAGCGAGCCGCCTACAGGAGCTGCTGTCACGTCGCGTCCTAGAGACTGCCATCTCTATACCAAAGAGACAGAAGATCTCGGGTTGGAAGGAGGCCTTGGTCTCTCTTTGTTTGAAGAATGGTGGTCACAATACCTGAAAAAATAAACCAGTGCTACTGTAGCTCTTTAACACTCTCAAAGCGTCTATCGAAGGAATATTCAAGTTGTATACTATTACTCGTATGATTGTGAATGATTAGGTAGATTAAAGTCAAATTTTCCTTTCTTATCAAACCTCGGTGCGTCATTGTTAATGCTTCTTCGGTGCTTTTTCTTAGCAGCGACACTTCCAGAATTCTTTGTAACGTACCAGTGTACCACTCTCTCCGTCGAGGCTGATCCGTGCATTCATACGCGAGAAAGCAGCACACAATCGCCGGCTAGATTAAACGGTTTCCACAAAATCGCACCGACCATTAAGCTTCCCAAAACATGTGAGCAGTTTTTCCACAACACGGAACACGGAGCCTTTGAGGCATAATTACGGCGGACTCGGCGTTTAATTATCGCTTCCACAGCGATCGTAAGTGGTAGTGTTACTAGGTCGGGACGGACGGAGGCGTAGAGACAGGTATAGACGGATACTACCCGACTCACTCAACCCATTCAAATCTGAGGCTGCAGTCTGAGTTTACTCTGTATGTCGGAAACATTATCCAGGCAAATGTGTCTTGATCTTCCCAAGACAGAACAGCATAGAACAGCCATCCACTCGAGTATAGCGCATCGGTATAACAACGCTCGAAGAGCAGCACAGACTCGACATGCAAGGCATCGAATTTATCGCTACGCAGTGGCTGTTATCTGATACGACTCCTAGCTTGATCTCCCGACCTCGAGGTCACACCGTTCACTTGGTGATAGTTGCCGCGTATCCACCGCCATGATCTAGTAGCCGTTGCGGAGACGGTTGCGGCTGGATATTCTTATCTACTTTTCCATCGACCGTCGCTACATATGCATGTAGCCTTCTCATGTCAGTCTATAACGGTCTTCGATTTAGACTTAATAGGTAAAAACCTGCTATAACTCCCGAAGGCTATAGTACATCTTAAAGCACACGGTAGTAAGTTGCCAAGCTCAATTGATAGAGGTGTGGCGTCCACGAAAATGTTTGAACATAACTTCGTTTTTTCGGTCCAGAGACTACAACTTGTCCAACCTCTTTATGATATGTAAGGATTGGTGTTAGCGCCTGTTGCACTACTTCTTGCCCGACATAGCCGCCAGGAGGACGTCCTACTACTACGACTAAACAGGAACCCAATTTACCCACGGTTGCTTGGAATTTGGAAAGGAATGCGTAGGACACCGTGCCTTTGGCGATCTTCCAACTTCTCTTCGTGGATATATCTTTTCCTTTCACTGCTTCAGGCTCAGCTCAAAAAGCTTGAAGCTTGAACGCGTAAATACGCGTCCAGAGTACAGACGTCGTCGCGTGCAACCAGAGACACGTCCCATATTTGCGCGTCGACGTGTCATGGGCCTCCGTCTAAGCCTACTAATCGCGTTAAAATCTGAAAACCATACGGAAGTTTAAACAGTAAACGGGCTATAGTACGTGTCAAACCACATCTAGAGTAGAATCCTGCCAGACCTCTACCTTCCACGAGCAACTACACTTGCACTTAAGCTCCAACCCAAGGCAAACGTTGATCACACGGCACCACGCCCATATCAAGCCATCCTGCCCACAGGGCACATCTATGTATAAATTACTAGTACATACACGAATCGCAGTGTATTTACGCCTTTCAATAGTCCGTCAATTTCTAAGAAGAAGAAAAAAAAAGAATTAAAACCTCGACATAAAGATTGAGGGACAAGAAGGGATGGAGAGGGAGCGATAAACAAGAGTGATGTATTTAAACGAAAGGACGGTACCGCTCCAAACAGGAAGGCAACCAACAAGTAGGACAGCCACGAAGGGTAAAAAAGAGACGAAGGAAAAAACTAAACAAGATAATATAAATATTGTCGGTCAGTCTAACGTACGTATGAACCATAGGCCGCTGTAGGCTAGAGAAGCTGAAGCCGGAAGCATCCCCTAACCTCGCCTCCTGAAACTACTACTAACATATATTACTAGGCGATATAGATATATCCAATCAATCAGGAAGAAAAGAAAAAAGGTGGTGGTATTCTGGTATTCTTTATGTTTTTTGATTCATATCGTGAAAAATCAGTCAGCAGCGTTCCAGGAAATCATGGACGAACCCATGCTGCCAGAGCTGGAGCCAGACGTGTTCATAACGATGGCGAGAGCGAGAGATGGAAATGATACATGAGGGTGGGTCTTCTCTATTTCCCTCCAGAAGTTTTGAAAAGGATGAGGCCACCAAGGGCAATGGAGTAACCTGAGGGAAAAAGAGTAAGCATATAGAAGGAGCAACAATAGAAGTCAGGAGTAAAGAACAAATTTCAGGACACCGTCCAAGCCTTACACGAAAAGAAGATAGGATAACATTGTGTCGCATGAGAGAGGCATCCAAAGATCTGTCAAAGCCAGACAAACATGGCCGAAACCACTCTCATGCTGCGCAAATACGCAAACCCCTTCCCAAGGGAAAGGAAAAAGAGAACGACGAACATAACGAACAGATGGGAGTGAATAGCAAGCAAAGGAAGTAAGAAAGAAAGGGAGAACCAAATCCGGCTCCTCCTATCTCATACGAACAGGGACGTAGATACATGTGGCGAGCTAACGGAAAGGCCCGAAGGGCGACTTCCTTTCTCTCGCATACGCCAAACATACTTCCGCGAGACAAGAAGAAGAAGCACGACTCAACAGAGAAAACGGGCAACAAAAAAGGAAAGAAACCGGAAAACAAAACAGGAAAAAAGAAGCCAAAAAAGCCAAAACATAAAAACTTACCAAAGACCTGCATTGGCGTAACCTGGGATCCAAAGATAAGCACAGACCCGGTAATCAGGAGGATATCCTGAGAGCCAAATCATGTCGCATAACACGGGGTGGGTGCCAAAGGGGACATAGCGCGTCCGTCCAAGGATCGGATGGGGCATGGAGGTCGTCGTTGACCGGCGGGCGTCGGTCGCAATAGTTGCATTGAATTGGCACAACCATGTTTGTCGGGATGCACGTCAAGGTCGGATTGCAGAATGGCGTGGTGCGGGGAGCAGATATGTGAATTATATTGAATATTGATGTGGGGTGTTGGGGATTGACATCGGTTGAATGAGCGGGTCAGATTCACAACCGGATTTGCGTGGCGGGAAGGCGGCGTTGTGCACAGAGCAGACAGTGAGAAGGAGAGAAGGAAAAGAGAATTTAATCAGTAACATTGTCGAAAAAAAGAAATGCAAGGAAGGATGAAAAGGAGAAAAAGTAATATCATAAGCGAAAAAGAGTTCGGAGCAGGAAAGGAAAACCAACAGAGGAAGAGGAAAAAACACCGCGACATGCGAAAAAAAGAAAAGGTCCAACAGAAAGACCCAAAAGTGTGAATCAAGGGGGTAGGGGCTCTGCACCATATACCCATCGCCATCAAGCAAGTCGTGCAATCTCAAAAATGCCATATACGGGAAAAGCGTAGCGGACGAATCCACGTGTCTTCAAGTTCGAATGAATTCCAAAAAACGTGAGAAGCGAAGCGACCCCCGACATAATCTATTTCCCCGAAAATCGCCAAAAATAATGCCCGGTCATACGAGAGAAATTTAGAAAAGGAAGGGAGAAGGGGGGAGAGGAGAAGGCACATGGGTGCCCGAAACCGTCGAATGGAGTTGCGTCCAAATTCGAACGTGAGCGCGTCTGAAGAAAAAAAGACAAAAAGGTTTGCGATGTCATACCCACGCGATATGACAGCCGCCACACTTGGAAAGGAAATCTGAGAGCCTCGTGTGAAGACACACAACATTTTTAGAAAAAACAAATAAAGATGCATCTTTGAGGCATAGGAGCAAGAAAATTGAACCCTCCATATGACCATTAAGAGCATTTTTTCTGAAGAAGATGGTCTTCTTCGAAACGTTAGCCTCAATAGATTTGAGGTTCATATAGATACCGATAGGCAAATCCCGAGCAATGTCATTGGAAAGCCAAAGGACACGGGAAAAAACATAGGCAGAACAGACACAACCAAAGAAGGGAATTTCTATCGCAGAATGACCCTTGGTTGGACGCCTATTCACCCATCGCGGAAGAAATGGCCGACCCGTGACGGATAAAGAAGAGGGTCCGAATGTGATTAAAAAAGTCCCAATACAAGCACAAATCGCTCGAACGTCACCCAAAGATGTCTCCGACGAAGAGCGAATAACATGGATAATTAATCCCGAGCCATCCGCCTGATTAGGGGCGCGCAAAGGGATTGCGCAGTCATTCCAAATCATGATGACGGCCAAGGGTGCGGTATGCAGGAGAAAGAAGAAAGATAAAGACGGCAAGTGAAAGAAAACCAGATCAACGGAATCCGCAGGATAGAAACTTTTCAAAACGGGCGTAACTTAGACTTTGCACCCTCGAATGAAGGGCTGGACAGCCGCGACATACAAAAGCGGAACGGAAAGAACGAAAGAAATGATGGAAGCCAGAGGACCAAAAAGGACGCAATATATCTCACCTTGAAGACACCAGCGAGGGTCAAAACAAGACCACTACCCACGCCGACCAAGAATACGGCAGCCACATTCAGCAAGAATGCGACAGAGGCGTTGCTGAATAGGACAAATATGCCTAATTTCTGTAGGTCATAGAACGGCGCGAGACCCTCCGTAAAGGGAAGGAAGCAAAGATTAATGGCGGCGCACACGGGGGCGTAATAGTGCAGCGAGACAAGCGGATCCATCTTGAGATTGTGGAGGAGGATTTGAATCATGACCAAGCGGGAGGCTTCAAACTATATCAAGTTTGTATGGATCAGTGATTGTTTAATAGAATAGTGACGGATTTATTGAGTATGCACGTACAGCGACAGCGGCAGCCTGAATGCAGAAGCCAAACAAGTTGAAGTGTAATTCTCCATGCGATGCGAGAGCGACACCGATCGAAATCATGAATACGATTATTGCTAATTTCTTGTTGGGTTCTTGAATGCGGAATGTCCATGAAATGAGTAAGATGGCAACCGGTGTGAATGCCTGCGCAGCATCAATGTTAGCCGCAAGACGAGGGGCGGTGGCAGGCATGACACACCTTGAGCATTTGGATGTAGGATACACTGAGGTAGAGGTAGGCAGAGTTGCTCATAATCAAGCTGCCGGAGAAAAGAAGGCCAATGGGCAATATTGACCGCACAAACATATCCTTGCTCATATGAACGTCCTTCGCTCCATCCAGCAGGCTCGTCGTCCGTTGGAGAATCCTCGTGCCAATAGCCGCAAAGGCCAAATGCCATGTCACCAGGAAGACGGGGTACTTGAAGGAGAGGGTGTTATACAGGTAGTTGTTGTAGATGATGACGCTCGAGCTGAGGACGATCCAGATTGGCACGATGACCGAGGCTGATAGGCCGTACTTGGCTGCTGTACTGGTAGGCTTTGGTGGTGAGGCGGTATTGGGCGAAGGGAGTTCCATGGGCGTTGAAGAAGAGGAAGAGGGCATCTCGACCATCAGCATCTGCTGTTCCTCTTGCTTCTCTTGTATCTTTGCGGCCGACATTTGTGACAGTGGCTATTATTCAACCTGTCAGAGAGAGGCTTGCTGAAGTGACTGACTCGAGGTCCAAACGAAGGAATAAGGAAAGAAATGAAGGAAAGAAAAGAAGGAACGGTTGGTTAAATTTGCCAAGAAGGATGGTGACAAGGATGTCCTCGGCGGCTAACATTGTTGAGACCAATTTAGCAGCCGACCCGCCCGGCAACAGCGCTGGCGTCGTCCTTCAACGCTCTCTGAACTCCATAAAATACACAAAAATTCGTTGGAATATATTCTGCCCATAGAAACCGTGTTGTATTATTTAAACTAAAGAAAAGCGTACAAGTGCCAGTTCAGAGGCTCGCCCAGTGAGATGGAACGTCGGCACGTGCACTGACTGACGGAGGCAGGTTTATTCAATGTTGATGCGTCGGCACCAGCATTAGTACTTGTCCTCCTCGTCGTCGGTACCAGCGATCATGTCTAGCCTCCAAGGCTACGTTGACCGGCGGGTCCTTCTCGTCCTCCAAGACGGACGCTCGATCGTCGTACGCCTCCATATTGCTGTCTCACCATGTTCATTCTTGTCTCATTCTCTTTTCTAACCAGGGCGTATTGGCGGGTTACGATCAGAAATCCAACATCGTTCTAGCAGACTCCAAGGAGCGTGTTTACAGTTCGGATGAAGGTGTAGAGGAAATTCCGCTGGGTCTTTACCTAGTCAAAGGGGAAATGATGTAAGTATATCTTATAGCTCGTATCAGCGGAAATGTTGACGCAATTTGGTCTTCTTTAGATGTTTAGTTGGAGAAATTGACGAAGAAGTTGACAAATCCATCGATCTATCGACTATACGCGCAGACCCAATACCTCCTATCCGTTACTCATAATTGCACGACTTGACTTCTACGACGAGTCCTTTCAGCCTGATGCCCGAATTATCGAACATGGAGCACCCAGTTCAAGCCGAGAATTGTCGGGGATCTCGATACATCTTTCTTCTATCGTTGTACGCTGGAAGCGGAGAGGCAACAAAAGCATGGCATAGTCGAAAATCGTATCAAGTTATGCTCTTGCAGCGGAGACAAGACGTGGTTTGCTCGCGATTCAGATAGCCGTGGGTCCACGACTCGTTGATGCAGACGTACGTAATTTGTATGCCCAATTATTTGGAAATTCTTGCCATGTTTCTTCAGTCCCGACCACTTAGGTTTACTATGCCATTATCAAGATGAGGATATCTTCCGGTTCACGAAGACCATCCCGCTGCTTGTGCAGGCATCGCGAGCCTGTGTATGATTTCGTACTCTTGACGAGCAACCAGCGTCTTACAGTGAATTTCGCTTCTCTCTGAAAGTCCTTACATTTTAAGTTGCAGAAGTCTCCCAAACGACGCGTACTTTACAGACTTTCATCCAACAACCACACTAATGTAACACGATCTCCACTTAAATAAAGCAGCAGTCCTGATTCCTCGTCAACCATACTCCGATGGTCATCATCTTCGCGGCATCGGCCATCGGAAGCTCGGACACGAGCGACGTCCAAAGCGACAACTTTTTATCCATCTAAACCTGCACCTTCCTTCCTCGTATCGTATTATTTATCTGTAAATTACTCATCGCCAGGTGAGCCACCTACATATCCAGCTCAACAATCTCACCGACCAAGCTGCTAATCGCGTCTCACCTTCGTCCAGGCGCGCTCAAGAACCTCAAAATCATGTCGGCTCAACAACTCGTCTGGCTCATCACTGGCACGACGTGAGTCTCACCCATCCTCCTGCTGCAACAAAACCACGCTGATATAGACGATGCATGCACGTAACAAAAGGTCTGGCCTCGGGCTCGAACTCACGCTTGCAGCGTTAAGACGCGGCGACAAAGTCATAGCCACGGGTCGAGGAAAGTCACTCGGAAAACTCGCAGAACTGCAGGAGAAAGGCGCATATATCTTGGAGCTGGACGTCACTGCTCCTTTGGAAACTCTGCAAGAGATAGCGAAAAAAGCCGTGGGCGTCTATGGGAGGATCGATGTGCTTGTTAACAATGCCGGTACGTGTTGTTGAAAAGCTTTTTCTTGGATATGAGAAGCTGAGCAGAGGCACTTGTATAGGATATCTTGCTGGTGGAACTTTGGAAGAGACATCGTATGTAAAATCATACGTTTTACCTCCCATCAACGAGTCATGCTCATGCTGTGTGTAGGCCTGAAACGACGTTGGACCAATTCAAGTTCGTATACAGTTAACTCTCTTGTCGATTATCGAGGAGTACTGACTCGGATTTATAAAGCACCAATGTCTTCGGCGCTCTGAACGTCACTCGTGCCGTCCTTCCTTACATGCGGGAGAAGAGAACAGGAACAATCGTGTTCGTCGGGTCTGTCATGGGCTGGCAGTACGTATATGCAATCCTTTTACAGTTCTCTTAAAACTCACTAACCTGGATCAATCAGAGGCGTACCATACAACGGTCTCTATGTATCCTCAAAATGGGCCTTGCGCGGTGTGTTTCTTCAAGCATGCCCATACTGTAAACAACCACTCATTTCCAACTCTTTTCATGATCACTGCCAGGACTTTCCGAAACACTTCACGCAGAAATCTCACCCCTCGGTCTTCGTAGCGTCTGTGTCGACTTTGGATATTTCAGGACCCCAGTCCTCGAAGCCGAACGCCGTACGAAGCCTGTCGGCGGGCTGGCTGACTACAAGGAGATCGTCGAGAAAGTGGAGAACCTCATTCAAGGTATGTCCCACTTATTATCATCTTTTCTTCTACTACTAAAATTGACTGACGTTATGAACAGCTACCAACGGAAACCAGCCAGGAAACCCGGTAAAGGGAGTCGAAGCTATAATCGACATTGTCAAAGGCGAAGGTTTGGCTGCTGGCAAGGCTTTCCCTCTGAGCGTCGCTCTTGGAACGGATTGTTATACCACTGCGAAGCAATCGACGGAGGCGGCTCTTGCACGGTTGGATGAATGGAAAGAGTTGTCTGCTAGTACTGACTTCTAGATTTTATCTTTTGATCTGCACCTTCGTCTATGTAGGTCGCGGTATATAAATAGGCCTTTGCCAGCTGGGAATTAAACCGTAGCTGAAGCGCTGACCTCGAGTCTGTTACTCGAGTCCGTTACATTCTCCATGTTGCTTTCCACTTTTAACCAGCC
Source organism: Agrocybe pediades (assembly GCA_013053245.1). Taxonomy (NCBI): domain Eukaryota; kingdom Fungi; phylum Basidiomycota; class Agaricomycetes; order Agaricales; family Agrocybaceae; genus Agrocybe; species Agrocybe pediades. The sequence continues at coordinate 1,725,213 of JAACJL010000017.1, forward strand.
CTACATATATGCCTCATCACTGTCTTCAAGTCTACGACATTCTCGATCTTATATTTTCCTTCGCGTGTGAAGTCAGATCCAAGGAAAGCCGAAAAGATCTTCTCTCTTTGGCCTTGACCTGCCAGGATTTTAAGGAAGTCGCTCTCGATGTCCTTTGGCATACACAAACAAATCTTATACCCCTGCTCATGACGATACCAGGCTGTATAGGTGTATCGACAGGCAGAGATCCAGGATCATATGTAAGAGTCCCTTTCAAATACTTCCCACCTTGACCCTTACTCAACGGCTCGATTGTAGGAGCTAATATTGGAGAAGTACCCAAACGCAGAAGGATTTTCACGATTGCTCACATACTCAAGAAGGGTGCGAAAGATAACCTACTTCCCCAACGCTTTGTTCAGTCCCGAAGGCAGCGATCTTTCCATAGTGGGCGCTCTTTGGTCGTATCATCAGACACAGCCCGGCTCGGAGTCGCAAATTCTGTTACCCAACCTTACCCGTGTGGAGTTTTCGCGAGTCGAACACGCCATAGATTGTCTCGACTATGTCCTCGAATCGAAATCCGTTTCTTTATCATTTTATTGGGCCGATCCTAGTAAACTAATCGTCAAGACATTCAGCACGATTCAACAACATGCTAGCAACATGCAAGAGCTCGACCTAGGGACGTTGAGAGACTACTCCGAAAGAGCGGAATGTGCATCTCTTTCCGACCTAGTCTGCGCTATGACGGATCTACGCCGCCTCTCGTGCGCAGAGCGCGTTCTGACAGCACCGGCGATACGATATCTCGCCTCCTTGCCCAAACTTCGAGCTTTGCAGATTCCCAACACTTCAAAGTCCATTATGAGCGCCCTCTGCCCGGAAAACCCCACGCACCCCAGTGCACACAATCAGCAGTATTTCGCAGAGTTGGAAGAGCTGACTATGTACGAAGACGACCTTACGGAATTTGCACGGCTCGCTGCACTTGTGAAGTTCCAGCAGCTACGTCGTCTGGCAGTGCATTGGGTTCACACAGACGCAGTGCCGTCCCAGGCAAGCTTGCGAGTTGCTCTCAGAGGGGCGTTGCGGCATTGCACAGACATGCGGGAAATTCGATTGAAACGGGCCCACGGCCGTGCTCCTCCAGCCCCTTTCCATGCACCCCCACCCCCTCCCAGAAAGCTGAACCTATCACAGTCGGAACCAGGAAGCTTGTTAGAGGGGTTCGTCCTGGAGGCGGCGTTGTCCTTCAAGTTTCTGACCGTTTTCCAGCTGGACCTGGATTATCAGTACGAATGGGGGGATGCCCTGCTCACTGCCATGGCGGACGCCTGGCCTGACTTGCGCTACCTCCAAATCGGACCATTCTTCCCAAAAACCAAACGTACACCATCGACTATCACGTACCAAGGCATTCTGCATCTTTTGAGGAAATGCAGGAAGTTGGAAGGTCTCGTGTTTTCTTTCGATGGGACGAGCATGATCCCGCCGATAGATGGAATCCCAGAAGAATGCGTCAATAAGAACATTACGAGCCTGGCGGTTGGCTACACAATATACGACAGCAGTGATACTGTCCCCGGACGCCCGTCGAGGTATAGGATGGTTGCCGATTTCCTCAAACATGTCTTCCCGAGGTTGGAGATCATTGAAAGCAGTGGGGATTGGGCTACTTGGGACTGTGTGGTGAAGTCTCTGAGAGACTTCTAGGATTTTTTCCTCCTCTGCCTTTTCCTTGGTCGTCAATTCTATATCGCGTCCGACGAATTATGAAGCAGTTTACAAGTCAACTTCATCTGTTCGAGTTTGAGAACCTCGTACTACGGAATTTGGAAAGACCAATGGAAAAGTGCCGCAGGATGACCAAACATAACCACACCGACTCAACTACTCATCGATGACTTGAGCCTGTATTATTTAAACCACTTCAACCAAACTTCAAGCTTCAACTCTACTGAGTCTACTCTACAACTAAGCGTCTGACATATCATCTATCTTGTGGCGCCTTTCGCAGACTACATGTACATCGGCTCAGAGAAATGCTAAAAAGGTTAGAACCTCTTGAACCTCACTGGTACTGCTCAGTCAGTGCCGTTGATTTTTGTCAAGAACTGTACACCCTGCCTCGCACTGCAATTACGTGTCTTTCTATACATGAGGCTCCTCAACTCGGTGGGCTTGCTTTGCTAAAGTACTAGAAGCACGCAATGAATGCTTTTCGTCCTTGCGCCGACTCGCGACACCGGCACCTGTTTCTTTAGCGGACGTGATCATGAATATGGTTTCGATTGCTATCGACTATCGAGCCTTCTCCACCGTCGGATGTAATGCATTCTCGACATTCGTGACTGAAGCTTTCTGATCGTTTGTGCATACTCGGCTTGCTCTTTCTGAACACTGTTCGCTACCGAAATGGTTTGCTACCGATGCGGTCCCTTCATTCTTAACTTCAGAAGGATGACGTTGAAACGATTTTGAATTCCTCGTCGAAATCGCTCAATGAGCGTCTGTATCTCATCCCGACATCTCGAAAAAGCTACGATTATAGAGTCATTCAAGGATAACCTCAAGGAGAGGACGCTGAGAGTCTGCTTTCATTTATCGGGGGTCGGTTCTTGCTCGGTTCTCGGGACTTCTATGAAGGATAATAAGCGCTAGCATCCTTTCTCATGTCTGGGTTGACATTTCATTTTCATATTGTGGGGTTCACCATCAACATCCTTTATACTGTAGAAGTCCCGGGGACAACCTACCCCCGATAAATTGAATCAGAGTCTCAGAGTCCTCTCCTTGCAACTTTGTCGAATGGCTGGGTGTGCTACGTGAATAGGAACTATAAATTAGACCTCTTCCAATTTGTCTTGTTACTGCAGTGAGTCTGATACTCTCCCTCGAATCGAAACAGAGTCATGTCTTTGGACACTTCCAACATCTTTAGGATAAGGAGCATATATTCTGATGGCTACTATATCAGCGTCGCAGTGGACGGTTCTATCGAGCTCATCAACTCCAATGTTCCCTCTGCCCCGAATAGCCAGGCGAGTACAGTGGTTCATAAATGTTATAACTTGTCCCGAATGTAGACTGATGTTTTTGCAACGCTCGATAACCAGTGGGTCTTGACGCCAGCTACCGCTAATGTGTCGATCTCTGGCGGCGTGCTCACGGGATATAATTTGAAGAACCTCTGCACAAACCAATATTTCGGCTGGACATCTCCTCCTGGCAAAATACACGTCGACGCAGAGCCACTCATAACCGTACCCAACACCACGGTTGTGAACCTTCTTCCTCATGCACCAAGCGGATCATATCTCATATTGTGAGTACTGCCCAAATGAGAATCTTCAATTAGTACTGATTCATGAGCACGACGATATAGCTTTAGAGGCAGGAGCCCAACGACTCCTTCGGGCGTGTTCGCCAATGGCACTCATGTATTTGGTTGGATATATGTGCGTCCGCCATATTTTTGAGTCTGGCCTCGATGCTCACAATACTTGCTAGGCCGGATACACCGCAAGCCAATACTACGCTCTTAACACCCAGCCCAGATGGGTATTCGAAGCCGTTGGAAAGGTTTCCCCTCCTACTATTCAGCCTGAATTTAAATCACCAGTCGTCAAGAAGGATCCGGTCCCAGACGGGCTCTACCGAATTCGCTCGTACACAGGTACTTACCTCCTCACTATGCCTGAGGCGCCGCTCGATGCAGGCGGGAGGATTATACCATACGTGGCAAAGCAAGTGCCAAAGAATGAATACCAAAGGGTAAGTAGTAGATCCGCGCTTAAACTACCAACTTTATTTTTACTGAACACGCCGATATCTTTCCTTCTAAATGTAGTGGCAAGTTACGCGCCAAGAGAATGGCTTGTATACCGTTCAAAATTCGGGCAACAACCTGTATCTTGCCGCACCGTCTAGCAACCTTGCAACGGGCACTTTGCTTCTTGGTCAGTCTGAGACGGCGAATCCAAAGCCCTTCGAGTGGAATATTCAATCCGTCAACGGATTATATTTCTTGTGAGTTAATTTTTTTAGAATGATAAGTACATATGTTCAAACACGTACCAGTGTCGGGGTGCCGACAGCAACATTATCAATGGGATTTGCAGACTATGAAGCTCAGGAATCCAAACAGGTCGCCGTGACTACAAGCGACGTGAGCATATCGGCTTATTCTTTTCCTCATAGTGTTCTAACCTTCACATCCTATATAGAGTGCTCCAAGCCAAATTTGGTGGTTCGAGACCATGCACCCCCTGGCATCGGCCACGTTCTCCCACTCGAGGTTGTTGACGCCTGGTGCATACATCATTGAACTGAGCCAAAGCAACGCTTTCTTGGTTGTTTCCGATACGCATAACCTTACAGTTAAAGCGCAGCGAGGCGAGGCGACGCGTGTACGCATTGTCTTTTTCTTTCCTTTTGATCAGTGTTGAATTGGATTTGACTTGTTTCGTCTTTGTGCTTTTTTCCTTGCAGTTCCATGTCACTTACAAGGATGACCACACCTCCAGGTTCACGCTTTCTTATAGGGATTCCTCAAATGGACAATATTTCATCATTGCAAACACGTTGAACGGCGGACGAGTTGAAACTAACGAAGTACAAGTTAATGCCACGCAGTGGGCCGTCCTTCGTCTTGAACCTGGTGAAGATGTGTACCAGTAAGTCCCTTTTGCTACGCTGATACCCGATAGATAGATAACGCCGGTTTTCAGTATCATTCAAGCAGACGTTCAGGACCCACAGCGGTCAATCAGTTCGAGGCGCATTGCTTCTATGGGCAGATCTTACGTGAGTGCCAGCACCACTTTGCCTGATATGTCGGAAGGACGACTGACCATTGCGTTTAGTTTGCTATTGACCCGCTTGCTCGAGGTGAAGTCATGCAGATGTTCAGGTTCCATCCTATCATGTAATAGGTAAAGGTTATTAGGGTGAAGGTAGCTCTGAGATAGTTCTGCAAATGATGTCGAATCAAGTGCATATATTGTAAATAACCACAAGGCCCTGCAAATTTTTGTAAACAATTCATATAGATTCATATCCACATTTCTTGGTCTACTAGCGGCCGCCTTCGGGTACATAAGTGACACATGTCACCAAAAATTTGAACAGCCGAGGTAACACGCACATGACCTGTGACTGAACCGGTACAGTACATCCGCGGCGCGCGCTTGTATTATAATCACTTCAACTCTACTGAGTCTACTCTACAATGAAACGAACGACATATCATTGTCTTTTGGCGCCTTTCGCAGACTACATGTACATCGGCTCAGAAATTTCTTCCACGAGGGACCAAGAAATGCTAAGGAGGTTAGAACCTCTTGAACCTCACAAGCACTGCTCAGTGCCGTTGATTTCAAGTTGATTTTTGTCAAGAACTCTACACCCTGCCTCACACTGCAATTACGGGTCTTTCTGCCATATATGAGGCTCCTCAACTCTGTGGGCTTGCTTTGCCAAAGTAATAGGAGAAGCCTAGACGCACGCAGTGAACGAGTTTCATCCTCTTCTGCCGACTCACGAGTCGCGACACCGACACCTGTTTCTTTGGCGGACGCGATGATGATGATGATTTCGATGGCTGTCGACTATCGAGCCTTCGTGTGAAGTATTCTTATTGTTTGAGAATACTCGCTTGCTCTTTTTGACCCATGTTCGCTACCGAAGTGATTCATTCATTCTTAGGTGGCTACAATGGACGTATTTATAGGAGTTTGGAGCGAACTCTGCGCTTTGCAACGTCTGACATTCATGATCAGGTCTACGCCACGGCTATACACACGCAAATGCAACGTGTGGGATCTCCAGATTGCCATCGAGCTGTATAAAAGAGAAAGGATCAAAAAGAACCCTCGCAATTTGCTACTCCAAATCGAATTCCACGTCGTATCGAGACACACTTGAATCATGAGTTTGACCCTCGCAAACCCTTTGGACACCTCAAACGTCTTTAGGATAAGACATGTCTATACCAATCGTTATCTCGTCGTTGGTGCAGACGGTATAATCACGTTACTCGACCGGACTTTGCCTTCGACTTTGAACGACCAGGCAAGTTTATTGAGGTTATTCTCTTTTCATTGAAGACTTAATTTTGCCACACGGTGCAGTGGGTCGCCACTCCTACCAGTCCTGAATTCAGTATTCCTGGAGCGGCTCCTTCGTTGGGGTACTTCTTGAAGAATCTTGGAACTAAACAATACTTAAGCTCAGGGGCCCCTTCAAACTACGCCCCAACCCGGAGGGCCACGTTTTGCTCACGACTGTACCCAGCACGACGACTACGGTGACGCTTGCTCCTTATGCACCATCGGAGGCGTCAACGTACTTTATGCTGTGAGTAAATGTGGTCCATCGTTTCACGTTATACAGTGACTAACGAGTATGACGATGTAGGATCAGACGCAAGAACCCGAGCGGGACATCATATCATGCTTCGGCTGTCTTCAACAATGATGATGTTGTACTTGCTTTAGCACATGTGCGTCTACTACACCGTTGAACCCCACCATGATGCAAAGCTCATGACAGTTCCTTAGGAATACACCAATTTAGATCAATATAACAACCTGGGCGGCTCTCGCGTTCGATGGGTATTTGAAGCTATACGGAAGGCTGCGGCCGAGCCTACGCCTCTTGTACCCTCCAAGTCCATCTCGCCAATCGTCAAGAAGGATCCCCTACCCAAAGGGCTCTATCGGATCCGCTCGTTCACTGGGAACTACCTCCTGACTATGCCCGTAAAGACCAATAACTCTGGGGGAAAGATGATGCCATACGTCTCAAAGCAAGTGCCCAGCAATGAATATCAAAGGGTTGGTTACCTCCTTTCTAGACAGTCGAACTCTTTCTTACAGAATATGCCCATGATTTCCTTCATGAACTATAGTGGCAAGTTACGCGTCAAGAGCATGGCTTGTACACGATTTCAAACTCGGGCAATGGTCTTTACCTCGCAGCACCTTCCAGCAACTTGATAGCTGGGGCTCTGCTTCTCGGACAGTCGGCATCAGAGAGTCCCAAACTATTCGAGTGGAACATACAAAGTGTTAGCGGCGTATTCTTCTTGTAAGTCTATTGTGTCGTTATCGTAACTGCACATGTTAAAAGTTTCGCCAGCGTCGGGGTGCCCACCGCAGCTCTCTCCATGGGATTCGCGGATTATCACGCTGACGACTCTCAGCACGTCTCTTTGACCACAAATGATGTGAGCATGTCGAACTTCTTTGTCTTCTTTACTTGCATGTAAATCTAACGTCTCTCTTTAGAACGCAGCGAGTCAGATTTGGTTATTCGAAAACGACGCAACCTCTCACTTCAGCAACATTCTCTTATTCGAGGCTCTTGTCGGCCGGTGCATATATCATTGAGTTGAGCGAAGACAACTCCCGCTTGGTTGCAACGGAAACAGAAGATCTCGCATTAAAGTCAGGGCGAGACAGCGGAACTCATGTATGCGTTAAACATCTTGAACTTGCAATTTCTGCTAACTGCTATACCGACTTTCTTTTTCCCTTTCTTTCCTTTTGTCTCTTCCCAATGCAGTTCCAAGTTAGCTATAAGGACGAACACACTGCCAAGTTTACGCTTTCATACAAGGAATCCGATGGTGGCCGAGCCTACATCGTTGCGAGCCCATTGAACGGTGGCCGCGTTGAGATTACCGATGCACATACTGATGCTACCGAATGGGCCGTTCTTCGCCTTGAGCCGGGTGAGGATGTGTTCCAGTGAGTGTTCCAGTTTGTGTTCTTTAGCAGTAAAAGACCGATGAAAATGTTTTCCAGTATCATTCGAGCGGACGTCCAGGATCCGCAGAGAGCAATTAGCTCGAGGCGCGTCACTTCGAGGGGTAAATCTTATGTGAGTAGCGATAGTTTTATCTTTGGGTCAACTTTGTCGGCTGACTTGAAATTTCATGTTAGTTCGCCATTGATCCACTCGCAAAAGGTGAAGTTATGCAGATGTTCAGGTTCCATCCCGTTGTTTAACACCGATTCTATCTGTACAAATGCATCGTGTCAACATACCGTAACGAATCAACAATGTGAAATTCTTCGTCTCGATTATTTCTGTTCTTTTTACGAGATATCCCATGTGTCAATTATTGTAATCAAAGAAACGCGTGCGAAGGCACCTGGATAGTGCAAGTCCCGTGAATGACTTGCAGCATCTTTATCTGGACAAAACCACATGGCAGACTTTAATCAGGCTGTGATCACAGCAGCTAGTTTTTAAGGTCGAGTCGCATAGATAAAGCGTCCTCCCCATCACCATCTAATGATGTTTTAGTTGTCTTCACCTAATCTTTAGAAGTAGAGGACGTACAATATTTAACCTCTACTTTTGCAACTTCGAACCCTAAGGTATCGCGGTACAAAGCAATTGCTGCTTTGTTTGATTTTCGTACATGAAGCGATACGTAAGAGGCTTTGTAGATGGATGCCATCGCTTCTTCTGCGGAATAGAAATAAATTAGTCGATGCTATGCAAGCAGACTTATAAGACATACGCGATAATAGCATCAGCTTTTTGGCAAGCCCAAGACGCCTGTACGACCGGAGAACTGAAATAGAGTTCACATGGCCGTGTGTTTCTTCATTCGTTGAGTCTTCCGACGGATCGTCACTGTATGGTGTAATACAGTAAGTTGGAGAATTGTTTGCGATAGCGGAAAGAGGTGTACATTTTAGCCAGGACGTAGCCAACGATTCGTCCAGTATGATCTTCAGCAACAAATGATATTTGAGGCCATGTCATTAAATGATACATCCCTGAAGGCAAACTCATAGATAAGTACATGCTACGCATTCAGATAAACAAATTACTCACAGAACTTCATCATATAGTTCTCTGGCAGATTCTGCAAGTTACAGGCTTGCATGCCCATAAGGTCTTCCACCTGGATATAACATAGACGTTAAATCGTGCGTATAAAGCCCTTCTTTCCTAGCGCGCCCGTTGCCTGGCATGGACGCGCGTTCGCTATGGAAAGCGCTGACCTGGTATTTTAGATTGCCATGGTGCAGACGTAGAAGCACGCGTGGGATCGACGTACCTTTGCTAGTCGGATGTTCATGTTCTGTTTGATATTCTCGTTTCTTTTTTAATTGGATCTTATGGCTTTAGCAGAGCAGTCTCTTGTTGGAGTTGGAGGCGAGGTGACTCGAGATAGATGAGAAGTAATCAAGGAAGTAAGGGACAAGTGAGTAAGTCGGGTACTTGCTGAACTTTGAGCTCGGGATTGCCCTTGTCGCCGCCCGCGACGCGATGATGAGGCACGCTGATGATTTGTCAGCCTAATTACCCACAGTCACATGTGCTCACTGTGGCGTTCAAGACTGCCGCAGTCCAGTCAGGTACTACTACCAGTAGGTACTTCTGCCCCAGTGCTCTCTCCTAAGTGTCCGGCCGCGATTATTGAGGAAAACTACTCAACGACACGTCCACCACCTCAAGCATGTTGCAATATGCGAATGACCGACAACCTCTTGTCTGATATACCCCCTCAATTGGAATCGATGGCTTGCAGTGGAGGCGCTCAATGGTCATGACAGATTATGCACATGGCGGACGGAATGCCGTCAGTGGCTGAAATGACGATGCGGGAGACCCAAGGCTTTACAAGTTGCAATGCCTTGTATAGCGTCTAAAACGTGACGACGCAGAAGTAACGCGACGACTCGGACTCGAAGGCCTTACAAGGATGCGAATCCGGGAAAGCACTTCTTGCGTTCTCAGATGTCCCAGCTTGGATCTTTTAGGCTTCTTACAGCTATACGTAGATAATCAAATGGTTTCGGCATAATAACGATATTCGAGAAGTTTTTGTTTTCAGAAGCCTACATGAAGTGCTTCTCCTCTCTGCCTTCAGGGCCGCATTGAAGCATAAATACGAAGCGACCGTCAAGATGGTCATACATGCCGTTCGACCGCTGCGCGAAGGCGCTTGGTCATGAATCTGGACTCCCCACTCACAAAGAACGGATGAATAAGACGTTGGATGTTAAAAATCAACTCCTCATGCCCTTCATTCCACGGCTATATATCGTGGGTTTAAGCTAAGCAACACGGAGCTGCGCTTTGGCAGAGTTTGGCTTGCTGATGACTCATGCTACCGTCCAACACGTTGTGTGGGAAGAATCGTTGAAGGAGAAATAGCCTTTAAAGAGGCCGCGAGGAGAGACAACTGCGTAGGAAGGCGTCGGCGAATTTTGCCGAATACCATCATCTCCCGCCGGCGAGGTGTTTCATCACATCATGGCCTTAGTTCCCGACGGCTACTTACCGTGACTACACCTCAACTTTACTCAGCCCAATCCTTGAACGTACTTTCCTCGGAAGAAAATCTATTTTCAAGCATCCCCAGCTATGCTCTGATCGGCCAACCGTACTACGGAACAGACTGTAACAAAGCTTCGTCGATTTATCTACGATTGCGGGCGTCTTCGATCTTCAGAAACGTGCGGACTGCAACAATCACCGCTAACCTTGTATCCTGGCTGAATTCTGGTATAGGCTACTACTCCAGAGTATGCTTCATGGACAGCTTCCCGTAAACACTCCTCGCGATGAGTGTTTCGCATCATGGCTCCATTACGACGATGTGTCAGGCTCACAGCCCGCCACACGCACCGTTATGTCCCAATGAGGCACATGCGAGCTCTCTCTCCAGACTTCGACGACTTTCCACTTCCTTTCCCACCATAATGAGTTCCAAAGCAAAATTGTTCATCGATCTGCGTGCCTGATTTGCTTGCAGCTTGTCATCGGCATTTGTGCTAGCATTGACGGGAAGCTTCAGCCAGCTGGATACACCTAAATCGCTCTATACTGGAATATCTCATCTAGCGTGATTGTTGCTTACAGCTCTGCACCGGATGCCCTCCGTCGTGCGATGACGTCGGGTAACGCCGTCTCTCAGTTGTTCACAAGAAAGTTGGGCTATTTATACGCTCTCCAGTTACGGGTACTGACAGATACTTGAGAAATGAACAATGCATATATAAAACCCTCGGGTCTCCTTGGTGGGGCTTTTTTCGACGCTGCTCTCTATTCATTCCTTCCCCCGGCCTTAGCAAATCGCCATGTCTGAAAAAGAGGTCCCTGTCAACCTCGTCCCTGAGTCTCGACATACATTATCCCCTGCCAACTCCGTCATTAATGAAGAGCAAACTAAAAAGACGCAAAATGCTTCCGAGGTGACGATAGCACAGAAGCAGGGGGAGAAGGCGGAGGAGAAGAGGGTGAACAGCGATGACGAGGAATGGGAGGTCGACCCAGAAAATCCGAGAAATTGGTCGTCGGTGAAGAAATGGACGGCAATGGTTATCGTACGTCTATTCGAATTCCATACGCGCTGTGTATACGTATACGACGGTGAAATGTCCCCAGGTCTCTTTCTATACCTTAATACCGCCTCTCGCCAGTTCCATGATGGCACCTGGCCTTCCGGATGTCGCTTTGAAATACCACATTACTAGTGTCACTTTGTCGGGGTTGACATTGAGTATATTTCTCGTGTCTTTCGCTATTGGGGTGCGTCTCCTCATTTCTTTCATTGCGAAGACCGTGTCCTAAGCTTCGTTTATTTTTAGCCACTTTTCTTGGCACCACTATCGGAAATGTATGGAAGAACATGGGTACGGCAAGGATCCAAAGTTTTTGAACCTTCTGTTGACCATTCTGTTCATAGATCCTCCATATCGCCAATATCTTCTCAATAGGGTTTAACCTTGGATGCGCGTTTTCGCCTGGCATCGGATCGTTGATAGCCTTCCGTTTCTTAGGTTCGTACATTTTTTTCCTGCGTTTAACGTTTCACTAAATACTATATGAACAGCTGGATTTTCTGGAAGTGCACCAATTGCTATTGGAGGAGGAAGCGTAAGCGATCTCTTCGCGCCGCGAGATAGAGCTTCGGCCATGGCTCTATATAGCTTGGGTCCCCTCCTTGGTTTGTCTCCCATATTTTTTACCAAATGTATGCGCACGACTAACGTCATTTATGCTTTTCCTTACCCAATGTCAGGCCCTGCTATTGGTCCTGTGGCGGGAGGTTTCATCACGCAAGGTGTTGGTGTTAAATGGGTTTTCATTGTCATCGCCAGTGAGTAATCTCCATCAGCGCTTTTCACACTGGGTGTCAAACTACCAAAATACCTGCGCATATAATTGACATATGTCTTTCACTTCCTTTACTAGTTGTCAGTGGCATAGCAAGCGTAATTGGGATACCTTTCTTGCGCGAGACCTATGCACCTGTTCTTCGGGCAAGGAAAGCGAATAGACTGGGCGACCACGAAGCAGCGGCGAGGGTACATCCAATGCTGGTCGAGGCTCGAGCAAACTTGACCAATATGCTTTGGGTAAACCTTACGCGTCCCATTGTCCTCCTGTTCAGGAGCTTCATATGCTTCATCCTCAGTCTTTTCATGGCTTTGTGAGTACTCTCTTTTTGGCCATTGGCCGGAAAACGTTGATAACATGCTGACCACTTCGATCTGTCTTCTCATTCAGCTTGTATGGTTTGTACCTTCTATCTTCCCGTTCCACTTTCTGGGGTGCTGAAGCTTGCGCGCAGGAATCTATTACCTCATGTTTTCCACCTTCCCAGGTGAGTTTATGATGATCGACCTTTTTACCTTCAAACTTAACTATACCCTATTTCAGTACTGTTCAGCGAGACCTATGGTTTCAGCACCGGCATAGGTGGCCTGGCATACTTAGGTTTGGGCGTTGGCTTCATGTTTGCCACTCTTTTCGGTGCGAAATCTGCAGATCAAATATACAAATATGTACGTCTGGTTTGCTTTGGTCTTGTGATCGCTCGCTCCCCTTTCTTATCATTACCTTTGATTTGTCTCTTTCTGTTAGCTCGCAGATAAGAATGGGGGCAAAGGAAAGCCTGAGATGCGTATGCCTGCGATGCTTGTCGGTGCGATCTTCGTCCCAATCGGTTTGTTGTGAGTTTTTCGTTTGGTCATCTGTGAAGGTAATGCGGAACCTGACCTATTGTCCCTATAGCTGGTATGGATGGTCAGCACAAGCCAAAGTTCATTGGATTATGCCTATCATTGGAACTGCCATTTTTGCCTTCGGTGAGAACCCGACTTTGGCAAAACTCAGAGATGCTTGTGCTTACCTGTTTTTGATGGTCTTGCACAGCGATGATGACCACCTAGTAAGTGTTATTCTCATACTCAAGTGATAACAAGAGACTCACAAGACTGTTTTCTGCTCCTTACTCAGCCTTCCAATCACTCTATATTTGGTGGATTCGTTCACGTACGCTGCAAGTGCTGTAGCTGCGGCTTCGGTAAGTTCCTTGTCTTCCATCGTTTCTGTTCCTTGGATTAGGATTGAATATATCATGTTTGTCTTCTCCCTACGTTCAGGTCTTTAGGTCTTTACTTGGATTCGCGTTCCCATTGTTTGGCCAGCAGATGTTTGACGCGTTAGGACAAGGAGGAGGCAATTCGGTGCGTATATATTTCGTTTTGCTTGCATTGATAAAATTAGCTGATCTTTTTATATGTCAGCTCCTTGCTGGCGTTGCGATTGTTTTGGGTATACCATTCCCTATCTGGATTTACTACAAAGGAGAAGCAATTCGGGCGCGAAATCCATTGACGAAGTCGTCTTGAACATGATGAACTGGGTCCAATCTTTGAAGGATTGAAGCTTCATGAAAAATAATCGTTCCGAAATATTCGAGAAATAGGGAGAAGACGGACGCGATAACCGCAGGGACGATTATTTTTCGTCCATACGACCGGAATTTCATCCCAATGAACCACGATTTGCTTACGAACAGGGGTAAAACAGGGGACCACACCCGTAGGCCGTCAAGGCATCGATTCATGATAATACATCAATGTTTCAGCAACATCAAAGGACACCTAGATTGCGCATTGTACAGTGTATTTTCTGTTTATTGTATCGGTTTAAAGTTATGATAATTTTGTTATTCAATGTTTCTCGAGTCCTGCTAACCGTCTGCCAGAAACATAAAGGGTTACAAATGAAAAGGTTCTTTCCTTCTCCTTCTCCAAGGCGCATCACAGCTTTGAGCTGTCGTACCTTTACCTCACCTTTGAGATCCTGCGGAACTATGTACTGTGTCTTGGCTAGGCTTGGAGTTATGGATTCGTACCACTTCGACAGACTCGTGGCGGCCGTATTAAACATGAATGGCGCTAAGACTGCCTTTTAGGTACTAGTATGCTGCTCCCTTCCATCATACCCCTGGAGGCTGGGGCGCTTGGACCTGGGAAGCCGGGGGTATAAAGCTTCGAGTGACGAGTCCATTGAATCTTCGTTACTTGTTATCTGCCACTCAATACGCTGATTCCATGTACAACTTACCTGTCCTCTTCATTGCGGCGCTGTCCGCTCTGGTGTCCAACCAGTTGGTTCTCAGTAACCCGCTGCCTCAAGCAGGCGTGACATATTTGACTTACGGCGCAACTTGTATGTTTCGTTTCCTCTTTTTTTCTTCGCGTCATCATTTGGAGTGCCCATCTAACCTGGCTGTACTTTTTAATCAGGTTCTGGAATTGCTGGACCGTCTCCTGTAAGCTTTGGGTCTTTCCTTGCATTAGACGTGTCAAGTACATTGCTCATGATTTATTGATTTATATCTCGAACTCGCAGATACCCTGTGAGTGTTTTTACTTTCTTCCCAGTGAAAGTTGTAGCTGACGGTCGGGTATTTTTTCGCTTATAGGTGCCCCTGGACTGTTTTGTTGTCCTGTAGAGTTTACGGCTGATTGGTCTCGGTACGCACTCGAGTTGAACTTCTTCGTGTTTATGAACCAGGTCGAGTTGACACGTCGTTGGCTTACTCTAGGTGCCGCACAAAGGCTACTTGTGGGACGTAGGTATGGCCTGGTACTTGGCCTAAAATGCAGATGATGAATGAAGAAGGGGGGTGGCATGCTGCATCGTCGAACCGCTCCGTGACGTCATGCTCTTTGTTTGGCATGGGCATGCCCTAGCAGATTTTGAGGAGAACTATATTGTTATAATACACGAAATCATTGCAAGTGAAATCAAGTTTACTATGAAACTTTCGTACCCTAGTTGGACGTCGTGTCAATCAAGTCCGTACCGCACGGAATTTACACGTATGCTAATCCCTTACGCGTGCGCGTGATGCGTGACGTGTTACGCGTGCCCAAGGGCCAACGCGTCCAAGACGCGTCTTTTGACTCTTTCCTTGAATTTCCCATCGCGACTCCTCTACGGCTCCTTACAACTTTCAGGCAATTGGTTGCTATATCGGTCAATTAGCGGTCACAATTTCAGCTGGAACAGACGATAGAGTCTGGCGGGGGCCGTGGCTTTGCAAATTGCGTGCTACTTCCATGAGCTGTCACAGTTTCCCATGTTGACAGTCAATCGGTAACAGTTGGAGACGCTCAACCAAGGGTAGGCCTTCCTGGTAATGACTGGTAAGTATCTCTAACCCCACCCCACAATTTGTATGTTGAAGCGCATATGCCTGTCAACTTCGTTCTGACTGCAGATGGCAGAATGCTTGGCGCTGTCCAAATCCGAGTCACGGTGTGAGGAGATGCGTGGGTTCGAGTGGGTTCTTGAAAAATCAATTTGAATATGACTTCCAATTTTCAGAACGTGCGTAGACGCCGTAAGTGTGTTCTGGACCGATTTCAATTTTTTGCACTGCGTCGAACGGCGAGACTACATAATAAAAGGCCTGAACCCACGTCGATTCTCCGGTCGTCATACGACGATTCTTCATTCTGGCGCTTCTTTTATATGGATTTTCCTGACATGGTAGACATCTGAGGTATAGGATATTCAAAATCCGTGCCACCAAGCTCAATGCTGCCGTACCCCTCGGAGTTTGTAGCTTTGAAGAGGTTCTGGAAAATGTATCAAGTGCAGATGAATATCATATAGGTGGGCTATATAACGCTAAGAATTAGGGCATAGGATTAAACTCAAACCTGAAGTACTCTTACCAGCTCGAATCATCACTCGTCATGTTCAAAGTCGCTTTCTCGTTCGTCTTTGCTGCTCTTTTTGCCGAGCAAGCCCTTGTCTACGGGCAAACTATCCCTGTTGGCGGTCTCTGTAAGTAATGTTGAGTGGACATGCGAACCGGTACTCACATCGACCGCTTTGCGATAGGCGCCGGTATTGCTGGTCCAGTCGCCGTAAGTCATCACAAATTCCTTGCGGGGCCCGCAGCATTGACCTCTAGGGGTTTATCCAATTCTAGGGATCTTGTGCGTCACTATTGCAGTAAATGCATCTGGGTCGTATAGTCGCTAATATGCAAAATCCTAGGCGTCTCTGGTTCTAGATGCTGCAACGTCAGCCCGGACCAGTCATTGTGAGTAAACCAAGGAAGATCGTCAGAAAAGTATGTCTCACTTACAATTAATGCAGATGCGCGGCAGTTACTACTTGCCCGTCGCAGTTTGTTCCCGTTGGCGGTTTGTGTAAGTAATCGATCCTTGTTACGACGCAACTACCGAATCAACCTCACCTTTATTCCTCTCTTCATCTACTAGGCAACTCTATTGCGGGCCCTAGTAAAGTACGTACGGTTCCTTTGCCGAAATTGGATGGCGACTAATCTTTTCCAAATTCCTTCTACTTGCACTTGTCGTTCAAAAGTTCCCTTGTAAGTAGCTTCCATTGTGGTGCCCCATACCGTTGTATACTGACCGTCATTTCAGGTTTCCCTGGTACTACTTGCTGCATCACTTCGCCTGACCTTGGAAGGTGAGTGCTATCAATTGTGGATACAGCTGTTTAAATCAATATACTGACTCGTACAAAATAGTTGCCGAGCCTCTTGCTGAAGCTGAGCAGTTGCGGATTGTGGTTCCGGATATGAAAGGGTTGGAGAATGGTGATAAGCAAGTGATAACTGTGCAACAGTACAATCCTTCTGAATATGTGTCACGATTTCTCTTGAAATATTTACACCGTTTTTTGAGTTGGAAAAACTGTCAGAGAATTTTGATGGCTTCAATTGGCTTCTTCATCTGCAGTAAGATTCAGACGTGCCTGCCCATGGGCCGTAGGTCGCTTTTAAGCGCTTGCCGCGTATTGTACTTTGGCAAGTAAGAAAAAACGCCTCTGAACCCACGGGTCGAGTCTTTCGTTGATGATATAAAGCTGAAGTTTTCTCCTGTTTGCAGTAGTGTGCTTTTTTGCTTCTGTTTCGAATACTAGCTTTCCCATACCAATATTCACGGGGGTTAAAGGCGTGAAGGGGCTCAAAACATGAGGAGCATTTTTTGTGACAGGAGAAGGAGTACTAGAAGTAGGGGTCGATGATCCAGCCGCAGCAGGCCAACTCCTGATGTTAGAGAGAAAAAAATAGAGCCTCGAGGACAGCTCTGGCCGGCAATAGCGTTTACTCTTTTTGCAAGCGTGTGGCAATTGATCATTCTCGCGAAGAATAGCCATTCGGTGAATATTGTGGTTGATTAAATTTCATTACCACTACGTTAACGCATCAATTTTTGCTTGTTTTCGAGCAAGTATGTATGCATAATTTGAACCTATCTCGTTCCTTGAAGAGTCAGATACACGACCAAGTTCCGCGTCCAATGGATTGCGCCGCAGCTCTTCTCGGCTATATGTGGTTCGGCCAATACTCGGCCGTCTGCCATCGGCGTTAACCGAGATAATTTTCTCCAGACTCCCAATCTTTCAGACTTCCAATCAATAAGCATATGCGTTCAAACAGTTCTCCTTCTAATTTATTTTAGTATACGATAGCTAGATATCCGCATAGCCACCATTAGGATAGTAGATACTGCGCCTGTGTGGCAGTTATTTATATTTGCTGCGGTTTTAAAGCGACCCACTGCCAGCCTGAACATTGACAATCTATAAATAACCCGGATTTGATGGTAAACTTTCTTGCAGGCGCTAAGGCTATCGCGCAACCTGCGCAGTACTGTAGGTTGTCCATCACGGACTGATGAAGGTGCTTCCTCGACGCGTTTTGTCTGAGATTCGCATAGCTTCGCGCACCCAACGTGCATGCCTCGGTATACCAAATATACGCCCTATACTTGCTCCCGGTGCGACGATTTCCTACATGATATCACTACTGTCGAAATCATCCATCAGGATGCACATAATCACCAGCTGCGCAAGTACAGAGACTGGGTAGCACGGGTTGAGCGCGGATAGAAATTATGTCGCAACGAAGCTGTTACATCTAAAAAAGTATTTTCCCTCTGATGCACCTCCAAATTTTATCATCTTTCTTCAACTTGTGCTGAGATGCTATCACCTCGTTTTCTAAATGTTTGAGCAGGATGTTTACTATAAAAGAGACTACTGTATCATCCCCGTTCACCAGTATCGCATCTCTCGAACCGAGAGCCTTCTTTTCTTCGCTCCTCATAAGTCTTTGCGACCTTTGCAACACATTTCAGATAGCACCGAAGCACCATGTTTGGCACGTCCTCAAGAGCCACGCAACCGCCTGAGGCGTTCCCTTTGATTGATCGCACGGGAGGCCCTGACGAAGAGCAAGGCATGCAACAGGGACGCGCTATACGACCTCATCGACTCATTCGCCTCAAGGTTAAACGTCTCTGCAGCACATCGGCACCGGTTCGACACGCTGCATACCTTGTCCTGTCAGTAGGGTCCATATCTATATCCATTTTCCTGTTTACGTTCATCATGTCGAAGCTGGGATACTACGATTTTGATTTTCACGGCGCAAGACCTCAGTACCTCGACACGCCTCTACCAAGACCCGTCGTCATACGCCTGGCAATCATCTCACGATCAGATGAATTCAGCAGACGACAACTGCTGAGAGAAACTATGCTCAGTGGCTTGCCTTCGGACTACGTGAAGGTAGAGCATCGTTTCTTCACTGGCGAGGTGCCAAATGGAATAACCGAGGACACCGGTATTCGTGATTTGCTGGACCGGGAGATCAGACAGCACGATGATCTGCAAATCCTTGATGGGATTGAAGAGACTTGGAAAAGAGTTTCGGAGAAGCGATTCGCTGCGTTGAAATGGGTGAGTCACAGACATTAATATAATATCTCTTAAGTCTATAGACAATGATGTTGACTATTAGCAGACAGCAAGCTTGCCGCCAAGCGAGTACGATTACTCGATGACTCTAGACTCCGATTCATTCTGCCGATTCAGAACCCTTTCTCAGAGACTAGTGCACATATACTCGGATATGGACCCGAGGACGGAGCCCGTGCTAGTTGGCAACATGGGTCGACAGAAGATCTACTGGCAAAACACCGTCAGTAACACGAACGAGATAAATTCGACGACCGAGCCACGAGAAGACGAGTGGATAGTGGGTCCAAGGTATCCATATCCTGTAGGCATCGGATACATGCTGAGGTGAGTTTTGAAGTAGCGCATGGGACTTGCTTTTAATTTGCTGACCGGCAATAACTCCTTCATCGGTGCTATAGCTCTTACCTTGCGTCAGCTATAGCCAACATGGATCCGTCGATACCACATCACATATTTTATCCATACGACGATGTTATGATCGGTTCATGGGTCGCTGGTCTCAAGGAGTTTCATGACCCATCAAACATATTCACGAAACCCGCACCAGAAGAAGGTCAGGGAGAAATGCACCGCGTAACACCCAGACCATACCTTCCCTATCCAATTGACGCAAAAGTTGTCGATGATCAGGCCGGGTGGCACGACTTTAAAAATCGCGGAGCTGTCTCCAGGCAGAAGTCAATTGGATGGGATACCGCATGTGTCCATCGCATCAAGGCGGATGAAGTCCAGAAGCTGCGAGGGATGGAAGAGGTCAAGACGGAGTGGAACGAGACCGGAAAGAAAGAACGAGAGCATTGATCCGTTCAGTTGGAGGTTGGAATAGCGGCTGCGCGTAGAATACAGATAGGTAGTCCCAGAAAAATCGGTTACAGTTCTGTTACATGTATGCGAAGACATCAGGCTCCATAGAACAAATGAAATAAAGATGGGACGTGGACCAAACGTTCATCATTCTCTTGTAACTTCCAAATATGCGGGAGGCGCCGATAGCCGTTTAAACATACTTACGGGATTTGGATAGTCCCTGTCGAGATTAACATCCCCTTTCTAATACTCCGTCAACTTGCTAGGGGCCGAGAAGCGTCCACCCAACACAATCCGACCATTGGTCCAAGACGTCCCGGACTTTCGGGTTTTGATGCAGAACTTTATCCAGGGTCTGTATGAGCGAGACGACGTGCTTGTAGTCGGTTTGGTGTCCCCATGCGTCGAAGAACCCTTCGTATAGCACTTGTCGGATTCCAGGGTTAACGCACAATTGAAGACGTTCCTCGTGTGGAAGGCCGCCCGAACACGAAAGCCATAGGTCTAGTGAGTGGAAGAGCTCCAGCATAAGGTCAATCCTTGCTTGGGGTGCTTCCAAGTTCGCCCGATTCGGTAAGGTCAAAAGACGCAAGATGTGCCAGGTACTTTCGATATCTCCTAGGGAAGCGGTGTCGCTTTTTATCATCTCGTTCAGCGAGTGGAGGAGCGCCAGCTGGGTATCTAGATGGACTGTTAGAGTAAACAGGGTTAACCCTCCAAGCAGGGATTATGGTATTATTATTTGCGTACCTAGCGGTAAGTCGTTAATTGGCAATTCATTCGGTAGCCAATTGACCATCGATCGTGGAATCGATCTTGTATTCATCAACCTTATTTGTGACTCCCAATAGACTTTCAGGAGAAGTGGGTTCGACTTGTGACAACACTGAAGAAAGGCTGTTGTGATGATATCCCGACATGCATCTTCAGGAAGTTCCTGGGCTCCCACACTCCCCAATATGTCAGGCACATAAGGGGAGAACCGCGATGATATTTTTCGCATAATCCTGACGGCTGCGGTAGCAGGAAGTTGATGTATACAGGCTAACACTGACATGGCATTTTGCGCAGTATAATGGTATGTCAGAGTTAGCCAATCCAAGGCGCCAATGATGTCGGGTGATATTGAAGATGACCCAACGCTTGAAGCATCGCATTCGTCTCGCATGCCGCGCCATATGAGGTCAATATCAGCCCAAGTAAAGTACAAATTCGTTTTGTATAGCCTAAATAGTGTTGGCCAGCGGGTTTGGTCGGAAACTCTCCACCTCTGTGGGACTGCTCGTAGTATCAAGAGGAGAATGCGGAGAAACCCGAGAGACTGGGGCGATTTGAATGCACACTGGGGCATCATTAAGCCCATGTTGAAGGGTAGGATGTACTGCATTGCTGGTTGGACGACCGTGAGCCCGAAGAAAAGAAGAATGAATCCAACGAGGATTGAAGCAGGGATCGCGACTCTGCGGTCTAGCATCCAAAGCAGGTCGATGATGCCGACCAGGAACAGTATGAAGGCAATCTGGAGTAGCAAGGGCAGGTAGGCCACAATCCTCGGGACCTGCCAGTAGACGAGTCCTTCATAACGCATATGGCGCAGCGCAAGCCTATCCTTTGAAGGAAGACATACACCGCGTTCATATTCTCTCAGCCATTGGGCTACTACAATTCCAATAAGGACTGTAGTGAGGCCAAGAATCAGACTGAGGAACCAACAAGCGTTAATCCGCACCACCGGCCCATCAGGGAAAGTATCGGTGATGGAAGCAAGGACTTCTGCTCCGGACGTAGGATTGAGTTGCTGATAGATGAGGCCTAGTACTCGGGCATTGTACGCGTCCGAATCAGACTGCAGCCATTTGTACGACTCTATGGTGAAGGCAGTGACTGTGGCGGAGAATAAGCCTGCCTAGCGGCGAGGCCTCAGTGGATTTATCCCTAGCAGTGATTATAAGAAGAATACTTACGAATATTAACAGATAATCAAGCTCAGACTTCCAGGTCTTGCACATCTCAGCATCATATTCTTCCGTGAGCTTCCTGCAATGTTCCCAGCTGTCGGCCTTTGAAGGTAAAGGAAATGTTGACTCGTCATGGAGCCAGGGTGTTATGGTATCTCCCTGCAGGAACTAGTGCGTAAGTGCTCTTTGGTTCAAACCACAAGCTGAGAATCTGGTTCCGTACACTTGCGTTCCTCCGATGGGCACTTTCGGCTCGACGTGGGAAACTTGGCTGATCAGTCAGTAACTGTCAGTTTGTCATGTTCTTGCATTATCAGGTTTGTGAGTGGTAATACCTTCTCGGCGAACTGTGTTTCTTCCATGCCACCTTCTTGCGTGTGCAATCTGCCATACGAATCCTGCGCGTAGCAGTGTGGTCAATGAGCCGATGTTGATATAGGACTCATAGTATTCCTGACCTTAACTGTCAACCCGTCAAGGCTCGTCTCCGTCGTGTTTGATTCCAATCGTTCACCCAAAGCCACTAGGTTCTTCATGAGGCTCTGCAGGTAGAAGGCTAGTGATAGCTCTGTAGAGCGTGGGCAATACAGAGCATGCGTATATAAATTCACCGACCTCGTGCCTAACACGTATTTATCGGCATGCTTCATTACGGCGTATCAGTTGTTTACCGCAGCGCAGGCGAAGCTTTCGAAACCCAATATTAACGAAAGACCATTAGGTTAAAGTTCAAATGGAAAGTTGCAGCTTCAAAAAATCAAGACAACAGAATCCTTTCAGATTAGAAATTAAGACATAGGAAGATGCTGATATATTACACAATTGAAATGAGTGGTGGTGGTGGTGGCAAGTCAAAGTCTGGAACAATTCCGAATGTAGAGGGTCACGATGAAGAATTTGGATCTGATGCGCTAGGCGTTTCGGGGTGTTGTTCGCTGCTCTTCCGTTGTTCGGCGAGTTTCTGGAACAGAACGTACAAGGCAAAGATTAGTTTACAATTTGTGCGACATGGCCTGCATGACACCTACTGCCTTCAAGGATTCCACGGTTCGAAGAACAGAATCGAGTGTTGCGTCCATCTGTTGATGCCGTTTGTTAATCTACAGATTCCGGTGTAATGCTTATGCACGTACGGCGTCAGTTGCTTGTCTTGATAATTCTTCTTGAGTGGGCCGCCTTTCCCAAGCTGAGAAAAAGTTGTCAGTATGAATCGTGATTGTTGGACCCTAAGGAAGCCTACCTCTTGCCCAAGGTGATGGTTGTGATGGACCTTGCGAGTTCTCCGCAGGTGGGAGCTGTTGCCTATAGCCACCCCAAGCGGCGCGATCATGGTCTCTGGCGTTCTTGACGTGATGATACCATGTAGCCGCTGCCGCACCTAAAAAGAAGAAGAGAAGGCGCGAAGGACCACGGCACCAAGGTCCTGAGTGGAAGTGGTAATTGTAAGGCTGCATTATGTCTTTGACTATTAGAGGGCGTCGCGATAGTTGAAGATCGAAGTCAAGTCTTGACTCGAGTGGGATGTGCTGGATTGGCGTACACGACGAGCTCAACCCTAGCTCTTATAGTAGGAAGTGCATGCCGTGGGCCGCATAGACACGCTAGCGCGGAAGCTTTCGAGTGTCATCTTGCGTAGTGCTCTCGGCTGGGGGAAATGCGCAGACTGAAGTGGAGATGGTTAAGAGCAAGCCTGCGTTGACGCGTCTGAGCTGCAAGACCGCAGCCGAACGGCACCGGTGCGATATCATATGTCTTCCGTCGCCGATCACTTTGATCCGTTCTCAATTGTGGAAATATTCGCCGAGCAACTCGCCTCTTTCGACAGCTTTCTTGTGTATAGGCCTGCTGCGGAGGCTAGGAAGAAAAAAAGAAGGTCACTTCAGGGTGTAATCGGAAAGAATGACAGGCTAGAACTGGGTAACGGCAGATGAAGATATTCCAGAAAACAAAACCCAAATGGTGCTCAACGTTCCGTCCTCTATCGAATACCAGACCCGGCATAGCAGTCTCCATGAGTAAGAATTGGATACACATCATATATTTCAAAAAATACACTTCAGGATTCATCGCAGTAATTCCTTTACTCGAAACTAAACAGAATTTACATACGTTCGCTTCAATTTATTTCCACCTAAACAGTCGTAGGCCAGTTAGACGTCGTGCTGTTGAGCAGGCTAGAGAACGACATGAAGTTAATCTTCTTTGCGCCTTATACATGTGTGAATTTCGACCACTTACTTTGCAATGGCACCTAAATCGACCGGAGGCGAGGCACCTGTACCAATCAACGTCTTATGTCCAAAGCTCGGAACACCCTTGTCGTTAACGACGAAAACAAAGGCGGGTCCAGGAGGGTAATGCCTTGCCGAAGGAGGACCAGTCACTGTAAGAGTGCGCTTATCGTGTGAAAGAGTCGACACCAGTTTGACGAGACGCTGATCCATGTGTACGCCGTGTGTCGAGAAGCCGAGGTCCATGATGTGTACTGTCGAGTTCGTTGAGTCTTAGTTGACCCCTTCGTATTCAAGAGTATGTACATACCATTTACGGAAGCGGTACCTGGTGGCAGGTCGACGTTCAGTTCGAATTTCTGGTTGAAGTTTACCGTGCTTGGGAGTCCAGTGTATGTCGGTCGAGGCTGAGACAAGTAAGGCGGAGAGTAGAATTCAAATCTAAGGAACAAGTGAGAAGTGATCACAATGAGACTGGTATAAGTTTACAAACCTGTACTCCGTCGCAAACTCCACAGTCGACACGTCTTGGTTTGGATTGGAGCCCGCTAGAAGAACAGGTTATAACAAGAATATTTCCCAATCAAATAACTAGACCTTACCCATCATGATGGTGCCATTCGGTGTCAAAGACGCAGTGGAATGATACATTCTCGCTATCGTAGTTGCAGGTATGCCAGCCGAAGAGAACCGCTTGCCCACAGGGGCACTGGGATCATAAACGAGAGGAGTAAAAGCGGGATTAGTGGCACTACTATTGCCAACCATATCGAAGCTCTGTCGTGCGCCAATGAGGTTCAAAAATGCAGAAGGATCACTGGAGAACAAACGTACCGTCCCGTAGCCTGCCACTCCGGTATGAGCTCCGTTCACGATGAGGATCCGCATGTCTGGCATCTGGATGAGATCGAGCATGATTCGTCCTTCGGGCATGAACTCGACCTTCCAGCCAGCAGCAATCCCGGCAGGAGTGAGCACTAGACGAGCACATTGAGTAGAAGTTGGGGTAAAGACACTGTAATTTTCCGGTGGAAGGTCTTCCGAGACTGTCGAGCCACCGCAGATCATGATTTCAGGCGTATAATTGTTCTCCGGTGTCAGCGGCAGGAGAATGGCACTGCCTGAGAATGGGGAGCTATTGGATGAATATAAGTACTTGAATGTATACAAAACACTCGTTACTTCATACCTAACACGGACACCGTTTGGGATTCCTGGCAGCCTTGTTTCTGTGTTCGTACGCCAGTTCAGAATCATCGCCTGCTGGTTTGCTGCCACAAAAATGTTGCCGTCTGGGAGGTATGCTACATTGGGGAAATGATTGCCGTTCAAGGTGTCGACGAGGAACTTGCTAGGGATTTGAAGTCCATTAAAGCCTGAGTTTTTGGTGAGAATATGCTCATGGTATAATTCGATGTAAGTACCGTTTATGTTTTTCGGAGGATAAAACTCGTAGGTTGGGTTATTGATGGTAGCGTTATTAATGAACCTGAGTCATCTTTAATACCACGAAATTTCCCGACTAAATGATTGATTATCTTACGCCAGAGCCGTAGAACCGCTGGATATACAGTATAAGTAGTGATAGAAAAAGATATTAGAAGTATTACCCACCCAAAAATTAGGACAGAACCATCTTCGATCCGAACCTGCAAACGAGTAAACTTTATGACCAGCCAACAACTGTATAAACTTACTGATGCAGGATACCATCTATCTGATGTCAATCGTACGGTGTTTTGGTCTTCAAAGATGTCGCATTTTCCATCATCGCAAGGTGTAAATAGCCTGATTGCCTGCAACCCGTTCTGGCCTGAGAAAGGAGTATGAAAAAATGGTTGGATTCCAGAAAAGAAAACGACTTGCCGGTGATTACAATCGGGTTACCAGCCGAGCTGAGGAAAGTACCGTTTCCCAAAAAGCTTCCAGTCGCACACCAGGTGTTGCTGATTGGGTTCAAGGGTCGGACCGTCTTTGTCACCAAGTTTAGTTCGACAGACCACGCAGGATGGCCATTGACGGATAATGGGTTGTGTTCGCTATGAATGTCGGTGAGGAAGTGGGAAATAAAAAAGATACTTTATGGACTTAGGACTAACACTTTATCGAATATAATGGCCGTAGTCTCGGAGACCACGGCAAGTTGCATGCCACTTACGCCCGTCGTTCTATGAAACTGGAGGTCAGTATTCAGAAAGTGTGCGGTTTGTGCTCGTGACATACCCTTCCAAGGACAGAGACCATTGTCCAGAGACAAAACCAAGGGTGCTGTCATCGAGAGCAATGGCATGAAAACATGCTGAGAGTAACACGACAAACCTGAGAGAGCGCATCGGTGAGATGTTGGCAAACCAGCACAGTCAAGAGGCTCTTATATACAGGATATTGAGTCCTAAAGAACCAATCTTCTCGTCTCTATTAGCGGCACATCATTTTCTCTAGATGAATCATATTAGGAACGCTCTTGACAATGGTGACAAAGACGTGCCATGAGAGTATGGTAGCTAAAAGGAACGCAGAAGGCCCTATGACCATAAGTTCAGCAGCAGAGCCTGAGGCAAGCGGCGACAGGTACTTGGTAATGGAAGCGAACAATGCCCGTCTCCCATCGGTGACTAGTGATTGCGATGTACATAACCCAGTGAAATAGCCACCATCTAGCAGGAAGCTCCGTAAAGCGGATGAAAAAGTGCTAAAAAAGGTGTTCATGTAAGAATGCAACCCGTCTCCTTGTTGAAAGCATTACTCCGCTAAGACGCCCAAGCTTTGCCCATGCGAGAGTTGGAGCGTCCTAAGAGAAAGACTCGCACAGGTTGTCAGAGCGTGCACCTAAAAGTTCACAAGTTTCTATTCTCCTGCAAAGTAGTAGGTGCTGTGGCCGCTCTGAGCGCTCTGTCAGTGACTTCCTCTTTTCCACGCAAGTGTCAGCAGTCCGGTTACTTGGGCTAGACATTTCCCGATGACTCACCTGACGTTTGGCCATCCCTCAGGGACTTTGACCATCATAGAACTTGTGTACGGGAACGTACAGCCTATACGTATGTAGGATTGTGCAAGAATAAAAGTCGAAAGAATTGGGTGTTCCCGAGACATTGACAAGAAGCGCAAGGCTAATGAGAGGATCCCCAAACACGACCACACGCCGAAATCGAAGACTTTCTCAAACTTTGACCTTCACGGTCATGCTTAAAAAGCACTTGAAAAGCTCGACCCAACTAAACAGTGGTACACTGTTATACTTGATATCGTTGCATGGAACGCAAACTGTTTTTGACGTAAAATTGCCGTAGCAGGCATGTTCATTCACCTAATTATGAACAAAAAAATTGAACTAATTAAGATTTCGTTTAGCTATTAAATATTGAACGCTGAACAGTACTCACTTCCATCCAAAACCCACCGAGGGCTCATTTGAGCCATAATCTTGCTATAGAATGGCTTACGAAATACAGCCCACTGGAGCGTGAACTTGTTTCTAAAAAATTCGCCACATCATGGCGGATTCGTAACGTACCTGCGCTCGAAACGGCGTAGTGTACGATAGGGGACACCGATAGAATTAGCGCCTGGACAAGATATGGTCTCAATAATCAAGGAAGGAAACAGCAACGTGTATCATATCAGTGCTGCGTGCGCACACCCTGTATCTTATCGTCACGAGGTTTTTACGCAATCGTCGGTTACTGTCCGGCCAATGACCTGCTTCAACCCAGGCAGCATCATCATGGACGGACTTATCGTGCTGGGCAATACACCTTTACCTCCTACACCTGCCACCTATGACATTTGGCGTACTCGACAAACTCCCTCAAGAACTCAGAGACGCCTGTTTCGACACGTTATGCGACTTCCTACCTGAATCAGATCGTCGACAGGCTCTGCGCACCTGTTTGCTCGTCTGTCGCGACTGGAATCATCAAGCGCGCACCCTTCTCTTTCGAAACATCCGCATAGAGGATCCAGACTGCATAAAGCGCACTGGCCAGTCGTTGACCAGCATTTCGCGTCTCCGCGACCTGCTGAAAGATGAACACGTGCCACACCCCTTTCCACGTCTCTGCGCGTATATCAGGGCAATCCGTGTCAAGGTTGTCCTTTCCCAGCCGTTATGGGAACAGGTAGATGGGGATTTTGCAAATATTCTCGCGAGCCTCGCCCAGGCAGAAAGCGGCGTGTCAGAACTCGAACTGGAGATACCCGGTAGGGAGTGGCAGCAGTTGAGCGAGGGTTTTCGAAAATCGTTGGGCGAGTTGTGCCATTCCAGGCATCTCAGGAAATTGAAATTAGCAGGGATCTCACATATTCCGGTCTCGTTCTTCTACGGTATCTCCCTGGACGATTTATGGGTCAACTTTCGCGAGAGTCCAGATGAGCAGGATGATATCTCCAGCACCGTTGACCCCAAAGGGTTCTCCATACTAGCGTTGGACTTCTCAAGTCATACCGCTCTGTATCCATACAACTGGACTCAACTCAAGCAACCAGGAAGCATGGTCGAAATTAAGCACATCGCCACCTCACTGTATCTGTCTGACCTGGATGCAGTATCCAACTTACTATCCCGCGCATCGCCTACTCTAGAAAGCCTCGAAATTACACGGATATGCTCAACGCGTGCGTATTCTTCTAGGAGTCCTCTATCCTATTTTGTTTTCTTACTTCCAACCAATCTTGTGTAGATTGCCGAGATTGGAACAGCATGGACGCGAATGTTCGGAAATTCGACATGCGCAATATGTCTAGTTTGGACGTTCTTCGATTCGACCTCAACCTTTCGTGCTTCGAGCCCACCGAAACGGGGAAATTTGGTGGCATGATTTCGTTCCTTGAAGCCTGTCATGTCCCCGAAAATTGCAGTACCCTTTACATCGATGTCACCTTACACAACTGTTGGTGGCACAAACAACAGAACCGGCTTCTAATGGGCGATGACGAGAAGTGGTATATACTAGCCGAAGTATTGTCCCTTCCTCGCTTTTCTGCAATTCGCAAATTCAAGATCAACTTCCACATCGTCTTCCAATTCTTGTCGGCCATGTTCAGAGGAAATCCGGATGCGACAAAGGATCAAATACAGCAGCTGATGCAACTGTGGTTTTCAGATGTTGAAGGCGAAGGTCGATTCGAATTCCATGTGGCTGTATCTGCGCTTGACAAGACTCGATAATATGTTAGGAGAAGACCCTACACCGCGCAGCAATTTTCAGGTTGTTATTCACTCTTCAATAATATCAAAGGTTCGGTTTCACGGATTCATTGTTTCATATATCTAATAGACATTCTCCTTTCGGCGCAGAATTTAAAATATCGTCTGCTGAATACCACACATACCGAGCCGCATATTTCAGCCGCGTTGTTCATTTAGTACCTCTCTGTACTTGTCATGTTATACCGGTTGTATACCCTATTCATTTAATGCCGTTAAATCTCACTTTCAGCTCGATCTTTGTCAATTAATTCCTGCTCAGAACATTCATATTACTGCACCTTCCACGACTCCAGTTGAACCCGTTTACAACATGGCTCGCCACACCGCGTGGTTGCTCCTTCGCCTTCCCACTGTCCCGTTCAAAAACATCCTACGAAGCAGGTACTCCGAGTCGTGCAAAAGCAAGGATGATATCCTCACACATTAAATATCCCACGCACCACATTTCCCACACCAAATGCTTACACGGACGTCTGCTCTATTCGCCTTTTCTCTCGAATCCAGCCGATCAACAAGGAGTCATGCCTGCGACTTTTATGCATGAAGCTGCTGCATTATTTATCTGTAAAATCTCAAGTACCTTCCGTGCATGGATTCCCATTCTTGTACAAGTAATCCATTCCACTCTACTACCCTCGATTCATTCCTGTTTTGCAAAAAGAATGCCTATGGGGTGTGAATGCCAAGAAACTTCGACTGCTTCTGTGCTCGCATGTCAAGATTCTATGTTTAACGTTCGTCAGGACTACAATCCAAGAGCCGTGGATGAGAAGACCTTAAGTGGCTACACTCGGTCTCTCTAACATTTGACCCGACGGCTTGATATCGAGTTATTCTTAACTTGTGGCTGACTTGGGACAAACTCTCATGGTCTGCGCCTCGGCATCCAGAAAGAACGTTGAAACGGTCAAGATACATCTCCGCAACGTAAAGCAAAGCTTTTGGGGTTATAATATCCTCCACGAAGACCAGATGACTATGGCTTTTACATGTTAGTAATCCTTCTGCTTCGTCCGGTGGCTTTGATTACTGAAAAACAGCTTTCCATGGCAGGATTATAGAATTTTATCAAAGACCGCAAAATGTGATATAAAGCGACCGTCGAGGCATGAGATAGAGGCCTAGACAGCCTGTTGCCTACAATTCGAATGCGTGCTCTTCTTTTTCTTTCAGCGCTTGCTTGCATCGGAGCATTGGCTCTGGATAGCTTCCCAGATGTTGGATCTCAAGCGTTTGTCTCTGGGCGTTGGTCGCTGTCGCAAGACGGGTATGAAACTACATGGATCATGGTTCTTCCAATGTTTTAACTAACCATCATCGTATACAGCAACTCAGGTGTGAGTGGTATGCAGCTTGCGGTGGTAACGGAGACGACAGCGATACTTTTCGACAAAGTGTATGCCCATCATCATCGCCTTTTCCTTACTATATGAATGCACAGCTGACGGGACATGGTATAGTGAACACAACGCCCTCACTGTTGATGGCCATCCTGCTTGGTCGGCGGAATTGAATCTGGTCACGAAGACGGTCAGACCTCTGAATCCCTTGAGCAACACTTGGTGCGCCACGGGGAGTTTTCTGGGAAACGGCACCTTTATCAGCTCAGCTGGTAATCCAATTATCATCACTGGTAAGGCCTTTCTGACCTTCTACGCCTGCTCACCAAGTTAATCAGAGTATTTGAACTTCATCAGGCCAAGATGGACTTCAAGCGATTCGACTTTTCACGCCTTGCACGGACGGGAAATGTGATATTTTTGAAGATCAAAACACGGTCCGACTTACGTCTGATCGATGGTACCCTTCATCTGTATGTTATCACATATGTTGATTATTGTGAGAGTGCTCATATTGCACTGTCGTGCAGGTGAGAATTGAGGACGGGTCTGTACTTATTTTCGGGTGAGTTGAAGCATGGTTTTTACTTGCTCTTTTTTCGTCCTCCGTGGACTTACTCGTTGCCTTAACACAGTGGTTCTATTGTCGGAGGGTGAGCTTTGGCTTTGTTAAAAATGAGTCCGGTGTTCATGGATTTGTACTGCAGGTTCATTAATGATGCATCGGTCAACAACCCTACCTACGAATTTTACCCTCCTAAGAATATACATGGTAAGGCTTTGCCACGGCCTCCAGTTTGAAAGCTGCAAGAAAGCGATCTGACCGCTTTAATCTTTGCACAGGATTCAATGGTCTCCAGATACCGAGCAAGTTCCTCGTAGACACCCTCAATGGGAACCACTTCCCAAACATGATTTATCTCCCCGACGGCAATATTTTTATCGCTGCTAATCAGCAGGCGATGATATTCAATTGGCGCACGAACACGGAGACACGTCTTCCAGGAATACCAAATGGTGTTCGCGTAAGGTACACAATCAGGCTGCTCCTACATGCGTACTGTTGCTTTCCAAGCTAATTGCCTCTTTCTCAAAAATAGTTCTCCTTTCTCAGCCAGCGCCGTCCTGTTGCCCCTTACACCTGAGAATGGATACACACCGGAGGTTATGATCTGTGGCGGCTCCACTGCGCCTGACAATCTTCCTGCGGCGAACTACAGCGTGCAAACGCCAACGTCCGCGCAATGCTCGCGTTTGCTCCTCACTCCTGCCGGCATCAAGGCGGGGTGGCAAGTTGAATTTATGCCGCAGCCACGGATTATGCTGGATTTTATTCAACTTCCTGACATGCGATTCCTCATCGTCAATGGTGCGCAGACTGGGGTCGCTGGATATGGATTTGTAAGGGCTATTTCTCCCGTTTCTGAGTTCATTAAGCATGTTGACCTCGTAAACTTCAGAGCAATGACCGCATCGGCGATAGTGATGCTGCCAACCCTGCCTTTACGCCTGTTATCTATGATCCCGCTGCTCCAGTCGGGAAAAGGTTCTTTTCTGCTGGTATTCCTGCAACTACCATACCGAGGCTATACCACTCTACTGCGTCACTAACTCCAAACGGCTCAGTCATGCTAGGTATGCAAAGCTTCGGATTGTGTATAGCATGGATAAAATGCAAGGATAATAGATGTCATTACTCATATTTATATCTAGCTGGATCCAATCCAAACACCGACGTGTCAACGGTCTTGTTCCCGACGGAGTACAGGTATGTTGGCTCTTTGAAACAGTCCTAGTAAGCATTAGAAATATCTGACGTTAATTTGGCAAAAGACTTGAATTTTATTCCCCGCCGTACATGTCGAGACCTCATCCAACCTATACAGGGCTGCCCGAGACATTCAATTACAACGAGAAAATCAAACTTCAGGTTAATCTCCCACCAGGCGTCAAATCGCTATCAGGTTCGTCATCCCTTGAACTACTCATTGGCTCGCCGACGATTTTGTAATGCATCGTCTTTCAGTTCATATCATGGATCTCGGGTTTGCTACTCATGGTGTACACATGGATCAACGCTTGGTGAAACTGGTGTCGACTCTATCATCGGATAGGCGCACTCTTGTCGTTACCGGCCCACCATCTCCTAGACACTATCCTCCAGGGCCAGCATTTGTCTACGTCGTCACGAATGAGGGCGTTCCCAGCTTCGGACACAAGACCCTCATTGGAACTGGCGCCTCGCCTCCCGTTGACCTCGGTGCTATTGCAAAGTAAGGTTAATCCAGCTTGAATCCTAAATTGCGCTGATCGTTCGCCGTCACTCTTGCCGTTATCACTTCTGTCACTACCTAGCTTGCTTCGCAGCACTACATCGAATTGGAATGCCACAACCTAGATTTGATTTGATTTGATTTGATTTTTCATTCTGTAAACTTTGCCAGACAAAAGGAAAAAGACCCTGCGAAATGCTGAGGAAGTTGGTCACCGAATATACTAGAGTAAAGATGTTATTTTCCTTCCTCTTCTGTTCTGTCGAGTCTTCAATGGAAATATGGTGCTTGCACGGTACCGCCCAAGTTACCCGTTGCCTGACGGTGTGCGAACGGTTCGTTGGGACGTGAGAAACTTTGTTTGCAGGGTACTGCCACTGGCCAGGGTACTGCATTGCTGCATTATCATTAACTTTGTCAACGACGGTGAAAGATAGACACTGGCCTCATACCTCAAACAATATCTCAGCCCAAGTAGGCTTAATCTTGTATTTCACACCCGTATTACCTGAGTTTGTGAGCGGTTTCAGTAAATCAGCGCGTTAGCTAACTCTTAATGAATACCTAGCAAGTTTGAACCATCTTGCTTATACCAGTTGTATCATGTCCCCATTCTTCAGCTTGAAGAAGTTGCCTGAGATCTTCGGTGGAAGCAACTTAGGCTATGCATCTCCTGTCCCTCAACTATTCGAGACCAACCGGCCACCGACTGAGGAAGAAATGGCTACCGTTCTGGAAGCCCTCAACAAGGCAAAGGAGGAGAAGGCCACACTCGAACAACGCATCAGCCTAGGAGACCGCGTCAAGCCATTTTTCGTCTCCACCCACAGAGTGGGACGCCTTCGACGCCAACTTCATGCCATTGACACCTTCATCTCCACGCATGAGGCACGTATCGCTCCCTGCGCCGTCATGCGTCTCCCGCCCGAATTATTATCCATGATTTTCAAGGTAGCAGGTGCTCAGAGAAAGTCCAGGAATACAGATTGGGCACTGTCGGAAGTTGCACTGGCTCTAGGGCCAGTTCTCGCCCTCTCCCATGTCTGTAAAAGGTGGAGGGACGTTGCTGTGTCCACGCCTTGCTTGTGGCAAACTATCCCGACGCTGGTATTGCGGAGGCCTGAATGGAGGAAGGAGAGGCACTTGCAGTGCTTAGAGGAGGTGTTGCGGCGAGGGAAGGATTCGCCTCTTTTTGTCGTATTTGACGCAGGCGCCTACAATAATTTCGACAGACAACCTAGGCCAGAGCATCCGGCTGTCAAGATCCTTGTTGCACACTCAGAGCGGTGGCACTCGGTAGACGTTACGATGGCTGATCCAAGTGCCATCATGCCACAGCTGGCCCCAATAAGAGGGAGAATATCCTCTCTTCGTAGCCTTCGTCTTTCTGTTTCAACCCGTTGCAGGGAACGACTCCCAGACTGCAGCATATTCGAGATTGCACCGCGTTTGCGGGAGTTATGCCTGTACAATGTCCCCTTTAGGCTTACTCTTCCTACTCGGATGGAACTCCGCAAGCTGACAGTTGGGCAATCCATAATTGCAGTTGCGGTCACTGGGAATTGGCGATCGCTGTCTCTAGTATGCAGCTCAACAATCGTAGATCTCCAGTTGCGCTTCGTTGCCACTGGCTCCGGAAATCTTCTGCCCCCCACTTTGCTCCCAAACCTGGTATCGATGAAGGTGGATTTCCAAAACTGTCCAGGTGGCTGGTTCCTGAACAACGTAACTGGAGGCTCTTTTCTCCAGCAATTGGAACTGCTCACGGACATCGAGGAAGACTTGTCCGTCAGCGCCCATGCGTTCATTTCACGGTCAAAGGTCCAAAAACTCACGACTCTCACGCTCACACAAGTGGTTGCCCCTCAGGATCTCCTTTCCATACTGAACTGTAACCATCACTTGCTACACCTGAATGCTCCTCTTCCGGATCCCACTTGCATTGTAGCCCTCTGCGGTAAAACAGACGGTTGTGGGATTTTGGTCCCTTCCTTGACCACTTGCCGTTTTGAAATCCGAGAGCCAATCCCATCGGCTACAATAAAGCTACTGCAAACATTTACCAAAGTGCGATTCGATTCCAGTAATGCATCGACGCATCGACCAGGTGAATCTCAGGACTCGATAATTACTTGTCCAGGTCTCGAGACCCTGAGCATACACCACTCCTCTACAAATCCGAAACTACGACATGCTACTTATTGCGCGTTAAATGGGTGGAAGGCGCCCCGAAATCTGGGCCCGGAGTTTGAAGAAGTAATCATCAGGGTCAAGAGGGCGGTGAAGCGAATTGAGATCGCGAGACTTCTGTATTGGCAGATGCCTACAAAAGCTGAGCTGCAGGAAACCGAGTCCGACCTACGCCGCATCTACGAATACGATGGTTTTACTGTATCTGATCTCATGGTACACTTTGGTCCTTTTCATCGAACAAAGGCTGTAACGATCTCACTCACACGAGCAAATCTAGTTTACAGGACTTCCGGAGGATGTTATACAGCTTAAAAAAGCGAGCTGGGCATTAGATTACAGGGACATAGCTACCCAGATTCTGGAAAAATGGGACCCTATTCTGTGTCCTGCCTACGGACCAGATTGTTGGAGAAAATCAAACTCCAATTGGTTTCACTACGGTTCCACAACCGTTGAAGGAAGTGAGTAATTCCAATTCCATCTGGAGTCTGCAAGGGCCTAATGCTCATTTTGACGCCTCCGCTTGATATTGTGTTCTAGGGATCACCGTCTTTTCACGAGTACGGGACAGCCTCTTCGGACCGACCGGTACTTTTGGCGAAGTGTAACACTGCAGCATACCCAATTCCAATTGCGAAGCATACCTAATGCACACTACGGTCTGTTCATCCTGGATCGTCTTGATTAGGTCGTGATTGACGTAACCCTAGTAATGTCTTTAGCTGCCTACTACTTTTCACGTACAACATCGATGCGTCGTTGAAGGTTTTTGGGATCGACTGGCTTGCGACGCAGGGCACCGTTTCTGAGCCGTTTGGCGATCCGAAAGAGCGTTACTGCGGAAAACGGGAGGCGGCCAGCAGGATGAAGAGACTCCGTGGATGGTGTTCTTAATAACACGTTGACATTGCTGTAGAAATCCATGCGGTGCTTGCGCGAGGGGCTAAGCAACTCATGCGGATTCAGGGAAAAAACGAATGTAAAGATGAATGAAGTACTATAAAATATACAATATGCCAATAATCTATGGAAGTTAAATATGCATACAGGCAGCCTAACCCAATCCTCGTAGGTGGGTGGATGGCCAGTGGTATACGGTGTAGTCTTTGGATGTATGTACCTAATCAGATGGCGGATGTAATGGTGCGAGATTCATTCGGACGGTGAAGGAAGCCTGGTCGACGGAGGAGTCAGAGCGGATAGTAATATGGAGGTAAAGGAGGGTTTCCACCGGGCGATTTTAGGAGTCGCTCTCAAGGGTATTTTGAACGGACTGTACAATGGCGTTGATATCCAGATCGAACTCTTCGTTCCCAGAAGGAGGTGAAACGGGAGGGTGCTCTAGGTCTGATATTGAACTGTACGATTTCTTGCCAATCCACGCAGTGTACTTGACTCCTATAGAGCGTACAGCGAAGCCTCGGTCTGGCACGAATTTACTCGTTGGGAAGAGCTCGAAAAGACGGGAGGTGGGAGATGGCTCCATGAAGACGCTGTCTAGGAGATGATCGCCGTGTACGCTCACGATGACCTGAATATATTGTTAGTTAAGAATCAAAAGGCAGAAAATAACAACCCACCGATGACTTTACGATAGCCATCATCCTGTCCGTCCAATCCGTATCAGATGTCTGGGTTGATACAATATGGTACTGGTATCCGTTTTTCTTCGCCATATGGCTTAGAGCATTAGACAAAGCGTCGTGATCTTCATCCGAGAGTTTTCCTCCACTAAGCTCGTTCTGCGTATGAAGATACGTCACAACCTTCTTGGTACTCGCCTTCTTCACCTCGTCTTCGCCCAGAAACTTGAGCAGATTCTTCCGCACAGGTTTCCACCAATGCTCAGAAGCCGGTAAACTAAACGGTGGGGCGAAGGCTGGCTGGCCTTCGGAGACAGCCTTCAACGAAACGCCCCTGTCGACAACAACGAGGCGCTCATACATGTAAGGCACTTGC
The DNA here is from genome assembly GCA_013053245.1 of Agrocybe pediades. Taxonomy (NCBI): domain Eukaryota; kingdom Fungi; phylum Basidiomycota; class Agaricomycetes; order Agaricales; family Agrocybaceae; genus Agrocybe; species Agrocybe pediades. The sequence goes on from JAACJL010000017.1 coordinate 1,762,248, forward strand.
ATTTTGTGAAAGTCGTCCCAATCTTCGAAATATTGCATTCCAAGTTGAGGAAAGGCGGCTTTGAGGAGGAAAGGGTGGAAACCAGTGTCAACACGTCTGCGCCTTATCCAATGGTCCCCAAAATCGGGGTTAGCGTCGGTAAAGAAGCGGTTATGAGGAAAGATGAGGCGACGAAGTGGAGGGAGAGTGGTGTATCCAGTCGAGGTGATGCCGACGTCTAGTGAACTGTATATCCGCCACAACGCGAACAATGTCGAGTTATCTGAAAAAAAGATTGTGAGATGGTTTCAGGGACAAAGAGAGAAGGTACTGACGAGGATGTGAATCTGCTGTCAGCCATGAAACCCCACGAATACTGTAGAAATATTAGCAGAAAATGGAGAAATTAAGGATAGAAAGACGAACATTCCGCCATAATCCCCCAGGAGCCTATGAGCAACCGACGTAGTGATTATCTTCCATTTCCCAAACCCGTTCCCGACACTGGCGACCATGGAAGACATGTCGGGTAGCGAGTTCTTCTCGTCCGTCACCAGGAATACGGACCCGTTGAAAATAAATACATTATCCAAGATATTATATCCTGATAAGACATAAGCCAACGAACGCATATTTCGAACAAGTACGTACCTGGAGCTTGTTTCACAATCTTCGTGGTGGGTATATCGTCCCCCCACCGCAATGCAGCATCGTCGACACCACCGTCCGCGAGAGGTCGTCTATCAACTTTCCCAACGGGCGGTCTCTCCAGCCACATAGCACCGTGTCTGCCACTTCCTTTCAGCTGCGTTCTCTCGGCCCCATCACCCGCGACGTGGTTCTTCCCCCATGTCCAGTCTCCGAATATTTCATTCTCGAGTGCATCCCTCCATCCCGGAGGCCGCCTCCCATCCTCCGCAATATTACCCTTTCCGATCCCCAAACGACTTAGAACGGCGCCCTGCGTCGCGAGTCTGTCAATCCCTATCACTTGTAGCGAGGCATCGATGTTGTATGCGAAAAAATAGGCGGCCAAAGAGAGAAATATGAGGGATATTTCCCGTTTATCTGGTGGCGCTGTCCAGCGCATCTAGACTCTGCCTTTTGCGAGGAATGTTCGTTGCGAGACTTGACAGTGTTCGGTTGTGGTAAGCGCTAATCCTGTGGTGTCGTTCGCGGTTGCCCAGTCCAGTTTAAAAGACGCAAGTGGACCAGGTAATCGTGTTTGAGAATGGTAGGCGGTATTGGGAATAATAAGAGTAGAAACAAAAGTGCGCCGACGCCCAAGAGCAGCTCTTAGACCCTTTTCCCACGATCTTTATTACTTTCAATTCTACTACAACAATTATAAGGGTCTTGTCGAGTCTTGCGTCGCGTCGTGCCACATACATCTTTGTTCGCTCCCCCATCCATCCTCAACATCCGACTGACCGTGCCACCACAACCATCGCCTGCTCAGTGCCGCTATGGCCACAACATCCACTGCCTGTTCTCCGTTCTCGTGGCTCTCCTCTGTTGATCGGTGTCAAGACCGACAAGAAGTTGAAGGTTGACTTTGTCAATGTTGAATTTGCTGGGCAGGACAACAGCGAGAATGCCAATCGTGCGTAACACTTTTTTCTAAAGCATATATGCGCATTAACTTGTTCTTTCTAGTCCAACCTTCTTCAGCAGGCTCTTTGCTCGGTGGTCCCTCTGCCAACCCCAAAGTCTTACGCACACAAAGCCGAGCATTCATGTCTGAGGATGGTTTGCCTCAGCCTATCGAATTCTTCATTGCTTCCGATGCCGCAGCACACCAAGCGTGTCCTTAACCTCGAAGACGATGATATCGCCCACATCGCCGAGGGCGACCAAACTCCCAGTCAGATTGCTGCCACACGTACCATCGAGACCCTCGAGCTTGAGATTGCTGCTATCATGAAAGGCAAATTCGACACCTTCATGCAGAAGGAGATTTACGAGCAACCCGAGTCCGTTGTTAACACCATGCGTGGGCGTGTCAACTTCGATGACAACAGGATCACTCTGGGTGGTCTCCGTGCCTACTTGCCCATTATGCGCCGCTGCAGGCGTATGGTGTTCATCGCTTGTGGAACTAGCTACCATTCGTGCTTGGCCACCCGCGCCATTTTTGAGGAGTTGACAGAAATCCCTGTCAGCGTGGAGCTTACAAGCGACTTCCTGGATCGCAAGACACCTATCTTCCGAGATGATGTTGTCGTCTTCCTGAGTCAGAGTGGTGAGACTGTCGATACCATCCTAGCCCTCCGCTACTGCCTGGAGCACGGCGCTCTTTCCGTTGGTGTCGTCAACACACTGTTGGTTCGACATTGTCGCGTGAGACCCACTGTGGTGTTCACATCAACGCTGGCCCTGAAGTCGGTGTTGCTTCCACCAAGGTTAGCATCAAACTTTGAAGGAGGAACCAGATCATCGCCGGTCTCCACGCTTTGCCTGGTCAAATTAAGAAGGTTCTTGAACTGGATGCCTCCTTGCAACAGCTTGCCGCTACTGTTTCGGAGAACAAGAGTCTGCTACTCATGGGCAGAGGATACCAGTGCGTATATATATTATTAAAGTTTCTTACTGTCCTTGACATTTGACTATCCGTTCTAGGTACGCTACCTGCTTGGAGGGCGCACTCAAGATTAAGGAAATCAGCTACATGCACTCCGAAGGTACGCATATATGAAATTGCATCTGCATACACATCTTGCTAATGTTTCGACTAAAGGTATTCTCGCTGGAGAATTCAAGCACGGTCCTCTCGCCCTTGTCGATGAAAACATGCCCGTTATCATCATCATGACCCAAGACTCGCTTTACCCCAAGGTCCAATCTGCCTTTGCCCAAATCACCGCTCGTAAGGCGCAGCCCATCGTCATCTGCAACGAGGGCGACGAGGGCATCCCCGCCGGCGTCAAGACCGTCGATTGCTTGCAAGGCTTATTGAACATCATCCCTCTGCAAATTCTCAGCTACCACCTTGCTGTCAAGAATGGATGTGATGTTGACTTCCCTCGTAACTTGTGCGTTCTTTTCGTCCGTTTTCGTAGTTTTGTTGCTTACATTTTCTCCGACGATTCTTAGGGCCAAGTCTGTTACCGTTGAGTAAAGCCCTTGCGACATGCATATCTACCGGAACATCACGATAATGATAGGACGCGATTGCCTATTTTCAAACGTCTACTTTCTTTAATATTGCCATGTCGTTCTTTCGTCTTCATCCTTTACGGCCTTCGCCAAAATATCCTTGTCCTCCTAGGATGTCATGTTTGCTCAACGGTATTACGCACTCGGACTCTATATCCAATAAAAAGCTACTGTACTTTTACTTCATGGTCCTTTTTCTTTCTTAGTATCGTAATTCAGCGTTCGTTTATCATGAACAAGAGCCTAGCCTCGCTTCGCTTCGGCAATGACTTCTGAGAGCAGGAGCTCAAGTAACGACGGTGTGGATGAAAATGTGTAAATAAGGCAAAAATAAAAATAGAGCGCGAAAGAAGGATTTAAGAAAAAGTGCAAATAAGGCAAGGTAAAAATGGAGAAAAAAGAGGCGGTCAACGAAAAATCACAAATAAGGCAAAAATAAAATGGAGAGGACGGAGGGGAAGGGCAAATGACAACAAAAAAAGCACGGAAAAGGAGAAAATGAATAAACATGTACATACCAAGAATTGCATATGCTTAAGTACTTTTCTATATAGATTTTGGGTATACACTGTACTCTTGAATTCAAAGTCACGGTTTCGATGACAAACCCTGAACAAAAGCGTGGCAAGTCATCGATTCATTACTGGCGCACACCACAGGTCCAAAACCGCATTTACATCAACGAGTTCGGAAGGGCGAGTTATATACACCCGTCGTTAATTACCGTCAACCCACTGTCTCACTCGGAAAGGTCAGAAGTGCTATGTAAGTAGTTTGGTTTACTACTATTTTCGCGGTTCAGTCACCAGTGATTCTCAGCTCACTTCTCTAGCTCGTCTACGTCGTTTTCCTTGCATTTGAGGTCAATTCTGCCACTTCTTCCTCATTGAAACAAAAGAGGTACGTACACCGACTTCCTTATTGGCGCACTCTTCTCGCTGTGAGTCTGCAAATCATCAGCTTTCTCTCGAGGAAACTGCTGCGTACATTCTAACGCACTTCTTTATGTGTATCCACAAACAACTGACATTGAACTGTTTACAGGTTGTTTGATGGAACCCGCGCACTGGCACATGGTAGCCTGATGCCAACGGTACCAGTAAAGACAGTAACGAAAAAATTGACGAGAATAAATCAAGTAACTACGGCCCTCTTCGTCCCACCTCTTCGTTTTTCCTACCACTGTTGCTCGGTATCCATATCTATAGCTTCCTCTTCCTCTGGGCTTGGGTTAGTCCTGGCTACTAGCTAGTGGCATGGGGGTGCTCCGGCACATTGTATAACATCGATCTGATTCCTCAATTCCTGTACTACGATAGGTTTGTGGGCCCAACGTAAAAGGCTCGGACTGCCACGCGCTATGCGATGGCCCTGCAAAACAAGTATGTTTCTAAAAACAGTATTTGGCGTGTTTTCGAATCACAGTGGTCATGGGTTCGCTATCTATGATACATTATGAAAACGGAGGAATGCGGTGGCAATTGTCTCGTCAGTCAGTTTACCAACGTCTGGGACCTGGACAGTGTGCCAACTCAGTAGAGAATGTCACAGGCAACGGGCCGACCTCTCTCACCAGCAATCCATCGATTTGGTTTCCGCGGGTTGCTCTACCGCGTAAAACGCTAATAAAAACGCGGAAACCTGGCCACCTGGAAACGTAGGTCTTCTTTCTTAGAAACCGGGCCGAAAGAAAGGTATGTTACTTACATTCAGCTAGCTTAAACTTAAGATTCTCAATGCAAAACAGCCTTCTAAATTTCAGCAAGCTTTCGGCTCCCGGGAAACGGACAGAAACTGGCCGAAATTGGAAACCAAACAAGCTAGATTGTTGAGCGCTGATGCCTCTTAGATCACGCTTCCCATTGTAGCTCTTGAAAGTCTGAACCAATCGGCAGGAACTACTAGAAGTTGGAACACAATGGGAACTTCTGAGGTGGCAGGTCAAAGATATACTCGGTATTTATTGCATTGGACAGTGAGAATCTCGAACAACCGCTCATTGTCTCCCCCTGAAGAGGCTATCTCACGAGCAACCTATTATAATTGAAAGGACGCCTTATCGCAATACATTGACAGACAGAGACTTGAAGGAACTCAAATATCGTTCATTTTTAAAGTTGGCTGGGTTCTTTCAATACCGTGGCGCACATTCCAGTGTACACGTGCCCGCAGACAAGTAACCGTGAGTGTATACAGTCGTTTTCATATCACATATCACAATGCACACGCTTTTTTCAAAATAGTTTGGTCGTGTTTGGGGTATCCCATCAGTCACCGAACACCCCTAGGAAGCGCCGTCAGTCACTTTTTATAACATGACATCTTGATAACATCCTGAGGGGACCGTGGCTTTCGCGCAGCATCGTTCGCATAATCGTGCGTGGTGCGAGCAGTGAGGCCCTTATACTGAATTCTTACCGGAGAAATGGTACACAAATTATTTGCAAATCCTCAATCTTAATGATGTCCCATCCCTTTACAAATTAGAACAATTCGGCCGGCAATGCCGAATGGGGACTGAAATTCGGGACTGCCGCCTACACCGCGTTGTGCGCTTTCTGGAAGTTGACTAAGGGGACAAGGCGCCTTCGACCAGATAGAAGAACTTCCGGAGAGGCAGGCGACACGACGATTCTACACCATCCTGATGACCGAGGCCGCTCATATGATATGGCGCCTAAGGTGTGACCGAGTAATAAACAACGAAGGGAATGCCCTACTCACTGAACGAGAGATAACAAATCATTTTATTACCGTACTAAACACCCGCATTGCACTGGACATCGGAATGACCGACAAGAGGTTCTTGTCGAAGGCTATACCAAACATAGTCGTAATGAAGACCTGGAAAGGTACGCTCAAAGATGAGCATACGCTCCCTGCGGATTGGACTAAAGGGAATGCTGGAGTGCTAGTGGGTATTGGGTTGTGCGAAGATGATGGGAGGGGGAGGGATAGATGAAGGCGTCGTCCCAACCCCTGGACTGTCATCTCATACAGCCTCGAGTCCCACACTGTCTCAACACTGTTGATTCGTGCGTAAAAGCATACACTCCGGGGTGGTATTAAAATAAATGAATTAAAGCCGGGGTCTAGTTCCCTCGGCCATGACCAAACGGGCTGCGCGGCATCGCCTGATGGCGATGCTAAGCAGCTGCTAACGTTCCACCAAAAAAAAAAAAAAAAAAAAAAGACTAAGGGGACAAGGAGATGACTAGGTACTCGTACTTACATGGATTTTCTGCTAATGGAAAGGCAAGAAACTATCAAATCTTACACCGTGCTACTTAGAAATCAAACTACTTCGGGAGACTGGGGAAGTCAACGGTACTCCGCAAGTCCACGACTCATGCTGCCGTGGGGCACATCATCATGATGGGCCTCGTCAACATATCCAAGAGCCAAACATCCAACTCCTTTTCGTTCTGTCGATATTCGGAGAATGCAACGTCTAGCTGTTCAGTCGTACAATAAACAACGTCCTCGATCTCGCCTCGCTGTCGTAAATTGTCGAGGAAGGCTTTGGCTTTGGCATCGGTTCCAATCTGGCTGATGCAGAACATGACCGAAGTCGGGTCGTATTGTTTGTCCACGAGCGCTCTTCTGCAATCTGAGATAGCATCGGCGATGGGAACGTCGTTGCGGTCAGGTTCCCCATCCGTGATTACAAAAATCAGTAATGGCTGCTCGAATTCGTAAGCAGGGTTGGAGATGCGGTCGTACACCATTGGCTCTAAAATCTTCTGGACAAGGCTTCGTCCCAGAGGTGTGGTATGTCTAGGTCGAACGGTCTCTAGGAAAGCAGGAACCTCCTCTGCTGTTAAATCGCGTTCGAAAAAATCGTTGATAAACCGGACTTTGATCACGGTATCATCAGGAAGAAGAGTGGTGGCGACACTTGCGATACGCGAGACAAGCTGACATAGGCTGTGGTACCGAGTTTTGCTGGGATGACTTGCTGGATGTGTTCCATTAGATTCCGCAACCATGGACCCGCTATCGTCGCAGTAGATAACGAGCTGGTAAAGAGAGAGATTCGTGAGGCGTTTGATGTTTGCTGGTTTACCAAGATCAGTGTTGGGGTTATCGCGTAAAGCGGAAGCCTTCTCTGCAAGCGCTTGTATGAAGTCGGGCTTCTTTGTGTAAAATCGTGCGAGACCAGTGTCATTGACAAAGTTGTCGATGTTTTTCTTGAATTCTTTCGCGGTCTTGGGCTCTGGAATATCCTGTATGAAGGAAACATATGAGGCACATGTCGAGGCTTCAAGAAAAGCTGGAGTAACGTACAACGGCGATTGGATTCCCAACCATCCGTTTTAATGGGCTCAAAGGTTGATCCATTTTCCTCGTCTTCACTGGCTTCTTATGGTCGTTGGAGACGGCATAGCTGACGGACATGGAAGATGAGAGGAAGAAGCGATGTGATTCTGTAACTTACACTGTAAGCGGCTGCAAACTGCTATCTCTGGCTACCGCGTGACCGTGATCTAATCTAATCAGAGATTCCCGGTTACATCGTCTGTGGGTATTGCACCGCCGTCGACAAGCGCTTGGACAACAGCCTTGTCTTGCGCCTCTTCGATAGCGAGCTGCAGGGCATTGACGTTGCCATCGTCCGGATAAACCTCGTTGGGGTTCGCCGCCCCGTGCGGAGCAGCGAGCAGAGCCTTGACAAGGGCAACCTTGTGTCGAGGTGCTTGTGTGATGGCCCAATACAGTGCAGTACGCCCATTGGGACAAGGGGCGTCAGGTCGGGCACCATTATCAAGAAGTAAAGTGACGACGTCGAGATGTCCATGGTTGCAAGCTCCCGCTAAGGGAGTCAGTGATTCCAGGCCACCCACTTGATTGATGCAGTTTGGGTCGGCCTGCAAGTAGCGCTCGAGTCGCCCAGGCTTGTGGAGTGTGTTGCGACAACCGTCGTCCCAGATATTCTGTGCCATGAGTGCGATACAAGCGTATTGTATATGGTGTGAGATCAGGGTAAATATTATCGAGCGCCGCGCATCAGTTTTTTTCGCACTGTAGCTACTATGAGAGCGACAGAATCCCGGTTAGCGCAAGGCCATCCCCGGCGGCAAAGACGTGGCACCTTTCCGAATGGTCAACAATAACCTTTCATAACACAGCTCTCCTTCTGTCGGCGGAATCCAATTCATTCTACCAAGAGCACGGCCCTGCTTTCGAATTGACCACTTCTTCTTGGTTTGGTCAAATACAAAGTGTTGCGGAAATTCTTGATAAGTGTATTTTCTTGCCTCCAATCCTAAAGGGCCAGGGTCTGCGTTGGCGGCGAAGAATGCGGTGAGTGTTGTTTTATGTGATGAACCACGTTGCAGGATGGCGTCGAGATCTTGATCTGGATTAAAGACGATCATCTGATGATTCTCAAGATGAACTTGCAGGCGGACAACATTAGGAACTTGCTCTCGTATGTCGAAGTGGAATATCCGCCAAACAGCATCTGGCGGTGAAATATAACGGCCGTCAACATAACGCTTCACTTCGTCATTGCGGTCCACTTCCAATGATGCGCGGTCTGATCCCTTGTGCGTGTATTTGAAGACGTATTTGAATGAGCTCAATGATATAGCACATTCCACGTTTATATGACAGAAGAATTCCGCCGATAGGAAAGGAGAATAAGGGACAACGTTCCTGTTATCAATTGTCCTCCCTCCAATCTCTGCTGTACGGCCATTATTTCTGCGCCGATAACGCGGATAGTGATTGCGATCCAAGGTAGTGAATTCCTGGAAGTCTTTAGGATATCCTTTGCTGCACTTTCCATCTACCATACACTGAGCGTTCGGATATCCAGGACCACATGGACCATGTATCATGCAGGTTGTGACGGCTTCGTATAGAAGTGGTTGCGTTTCAGGATCTGGAAGTTCAGCAGAAATGCAAGAATCAATGTCGTCCGGGGTGAGAAGCTTATAAGGCTCTTCCAAGAAAATAAGGCAATGCACATGTGGTAACCCGCGCTTCTGGAATTCAATGGTATACACATAGGCCACAGCATGACCAAAGATGCCGTTTATATATATATAGTCAATCAGAGCCTTCTTTTTGAGCTGAAAGACACGCGCGACCAAGTCAGGGCGGTCATATGCGGTCTGCCCAGGCAAAAGTTCTCTTTCTATCTCCGGCCAGCGTGGATTGCAGGTTGCGGTAAGGAATATATCGACCTTTCTGTAATGGCGGGCAAGAGCCATTGCATCCTGATAACCCTGGAACATGTAGCGAGCAGAGGCTGTATGCGAAGCAGGAAGGATGATGCGCTGCCCCAGATCATGAAGATCCCTGTGTGGGCCGTCCGTGATTGAGGCATCTTCAAGATTATTAAAACGTGCAGCACGAAGAATGGCCTGATTCTTGACAATCCAGCTGAGCCTCTGTTGGTCAGCAGAAGCAAACATATCAACGATGTATCGCGTAAAGAGGCGGCCACCACGTAGAAGAGAGTTGAATTCGTTGGGACGGAAATGGATTCGGTGCGCAACATATCGGGTCAACGTCAGCCGCCTAGTATCAGATGCTCGAGCCTCAACATCTATCCCATCCTCATGTCCTTCCTCTGCCCGTTGATCGCGACCACGGAGACGCTCAGCCCGTTGTTCATCACTCTCATACAACTTCATTTCAGGATACCAACCATTCTCCCCATACGGAAATAGCAATGGGTATTGCAAGGGCGCATATGCAGGATGACAGTCACTGATCCTCTGCAACGGGCCAGAACGAAGTCGGAGAACAATGTCGCGTGGTTGAGTAGCCGTATTTCCAGGCAGAATGACTGCCACTTCGTCGGCAGTGGGTAAATTGTAACGTCGACGATCCAATCCGGGAGTCAGTTGAAGTCTGATCTGCACGTCATTTGCGGGATCATATTGTTGCAGGATTTCATGGGCATATTTGTACACGGGCACGTATTGGTGATGTTCGTTCAACATGGATTGAAGATCTTGCATTATATTTCTGTTAAGATCGGCATTGCTGGACATGCGCATGTCAAGAGCAGCGCGAGGCTCGTATATGTACAGCTGAGCATACCGAGGCCGGGCAGGGAGTGTTTCTCCAGCAGTGGATAAAGCCCCGGTTCGGTGATAGAGTTCGCCGCAAATCCTGAATACAGGAGGTCCACGATGTTGACCGTGATTGACGGAATGGTCTTCCTGCACACCTATAGAGGTAAAGGCGAAGGCACGATTGTATTTCCAACTGTCTTCGCGGAACTTGACGGCGACAGGCTCATCGGAAGTCAAGAGATGGAGAAGTGGCTGAGGCGGAACACCAATAGGAGGTATGCGCACTTTCCCCTCCATGCAACACAGGCCAAACCTCGGATTCCTCTTCGAGCTGTTCGAAAGCTTTTCGTCCATCCAGTGAAGTGCGCCACATTGTGAGCAAGGAACATCCATACGCCCAAGGTCATGGCGTTGCGGAGGCTCGTGGTAAGGTTGTCTTGCTGCTAAGAAAAGATTGCGCCGTCTTTCACGCGGAGGATTTGGGACAGCAGGAAATCCTAAAGAGATTCAGATTCCTTGTTCTCAAATGATAGTTGTATACTATACTCACTTGGGTTCGCAGCAGCAGCAGCAGTTCTTTGATTTCTATTGCCCGATCTTTCAGCACCGGCGTTCTGGCCATGAGCTATTTTCGTACTTAGTCAGGTAACAGGAAAGAAAGAATAACGAACATACCGGATGCAGTGTTCTCTTGACCTTCTTGCCCGTGTCGCAAAGGAGCTGTGTTTTGATTAGGTTGTTGAGTAGGCGGAGGTGTGAGAAGTTGAGTAGGCTGGCCATTATTCGCTGAAAAAGAAAAGCTGAGCTTTAGCAAACTTGAGCGCACATGAAAACGTTCGACATACGCAAGTTTGTTCTGTTTTGAGTTGCTGGTGGTGTCAGCGGCGAGGCAGAGGCTAGATGCCTTTGCTGAGGAGTAAATCTCTGTCCGTCAGGCGAGGCTACCCTCCCCTGTGTCATAGGAGGCGTAGGAGGCAGAGGCGGTACACGTTGAACACGATGCTCGCGTGGCATAGGTGTCATGTCCTGAGCGCGGAATACCGAACGAAATGGCTCGCAAGCTGGTTGCCCTGCAGTTACAGACGACGAAGACTGATTGAGAGAGAGACTTGATCTTTGTTCCCTTTCCCGCTGTCGCCGAGCTTGCTGTGCTCTTGATCGAGCAGACTGCTGATTATTCTGTGCACAGTACGATAAGTTAGTTGTAAAGAATCACCGTGATGTTCAAGTTCCAATCTTACCAAAGGCACAGGAGGTGTATTTTCATTTCGCCTCTGTGATGGCTAACGCCTTCTAGGCGAACGCTGAAGTTCTAAAGCACGAATGTCGCGCTCTCGAGCACGTCCGTCAGACCTGAGCCTTTCCACATAGCCAGCTGCAGGAGTCGGGCTGCCATCGGGATGCGAGACGACGTTAGTGACTGTGCCGAGAGTCTCCCTTCTATTCTGCTGGGTATCTTGGGGCGTACACTGGCAGGGAAAGTTGTTCGAGTCGACCATTTGCAAAGAGAACAGCAACCTAGGTGAAAACGTTAAAATTTACTTGAGGTGCCTTGTTACGGCGGTGCTCACCTCTTGTGTCTGGAAACTGACTCGGCCAAGACCGCGATCCCGCATCTAATTTGAAATCTAATTTGAAATACTCATCAGACCATGCATTTCCGACCCAGGAAAAGAGATGTTTCAAAAGAACATGATATTGGAACTACAAAGCACTATGTACATTGCATGCTAGGACACACAAAGAGGCAAACATAAAGAGGGTGTTGAAGGGATAGTATGAGCGTAGCGAGCTGGTGACTTACAAATTATAGTTAGCCTCATCATTGTATTGTCACTGCGGCACCACAGCAGGAGCAGAGTGAAAGTCGATCCATAGAACGGGAATAAAGAAACAGTAGATACACTTGACATGTGTATCTCCTGCAAAAGAAAAAGGTCGCGTCAGGACACAATGGGCGCATTCTGTTATCCAACGTCGTGCACGCTGGCGTCCCCGCGTTGCAATCGGCTGAACAAAGAACCGCGTGGAATAAAATAAAAAAGAGCGCCTTTTACTCACCCAGCGCTGAATAAAGAGACAGAAAATGCTTAAACACACCTCCTTTAACGGCAGCAAGGACTGAAGCAGCTATGATACATAGCGGTCGCGAGTAAAAGGTGTATTTGCCTATATTAGGAATCAATGGTTTGCCCCGTTCGCCGTGATGTCACATCACTGTGTCGGATCCGACACACCTTGAATGAGTGCTGAGAAGGTCGACTCGAGGTCGACAGCAAGCCTTAGCAAGCATTACGCTGTTAAAGCATTGTGGGAATTCTGTGGCACCCGGGCACAGAATTCGCACACACACAGGCGAGAATAAACGGACGCGTCGCGGTTGACCATGAGTGATGGCCAGCGACGCGTATTCCGGCACGTGCAACGCGGTGTATCGGATCCGATAGACCACCGAAGTTGGACCACACGGAGAAAGTAGTAGTGGCACGGTTCTCCCTGTGTCTGAATCCTGATGCCTGGGGTTCGTTGTTTGACAGTGCTGAATAGGGTGAGAGGGAGTGATACAGAGAGAGCGCAATGAGAGATGGAATACAGGGCCTTGCCAACGTGTTAGACAGTCAGAAGGAAAGAGGAGATGGCCCATGGTCCGAGTCCGATGTAAGCTTTGGTAAGCATGAGTAAGAAGTCAACCACCTAGGCTCGTGACCAGCCGTTACCTGTCAAACTCCGCTACTGCCGAGAGTCAGCCGCGAGCATCTCCAGGTAACACGGCGGACAAGTAGCTGAAGATTGGCTGGTGAATATGTCATGAAGATTGATCCGGCATATATGCCGAATTCAGTGTTTTGTCACCCTTGTCACAGCTACTTAAGAAGATATCTTTGTTCCCCTTGCTGAGAGGCATAAACAACCCGTAAAAATACTTAAATGGGTAGAAATAATACTGGATACTCATATTCCTCATTAATAGTCGTCTAATTACTCCTAATTGTTTCCCAGCATGCACAAGAAACTGATTTTGACATATTCCTGGCATATCAAAAATTCGCTTCGGGTACATATAAAATGAGTATAAAAACAGCTATAGGAGTAAACCTATACATTTATCAGCTGTAATAATGCATATGTTCACATTTTATAAGCCCACAGTGACCACAGCACGATGATTCGTCCTGATTTTCTGGCCCTTGAAGCGGAGTTTCGGAGAATGTCACAGAATGTCACGCTTCCGGATCAATTGACAGTATAATCGTCATGACACATCGCGGCACCAATTGACAGTTACTTGTCCGCCGTGTAAGGGCTGGGCGGTACGGGGACATTTTAGCGGGTCACGGCCTGTCACAAAGAACTTAGTGAAATTTACACGCTTTCTCGCGACTTGCTCATGTCAACGCTCGTCCTCTTACACCACTGGAGTGCATAGTGCCCACCTTGCTTTGGGTGGTGGCTCCGTGTTGGTTCCAAGTTATTCCTGACAGCTCTCTCTCACTCTTTTCCCAGCTCGATATGCACGTTTGACCTCGAAAGTACCGTCACTTCCTCACATTTTCGAGCATTCCTCATCGGCACAGGCTCTCTATCCAAAACCACAACAACAAGCGATGTTTGACATGCGACCACAAAGAAGGATCTCAACCAACGAAGTAAAGGGAAATGACGGAAAGACGAGAACCAAACAAGTGACCACCGACCCGGATAGCGGCGACTTTGGACTCGCGGGGTGATGAGGAGGACAGGGGGGGAGGGGGTGGAGGTGACGAGTGGAAGGGGCGATGTGATGAGCTACGAGGAAGTAAATGTGGCGCGGGGAGCAGATAATGGTGCAAAATCTGCACGAGCGTAGGGACAATTGCTCTTGCTTGACTTCTCTTGCTCTCTGACCGGGACCTCTCTTGCTCGAGTTCCCTTCTCAAACACTTTATCCTGACAGTTGACTCAATTCTCTTTTGTCTGCCTGGTATTTTCTAATCACTATTGTATATCATGTAGTTTCTATGTACCCACTGCTTGAATTCAATATATGATTATGTCGCTGGAGTCTGGCCGCTGTGCTCAGTTTACATTAAGTGTTGAAAATTTTATACATCTATCTGCACTGGCACACCGCATTATACATACTACATAATGAGGTCTACATCTATCTGGACCTTATATAGACGAGTTATGATGTGGAAGAGGGAGTGAGGGAGTGTGGAAGGAAAAGTGATTTGATGATGAGAAGTGCTCGCGCGACAAACGCGAAATTTCACTAAGTCCCTGTCACGCAGGGGGGGTTCCTCTAAAACGTCCCCGTAGCTCCCAGTCGTTAGGTGGTGATGCTCCTTTTCGTAGTCCGATTAATCTCCGCGTGATGTTAGTAACCAAACAATAGCACAACACAACCACATCAAATGACACAGCATGAGCAATCACCACCTATCGCACTGGTCGCGAGTCTAACCGTAAACCGTTTTGGTGGTCCGATTCAGTCTAAATTCGGTCTAGTCCGTCCGGTCTGGCGATTTTGGACCGGACCGTGGCAACACTATTTTCAATTACCCTTTATATTCAAGATTCTCAGGCTTATTTATCAAGCGCTACATTTGACCTATTTGGTAACCATTGCTGATAAGTTTTTACTATTTTAGGTAGAATTTTTCAAGTCATCTGGCGGGGCGAGGGGAAATAAAAGGAAAATAATGACGAGACCATGCGGCATAAGCCGGTGAACAACATGCTACATTTTACTTATGGGATTTAATCTAGAGGTCGAGTAATTTTACTGCACGCAGCAAAACGCAGCAAAGAAAAAGAAGAAAAACACAGCCTCCTCTTTACTAGCAGGATCAAATTTGTTCCCAATGACCTGGCCTGCCTTCTTCAACTTCTCGTTCCCTTCTGTGAACATCCACATCACTTTATCCTCGTCCATAGCAAAAACCTGAAGCCCCTTCTCGCTCGGGGAGATGATCATCCTCTTAATCGCGGCTGTTTTTGAGAACGAACATTGAGGGATAGCAGTGTCCACGCTCCAATCAGAGTCGGCGCCTGCGGCCACATGATGCAAGCACTGGTCGCTGGCTGAGATGTAGAAAAAGCGTGTGGAAGTGTCCATGATCATAGTGGTAATGGGGCTGCCGACAATGGGCACTATTGTAGGGATGACTCGGGAAGACCACGTCGCATCGGACTTGGTGACAACGTTGAAGCGCTCTGATGCGTCTTGGAAAACAATAATAGGAGTTGCTGCATCGGAAGCAAGGAAAGCGGCAACATGGCCGAGGGGGTTGACATCGCATTGGGGGAGGGTTTCGTCCTGGATCCACTCGTCGCTCTCTTCGTCGAAATCGACGACGCAAAGTTTGTTATCGCATGATATGTAAGCAATCAATTGCATGGAGCCGGCTATGACATAGGCTGCTGTAGAGTTGGGTCGAACTGAGTCGGCGATATGGTTGGCGTGACCCAATTTTTCTTCTCCTCCGCCGCCAGCCCAATGTCTTGAAACGAGGTCCCCTGTGGTGCTGTCCACATAAAGTAGAGTGACGGCGTTGCTGGCCGGGTCAGTGGCACCTCCAGCAGACAAGAGGACAAATGCGAGATCGTCAAGCTGGGTCATTGCTGTGTGAGAGTTGGGTAGTTAAAAGTTTGGCTGAGGTCACGGTCAGGCAGGCAGGACCGGCGTCGATTTAAAGCCCTCGCTTTGATTCCTGTATGGGGGGTGTAGCTTCTGGACCCAAAAACTCTACCGTCTGCGCATGAGCATGTACAAGGCACAGGGTCTAGGGTTTCTGTTTTCAATTCGGTGCATGGATCTTGCGCTTTCAGGAATCAAGATGCTACTGCTAGAATGTCTTCGAGATTGCGATTTCAAAGGCGTTAACACAAATTCCCGTACTAAAGTATCGCACCCAAATCACACAGTAACACCGACGTGTACCCGGGGCTTTGACGTCCGAGGGTGTAGACCTGTCGATGATAGGAAATCTCATTATTATCCCAGGAACAGGACTCATGCTATACACAACTTCTGGAATGTCACAGGATCTTGCCACGCAGACCGCTCAAATTGGGAGATATCAAAGAGTAGAAGCCTAAGTTGCCTCGGGTAATTTCAATGAGGTTGAGCGTCAAGCAGAGACGCCGGACGGCAATATGCCAATATGTTTCTAAAAACAGTATTTCAAATTTGGCGTGTTTTCGAATCACAGTGGTCATGGGTTCGCTATCTATGATACATTATGAAAACGGAGGAATGCGGTGGCAATTGTCTCGTCAGTCAGTTTACCCCAACGTCTGGGACCTGGACAGTGTGCCAACTCAGTAGAGAATGTCACAGGCAACGGGCCGACCTCTCTCACCAGCAATCCATCGATTTGGTTTCCGCGGGTTGCTCTACCGCGTAAAACGCTAATAAAAACGCGGAAACCTGGCCACCTGGAAACGTAGGTCTTCTTTCTTAGAAACCGGGCCGAAAGAAAGGTATGTTACTTACATTCAGCTAGCTTAAACTTAAGATTCTCAATGCAAAACAGCCTTCTAAATTTCAGCAAGCTTTCGGCTCCCGGGAAACGGACAGAAACTGGCCGAAATTGGAAACCAAACAAGCTAGATTGTTGAGCGCTGATGCCTCTTAGATCACGCTTCCCATTGTAGCTCTTGAAAGTCTGAACCAATCGGCAGGAACTACTAGAAGTTGGAACACAATGGGAACTTCTGAGGTGGCAGGTCAAAGATATACTCGGTATTTATTGCATTGGACAGTGAGAATCTCGAACAACCGCTCATTGTCTCCCCCTGAAGAGGCTATCTCACGAGCAACCTATTATAATTGAAAGGACGCCTTATCGCAATACATTGACAGACAGAGACTTGAAGGAACTCAAATATCGTTCATTTTTAAAGTTGGCTGGGTTCTTTCAATACCGTGGCGTACATTCCAGTGTACACGTGCCCGCAGAAAAGTAACCGTGAGTGTATACAGTCGTTTTCATATCACATATCACAATGCACACGCTTTTTTCAAAATAGTTTGGTCGTGTTTGGGGTATCACATCAGTCACCGGCACCCCTAGGAAGCGCCGTCAGTCACTTTTTATAACATGACATCTTGATGACATCCTGAGGGGACCGTGGCTTTCGCGCAGCATCGTTCGCATAATCGTGCGTGGTGCGAGCAGTGAGGTCCTTATACTGAATTCTTACCGGAGAAATGGTACACAAATTATTTGCAAATCCTCAATCTTAATGATGTCCCATCCCTTTACAAATTAGAACAATTCGGCCGGCAATGCCGAATGGGGACTGAAATTCGGGACTGCCGCCTACACCGCGTTGTGTGCTTTCTGGAAGTTGACTAAGGGAACAAGGAGATGACTGGATACTCGTATTTACATGAATTTTCTGCTAATAGAAAGGCAAGAAACTATCAAATCTTACACCGTGCTACTTAGAAATCAAACTAATTCGGGAGACTGGGGAAGTCAACGGTTCTCCGCAAGTCCACGACTCATGCTACCGCGGCGCGCATGATGGGCCTCGTCAACATATCCAAGAGCCAAACATCCAACTCCTTCTCGTTCTGTCGATATTCGGAGAATGCAACGTCCAGCTGTTCAGCCGTACAATAAACCACGTCCTCGATCTCGCCTTGCTGTCGTACATTGTCGAGGAAGGCTTTGGCTTTGGCATCGGTTCCAATCTGGCTGATGCAGAACATGACCGAAGTCGGGTCGTATTGTTTGTCCACTAGCGCTCTTCTGCATTCTGTGACGGCATCGGCGATAGGAACATCGTTCTTGTCAGGCTCCCCATCCGTGATCGCGAAAATCAATAACGGCTGCTCGAATTCGTAAGCAGGGTTGGAGATGCGGTCGTACACCAATGGCTTTAATATCTTCTGGACAAGGCTTCGTCCCAGAGGTGTGGTATTCCCAGGTCGAACAGTCTCCATGAAAGCAGGAACCTCCGCTGCTGTTAAATCACCTTGGTATGGGTTGTTGATAAACCGGACTTTGATCACGGTATCATCAGGAAGAAGAGTGGTGGCGACACTTGTGATACGCGAGACAAGCTGGCATAGGCTGTGGTATCGAGTTTTGCTGGGATCACTTGCTGGGTATTTTCCATTAGATTCCGCTCCCATGGACCCGCTATCGTCGCAGTAGATAACGAGCTGGTAAAGGGAAAGATTCGTGAGGCGTTTGATGTTCGATGGTTTACCAAGATCAGTGTTGGGGTTATCGCGTAAAGCGGAAGCCTTCTCTGCAAGCGCTTGTATGAAGTCGGGCTTTTTTGTGTAAAATCGCGCGAGACCAGTGTCATTGACAAAGTTGTTGATGGTTTTCTTGAAGTCTTTCGCAGTCTTGGGCTCTGGAATATCCTGTATGAAGTATAAGTAAATGTGAGGCACATGTCAACTTGGCTTCAAGAAAAGCTGGAGTAACGTACAACAGCGATTGGATTCTTTGCGGGGGCTGTGATCTTGTACATCTTCGACAAAACACCTTTTGCAATGCCATTGAAAGCACCGCCGTCGGTGTAGGCAATTATGATAGATACGGCAGCAGCAGCCATCTCAGCGAAGGTCCCAACCATCCGTTTCAATGGCTTCAAAGACTGATCCATTTTCCTCGTCTTCGCTTGCTTCTTATTGTCGTCTGTGGGTATTGCACCGCCGTCGACAAGCGCTTGGACAACAGCCTTGTCTTGCGCCTCTTCGATAGCGAGCTGCAGGGCATTGACGTTGCCATCGTCCGGATAAACCTCGTTGGGGTTCGCCGCCCCGTGCGGAGCAGCGAGCAGAGCCTTGACAAGGGCAACCTTGTGTCGAGGTGCTTGTGTGATGGCCCAATACAGTGCAGTACGCCCATTGGGACAAGGGGCGTCAGGTCGGGCACCATTATCAAGAAGTAAAGTGACGACGTCGAGATGTCCATGGTTGCAAGCTCCCGCTAAGGGAGTCAGTGATTCCAGGCCACCCACTTGATTGATGCAGTTTGGGTCGGCCTGCAAGTAGCGCTCGAGTCGCCCAGGCTTGTGGAGTGTGTTGCGACAAGCGTCGTCCCAAATATTCTGTGCCATGATTGTGATACAAGCGTATGGTGAGCAAGCTGCAACAGTGCAGGCAGAGCGAGCTCAAGCTAGATAATTGTATTATAGCAATGGGGGGAAACAAAATCTCATACCTAAGTATATGGTTCGGCGTGCCCCCTAGCACCTCAGGCCTGCCTCCTAAGTCTGGCCTGACTGCTCTGCCAAAAAAAAAGTATATGGCTCGGCGTGCCGCGTGGCCAAACACTTGACAAACTTCACACATCACATTTTCTCATGTATGCGTAAATTTAGCGCCTAATGAGTTCTATGCATATAATTTGCACCCGCTTCCGATCCCACGGGCGTGGACCATTAATATAGACTGCGATGTACACGGTCAAGGGTCAAGCTCACCGGTCAAGTGTCGAATTGACGAAGCAAATTTATCTGTGCCCCAGATTCAGTTGAAGATGAAGATATGTGACAGAGACTGGATTGGACGTACAGTATGAAACCAGCATCGCGAACAAATCTTGGACGAGACAGGTCGGAGAGGGGGGATGTCATTTTTAGGCTATGTTTTTCTGGCGTGGAACGGATCTGGTGAGGGCGTCAGGTGAATTCTAATAACACCAAGTACATCCTGACAGGATCGAAATGAGATAAAATTGGTAGTATATACACAGAAGAAGTTCTACAAGCGGCTTCATTTCATAGGCATTTAACCAGCAGTAAGCCATTTCAAGAAGCCTTGCACGGGAATACATGACCACATGCTGGGCAACATTCAGAAGCACTGTGTGAATCGGCCTTCGCATCCTCCGTCGCCGGGGTCACAAGAAGGCTGAATGGAATATACGGCTCGAAAGTAATCTGAACAAATTAGATGGGGCTTCTCATCAGAAAGAGTGAACAGTGAGTTGAACCGACTGAGGACTTACTGGGGTATTACTGGTCATCAGACTAATTCCGGACCTTCGGAAGCTAGGCGGGTCATGAGCCTGAAACTTGGAACCGTCCATCTTCAGGAAGTATTTCTCTTCGACGCCAATATACGCAATGTGTGGTTTAAGTAGCGGGTTTTTCATCGTTTGCTTGACGAAAAGACATGATTCTACCAGCTTGTCGACGAGGATCGCTTGCTGATTTTCGACGCTGAACTTGACCCACTGTTCGCCAACGGCTAGGGCGTATCGAATGGTGCCACTAGTGGAGATTGCGGAGGCAACTTGTGCTGGCAAGACATCGAATTCTGTACCAGTGCCGCGCTGCAGGCGGGCAAAGCCTGAACCTTCAAAGGTCACGTAAAGACCGGAGGGAGGAAGTACAATCCGAGCCGTCTTGCTGATGTTTTGCGCTCTGATCTTCTTTTTCGTATCCAAGCCGACCCACCCATAAACCTCACGGAGAAGCTTAGGCGAAAGTCGAGAGCCACGACTCCCCAAAGACCCAGGCTCAGTTTTCAGATTGCTGCGTGGACGACTTAGAAATCAGACAATATAGAGAAGATATTGGCACATACTGAACCGCAACAACAACGACCTCATCAGCCTCGACGTCTGCGATCCACACAGGCGAGCCGCTGTTACCGCCCTCAGTCTTGGCGTTGTACATTAATTGGTTTTCAGTGCATTTGTCCACCACAATGAGACCAGTAGACATGACCGGTCGTCCTGGCAAAGACCGATCACGATAACAGCTGACATTGGCTTCGCCTCGAAGTTCAGAAAAAGCGTGCGTCATCTTGAACCCCAAACCACGTCTCGGTTGTTTTCCATTCCACGGCAGGAGAATGACACCATAATCATCTTCATGTTTGGTGGGGTCGTCCACGTAGTCTGCCGCTACTTTGATTTGTTCAGGAGAAATAGGAATTGAAATGGGAATAGCAGACGTTGGGTTGGGATTTGGGAGCAAAAGTATAACATCGGTCGCAAAGTTCTTCGTTTGAGTGTATAGATTATGACCGGCTGTAAATATGACCTCGTAGGGGGAGTCGGGAATAACGACGAAAAAGGCGCTCCCTTTATAATTTGTACCGTCCTTGTTGAAGGAAAGCATGACAACAAATTGGTGGATAGAGGCTAGATCGAGGTGTCGTAGCTTAGGAACGTCGACGACCGGGTTATCATCGTCGGAATTGCTGGTGCTCATTCTTGGGGTTCTGTGTTGGTACCGTTCTATGGTTGGTAAAGTATTATTTATCATCTTATGATAAAAAAAGGGTGCCATCTATTCTTGTCTGCTTGAGAAAGGATGTCAGTGAAGATCCCGGTCATCCCAGCAGATATCCAGAAGATCAGATCTCTGTGCTTACATGCAGTTTTTTAGATCTCGATATTACGGCAAAAACTTTGCGCCAGCTTTTTATCGTTCAGTGACTAATCACAGAACCGTCGACAAACTGATGTGCTGCAAGACTTTATAATTCAATTCTGAGAACCCTCGTCAGAGAAGAACCTTACTTGCCTCCATGTCTCAGCTTGAATTCCAAAAAATCGCCCACATCCTCACAGGTGCTGCCAACGCCGACACAGTCGATGGTAGGACGTACGTTCTCTACACAGAAGACTCATCCCTCATCTCCAAGGAGTGGACCGGCAAAACATTTACGAACCAAACCGAGGTTGTTGAAGATGGTGTTCGTCCAGGCTCTACCGCCGCCTACGTTCGCGGAAAATCCATCGAAACCGTTATTTACATGGACTCGTCGTCTATGCTCCACATCATCGACTTTGATGAAGAGAGCGACGAGTGGTACGAGGACCCGAAGAAGGTCATTCAGCACAAGGCCCACCCGTCCAGCCATGTCGCCGCCTGCTTGAACGGCCTTGGTCACATTGTTGTCGTTTACCATACAGGCAGGCACCTTGTCGTGTTTGCCCTTGCCAGTCCTACCCACACCACCAACGTCCCAGTCAAGTGTTCCCCCGACACCGCCTTATACGCTTTGTTCGTTGATGGCGTCATTCGTATCTTCTACATCTCCGCCGATGGTTGCCTTCACTATGCAACGAAGAGCAACGAATTGGATTGGTCTGACACGAAGTGGTCAACTCAGCCATTCAACGGGACAGTCAAGCGTTTTATCGTGAACGCCACGCGAGAGGGAACTACTACCAGATTTGAGGCGCATGTTTTGACCGATAGGGCGAAGATTTTGCAAGTTTCTGCAAACGGGCATTGCTCCAACCTAGGAAGGGTTGATGAGAATGGAACCTTTGTATCCGAACGCGCAGTCGACATGTGTTGCATAGAGGCCCAGGAAAACACACTCACCGAAAAGCGGCTTCACGACCTCCTGGCTGAAGATCCCGCCATCATCAATGCCTTCGGTGGTCCCCTATCCATTACCCCACTCGCAGCTGCCTGCTGGAGCGGTAGCGTCGATGCTGTTGACTTGCTTCTCGACAATCCAATTCGCCTTGCTGATCCGAACGCGCTGTCTCCGAAAAACCGCACTCCCCTTTACTACGCCGTCCGAGGTTCCATTCCAGAAAACAGAAGGGCAATCGTGCGTGCTCTGCTTGACGCTGGTGCCAAAGTGGATGCTTGTTATCCCGAAGACCAAAACAACACGCCGCTCATGACCGCCATTGCCGACACCGCAGACAAGGAAGTGATCCATGAGCTGGTCGATCGCGGCGCGTCCCTCACCAAGACAAATATGCAAGGCCAAACAGCAGTGGTGCTCGCTGAAGGAACCGGACTAGAGCAGGAGCTGATGCGTTCGGAAGAAAGAGAGTTGAAGAAAGCCGGCCCTCACTCCATCCAGAAGGAACTCGTCCAAGTCCTGGTCGCAATCGCAATGCTGATCATTGCGTATTTCAATAACGATGTTGTTAAGGATATTGTTGAAGGTGTTTTGGTCAAATGTCAGGAAGCATTGGGGGACGACTTGGAGGAAGAGGATGATTCCAAGGACTCGGATTAGGTATTAGTATACCGTTGGCGGGATGTCCACGATTCGATTTTGATTTTGAACTTTCGCCTTCAGCTTCTCCGCTTCGGCGGTCCGGCTGATTACATATGCTCGGACAGGCTTATAGTGAATCTGCTCGTTCCTTTCCCCTCGCACCCTGCTTTCTTAACTACATCATGTTATCCCAAACACTGAACTAAGCTTTTCCTTGCACAATATACTGGATTTATGTCAAAAATTGGGGTCGCGCGACACGTACATCCCAGTCTTTTTCCGTCTTCACCAAAACATAGAGTGAAACAGTAACATGTAAATGCGCAATACCTGGGCAGTGAGTACACTTCGCTCGAATCAACTCGGCTCCCAACTGTTTATTATTACAATCACGTGAATCTCTGTGACATAATCGAGTGTCTAGAGTTAGAGCAAAAATCTTGCGCATTGAGAGTCAAATTCTCAGAATTTGGGAGAATCGAAGCTTATTGGGCCCTGTAGCATTGTGAGACGTGCGCAAACCCTCCGTGACTGTGGAGAGGCGCAACGCCGAGTCCCCGACCGTCCCGTGTACGCCGTACTGGATGCCGTGCTGAACAGTCGCTGACTCAGCGTAGCCACTGATTTCGCGGAAACGGATGGCAATTCCTCTACTTACCCACAATATAAATTAGTTTTGCATTGACTCACGCTTTCTACGGCTTCAAAATTATTTGCGAAGGTAGATAACATACTTTTGAATAGTTATACACTGTAAAAGCAAATTTTGCATAAATTGCATACTCTATATAGCCTTATCTTCGTGATCGGACTCGTAAGGCGCAAGTAAGGTGGGTCACCTTCCACAGTTTCCATTCTCTCCAATGTTGACTCTGTAGCTACAAGAACTGTATTGACCTTTTGGAAGTTTGAAAATGCTAGGTACTGGCGCAGATGTGCTCAGAATTGCAGTGTTTTTGCTTCATCTCGACGCGCCAGTACGCGTATTACATAAGCTAATTGACGCGTCAACCGCCCAATTTTGTCGCTCAAATATAAAATCAGGCCGGCCACGGATCATCTCAAAAGCTTCATTTGGCGTACTTTCGGTACAATGTCCTGGTTTTGGCTTGAACAAAATATGAAATTTAATTTTTCTTCCTAGAGATTCTGATGCTGGCTACATGATTCGACGCGATTTCTTGAAAATTTTTCTATACAAAACCTGTATTGACTTTAATAACTTGATACTATGCATTGAAACTAGGAGAAACTCTCCATGTGCGGCCAGGATTTGGACCGTAAAATCTGGAGGGTCCCTTAGGGAGAGCCACAACAAGTACAAACAAGATCAGTTTGGCGGGCGTTGCGCCTCTCCAAAGAACGTATCGCACTTCTTATCACATCGTGGTCTGTCTACGAGAGACTAGTTAGCTGCTATGTGATATGAAAACGACTGTATACACTCACGGTTACTTTTCTGCGGGCACGTGTACACTGGAATGTACGCCACGGAATTGAAAGAACCCAGCCAACTTTAAAAATGAACGATATTTGAGTTCCTTCAAGTCTCTGTCTGTCAATGTATTGTGATAAGGTGTCCTTTCAATTATAATAGGTTGCTCGTGAGATAGCCTCTTCGGGGGGAGACAATGAACCGTTGTTCGAGATTCTCACTGTCCAATGCAATAAATACCGAGTATATCTTTGACCTGCCACCTCGGAAGTTCCCATTGCGTTCCAACTTCTAATAGTTTCTAGTAGTTCCCGCCGATTGGTTTAGACTTTCAACAACTACAATGGCAAGCGTGATCTAAGAGGCATCAGCGCTCAGCAATCTAGCTTGTTTGGTTTCCAATTTCGGCCAGTTTCTGTCCGTTTCCCGGTGGCCGAAAGCTTGCTGAAAACTTAAAAAGCTGTTTTGCATTGAGAATCTGAAGTTTAAGCTAGCTGAATGTAAGTAACATACCTTTCTTTCGGCCCGGTTTCTAAGAAAGAAAACCTACATCTCCACTGGCAGGTGGCCAGGTTTCCGCGTTTTTATTGGTTTTTTAGCGTTTTCGCGGTGGAGCAACCCGCGGAAACCAAATCGATGGATTGCTGGTGAGAGAGGTCACCCGTTGCCTGTGACATTCTCTACTGAGTTGGTCCACTGTCCAGGTCCCAGACGTTGGGGTAAACTGACTGACGACGAGACAATTGCTACCGCGTTCCCGTTTTCATAATGTATCATAGATAGCGAACCCATGACCACTGTGATTCGAAAACATGCCAAATAAATACTGTTTTTAGAAACATATTGGCATATTGCCGTCCGGCGTCTCTGCTTGACGCTCAACCTCATTGAAATTACCCGAGGCAACTTAGGCTTCTACTCTTTGATATCTCCCAATTTGAACGATCTGCGTGGCAAGATCCTGCGACATTCCAGAAGTTGTGTATAGCATGAGCCTGTTCCTGGGATAATGAGATTTCCTATCATCGACAAGTCTACACCCTCGGACGTCAAAGCCCCGGGTACACGTCGGTGTTACTGTGTGATTTGGGTGCGATACTTTAGTACGGGTTTGTACTAACGCCTTTGAAATCGCAATCTCGAAGACATTTTAGTAGTAGCATCTCGATTCCTGAAAGCGCAAGATCCATGCACCGAATTGAAAACAGAAACCCTAGACCCTGTGCCTTGTACATGCTCATGCGCAGACGGTAGAGTTTTTGAGTCCGGAAGCTACACCCCCCATACAGGAATCAAAGCGAGGGCTTTAAATCGACGCCGGTCCTGCTTACCTGACTTGTTTTGTTGGGCCATTGCTATGCATGGCAGTACGAGTCTTTTATATCATATCTTTTCATTAATAATCAAAATAATCTGACATTTTTCACTACTGCACATACTCGAGTATCTGGAACTGGCCATGACGCTGTATGACGACGGTTTAAGGGCATGGCGGAAAGTTCTGTGCCGAGGACTGGTCCCTGTTCACACATTCTTCAAACTTCAAAGAGGTCGAACACGAGTTTGGTAACAGAGAAAGGTTGATGAGTTGTAATCTAAAGAATTGGATTCCGAGCATAAGAGTGAGGATGTGTGGCGTCGATCAATGATGGTAGTCGATGGGTAAGCTTGGGTAAGTCGAGAGAAAGTTGGACGACGACAACCACTGCTGTTAAGGGGAACCCCGTCGGCACCGCAGCTCAGAGCTGAGCACCATCACGCAGCGTGCAACAGCAACATCACAATCGGGTTAAAAATGGAGGCTGGATGATGCCTACGTGCAGTTCATGTAACTGCTAGATTGGGAGTATACTGTGTGAGTTGAAGCTGGAATTTGAGAAACAGTCCAACTTACCAGCACATGTGAGATTTCCGCTTATCACATACAGCCATATCGCCTGCTTCATGACATCCCAATCTCGTTTATTGTAGCCAACAGTTCCCTCCGTTGTTGATGAGGATGGCACTGCCAGTGGGTCGTACACGACCTTTGGGTGTAGGAGAAGAAACACAGAAAGATACAATGAGCTGGCATGAAGACAGAGGCAAGAGTCAATAAGAGCAGGCGGTGCCCCGTCGGGAAACAAACTCCATAAAGGAGAGATGGTAAGTAGTGCAAAGCAAGCAAGAAGTTATGGACCGTGACGGAGGAAGACGGTGGGCATGGCGGCAGACAGTCGAGACTCGACACACTCTGCTGGGTTCGTCAGGCCGGTTATCGATGTCATTTCCTGTAGGCTGACCAAAGCAGCGAGCTGCCCTGCATCCGATAACGACCACGTCCTCCCGACATCTTCCACGCGCGCTCTGCCTCCACTCTTTCCACCCCTCCAGCTCTTGAACTCGAATCCTCTTCTAAAGGTACTATCGTCCTACATGCCGGAGGCGCTTGGTATATTTGTGTAATGGCCTGTGGTGCTAGGGTGGTCCATCGGCGTCACTGTGTTGGAGTAGGAGGAAGCGGCTAGAAACCGGGAAGTCGAAACCACAAAGGAGGATGTATAAACGAAATGTCCATGCATGTCCATTATCAAAATTTGCTTCCGACTTGCTGTTAGCTCGTCGTGGCACTTGCCACTGGCCAGACTGCTGCTGAGATGGGGAGAAATTTGTTGGTAAACACATAGCCTATTTCAACGATAGAAAGAAACCCACTAAGCTGCAGACAGCCTCAGATCAACTACTCTGAACACAGTGGCAGTGTACGCACGCCGCTAACCACCACGAGATCTCAAATACGACCTATTGTAGTGGAAGGCAGTAGTTAGGATCGAGATCTGATACAGGAAAGATGGTGTAAGAGTACAGACTATTTCAACAGATGAATGTACTCACCGTTTTGGCATCATGGTGCTAGCCAGCGCATTGCCCACTCACTGGCACACGAAAGACGATAAGCGTGCAGCCTATTTCGACGAGATAAAACAACTCACCAGCTTTATTAGCGTTCTTGCATCACGCCACACACTCTACACGAATCATTCCACTCATGAAGCCAATCTGCCTTGTTTGACGAAAAGCACCGGCCAAAAGGGCTGCTGACTCTGAGATGGGCATTGAGGGGGAGGGGAATGAATGCTACAGAGACTTGTTGGTAAGCCACAGCCTATTTTGACAAGAGTAAGCACCCACTGGGTGGCAGAGATCCCAACGGGATCAGCTACTCTGACCAAACTGGTACACACACGAATCATATCCGATAGACACCCCAACTTTCCAAGCACGCCCAATGTGTCCATTTGGATCACCGAAGACGTTGTGTTACAGTGGGAAGGGCTGCATATAAACATTGTTGAGATCGACACTTGAAGATGCAGGAAAGACGGTAAGCCTTAGCCTAATCGACGAGATGCACATACTCACTGCTCGTTTGCAGGGATGCTTTCGAAGTCCATCATCTGTCAGTCTAACCACGCCCACAAGCACACGGAACGCCCTCCATGCCCAATCCGTTCGACCTCCCAAACGCTGTAGTGATGGTAGATTGCATGTGCTTGCGGTATGCTTTGAATGGTGTTGCTCTCCTTCACCAAAATAACGAGTTCAGCAACCCATCTTCCCAACGTCCTGAAGCGATTATGGGCTTATTCTACTCGTCCATGTGTGTAGTTTCTAACGCTAGAGGTATCAGCGAGGTTTGGTGGGAGCTAAGAGACGAAATCAGCCAAGTGGCTTTGGGAAGAAGAAGGAAAGGGAGGAGAGGATGGAAAGCACATACCTTGGCAAGTTCTGGACGAATTCTACGAACGAAATAAGCGTTGGAAACGTTAAGGAAAGCCCTAACAGATGGTGATAAGGATTTCAAAGTCAAATAAACAAGCCAAAAGTTAAAGACTTACCTGTATTCCCTCCAAAAGCAAAGATATCTTCTTAGCACCATAGCAACCCATCCGCCCAACGTCCTGAAGCGATTACGCACTCTTTGCGGTCGTCCATGGGTGTTGTTTGAATACCAGTTGTCCGCGAGGTTTGGAGGGAGCTAAGAGGCGATCAACCATGTGACTCTTGAAGGAAGGAAGGAAGGAAAGGGAGGAGAGAATGGGAAGTTCATACCTTAGCGAGTTCTGGATGAATTCTACAAACAAAAAAGATATAAATATTACGTAATATGACTTAGGTAAGTCTGTGTCATGACTACTACTGCAACGATGAATACTATTTTCCTGCCTCTGGCGCTATTGGCGAGCCTACAGTAGGAGAATGCCGCCGCTAGGCGGGGGCAGGCTCGCTGCGCCATCCTAGCTGGGTGACGCGGCGGCTGCCTCTGGCTGCCTTCGGGCAGCCCCAGCCATAAAATACGGCGCAGAGCAACACAGTGCTCGAAATCCACCAAAAATTTTACATATTCTTGAAGGTATTCACTTCTATGATGATTTTATCACTTGAAATATAGGATAACAGTCGTTTTAAATGCCTAAAAACGCCTACCAAAATGCTCGTGAAGCAATCTAGTAGAACTATTTACATTTGTTTGTCCCGAAATTTGGCCCCGC